>CM070035.1:52613932-52662599 GCA_036250615.1 Ptychadena robeensis | reverse complement strand
ACAGTAAATAACACAGTCATCTCCCCTATCCCACAAGCACGCTGCCTTGGTGTCACCTTCAACTCTGCGCTCTCCCCACATACAGAACATTGCTAGATCCTCCCACTTACATCTCCGCAACATCTCCAAAATCCGCCCCTTCCTCTCCCCAGAGACCACCAAAGTCCTGGTACACGCTCTCATCATCTCTCATCTGGACTACTGTAACATCATCCTCTCTGGTCTCCCTCTAACAAAACTGTCACCTCTTCAGTCCATCATGAATGGTGCGGCTAGACTAATTTACTCCTCTTACCGCTCCTCATTTGCTGCTCCTCTCTGCAAATCTCTACACTGGCTTCCAGTTGTCCAGAGAATCAAATTCAATGTTCTGTGCCTTGCTTTTAAATCACTCCACACCTCCTGTCCTCCTTACATCTCCAACCTGGTACACAAATACACCCCTAACCGCCCCCTCCGCTCCTCCAGTGACCTACTAATGACCTCCTTTAGGAGTACTGTAGGGCCGCTCCTACTCTCTGGAACTCTCTCCCTCGTCCCATTAGACTTGCTCCTACTTTTGCCATTTTTAAAAAAGCCCTAAAAACCCAGCTCTTCAGTCTGGCCTATCCATCTTCTCATTCCTAACATCACCACCATGCCAGTCCCATCCCCCCCACCTATTGTATACCTTGTTCCCCAACCTCTACTCCTCCTGGTTTAGGTGGTCTGGTTACTGGCGGGGATGGTGGATCAGTCATGTCTTTGAGAGACAGTTCTGCTTCTTTCGGATCGGAGAAGGTCCGGTCCGTTCCCTGTGGGTCTTGTACTCGAAGCGTGGCCGGATACGTCAGGGAGAATTTGATCTTCTTTTGGAAGAGATCAGAGCTGATTGCGCTAAAAGCTCTGCGTTTTTGGATATCTCTACGGAGTAGTCCGAAAAAAGGAGTAGCTTTTTCTCACCATATTGCAGGCCTTTGCGCATGTGGACGTGGAGAGGTACGGTTGGGGTCGGGCGGACCTACTCGGTGGGCTCTCTCTACTTTGAATGGTGGCAGGAGACCCAATAATGCAGGGATATCTGTGATGCATAAATCCCTTAGTGCACTGTTTTTGACGGACTCTGGTACCCCCCACAATGCGTATATTGTTACATCTGGATCTGTTTTCAATGTCATCCATTTTAGTAGCCAGGGTGTCCACCTGTTGCTCCAGGTCAGTGCAGCGAACAGAATATGTGAAGTTCTCGTCCTCCAGGGTAGAGACTCTATTCTCTAGCTCAGTCAGTTTGTCAGTATGGTCCTGCAGTTCCTGTTTGACAGATCCCAGGGCTCTGATAATGGCTTTGTCAATGGCTGCTTGTATTGTAAGCTTAAGTAGTGCAGCCACTGCCAGGGAAATGCAGTCATGGTCGGGGCTGTTTGTGTCCTGATCTGACTGTTTAGGCGAGGCGTCATGATCACTTGCCTTGTGATGCGCTGTGCCGTCCGCCATCTTGGACTGAGCTGGGGCTGCAGAGCACTGCCTTACAACTGAGCGTGACCGGGACCTGAAGCGCTGTCGGAGAAGAAACTTATCCATGCAGCAGGATTCCTCCTCTTCTTCCAATCTGACCCCGTCAATCGCCACAGGGTCGGATGTTTATGCCGGTTTTACAATCGGGAGCTCTTCAGGGAGCTTCCTCTACATGCGGCGCCGGGACCGGAACCCTAAGGGTTAGTTTCCACATACGTTGGGACCCTCTTAGCGTATACGCTTAGCGGGCTCCCGACGTAGCAGATAGACATTGCCTGGACGGCGGATGGTCTGTCTACACATCCGCCGGTGCAAAGAATCAACGTATTCGACTATGTTGATCCTTGCAGCAGCGGTGAGGCTCGGCACAATGATCCTCCGCTGAGTAGGTAAGTGTATCTGCTACGTTGGGGTCCCCGCTTAGAGGGTCCCGATCTATGTGGAAACAAGCCCTTAAATGTACTTTTCTAGATCTGAACATTATCAAGTGCCCCCCCCCTCCCATTTAAACAACACATTTTCAGAAGGGCCTTTTCACACTAGCCGTGTTTGTGTTGGAGTACTGTATATTAGTACTTGTGTGAAATGGCCCCTTACACTTTATTTGAAATACAAAAAGTTTATTTAATTTTCTACCAAGTCCTACAGACATGCATCATATAAACGCACACCAATTATGCAGAGACATGCATCATATATACACACACCAATTATGCAGAGATGTGTTTCATATATATACACACAGCATTATTGCTGATAGGTGGGGGGGGGGGGTACAGAGAGGAAAATTAAAACAAAGTACATTGTAATGTGTAAAAATGTCCATGCCTGATTTAATATTTATTAGTACCCCCAGGGAGGTTACAGAAACAATTGTTTCCTAGATACAGTTGTGAAGCCAATCATAGGGGCTCTTTACAATTAACCTGTACATGTATTTGATTTCCTATATCTGTATATAAAAAGTTACTATCACTGTAATCTAAATTTATGTTAATAATAACTTTTATAGAAAATGAGCCTTGAGAAAAGGCACCACTTCAGCATTGAATAAAATCATTAGTGTGCAGTTGTTTAGGTTATTAATCTTCTCAAGGAAGTTTAACTACCAGTGACTGCTCTTAACATTTTTAACAGAAGGGGTGTGGAAGATAATTGTGTTATTGATGCTTCCAACACAACACTTGTTATATAACATGTTTATTAAAATGTATTGAATGAAATACTAGGATTTGTTTTTGGCTTTGTAGTATGGATTAAATATAAATGTAGCATAGATGAGAAGATACATGGTATTACTAAGTACGTACACAGTATATCAGTATATATATATATATTCTGATTGCAGGGGAATTGGATGTACCGTATTTTTTGGCATATAAGACACACTTTTTCATCCCCCAAATTGGGGGCAAAAAAGTGCCTGCGTCTTATACGCCGAACGCGCGACCCCCGTGGCCACTCGGCTGCCGGTGGTCGCACATTGGCTTCCCGCCAGCTCTCCCGAGAGAGGGCAGCTGCGGGAGCTGTCAATTCATATGAAAGAGCCGATGTTCGGCTCTTCCATCTAAATGCCGCATCCCCTGCATCCCCACCAAGGAGAACACAGGAGAGCTGTGTTCGGTTCGGCTGTTGATGGCTCGGCATGCTGGTCGTCCCGATGGCGCCCGGGAAAACCAGTGCTTTTGGGACGGTCGGTGCCCCCTCCTTGGTGGGGGTGCAGGGGGTGCCGAACTGCTAGGCTGTCTGCGGCTGGGCTGAACACTGAACAGATCAGTGTAGTGTGACGTGTTCAGCTGACAGTGTACTGCTGCTAGTGACACCTGTGGCTGAATTGAATATTGCATCCATTAAAATTCATTGCATTATTCCAATTGATGTGAAAACATATCAAAAAACTGGGTGCGTCTTATGTGCCGGTCTTATAAGGCGAAAAATACGGTAACTTTATACATAAGTGAAGGCTATTTAATGTGTTGCAATACCAGTTTCAGCCACTGGGGCCACAGCCTCTAGTGAGCACATCGGCTTCCTCAAAAAGCATTGAGGAGGGAGAAGGGGATGAGGGGGAACTGCGGCTGTGTGACAGACTGACTTCTCCGGCTCGGTAGTCTCAGTACCTGGCGTATCTGATGACCCCCGACTTTTCAGAAGATTTTTATGGGTTTGAAAGTTGTCGTACGTTTGAACATTGTCCATAGGCAAATATTTCAACAGCTTATCTCAGGGTTATCTCAATACAATAGTCCTGAAATTATGATTCCAGAAAACATAACCAATGTTTTCAAATGAACGTCCTAGGCCTTCAAATAACCATTTGTCAAGGTGGGAGGGATGTGAATTGGCAAGTTCCCCATCGGATAGCATTAGAGTGGTGGCAAGGTCTTTTTATTAAGACACCCATGGTCTATTAAATCCCAGAAATCCTGACCTCTATCCTAGCAACAAAAATGTTTCATCTGTCTCTTTTTCCAGACACAGCACCCAGAGTTTTTTTGGGTATGATCTGAATGCCCTCTAAGCAGAGTACTTTTGTATTAATTAAATGTAGAATTGGTGAGGCTTTATCAGAAATCCACCTTACCAGTCACCCTAGTGAGTTTCTGGTCTTCCAGGAGCTAAATAAGTAGCTGTAGGCTGGATGGAGCACACTTTACATCCCCTTAGAAATTATTGGAGACCACAGAGAGATGTTTGTATAGGACAAACACAGAAACACAGCTATGGTGGTGCTCTGTGAATTTCCAGCAAGTTCAAGCAGTTCACTAGAATTTTTCAAATAGCTGACTTTGTGAGCTGATTGCAAAGTCTCTGAGAATGGTATCATCACCAACATTTTTAGAGATATAGAGACGGGAACATTGGGGAATAAAAGGTTTTGCTCTAGCAAATGTAGTTTTTGCATTAATTAAGTTAAAAGTCGAAATTTTTACTTATAAAATTTTGACTCGACTTTGAACTTCATTTATGCAAAAAACTTTTGTGTTAGAGCCATACTTTTTTTGTAGTATACCCCCAACCCTTCTGTACATCTCCAGAAAGTTTGGTGATGATACCATACCAGGGGCTTTGCAATTAAATTTAAATTATTAACATGGTCAATGCCCCTTTAGAATGACTTCATGACATGTAAAGTTACTTCTTACATGAGGCTAACCATATCAAATCGGATCTTTTACCCATCTGGTTCCTTTTTGACTATGCTTTCTGAATGTTATTAATTAACATCTGGGCGTGATACAGTTTTTCTTCTGGGAAAGTGCCCAGGAAAGAAATGTACAGACGTATTATTTACATGGTGATTGCATGTTTTTATGTGTGTGGATCTCTTTTTAAAAATTATTTTATATACAAAATCAATTCCATATGCGTTGTGAAGTCTGTGCTGAATTAAGCAAACTCGCCATTTTGATAATTAGTACTTTTGTATTTTTTTAAACTTTAAATTTTTTGGGGACATGTTCAAGTATACGGTGCTAGTCAGGACATAATCGCTGGTTTACTTACTTTACAGATGACAGCAGGGAATAAAACATGCTCAGTTCTTAAAGAAATCAGGGTTTACTCAATGGCTCTTTTGTCTTTTTGTCCTGTACATTTATGCTGACTACTCTTGTACAGCCTTTTACATCCTAAAAAATAGAAAATGGCTGAAGTAATTGTTTGCATATTAGGCCTGTCCTGACATCAGCATATTTGTGCATTACAATATGCAGTAGACAAAAACCGATGGCGGCAGCAGACAAGTGTTGTTTATTTCAAAAAATAACCACTTGTAATGTAGACTTGTAGGTTGCAAATACATTTTTAATTTGAAAACAGTTATATTTAATGACTGTGTACCTCATTTTAGAGGACCCAGGATTCTCCCTTGCTTAAAATTTCATTCTTTTCTGCTGTATGGATTGTCTGTCAAACTAATTGGAATGCATTAGATGTGTTGAGTTCCCGTCTAAGGTCATACAAAATGAAGCCTATCATTCCCACCGCGCCAGCAGCATAATTTAAATATGCAAAATTCTCTACCAGCAAAACAAATACATTACTGTAATGTTAACATTATGTCTTCAGGTTGTTTAAACCTTTGGCAGCTTCAAGCATGTTACAATGACTAAGCTCACCTTATGTGATCTTAGTCGTGAACTTTTCTAACACCGTCTTTGGTATTTGGCTCTCAAGTTTCTCTTTCTGCTCAAGTAAATCAGAGAATGTGTTTTCTCAGTCAAAGAACACTTAAGGGGTTTTGCTAGTATAATATAGTGACACTCTTCTATTTCTTTAGTCACTTCTACTTCTGCCAGTCTAACCTATAACAGGGTTCACCTTTTCTGGCATATGGAGCTGTCTCTGTTTTCATTTGTCTCTTGACGTCTATACATTTGCTGTTCAGTCAACGCCCTTGCAACACATACAGTCAGGCGGAAGAGGAACCACTGAATGTGTGTGGTTGACTCTCCTCTCCACATACCAACCTCGTTGTGAATGGCGTTTGGCTGGACAGTAAAGTGGGGTACAGCAAACCCCCCTTCTTAGTCATACCAGGCTTTAAACCATACTGTATTGTGAAGTGCGAATATATTTGATGAATATAGGCTATTTGAGAATTCACAAATTTTGCATATTTGGCTGCAGATATTTGCAATTCGAATATTCGCAATATTATGCATTGGGAAGCTTATGGCCATGCATTGCGATTTTATATTCATTTTGAAGGTAATCGCGATTATAATTGCCAATATATTTTCGCAATGCATGGCCATACAATCGAAATTAGTTATATTATTTAAGAAATATTGTGAATTCGAATATTGTCTATGCTGCTCATCACTGGACATAAACAGATAAAAAAATGGACCACATGCACAGATGTACCCTAGCCTAATATTTCATCAATAGGGAACATAAGCTCTGCTGATGTGTTGGACTCCCTTCTAGAGAATAGATAGCAAAATAAATTTTTAACAGCCTAGCAAACTTTTCTTATTGCGGCCTTCTAAAGAAAGCACCTGTTTGATGTACCTGTTGGGATGCAGCCTTTTGGGAATAGGCTACAACCCCTAATTAGGTTTGTATAGGGCTATATTAGAGACTGTTACCCCAACTTGAGTTCCTATTCTTCCCTATCTAAATGGCTGTCTTTACATATTCTTAAAATTCACAATAAAAATACGGGTGATATCACTTATTTAATCTAATAACAATGTGGCAATACATCACTATTATATAGGATGTCTCTTATACAAGACCATTCGGGTCACCTTCTTCTGCTGCAGCAGTACCACTGTGAATGAATATAAATATATATATTTTTATGTGAGAAGCTAATTTACTTTTTGGGATCAACCAAGTAATATAGTCTAGATACAAATGGTCTTATTATTTATAAACTGAAACATTCTATTCTGTGTTTGCAGCAAACATCAAATATAAATTGATCCTACCTGTTACATGAAATGAGCAAATATAAAACCAGTTATCAATGTTGGAATAGAGGGGGCACTATGAAATGTATAAAATGTATTCATCTCTTGAATCATTGTCATGTTAAAATGACCACAGGATACAATAGTGTGGTATTTTGTGAATATGGGCTGAAAATCATTAAATTGACTGGAGGGGGTTATAGATAGAGAATGAAACATACTGTATAGAGTCAATTTCTAGCTACCAAAATGAACTGACCCTCTATGTCAAATTAGACTTCATGTATTTCCCATGGAATATGAAATACCCTATGGAAATACATGGACGTGATCAGCAAGTTAAAATGAAAACTCTACCTCAGTCCAGCATTGAATAAAATGAACATCGAATAGGTAATTTCTGCATGGCCCAACATTAAGTTGGCTTAGGATACTACAGCTAATCTACAGTAAGCAGTCAGTAATGTTGAGTGTACTTTTTTTCAGCTTTGGGTCCTGGATCAATCAATTTGTGTGTTTTTAGAGCTTTACTCATTAGGTTTTAGGGGATGGTATTATACCCTTACTCGTTCATTATTATTATTACCATCATCAATCTAATTTTGCTATTTGAAAACAACTAGGGATATTTGCCTTTATTTTTATCTCACCACAAAAGAAAATATGAAAATGTAGGTGAAAACTTTGTCACTGGTGTAATGCTCTCATTGAAAGATTTCCTCACTATTTAAATTAAAAATAAGATTTTAGCTTTTGACAATTTTTAGCACAACAGAGATGTACTTTCTGGCCAAAAGCCAACAAAAAGGTCACACACTCTAATATTTAGTTGAACAGCCTTTAGCTTTGATTGCGGCACACATTGGCTGTGGCATTGTTTCCATAAGCTTCTGCAATGCCACAAGTTTTATTTCTATCGAGTGTTGCATTCATTTTTCACCAAGGTCTTACATTGTTGATGTCTGAGTCTGACCGCTGCGCAAAGCCTTCTCCAGCACATCCTTTTCTCAATGGGGTTACGGTCTGGACTCTATAGTGACCAATCCATGTGTGACAAGGATGTCTCGTGCTCCCTGAACCACGTTCTCACAATTTGAGCCAGATAAATCCTGGCATTGTCATCTTGGAATATGTCCGTGCCATCAGGGGAAAAAAATCCTGGTCATTCAGTATATTCAGGTAGTCACCTGACCTCATTCTTGGAGCACATACTGTTGCTGAACCTAACTAACGAACTGCAGCAACCCCAGATTTATCCATTAGAAGGCTCCTACCTACCCTTTTTTAGCCAGGCTGTGTAAAAATTACCCAGCAGAGATATAGATGTAACCTTTTGGGAAGAGGCTACAACCCCTAATTAGGTTAATATAAGGCTATATTAGAGACTGTTTACCCAACTTGAGTTCCTATTCTTCCCTATCTAAATGGCTATGTCTTTACATATTCTTTAAATTCACAATAATATCTTTTAACTATTCAAAACTATTGACATTGTCTTTAAATAAACAAAGCTGGTGTTATCATTGGGTTTTATGTGTTTTTAAGGCTAAATTCATGCCCTGTTGTGCCTAAAAGCAAAAGGACATTGTCTTATAAGTAATTTTCTGCAGTTTTAGGCCATTTGCAAATTGATACAAACACCTGAGAAAACAATGATGTGTAGAAAAGCAGTTAGCTAATGGAAATAGTCCTTCTCTGCAACGTTCTGAACAGCTATTGTAGAGCGTTCTCATTGCAGTCAATAAAGACGATTGAGAGTTAAGTTTTTACTTATACATATGTTTCATTTTCATGTAGGGTTACCTTGTATGGTTACCTAATGTTGAGTGTAAACATGCCATCTTGGGGTGTTGATCAAGTAAGATTTAAGATTTTCTGTGGCCCAAATGAAGGTCATCTATACCTGCTTTTTTATTGAGTATAAGCATGATGCAAATACCCATAAATGGGATAGGTAAATTTGGTTACGCAGAATTAGAGAGTGAAAAATTTGAGCTTAGCTGGGATGCATGATATATCTTTTAGATGCAACCTCAACAGCTATTTTTCAGCCCTATTGCTGTTGTGTCAACATTGCCATAGTCCTCTAATGCAATTATAAATTACAAGAACATTTGGGTGAACAGGCCAATAGGAATCTGTGCAGTCGTGAGAGGATTAAACACAAGAGAAAAAAACAGACAGGGAAGAAATGTGTCTGCTATCTGTTGAATGAACAACATTGTTGTGTATGGCAAATGATGGAGGACCAGGAAGGCAGTGCTATGTTGTTTAGGTAAAGAGTAGAATCTCAGCAAATCACATAATCCTTCATATTTTAATTGCATAATGCATGCTGTATGTTTGTAACTTTCTTATGTATAAAATGCACTTTTGCTCAATAATATGCAAAATTATTTACAAATTTTTTGTTGTTGTACATATAGACATCAACTGAAATACCAGCATACCTTTCAGCATTTGGCTGCTATGTGCAATGGTCAAACCTATAGGCTATATTGTTTTATTCTTTTTATTTTTCAAAGAAGACATTTGTTTCATGTTTGCTGCCAAAACTCTGCATGTATTCATATGTGTAAATTTCGCCTCAGGATTATTATTAGATACTGAATAAATACATTTCTTGGACAGTTGGTTGAAGATATTTTATAAAAAGTCTTGCATACTGAAATGGCTGTTAAAACCACTTGTCATTAGTTCAGACATTTTGATTTATGTTCTAAATTGTGATTCTCACAGAAGAAAACCCTCACCCTGATTTTCTTAGAATTTTATTAGTTTAGCATTTGTCTGTCAATTATTTTATATAGAAAGGCACTGGGTAGTCATTTGCCAGATCATGTCTAAATTGGCCTAATTTATAGATAATCAGCACTTCATAAAATCTATCCTACTCATCTGGCCAGTCAATAGGTTCTACTGTGAAAGCACATGTATGTCTGTCTCTCTGTTCTTCATACATTACGTTACTGATTGTTTCTTTAAACAGTATTGTAAAAAGACAGACTTAAGATGAGTTGAGATACTTCTGCTTTTAATCTGAGGTTGGACAAAGTTTCTGTCATCCTCATAAGTATGTAGGTCTTTCCTTAAAAACTGGCAGCATGCAGAATCCAAGACACGGTTGGAAAAGTGATGGGTCTTAGTAATAAGAAATGGTATGCAACACAATGTGACTTGATGCATTATTACTAAATTCAAGAAGGAAAGGCAACCTGTGATTAGCTGTGGATAAGAATTTTAGTTTTAAAATGATTCAAAGTCTCACTAGGGCTCTCTAGCAGAAGGCACTGTTGAGCAATTGATGCAATGAAGGAATTTAGGAACCTTTCTCCTGTAAGGCCCCCATGCATGTTTCGAGTTTCCTACAATCAATGTCAGAATAGATTTGTAATTTATGATGGAAAAACCAATCTAAAGCATCATTAAAGAAAGTTGATCGCAAACATCAAAATATCTGCCACTGGATGCATAAGTATGCTTATTTTTTTATATATAACCAAAATCAGTCAGGCACATCAATAATAATGTTCAATATACATTGTATGCTCTATCAATCAAAAATTTACAACAAGTCCTATCACTTTTCAATACATTTGGTGAATTTCGATCAATTTAGGTAGATGGAACCATGTGGACAGGCATCGATTTCCGATCGATCGACATAAAAATCAACCGGTTTTAGTTGACTGAATGGGAAAATTAAAATGTGTATGTGGGCCTTTACTCTTATGGAATTTTTTATTTTAAAATGATATATTGCAAAGTTAGAAAAGGCTGGTGTTACCTAAGTGGGGAGGGGGGGGGGGTGGTACAGCTTAACTGCAAAGAGATAAAATTGTTCTATATTGTTTCTGCTGTGAACTCTGAGGATTAATTATTCAACAGTGTTTGCAGGTACAGAGGTTAGACCGAGCTAACGCACTATTCCCTTTACCAGCCCAAGAACCATCACATAAATTATTCCTAGGCATTTTTCAGGTGGTTGCTCATAGGGATAACATGGGGGCAGTTGTCACTTATTGTCCGCTGCCCCCCAACCACCTGTACAATGTCTGCATTCTATTTGTGGACAATTCACCATGTGAATGAAGCCTTAAGCTAGCCATACATTGTCGGATTCCATGGCCGATCGATCACCTATCCGATCGATTCCGGCGATGTCAGCGGGAATCGGAGGTCCGATCGATCGGCCAGTTAAGTCTGTCCGATCGCTACATACCACCTTGGCCCACGGATTCTTGGACGATTCCGTGTCCGATCGCTAACTTCACAAATGGCAACTCCCTCTGATGTGTGCTGAATCGGATCAGAAATACCAACATGTTGGTTCTCTGTCCGATCCGATTCTGTGCCCCCGATCAATCGGACGTGATCGATCGGACAAGGTGGGCTTCACCCGATTCTGGGACGATCGTTTCGCGTGCACGCGCCCGGAATCGATCGTCCCGGAATCCGATGGGAAACGGACCAGTGTATGGGGGCCTTTAGAATGTACTCTTATTCTAGATGTTCATTTGGTGCTAGGATAAGGAATTTAATGTTTAGAGGGAAGTTAGGTATTAAGGTCTCAATGAGGAGTTTACTTTTAGAGTGAGGAGGTTTTATTGTAAAGACACAGGTGGATAATTGTTTTTCATTCTAAGGAGGGAGTTAATGGTGCATTTACATGGTCAGTTTTAGAGCAGCTATCAGTCATATTACTGTGTACAGCGGTTGCACTCGTTGTAGGATGACCAGCCCCATGCCGGCTGCAGAATGTGAGATGACGTCTGGTTTTCAATTGATCATCTGAATGCAGACTAAAGCTAGCCACACATGGTTACACTTTAGCGTTCAACAGACGTTTTTCAATCAAAAAATGTAATCGGTCGATTCAGTCAAATCATCGATTGAATTGTAATCGGACAGGTTGGAAAATGTTGGTCGATTGTACAATCATCAAACTACATTCCTTGAAGCTTTTTTTTGGTCCAGGTAATGATACTCGATGTGTGTGGCTACACATCGATTGAAACTTAAATCGTACGATGAATTCAATCGATGATTTTTGATTACTTCGATGAACTTTTCAGTTGAAATTGAACAATAATCGAACTCCCCATGTAGTGTACATCGATTAAATTAAAATAGATTTTCGACTTTTTAATCGAACTACAAAATCTAATCTAACGTCGATTGAACACTAAAATTTAACCATGTGTGGCTAGCTTAAATGTTGAGAGGCCATTTGCAATGTTATATTAGATGGCGCATGTTTACATTGATGGTACAGGTTCATATTATGGGTGGACCATGGTCTATATTTAGTTAAACATTTTAAATTGTATGTTCTGTTTTTTGGCTCATCTACATTTATAAGAGTAAAAAGATTAAGGTAGTCAAAGTGAATATCACAAAGTTTGAAGAAATGGCACCAATGTCAGCCGGCTGAAAGAAATGCTTGAGAGGTTGATAACTATTCTGAAGTACTGAAGTACTGAGTACAGCACCCTTGACATTGTTTGCATATTGGAATAAGCCTGCTCAGCAGAAGACTTGTGTAATTTTGCATTTAGATTTTATGTTTGTTCGCAAAATAAGCATATTATCTCTTACTGATTCTGGTAACAGTGCTTAATATTTGTCTTGTAATCATGAAAGATGCAAATAAACAGCTTTTCCTGGGATTCTGATCGGCTTATCATTTTCAGTCATTTTATGCATTCAGGATACTTAGATAAAATGTCAAATTGCTTGCCTGATAACAGTTTTCATTTTTTGTGAAAACATTTATTAGATCGCAATAGCAAAAAATTCCTACATTTTTGGGTCAAGCCAGCCAGACTGTTGAATTTAATATTAGTAAGGTTAAGCATAAAAAAATACCCCAAAATTGGTTTTAGCTGTTTATATAGAAAAATCCTTTTTTGGGCATTACTTACTGTTTGGATTTGGTGAGATATTTCTTAAGGGGTAATGTCTGGCAACGAATAGTGTTGAGCTTAAATATTCTAATGTCGAATATTTTTGCAAATATTGGCAATTCGAGAGTTCCCTTATATCTTGAATATGTCAGTGGATATTCACGATTTTGAATATTTGTGGTATGGCCATGTATTGCGAAAATCATATTCGCATTGTGAAAATAAACATAGCATGTGACCATTCACTTTGAAGATTTTCGCGATGCAAATATTATTTCGGAATGCGATTATGATTTTCGCAATACATGATCATACCACGAATAATCAAATTAACATATATCAAATTGAATATTAGTAGAATTATTTGCGAAATACCGCAAATTCAAATATTGCCTATGCCGCTCATCACTATTAACGAACTGTCTGAATTGCATAAGGATTTATTCACATGCTCATTTTTCTTTTAGATTTTTAAGCATTTAAATGCTAGAAAACTGGCAAGCAGCTCATGAAAGCATTGAAACCTATTAAAGCCTAAACACTCTTGGCTTATAAACTCAATAGGATCATCGTCCTCTCTTGTTTCTGTTTGTATCTGTGTGTTAGCTTGTATTACATTCAACCCATATTTCATGTACAGTGCTGCGTAATATGGTGGCTCTTTTTATAAATAAAAGTCAATAATTGTATTAGATGAAAAAATACAATGCAGTGTATGCAGATCGCTCAGATAGGACTGTTTGTAGAAAAATGTAATTTCCCTGTTCCTTCTCTTCAAAGAAAGGTGAAACTTTAGCTCTTTCTTGCACACAAGAGTTTTCAACAAGTTGTAATTCAAATGTGACACCTACACAAACTCTTATGACATTTCATTGTTATTCCATAGGCATCATTATTAAATTGGGGACCCCTTTTTATTGCAGCCATAACCACTTCAACTTTTCTGGCCAAACATTTTAAAAAGCTTTTGAGTGTGTCATTTTAAGTCAGATGTTGATGTTGGATAGGAAGGCCTGGCATAGCCTAGTTCATTCCAACTAATAGGTGGGGTAAAAGTTGCATGTGAGCTAGTCAAGTTTTTCACCATCAAACATACCAAACCATGTCAAGGAGAGCACACACACTCCACACAGTATGTTTCCACTGCCCCCACTGTCGCATGGTGGCATGCTTTACACCACTCCATTATAGACTTACACCCTTAACTTAATATTCTAGACTTACATTTAACATTGCACTTGGCGATGTAATGGCTGCATGTGCTCATAGTTGCCTAAGGTACGCCCTCTCTTTTTTAAAAATTATAGGTTGATGTTTTGTGTCTCTCATGTTAAATGTTGACTTGTGCATTGATTCCAGGAATATCTTCATTAGTATTATATTTCTATTTTTTATGGCTGTTATACAATGATCGATGTAATAAGTGGTGGCAGGGGTGGTCATTAAATCAGCGTATTTGATTGGGCCCATGTTTAGCAACATAGGCTTAACAGGATGTAATGCCTATTCTTGATATACAAAAATGATCTATAGTTAACATTTTAAACTGTTCCTCTCATAAAATGTATGCTCTATTGCATATCATCATAAGCAAGGACTCAATAGGTAAAACAACACAGACAGATACGATTAGAGAGCACCATCTCTTAAAATAACCAACTGAGGGTTTTGTCTGCAGAAGAAAAAAAAGCAAACTACTTCAGTCTAAATCACACAACCTTCTTTATATAAGTCTGTTGTTAGAGCTCAGAGACAATGTTTACAAAATTTTCCATATGACATGTCAAAGCAAAGACTTATTTGCACCTTCTAGGCTCCAGCAACATTCTCACTCGCATTTCTTCCACTTGTATCTTCAAAAGCAGAGCAGCGCTGCAGCTTCCTACACATTGAGGGTGAAGTGAGGGTGATATATGCAATACTTGACTATGGCATTGAGTGCCATAGCTCAACTGTTGAGAGGTGTCTTGGGAAGTATAACCAATTATTTTCTGACATTTTATACCTACACAAATTGTGCACTAGCAATGGGGTGTAAAAGATCAGTCAAAAATCAGTTCACCATTGCAACAATCATCTTATTAAATCTCAAAACCACTGATGCTTTGGTAGTTGTACTCTTACATTTTGAAACCTGTTTCAAATTACCCCACCATTACTGAGGGGCATGCCGGCTGGAATCATTATGGTACATGGCTGCACATTGATGGGGGTTATTTTTCAAGCTATTTTGAGAGTAGGTTTTCTCGTTTGTCTTGTGCTTATTTATTCAATGTAAATACTGTAGGCATCGGGTCATTCTAGGTTAATATGCTTAGATTGTAATAACTAGTGTTCGCACTAGTGTTCAAATTTCCCGCGGACAGATTCAAATTCCCCGCCTCTAGGCGGGGAATTTGAATCGGAAAACCCGGATGTGATGTCAGTGACGCCACATCCGGCACCTGGAACTATGCGTTCCTGGTTGTGTTAACCGGATGTGACGTCACTGACGTCACATCTGGGTTTCACAAGCCGGTTTTTCACTGAAAGACCGGGTTCTCTACCCGGTCTTCAGTGAAATATTCTTCCTGCGGCGGGATCTCGCTGCTAATGATCCCCCCGGAGGAAGAATAGAGGGCTCCTTCTCGCCGGCGGACAGGGCGGGTCGAACACACGTACTGTTCGCCGGCGAGAAGGAGGGCGAACATGCTTGTTCGCGGCCGAAATGTCTGCCTTGCGGGCAGTTCGGCCATCACTAGTAATAACTTTTGACTATAGAAACAGTTTTATATATATAGACTTCAAGATATGTAATATGTTAAACATTTTCAGTTAAAATATGTTGTTTGTTAATATAATTGTATTTGTTTTAAAATTATAGGCATTCAGAACATGGAAATCAGAGACAGACATTTATTTCTTCCAGATTGTCTCCTATTTGTTCTGAAGGCAAGCAAAGAAGTTTACCCTTACGATCAACTTCATCATCCTCATCAACTTACTGTGTCGATAACAACGAGCAGCGTGCAAAGTCTTTCCAGGATACAACTGACGTAAAAGGTATTCTGTCGTTCTGATTGAAATGATATTTTATGATAAAAGAATAGTGCTTTATGTTAAATAATTCAAACATTTCTGGTCTTATGTTTTACATTTAGTAAAACAACTGAGACATCTTGGTAGTCTGTAGTTATCTATGGAAACCCATAGCCAATCCAAGAGCCACTTGATGGCCCTTTCACCGTAGTGCTAACATTTTGCGTTAACAACATGTTGGAAGTGCTGCATGTTAGACAGCCTTCTATAAAAAAACATGTTCTATCATTCACACTTGCAGACATTGAGCTACGAATTAATATGCAACGCATTGTGCTAATGTATAACGCCCTGCAGCATGCATTTTTTTTATTGTTAAGTCCCTCCTATACACTAGTACATTGTGATAACACATTGTTTTGTGTATCAGCAAGGTGACTTGCTAGTACACAACGCAACACTGCTAGTGTGACCCCCACACTGTATCCATTTAAAGCTAAATTCTAACCTCCTTTTTATTTGTGCACAGTTATGGGGGGTCACTAGAGAGCACACTTTACGACATCTCATCTTCCTCATGTCTCCCCTCTACGCTGTGTGTGTGAGGAAACTACCAGCGTGAGGGCAGCTTTCCCCACACACACTCTGCATTGGTTATATGAGCGGGGCTCTCAAAATAGAGTTCAGATGGGATATCCAGCTGTGTGCAGATTTCCCATCTGCTGGGAGAGCTGGCGGGGAGCCAAGTTGAGGCTATTTGGTCGCGCGTGGTCACACATTGGGACCATAAGACGCAGGCACTCCCCTGTGCGTCTTATATTCCAAAAAATACAGTAAATTTATAAAAGTTTCCCATTATGTTGTAACAGCATTATGTTACTCAGAGCACCCTGTCACCCTATCATCCAGCCACTTTCTTGCCTGTATTGCACAGAAAAACAAGGAATTACCAAGTCTAACATTAATTATGTGATTAAACAAGTTGTATTCAATATTTATTTAGTGTGTTTATGAGGGGGATAAGCTTAGAGCAACGATGACAAAAAAAAAAGCAGCTTAAACATGAGCTTGAATTGTAACGTGTAGAATGAAAGTGAGCAGTGGCAAAGAAGAAAAACACTAAAAAGCAATTGTAATGTTTGCTGAGATCAAGGTAATAGGTAAAACAACACAGACAGAGAAAGAAAAATGATAAGATTGGAGAGCACCATCTCTGAAAATAACCAGCTGAGGGTTTTGTCTGCAGAAGAAAAAAAAGCAAATGACAGTTAGGTGGTGTGAAGAGGCAATCCTTTCATTGAGAGGCAGACCGTATTTTTCAGTGATCTGCTCAGTATCTCCATTGTTTTTACCCAAAGCTATGATTACTAAAACTTTATTCCTAGAAAACATACAATACAATATACCCAAACTTGTATGATTTGTCTATAGCTAATTTGGCAACACAAAAACTCCACAGCAAACTTTGCAAAATGTGCACCTAAACCAACAGAAGAAACATGCTTCTGTCTACACGGGGCAGAAGTACAAAACTTGAAAGCTTGTTTTTACTTTATTAGGGAACATTGTGTGTGGAAAATGAACCCCTGCTGCTTGGAAACATTTTATTGGTGGGGGTGGTTTTTCCCACCCAGACCCACCTTTCCTGACACCCAGCCTTGCCCTGCTATGCTGATGTGATGGTGGGTGGGAAGCGTGGGCAGTGAAAGAGGCCTTAGGTTTGTGACTGCGGGATTACATGATTATATATAGCTAATTGTGAATATAATTGTTTTAGTTTAGGTCCATTTAAATACTGTAAGATTTGACTATATGTTAGTTTAAATTGCTGATATTGATCCCCATGCAAATAATTAATTTGGAACTACAATAATTCGATGTACCCACCACTTGCTCTGTAATCTGTATTACGGCACTTGCTGTATACTTGGCATTCCTGGTGTGAAAAGTGTAGCGATGACACCCTTGGGTGCCGCTGTGTAGTGAATGGGAACCGGGTAGCAGAAATGACCAGAGAGAAATGTTGCAGTTGAACTTGAAGAGAGTTTATTTGCACAAGTTGTCATGGGAGAGAGGGTCAAGGGACAAGGCTGTTCGAGCACCCTGAGGTCCTAGCACCACACTTGGCAGCTTTTTCCATGCATGAGTAATTACTGTCTCAGCCACCTCAGTACCTCACTAGGCAGCTTCTTCTCCAGACACGAGTAATCACAGTCAGTGCTGCCCTAGTACCTCACTTGGCAGCTTCTTCTCCACACAAGCAAATCACCGTCTTAGCTAACCTCTCTTGGGGACTTTGAAGTAGACTTCACTCTCACTGACCAGTCTTCTTCTAGAACGTGCAACAGAGTCCCCCTTTGGCTTCCTTTGGCCATTCTTGACTGTTTTGCTCAGGAAACCTCTACCCTGTTCCTCAGATCAGATAACAGAATCTCCTTTCTAGACGAGTCTCCAGACCTCACACGCCCCTGCACCCCCAGGGCCCCAGTAGGGGAGCTCCCTGGAGATAAGACCTCACAATACACCTTGCCTCTGCATTTTATAACCTTTTCTCCACCCAGATTCTAAAAGGCGCCAAGCTCTGGGCCTCTAGTATCTAGGCAGAAACAGCATGAAAAGATACATTCACAGAACTGGGCAAAGAGCCAGGCCAATCACTTAATAGACAACAACTTTGCACCTGTCTGTGACAACCTTGCTCCTTTTTCTCCTAAATCTTTAACACATTAGTCCCCTGATTCTGGCAGGGGCTACATTTGCAAAACATTGATTTTGAATAGTGATTTGGTGAGATTTTGCGCAAATTTAAGTTTGTAATGAAAGTTTGGCGCAGTACCACCGCCATACCAGTGCTGTACAATTTTGCACCACTGTACAAATATAATGGGCGCAACAGACAAACTATCATACAATCAAGTACAAACTATAAGACACAAGGGGAAGAGAATCTTGCATGAAAGATCTTACAATCTAAAGCCTGCCATACAGGTGGGGGACAAAGAATACAACAGGCAGAAGAGATGGAATTGTGAATTGTGATGATGTTTAGGAAAGAGGGGAAAATGGGATTTAAGCCCAATGAAAATAGGGATGGATTTTCAGTGAAAAAGGGGATGACCTAGAGAAATTATACAGCCATGCATGGGAAGATGTTATAAGTGGTGAATCAATTAGTATTAAAGGCTATTAGGAATGTATTTATGTTAACATTTGGAAAAGTTAATTGGACAACTGGAGTGGAGCAATTTAGAAGTCAAGTCAATTAGTTTGTATTTGATTATATAGTACAATAAGAAGTTATCGTACATATGGTGGTGGAGTGGTTAGTAGAAATAGAATTCGAGTTGTTGGTAGGAAATTGTATGGAGGAGGCTTTAGGAGTTTTTTGTTATAAATAATGAAAAGTAATGGAAATGTTTTGTGGAGGAAATAAAATTGTATACCTAGGGAGGAGGTGTGAGTAGAAGAGAAGTTATCCAGGTACTGAGTCTTTTGGAAAAACAACAGGAAAGGGAGTGGGAGCAAAAGTGTTGGCATTGAAAGAAAATAAACAATTAGAGATGTAAAATTTTGCACAATTTCATCTAGCTGATTATGTAAATCAGTGGTAAAGCCTCTGAGCATGGTGTTATCACTTTGTTGTTGATTAGTAGGGAAGGGTTGTAGGGACATTTAAAAAAATTAATCTATCACATGTAAATTAAGTTCAACTTTTAATTAAAAAAATCTTGACTTTAAAACTTAGTGCATGCAAAAACTACAAGAGCTAGATCAATAATTTAGAAAGAAATGTTGCTACAACCCTTTCCTACATCTACATCTCTAACATCTACATCACCATTGTAGTGATGATATGTTCATGGGCTTTGCAATTGACTCAGCTAGTTGGAATTTTGTGACTATCTCTAGTGACCACTTTAAATAAGTTCAGTAAACTTCACTGATCAGTAGTGTGAAATAAATCCAATATCATTCTGTTCGTTAGCCAGTAGAGGAGTAAAGCTAGGCACACATGGGTAGATTTGTAAAAAGATTCGAGTACAATCAATCAACGTGTGTGGTCACGGTGATTGATTGTACTGTAATCTGTTTACAGTCCTACCTCTGTGTGCTTTCCTTCAAGCGGGTTCAATAGAGCCCACTCGAAGGAACTCGATTGAACGGGGTTACAACATGTTGGAAAACCCCATTCAATCTCCAATACTTTGCATGAAGAAGAATCTTCATGTAAAGTGTAGGAACAGCCGGCTCTGCCTTCTTCACACAGCCATCCCCGGCTGTCAGCTCTGCCTCCGCCCAGGCTCAGTGTGAAGGGGCAGAGTCAGCACTCTTCACTTGTAAGGGGGGAAGCAGGCTGGATGGATTTCTCTGCCCAGCTTCTAGTGTGTTTGAATTCACACGCTGTAAGCTGCACAGGAATCGATCGATTGAACAGGAATCGATGTGCCCATGTGATTAATCGGGGGTCGATTGCATGGGAATTTACCTGTGTATGGCTAGCTTAAAGCTGCCTTGGTTTATCAATTTGGAAATCACATGCTGTCCAATTAGCAATGTAAAGTGATCAACAGAAAAACACTTTTTACCTTGTTAATTTGCTTTTCATTCATATGATCATCAAATTAATTACAAATATTTCCTAGCTTTAGCAGTACCCTTCACTGGCTAACATATGTGTTTTACAATGCAAGTTTCCAAACAGCTAAGGTTTGATTAGGAGGCATTATACACTGCCTGGCCCCCAAAAAAGTCACTACCACAAAAACAGGTCACACACTCTAATATTTAGCTGGACCGCCTTTAGCTTTGATTACAGCACGCATTCCCTGTAGCATTGTTTCGATACGCTTCTACAATGTCACGAGATTTATTTCCATCCAGTCTTGCATTACTTTTTAACCAAGATCTTGTTGATTATTGATGGTGGAGTCTGACCGCAGCACAAAGCCTTCTCCAGCACATCCCACAATGAATCCTGGCATTGTCATGGAATATGCTGTGTCATCAGGGAAGTGAAAATCCATTGATGGAATAACCTGGTCATTCAGTATATTCAGCTGACCAAATGCAGTAATTATCCAATAGGAGGCTCGTATAATTAGTTATCCAGGTGGATTGCCAGTGTACTTTTACTGGGTGTTGTGCATTAAACTTATTGCTCTTATCCAAAATTATTTCTATTTCCTAATATAAGAAAAAAAGAGACATCAGCATCAACATGAAAATGTAAATGGCTATTCAGCAGTTTGCACAGGAAACAATGCAGATTTTCTGTGTATGACTAATCATGATGAGGATATGTGGTAGACTTTATGCTAATGATTTCTAATCATCAGATACTCTATGTGCATGGTACTGCCAGAAAGCACCTTTAGGTTGGGTTGCTAACTTTTACAGGATCTTTGCACTTGCAAAAGCTAGTCTGCATTAGAGCTTGCTACAAGACGTGCAATATAATAAACCAGGAATGATTTATGTATGTTTTAATGTGCCTTACATTACCTCTCAGAACAAGATAAAAGATTTTCACACAGAGGAGTAATTGAAATGTAATTGAAACTTTGTATTCTTCAAAATTCTACTTGTGTTTAAGCACTCCTGGGAGCGCAATGCATAACTCCTCTGAAGCCTGCGCGGTATGTTACTCGAAGGAACCATATTCTTGTCCTAAATAAAGAGGCAATGTCCATAAACAACAATAACTGAGACTCTGGGGAGTCATGCTGAAATGACATGTAATGAGCAAACAATAGGGCAATCACACCGCTTCCAGAAAATGGAAATATTCTGCAGATATTAAAGGAAATATACGAGGCAATCATGCAAATCATATTCATAAAAAAACTGTACTGGAATAGCTGGTATCAGGTAAAAATAAAACCAATCCCTTGTGCTGTGATATAAGGCCAAACACACACCAGCAGTTAATTTCCAATCCAAGTTCATCTGTTCAGATCAAACTGTTCAAAAACGCTTGACACTTGAAAGTACACAAATGTGTATGATCGTACAAAACCAGTTGAGATTCTGATGGATTTCTAATAAAAATGAAACATTTAAGATCAATTTAACAATAACCAATAAGGATAGTAGGAAAAAAATGACACCCCTCAATGTAAAACAACAAATGTTTATCAAACCCTCATGTAACAATATACAATCATACACTTACACTTGTATTGTTGGCATGTGTGTTATTGCACTTATCGTTTTTATTCATGTATAAAAAACAGCTATAATGTACATCAGATACTTCCTGTATTGTAGTGGTTCCCTTAAAATAGGCACTATGGAACCCCACATGTCACCGCCACTGTTGGTCCCTGATTTGTTGTACCCCCCACCCGCCCAAATCATTGTTGTGCAGCCAGGATTTTGCATGAATGATCTTGAGCAATGTACTCTCAGGAAATGATCCCATGTATAGACAGGAGGAAAAGCTCCCCAAACATGACGTTTGTGGAAGCATCTGCACAGAAAGGCAGAAGAAGGAACAAAGACAAGAGGTAAACTAGAGGTGAAATGCTGTTTTTTGTAGTTTCTTTTCATTTTCCTTGTAGGTTGGAATTGTTCAATTTTTACATGAGCAGGGGTGCACATAATTTTTTTTACCAGATGAGTACCAGGAGATGGTGTTTGGTACTCACCCCATATAGGGTGTAGGTTTAATAAGTGCTGTCTCCCTCAATGTCCTCTGCGTCAGCTTCGTGCATAGTAGATTCTGGTGCAGATGGACCTCCCTGTCTTGATTGAGCCTCCTATTAGCTGTCTCCATCCACAGTTCACCAGCTGGCTTTGGGTCAAATGTAACTCTCACAGTACAACACCTTTGAACCCCCAGATCTCATACCTCAGTAGTGCAATCCTTGGATTTTCTGACTTAGAAACTATAGTAATTTTCGAACTGTCAAACAGTGCTGTGCTTTTCTCTTATCAGATTTTACATATGCCTACTCTGACTTTCATACCCCAGATCTCCAAAACCCTTAGTAGTCCAATCTTTTTTTTGGATTAGTAATTTACAATCTAAATTTTACACCCCTAACTGCAACCTTTTATACTTCATGTTTATCCAAGTGACATAAATTGTATACTTTTAACAATAGAACTGAATGAATAAAAAAAATAACTTTTACAGTAGTGTAACAGGATTGTTTGTAAAGCTATGTAATGTCCCTAGTAAACACTTGCCGTCAAAGTAGAGAGCACAACACCGGCCTCCTTCTCACACATCAGGCAGGGGGGTGCTGTGTTCCGGAGATCACGCCTCTATGGCTAGTACGCAGATGCCCTAAGTAAGAACAATCAGGGTACGCATAGCTAGTTTTTGGTCCATTTTGCATACCAGTGTACCACTTATGTATTGCCCTGTACATGAGGACTTTTACTTGGGATTCAAGGGGTTCAGGAACCCCTTACTTAGCAATACCATGTTTTTGGTGCAACAAAATAAAAAAAAAGGTTTGGTGGGGCCTAAACATTTCTCTGAAATTGTAATAGATGTGTCTCTGCAGTAAAAAAAAACTAGAGGAAGTTCAGCCGTGGTACTATTGAACAAGTATATGATTTTCCATCAGCCAACATTTTGAATACTCCCTCACACTGTCAGCGGGTACTGTTTTACGATAGGAACTCCAGTGTGGCAAATCACTGCACGTTTATAATAACTTATTTCATCTATAAATATAATAAAACATGTAAAAGGCATATATGCATATCATCTTGCTAATAAGAGATTATGTAAAACTGGGTTGTGGGGGACTAATTACCCCAAATATTTAGGCTCCATCATTGTCACATTGCTGAATGGTGGCCAGAGCCCTGTCAATTTAATTGCAATTGCACTTGGAACTTTTCCGACCTCCTCCTGTGTCACTGCTATTGGATACATATTTATGCATTTGCTAATTACAGTAACACGATGCATGAGTGAACAAACAGAAAATCTCATCTTGGAACAGGATCTGTGTTTGTTACGTGGTTATTTTTAACTCTTGGATTCTTTTCCATGTATCTACTGCCTTAGAGGTATAAGGTAACAATTGTTAAACCAGCCAATTTCCCGTTTTAACCTTTAAGTAGTTTTCTCTGTCAAATAAACATTATGAAATAAACATTAAATGTAAGAAAGTCAGTTTAACTGTTAGAAACACATTCTTTTTAATAAACTAATTAAGGCAATTAGTTGTGCAGTGATGCAAAGTGCTCTCTTTGTCTTCTTTGTATTTGACAGTAAGTATTGCAAAACATCGTTAATGTTCTAAACCAAAAAACAGAAGTTGCTAAATTTGTATGTGAAGTGTGAAAGTTTGTACATATTAATTGTTTTACCAATCTGCAAAATCCATTATATTCATCCAGCACATTGCTCATGATAGACTGCACTGTTGTCTGGGGAAAACACGAGTGTGGCAGGACAATTAAGCAGTTGACAGCTATGTATACTCTTTTAATGCATTCAATACAGATCATCTTCTTACAGCATCACATTCAGAAGACAGCAAATCAATGAAGTACAAAAGCTTTAAGGACAGCCAGAGCTTGGATGCCGCTTTAATGGTGAACGTGCCCCAGGTAAAATTATATAACATCTTTTCAGTCTGTTTCTTCTCATATTTGTTATAAATATGATGCTTGTAACGAAAATGTTTGGTAGAGGTATTAGAAATGCTGGTGTTTTGGAACGGTTGATCATTCTGTGGTGTACAGCTTGTTAAAGAAACAGTTCAAGTGGAACTAAGCACGGACAGAAAGACTTATGTATTAAAAGGAAAGTGATAAATGGCCATTATGTCCTCTCATTGCCCTTTCAAGCTTTACTGACAGGGTTCTGCCATAATTATACAGGACACATGTACGTGCATAGAATAGCAGCCCAACATTATTTACTTTTATGTACATGCTTTAATGCATTTTCACAAATTATAAAAGTGGTTCCCAAACTGAGGAGAGTATGTGTATTCTGGGGGGGGGGGAGGAACAAGCAGGACAGTACCTAGAGTGCAAGTAATGTATTTGTTTGTGTTACTGTGTTTGGGAATTTATGATCTCTCTGCATGAATGTACTTTGTGTGTCTCTATGTCAGTGGTTCCCAAACTTTCCCGCCCCCCAGTTTGGGAACCACTGCTCTATGTGAATGATAAATGTTTCTCTATGATTGGTGTGTGTGTATATATGATACATGCCTCTGCATGATTAGTGTGAAAAGCAAATAAAGTTGTATGAGTTGTTCTTTTTGTACTTCAAATAAGGTTTGAGGGCCATTCCACACGAGTTCTAACACAAACATGGCTAGTATAAAATGGCCCTCAATATGAAAACGGTGTAGTTTGAGTGGAAAGAGGGCTTGATAATGTTCCTATACAAAAAAATATATGGCCAGTTTGCTTAAACTGGCCATATTTGCAGGAAGGCAAGTGCTTACACACATAAAAATAACTAGGACTAGACCAGGAAAAAGAAAAACGGTACAGTAGCAGTATACTCAGAAACATAGAACGAGGTCCACCATAAGCATCAGTAATTACATGCTTCAATGAGGAATCAGGAGTGTGAAATGAGCTTCATTTAAAAAGAAAGCCAAACCAGAATATACACTGTTGCAAATTCAGTGAATTTAAAACTTTATAAAAAAAAACTTTTTACTTTATTGCAAAGAAATCATAAAGGGATGGATGTTAAAAATGCCACTTGAGTTGTGGAGAATAGAGTTTCATATGGATACATTAAACCTTACTGCACTCCATGTTAGTTGTTTCGTGTTACTTTCTTGCCTTAATTGCCCTAGTTTAGCATCTTATGATAAGGGAGGTTTTCCTGAAGCTGTCTACATTGTAATATGATTACTGGAGAGAAGCTGTGCATGAGAATGTTTACCCATGATAACCATACTAACTTGATTATCACTTTGATAAACTCCTGAAACCTTTACATGCACAACTAGAAATTAATGTAAGTTCTATAGGTATGTATGTATGTATTTATGTAAAGGTAGCCATAGATGCCCCGATTCGATCATTCCCAGTGATCGAGGAACCAACGATCAATTGTTTTGCAATTTATGGCACACCACCTTGGGAATCTGATTTGGGGTATATTTTAACAGGAGACGATCGCCAAAAGGCCAATTCCTTAAAATGGACTAAACGGAAAGGCTACTGCATAGGGAGCTATGGGTCACATAAGGAAGTGGTCGATTTTCTCCACCAACGTACTTCGATTGACAAACAATAGACCAAGAAACCCCAACATGTCGGATCAAGGTTCGATCTGACTTTTGGTCAATTAAAATTTTTGGGTCGATTGTTCAGGGTGGACAGCCCTTCATTGATCAATCACCTTGAATGCACACATTGACTGATCGGGCAAAAATTGTGAGACATCGACTCGTGTATGGCTAACTTAAGTGTTAACTCAGTTGGCTCTTTACATTTTATCTGAATTTGATAACACATAAAAATAGAGACAGTTTCCTGTTATGTATGGCTGAAGTTTTATGTTTAGTAACTCTGTCATTATCATCCCTTGAAACCTTGATATAAGTACATATGGCAGTCTGTGACAAGGATATCAGCTGCAGCACAATGAATAGTCTGTGTGTGACAAATTACATTCATATTCAAATACTTCCACTGGAAACATTGCTCAATTCTTACATCCTCTTATATACTTATTGGAGCGGAGGAATTGTAATGCTGTGCCCATACTGCAAATAAAATAGTGACCTTAATTTCTTTGAGCTTGAATGCTTCATTGTTTTATTATATCCCACTTGCAGGAAATTCTATATAGACACTTGAGTGCTACTATCATATAAGTGTTTTGTCAAAGACCAGCAAGTCTCACTCTTTGTGACCTCTATTACGTATTATTCCTGCACGCGGAGATGCACTGGTTTGGATAGAGCTGAGGAACCTTACAAAGTTAGCTGGTAAATGCTGCAGGGAATTGTGAGAATGTCTTATCTTGAATATCCTTTAAAAAAACGATATCCCTTTATTCTGCTACTATGTGAAAGTAGTGATGTGTCCTTTAAAGCTGATGTCCAGGCAAACGGCTAAACTGTACAGTGGAAATATTTAGAGTGGCTTCACAAAGTTTTCAAGCTAGGACATTAACACTGGTCATGGTTGAGCTGTGATTACATCATTGCACTGACACAGCGGCCAATCAGAGGCAGAGACTGCATGCACAATGGTTGGTGCACACCCCAGGAGAGAAGCACAAGACCAGTGTCCATGCAGTCTAAGCCTGTGGTTGGTGGGGAGGTGATAAAATCTAAATTTTTTTATGGGTACATGTTTAGTGACAACATAATGTCATAAACTCCATCATTATGGGGAGGGGGTGTCTAAAACTACAATTCAAATTAATTTGGAACTAGGCTTTAAAAAATTTGAACTTATATAGCAGTTTAATTTGAAGCAAGTTTCTATACATATTCCTTTATTAGGCAGTACTCCATTATCATAGTCCTGTTATTGTGGATAAAGTCCTCCTGAACACAGAGCTGAGTAGACAAGCGGAAACTTTTGTCTCTGTGCCATCACAGAAACATCTTTATTTCCCCTTCCCATGTGGCAGAGCCCATTCTCTACATTCTTCTTCTGCTTAAGTCTGCTCCTGGCTCCACTAATAAAATAATTTGTTCAATGGACTTAAAGTGGACCTACCACCTGGGAGGTCACTTAGCATTATCATGTGCAGCTAAGCATATAATGCTGAGATCCTTGATTGTAGAAAACAAATCTTCTTCTAACAGCTGTAGGGGAGCTTGTTACCAGTGCTCCCCTCCCACTGCATTACGTCTCGCCTGGGCAGCCGAAGTGGTGTGTGGGATCTCTCCCCCACAGGCAGGAAACCGTCATCAGCAGAATCCCCCTCTTCACACACACCCCCCTCCCCTCCTCTGTCTGCAGCTACGATCCGAGTGGAGAGGGAAGGAGAGGGGGCGTCAGTGTGGGCGGAAGTGTTCAGAAGCCAGGAGATAAGATGCCAGCATGAGAAATACAAGCACATGAAGACAGTTTAGTGAGAGTTTTTTTCTGTAGCAGATTCTCATCATCTGAACTGCTGACAGGTGAGTATTGTGTCTGTGTAATGTATGTCTGTTTTTTTATTTTAAGTGTAAAACCGCTTTAATCCTATCTTCTCAAAAGTGCAGCGTGATGACGCCGGTCCCCATTCAAACAAATGGCATCGGCCAGAGATTTATTGACACCTCCGTTCTCTGGCCAACCGTTCTTTGGTCACCCATGATTCATGGCCGATTTTGCCGACGGCCACAAGCGCACACGCATATTGCTCGTGGCAAAATCGTTCGCGGCTCGCTATGTGTATGGGGGCCTTTAGTATACATATCAGCATGGCCCCAGTGAGAATCCATGACTGCTCATTTCATTGTTTGCTCTGATCAGATAACTGTATGCAGTCGGGCTGCACGGTGTTGTGGCTTCAATATACTCTTATTACCAGCACAAACCAGCACATGTAGTGCGATAGAGCCCTGTTCTCACAGTTAAAACCACTCTCTCTCTGTTAGGAAATATTATTATAGAAATATTAAATATTGTTAATCTTGAGGTCTTGAAGACAGTTTTGGTTCGTTTATTTAATTTTAATAAAAATACAATGGAATATTTATTTATTATAAAAGTTTGTGTTGTCTTTTAGGAGTTTCATGAAATTGTCCTTCGAGAAATAAATCAACCATTAGAATATCAAGGTCTAAAAGGGTTTTTCACTTTGGAAACAGACCATAAAGAAGGGAAAGATAACTTGCATTCTCGAAAGATCACTGAGCACATACCTCGCAAGTTTAAAGAAAGCATATGTACAGGTAAGAGCAGTTGGTGGATATAATTACAATGTATATAAATGTTGCCACACAGATTTCTATAAATTATAGTCATCTAAATATTTGTCTGCAAAATCCAGGTTTGAATAATAACACTAATATTTTTGAATCTTATAATCGGTTTTATAATTTGGGGAGTAGTGATAAATACCGTAATTATATACACCCAATATGTGAAGATATCCATTGAACTATCTATGATATCCAGTAAAGATCATACTAAGAACAGATATTTCCAGATGGTTCCAGTAATCAAGTTTATCTCATGGGTTCACCCAGCCCATTTTTTTTATATAATTTACTGTCTCATTGCTTCATGTACCATCAAATACATTAAATCCATGTGACATGTGAATGTCTTAACCCAGAAACCCATTGGTGTGAATTTCTTAACCCAAAATGTTTATTTTTGTCTTGCCAACAATCACATTCCCCATATTTTTGTTTTCCCAAAAATAAAAACATTTCCCAGTTGAGTCACAGTCACCCCAATTGTTAGGCTGTAGAGTGGACTCAGATGTGGTTCTCTTTAAAGATATCCACACCCATCTACTATATCCTTTCCGTTACTAGCACTGCATGAGCCAAGTAAGCTACTTGACAACTTGGAACTTGTTTAGTAACATTATATAAATGTTGATCTACTGGCCTTTCCTGACTCTCATTTACTTCTGGGAAGCCTGCCATTCCAGGGTTCAGGGTTCCAATTTGAAGCAGGTGGGTAGAGGAAAGGCTGGTATTGGTTTGTCAACCACAATACGAGTAGCTCATGTTATTTTTTTATTTCAGAGCGTATTTAAGTTACTAAATTTATTTGTAAATAATTCAAACAACCCTTTTGTTTCAATATTATTTTCCTGAACCACATATAATATAGTTTATACAGTTTAAAAACATCAGTGAGGTTTCGGATGAGTCATCTACGAGCCATGATAAGTAGGACTGGCAATAAATGTATTATTGTGAGTTAGCAGCAATTTTACAGAGCAGTTTTATGCCATTTGTTTCAACATAATTTTCCAAAATACATGCTGAGCACAAACAAAGCAAAACCTCAACAAATTAGCGAAAATGTATCTAGCAGGTGGAAAGCCTGGGATTTACTCAACACTTTTATTTTTATTTGCTAATCTTTCCACAGTGTAAAAAAAGTTTGTTTACTGGGAAGAGCTTAGCCTGCGCATGCATCCCCATTTTAAGAAAAAGTTAAAATAAGTTATATTATTGATTATATTTCATATTTTTCATTAAAAAAATTATTTAGACAACAAATATCATTTATTTAGTCAGCAGCCGGTTTTGCTGTTACCCATTTTTATGTTCATCTCCCATGATATATTGACACCAAGGCTTCAAAAATAGCAAAGTACATACTGTCAATGTTTTGTTTGCACAGAAAAAGGGATTAGGACAAGCTTCCAATGTTTACACCCTTTGTATACATTTTTTGCAGTTCTCTAGTTTACCACATTGTTAACGTAAATGTTGGTAGAACTCAAGTTGGGGCTTTAAAAAAAAAAGTCTATGGACAGCATTGCTATTTTGTTGCTATAGCAAAGCTACATACTTTCCGTTAGAAATGAATGTTCAATTTCCACTGCCCCTGAATGATGTTATCAACAAAAATGCTTAGGAGGGTTGTGGGAGCAAAAAGTATTGTTCTAGCACATCTTGTTTTTACATAAATTAAGTTAAAGTTTAAGTTAAACCCATTGTCAAAATATGTTATTGACATCAAGTGCTATACAACCTTTCTTAAGCTGGCCATACACCTTTAGATCTCTCTGTCAGATATTCTTTAGATCTAGCAACAACTATGTAGTTCCGGGTCCTCTGCGGTTGAACACAGGTAGACTTGATTGTTTAGAAAGTCCCTCATATTACATGGTTTTGGTAAAACAAAAGGATATCTAAAGGAAATCTGACAGAGCAATCTAAAGGTGTATGGGGACCCTAAGTAAGTAATTGTTGTTAGCAGTCTAGTTGTGGGTAGTTAAAATTTCGGAAACTCCCTCTACTTTACTGTTTATCAAACATTGATCGCAATAGATTCAAGTTAGGCTGGTCACACCCGTAAAGTCACCATGCTGCGCTCAAGCTTCCTCGATTGAACAGAGAATCAAGGAGCAGCATTTCTGCGCAGTTGATCCCATTCAGTACTTCGGATTGGGACCCTAGCTCCCCATTTAAATCATTGGCAATGGTGATCTAGCTCAAAGGAAGGGTGGCCACAATCGATTCAAACAGGTATGTTGTTTTTAATCACACATCAAATCTATTGGAACACATTATAGAGCAGGGATGGGAAAACTTTTTGACTCGTGAGCCACATTGGCTTCTTAAATTTGATAAAGGGGCCGGAGCACTAGCCTGTAATGGCCAACCCACCATAGGTGTGCCAATACTATGCATCACTTATGATGGCGGTGCAAAAAAAGTTCTTATTCTTTGCAATGAACAAAGATAATTCCTAGAGACTGCCTGTTGTCACCATGAGGATGCCCCCACAGTGTCATGATCACACTACTGCATCCGTACCCAAGGCAACCTTTGGACACCTTAGGCATTATGTGCACTCATTGCAGAGAACAAGCAGAAGGGAGCATTTTTTCAACAAGGTAACAAGGGGCCAGAAAAGAAAGCTTAAGGGCCGGATACGACCCCTGGGCCTAAGTTTGCCCACCCCTGTTAAAGAGCATGGTCATGTAAACTCTAAATATACTGAAATATATCTTGATACTATCTGGTCATCATATTTGGCTGAGAAGTCTGAAATAAGACCAGGTTATCTACAGTTTTGCAGGGTGGCCATGCTGTATACATGAACCTTGCAGAACCAAGACCCAGTGAAGCTTTCATGCACCTGTATGTGTTTCAATGCCATGTCACCGTGTTTAACTAGAGTATACCTGTGTGTCATTTTTTAACCCTGCTCTTTTCCAAGGATGTTCCGAGATATGATAAATCAATCCTATTTGTGAACATAACAGAAATAACTGCGAACAAAAGCAGAACATGGGAAAGGAGGGCATGCTATATCCATACTAAAGCAATAATATAATAACAGTAATCACAGAAATGAGTGATTTTCTCCTGTTTCTTCTTTTGGCTAAAATATGTGGTAATTAGGTCTCAAACACGCAGCATGGGATATAGCTCCTTCAAAGTAACAAACACAAAAGCTTTCATTCCAGCAAGAGAAAATAAATAAAGAATCCCGGGAAGTCTGCTTTCTGATACAGTAAAAATATTATAATGAGTGCTTTATGGGCACCGCTGTACCAATTACCCAGCTTGTTCTTGTGTTCTTTGAATGCCAGATTTTTAGTTCACGTATTATCTGAGCATAAAACCAAATGCACTACCTCATACATTTTTAATTGTAAAGTAACTTTTAGTTTATTAATCTTAATGTGGAGTTGCCTTCTAGTTTCCAAGGTGAGCTGTACATTTACATGTTGTGTCCGTGATTGCTTTCTGGCTGTATTAACTATTTTAATGCCTGATGATCATGCCGTGTTTAGGAGGCAAGAGCCATTGTAGATAAAAAAAGAGTATGTGCATTAAAGGAACCCATTAACAATACAGAAGCTGCTATGGCTGACTTGGTTATGAAGGTGAGAGCTCCTGTGTTGTTTTATTTATTTACTTTGTTAGTCACGGGCTTGAGCAAGTGTGTCACTACGCTGGAACTTTAACATTGAATGTACAAATGCACCAACCATGTTGATGACTTACAGAAGCATTGATTCAAGAATAAGGATAACAGCCCCACACTGTGCACCCGCAGAAGCACCTTGAAATCTTAATGTTTCTACAATCAGTAGGTTCAGAGATTCAGTTCAGCTGCTGCACTGAACCTCTGATGCCTCTTTTAATGTGTTTTTTTTTAATCCCTTTCCATCTGAACTTAAGGGCTTGTTTCCATTATACGCTTAGCAGGGGTCCAGACGTATCCCATACGTATCTACGTATCCCATAGATATTGCCTGCTCGGTGGATGGTCTGTTTACACATCCGCCGGTGCAGAGCCTGAGCGTACTCAACTAAATTAGCCTTACATTGGCGGAGCGGCTCGGCGCAGTGAAGGCAGAGTCTCTGCCGAGCAGGTAAGTCTATCTGCTATGTCGGGGACCCAAAGTAATGGAAACATAGCCTAAGGCAAATAATAAATGCACAGATTATTGCAGTTTTTTTTTTATCAATACACACAAAGGGAGAATAGGAGACATAATTATATGGTATATAAATAGGACTTTTAGGTCACCAATATAGCCTACAATTTGTCTGAATTAAAAAAAAATGACATTCCATGTCCATTGCAAATTTGTATATAGAACCATCCTAGTAGTAGCCCTAAAAGAGAGAGTCTGCACAAAGAGAGAAAGACAGAAACACATCAATACTGATTATCAAGTACTGGTTACTTTTCCAAACGAAACATGGATAGTGCTTACAGAGTCTTGTACTCGCTTCACTCTTGCACCTGAGCTAAGTAATGAGAGATGAGGTCAAGTGGCATGACTGAAGGGAATCTGTTCCTAAAATCTATTATTAAATTTTCTATTAACCTGGTACATACATTTGATATGAACATGCCCAGCATGTGTAGAAGGAAATTATATATATCTGTTGCATATCAGAGAGAATGAAATATGTGAGCTTTGCAGCTGACGTATATTTTCTGCATAGATTTGTACAAAATGTAAAACACTTAACTTGTGTTTACATATGTATTGTAAATCTGCTTGATTATGTTATTGTCTTGTTGGCCATTCTGTCATAAAATATTTCAGTCTTTGTGTTCATAGTCAGAGCAAATGTCAATATCCGAGTGACATCAGAAGGCTGTACAGCACCATAGAAAGTACTAAGTGGCAATTATTTGAATTTCATGGTTGACATTTTAACATTAATAGAATTGAACAAATGTGCTGGAGGGGCCTCGTGAACAGATTCACTAAAGCCATACAATGCACTCTTTGCTAAATTATAAGAGATGTGTTCTCACAAAAAAAGAATTAATCACTTGTATAAATTAATGGCTACAAAAATAATTGTATACTGGTCTGTTCTGTCCTAGTAATGGCACAATGCGAAATGTATAATTATTTTTTCAATACAACATTAATTTGTTTACTAACTAACTTTAAAGGAAAATATTTTAAAGAGACATGGCATATCACCCCCTTAATTACAGAAAACATGGGCAGTACTGTGTAATAGAGTCCTCCAAATTCTGTCATAGAAAAAAAATTGAGATTTGTACTCAAGATATACTTTCACTGTGCTTTCTTCCTTCTTGACTTTGCACAAGTTCTATCATTGGAAACTTATTTTTAATGCACTTGTTTATAGCATCCTTTTTAAAATATTTTTTAATCATTAATAGAGATGGTCGAATTTTTTGACTAGCTGACTTTAGCCCCCCCATACACCTTAAGATCGATCCATACAATCTCCATTAGCTCTACCAACAACTGTGTAGTATAGTGGCCTCCCTGATACAATACATAGTGATTGGAAGATTGGAAGGAATTACATGGTTTTGGTAGAACAAAATTTGATTGTACAGAAATTGTATGGAAAGATGGTAAGGTGTATGGGGGGCATTTGTGAGCTGATTGCAAAGTCTCTGAAAATTGTATCACCACTAAAATTGCTGGAGATGTAGAGAATGGTTGTGGGAACATTGTTAAGAAAATTTAGCTCTAGCACATGTAGTTTTTGCATCAATTTAGTTCAAACTCAAAGTCGAAATTCTGATTTTCGACTATTTGTGTTAGAGCAATACTTTTGTAGTATACCCCCAGCCCTTCTCTATATCTCCAACAAGTTTGGTAATGATACCATGTGCAGGGGCTTTGCATTTAACTCGAAATCTTCAAAATCGTTGAATTTTTGAAAAATAATTTGACCATCTCTGGTCATTAAACCTTCATGTAAAAAATAACTATTACCAAACTAACCAAACTAACCAGCAATACTTCATCTACAGTAGAAAGGGTATTTGTTTTTTTATATACACCAGCTGTTTTCCTCTTTATTCCATTAATTCTATTTATCTGTTTCGGTTCTACCTCAAACAGAAATGTGCACACCTCTCTATACAATGGCTCCTTCCCTAAAATGATATGTCCCAAGACCACTTGTAAAAATAAAGGCTGCCATACACGGCACGGATTCGTGCCGGATTCCGGCGCGATGGATTCCGGGCGCGTGCACGCGGATCCATCGTGCCGGAATCCCCTGCAGCCCACCTTGCCCGTCCGACCGCATCCGATGGATCGGGGGCACAGAATCGGATCCGAGGAAGAACCAACCTGTTGGTCTTTTCGGGTCCGATTCTGCTCTGATCAGGAGGCGTTGCGGTCAGGGAGGCGATCCATCGGACACGGATCCGGCCGTACAAGGTGGGCTGCCACGATCGGTTTCCCTAATTGGCTGATCGTTCTCACCTGTGGATGCCGGCGGAATCGCCGGAATCCATCGGGTGCTGAATCGATCAGCCAGGGAATCCGTGCCGTGTATGGCTAGCTTTAGAGTTTCATGCAAAACAATGATTCAGAGAAGTGTTAGTTACATTTGTAGCTCAATAGAGCCTTTATAAAGTAGCCGCTACAAGACCAGAAGTGCCTGGTACTCATATTAAGGCTACTCTTAAAAAAAGAATGAATGCAGTAAGTGCAAAGAAACAAATCAATACTAACGCTAGCTTTAAAGCCTCAAAAACAATCAGGGGGAGGGGATGAGAATTCAAGCAGCCACAGGAGGGACTACAAAGTTCACCTGACCCTGTAGGGTGCCCGGAAAGGGGGCATAGCCACCCCCAGGTCATTTTTTTTAAAGACTAAAAAATGGGTTAAAAAAAGCTTTGCAAAGTGCTGCAGTCGCTTTCAGAGCTTCACCATTCAATGGGGTAGTTTAAAGACCAAACGACCCTCTGAACGCAACAGAAAATGTACTGCTTAATTAACAACAGTACATTTTCTGTTCTGTAAACAACCTCATTGACTTCCATTTTAAACTTAAAGCAAGGTTGTTTTCTGGTCACTTAAAAGAGCAGGGTACACACATGAAGATATGGGCCAGATTGATGGCTGCTTAGAGCGCCGTCTATCTGGCCCATATTATATGCAGCCTTTGCAGTTTTCGAGCGGGACTAATTAATCCCACTCAAAAACTGGGATATCGGACATGACTGTTAATCACTGCCGATGTCCATTTAAAGCATTGGCTGAGCTGGAGAGAGAGCAGAGCTGTCTCTCAAGCTCAGCCAATATCTGACAGGGAACATCGGACGGCTCGATATATGCTGTTCCCTGCTTTAGAGTGCTAATTTTACACAAGGGTTTCTTATCTTTTAATGGGTACAATACAGGGCTGTGGAGTCGGTCGATAAATTCCCCGACTCCGACTCCTCCGTTTCTGATTCTTCCGACTCTCCGACTCCCCTGTATTAAATATGCTAATGTATTTATCCATCCATTGAAGGAAAAGAAGGCAACATACATTAACCACAGGACTACTGGCACTACAAGGAAACCAACACTGGACTGTAATGCCCAGTTAAAGCAGAGAAAGGGAGTTAGGCAGAAGATGCTGCTGCTTTTTCCTTAAGCTATAGGCACCACGCTGTGATTGATCGGGGATCAATTGAACGGAAATCAATGTGCACCACATGGGCACATCGATTCCTGTTCAATGTGGACCCGTTATCCCCAGCTTGCAGTGTGTGATTTACAACACACCACAAGCTGGGGAGAAGCAGCCTGTCTCATACAGCTGCCTCACTCACACAGCTTCTGAGTGAGGAGTGCTGGCTCCGTCCCTTCACACTGACAGCCGACGGCTGTGGAGGAGGCAGGAGCCGCAGCTGTTTCAATACTTTCCATGAAGACTCATGTCTCCATGCAAAGTATTGTAGATTGAAAGGGGTCTTTCCAACAAGTTCCTTCGAACCGGCTCTATTGATCCCGCCCGAAGGAAGGCACACACGGGTAGGTTTGTAAACAGATAAGTACAATCACCGTGAGTGCGCAAGTTAATTAATTGTACTCAAATCTTTTTACAGATCTACCAGTGTGTGCCAAGCTTTAGTGTTCTGATCTTCTGCTGAAGATAGGGCAGTGGAAGGCTCCAAGAAGAGGCGGGGCAAAGGGGCACTTCAAACATGATTTATGATTTCCCTTGAATCCCATAGTCATGATAAAAGTTGAAGCTAACAATCTTAGTATTTGTTGCCTCAGTTGAATTACAGCGGTTTTCCAAATGTTTTACAGCTTCAGTCTTGAACTATTGGCGATCCATTTCCGTCACGTATACAAGCGTTTCTAGTCCGGCAACAAACATTAACTTCATTATCAACGAGAGTTACCAGGCTGCCATACATGCCCCGAGCGGCGGCCTATTTTGCCGCCGACCGATAGGCATGCGTGCTCGCCGATCGGGGGTGCCCACATGGGGCGACAGATCCCTATCGTCCCACAGCTCAGCCGGCCAGAGAACGGACATGTCCGATAATCTCTGGCCGATGCTGTTAGTTTCAATGAAGACCGGAGTCTTCCTTGGAGCTAACGGCCGGCAGAGCGGTCAGCTCTGGAGAGCAGAGTGATGACGTCATCACGCTGCACTCTAGAGCTCATCTGAGCTGGTCTGTCGGCCCCCACTCAGTACGTGTGTGGGGGCCTTTAGGCTAGGGTCACAGTGGGCGCTGTAATGTTATGCACGGCATGCATTTATTCTTATAGCAGAGAAGTCGTTCATTATGACTGTTTGTTAATTGCGACATCTGAAGTTATTTTTTTTATTTAAATTTAGTAGGACTCCTCGACTCCACAGCCCTGGTACAATATCTTTGTTCTGAATTTGCCACAACAACTCTGTCCTTTCATAACTTCCACTAAGTCCAAGATGAATGCAGTGCCAGTATTTCTACCTACATTTGTTGTTCCCGTGCAATATTTTATATAATATGATAACTAGTAGTTGTATATGTAAAAACAGTTTTCAAAGTGCCAAAGCTTGACTATAGCACTGGCACCTAATTTCTTTTCTAATATGTCTAGCTGTAGAATGGATTTATATTAGAATGGAGAATCATATATACACTTCAGTTATCAAATAGTATAGCCAAACTGACTTTCATATCTTTGTTCCTTTATAATCAAGCCAGGATGTACTCTATATTCCTGCCTTTGGCCATTTTCCTTCTGTTTGCTATACAGTTCTCCAATTCTCTACAATTCAAAGTAAAACAAAACAATTGTAATTAAAATGTTTTTATAAACAGAACATAAATAGGAATACATACTGTTTTGAAATCTTTTATACCAAATAATTTAAGAGATTTTATAATTCAAATGATACCTTTTATTCATTTTTATGTACTTTTTTTTTTTAGAATAATTGTGTGTTTCAAACATTATTATATTCAGGATTTCTACTAGACCCTCGTACGGACATATTTTGAGAAGTTACAGGCCTACAACATAAAAAATCCATTAGAGTCTATGGTGCGCTTTTGGTACAGAAATCTGGACCTTGCAAGAGCACTAGGGAGGTTAATTGCAAAGCATGATATCATCACCAAACGTACTGGATATGTAGAGAAGGGTTGGGGGATATACTACAAAAAAGTATGACTCTAACACAAATAGTTTTTGCATAAGTTAAGTTCAAAGTCAAAGTCAAAATTTCGATAAAACTATATGTGCTAGAGCAAAACATTTTCAAATATTCCCACAACCCCTTTCTACATCTTCAGCAATGTTGGTGATTTCATTTTCAGAGGCTTTGCAATCAGCTCACAAACTAACTATAACATCATATTGTGCAGATTTGGTTACATCAAGGCTAAGAGGGTTCATCATTAGAGATGGTCGAAGTTAATAAAATTTGATTCTACTTAAATTTCGAGTTTCCCAATCGAATTTCGATTCGACTGCGAAATTTTGAATTCGCATAAGGTCAAAAATTCACATAAGGTGGAAAATTTAGATTTGCTGTATGAGCTTGAGCTATAATAGAAGAATCAGTGTACATAGTAGCAGAGCTTTACATTAAGAGCTGAGATTTAAACCCAATTTATACACAAACTTGACATGTTAGAGCAAAACTTATTGTTTTCAAATGTTTCCCCGACCCTTCTCTACAACTCCAGAATTGTCCCCCAACCCTTCTCTACAACTCCAGCAATGTCCCCTCAACTCTTCTCTACAACTCCAGCAATGTCCTCCCAACCCTTCTCTACAACTCCAGCAATTTTTGTGAGGATACCATTTTCAGAGGCTTTGCAATAAGCTGACAAAGTTAGCTAGCGCCATGCGAATTTTCCAATCACTCCTGCATGCGAAAATTTGAAATAAAATGGCGATTTTCCCACCCGAAATAGCGGCACGGCAAATCAAAAGCAAAGTTATTTTTTAAGTTGAAATTTCAATTTCAGTCGAAATATCAGGCTGTTTTTCGACTTTTTCGGCGAAAAGTTGAAATGACCCCATCAAAATTCGACTGTGCGAATTTTCGGTGAAAATGTCAAAATTTCTACTTAAAAATTCGCACTGCAAATTTTTCAACCATCCCTATTCATCATCAATAAATCTCACACATTTGATTTCTCTCCTTGCCTTACTTAACTAAATACCCCTCAAATACATTGTAACGTGTCAGATGTGTTTTTTTAATCTTCTACTATATTTAGGCTCCTCCATTCTTCAAGTGTATGTAAAGCCCCCCATACACGTTCCGATTTTTCATACGAATTTTGCCCGACCGACCGATCGGGTCGGGAGATTAATCGATCGGGAGATTAATCGGATTCGGAATTATGTACCCGACCGATCCCGATTTCTAAAAATCGGCCGAAAAATCGGTCGGGCCCGCTTCGAACCTGTCCGGAAATTTTTGGTCGATCTGCTGTTAATAAATAGGGTCGGGCTGATGGATCGGTGATAATTCGAATTCCGATTTTTCGTGCCAGCCGACCGACCATAACATTTTAGGTGAAAATCGGGTGACAAGATCGGACGGTCGGTCGGGAGAATAATCGGAAAGTGTATGGGGGGCTTTAGAAGTAGAAAACATTTTTTTTTAGTTTGTGTTGGCAAGTGAGACTTATTGACAGAAAATCAGGGGAAATCACTGACTTGAATCCGGATAACAGTAAAAACTTTACAGGAGTTTCAATTCTTTCCACCCCATCAAAACTGGGAAGAAGGTTTTTGCCTTGACATACACTTTAAATAATATCCCTGTGATTAATTTTATACCTATTTAAAAGAAAAAAATCAAAATCGCTGCATTAACATAATATTGTAACACATTTTCTTTCTTGGGATTGTAGTTGAATATATAATCGGAACACTTGTCTTGTGAAACATCCTCAATTGAAGCATCCGTTTCCTCCTTTTATTTATTTCTTTCTTATGCCATTTTCATTCCTGAAAGTGAGAAAATATCATGTTAAAGCTTTGTCAAGTAGGTAAGTAGCTAAATGTATAACACAACTAGTGATAGATGAACACATTCTGTATATCAAAGTATAAATATCAAAATGATACATCTTTTTATTCACCTCCAGTAGATACACATTTACTTTTTTTAAAGTAATATATTTAAATAATAAAGACATTAAAAAAATGCTGTAGTTTATACAAAGAAAAGCAATTTCCTCTAACTTTTTTGACATCCTGTGTATACCTGTATATGGCCTATTTGGCCTTGTGGTATGTGGGACAAAGGAACCTTAAGGCCCCCATACACGTTTCAATTTCCCTACAATCTATGTCAGAATCGATCATAATTTATGGTCGCCTTTGGTTTGATCGAACAAAGTACGATCAAACTATCTCCCACATTGAGAAACCAATTTTTAAATAGATGTTGATTCGATCGATCAAAAGAATAATTGAAGGAAGTCGATCATAAACATAACAAAATGTCTGCCAATGCATGTATAAGTATGCTTATTATTTAAATTAAACCAAAATCGGTCGGGCACAACAAAATAACATTTGATGTACATTCGATGGATCAAAAATTTTCGTCATGTCTGATAATTTTTCGATCAAACTTTTGTCCAATTTTGATCGAACTAGGTCGATCGAAGCATGTGGACAGGCATAGATTTTTGGTCGATCAACTTTAAAATCGATCGGTTTAAAAATGTCCCACCTGTATTTCTTTTAGTATATATAAATATGTATTTTAAATATAAACTATATTCATAATATATATGCATATGTTTTATGTATGTATATATATATATGAATATATATGAATATAAATACAGTGGCTAGCAAAAGTATTGAACTTTTCCACATTTTGTCACATTACAGCCACAAACATGACTCAATTTTATTGGAATTCCATGTGAAAGACCAATACAAAGTGGTGTACATGTGAGAAGTGGAACGAAAACAATACATGATTCCAAAGATTTTTTACAAATAAATAACTGCAAAGTGGGGTGTGCGTAATTATTCAGCCCCCTTTGGTCTGAATGCAGTCAGTTGCCCATAGACATTGCCTGATGAGTACTAATGACTAAATAGAGTGCACCTGTGTGTAATCTAATGTCAGTACATATACAGCTTCTCTGTGACGGCCTCAAAGGTTGTCTAAAGGCCCCCATACACGTGTCGGATTCCCGCCGGATTCCGGCACGATCGATTCCGGGCGCGTGCACGCGAAACGATCGTGCCGGAATCGCATGCAGCCCATGCGAAACGATCATTCAGGGGCCCAGAATCGGATCCGACGGAGAACCAACATGTTGGTCTTTCTGATCCGATTCTGCACAGATCAGGGGGAGTTGCCATTTGTGAGGTGGACAATCGGACACGGAATCGTCCCGGAATCCGTTGGACAAGGTGGTATGCAGCGATGGATACTCTTAATTGGCCGATTGATCACACCTGCGATTCCCGGCAGAATCGCCGGAATCGATCGGATGGGTGATCGACTGGCCATGGAATCCGACACGTGTATGGCTAGCTTAAGAGAATATTGGGAGCAACAACAACATGAAGTCCAAACAACACACCAGACAGGTCAGGGATAAAGTTATTGAGAAATGTAAGGCAGGCTAATGCCTGGCATACACACACCGAAAAGCGGCTGATTTTTCCGCTGACCGATGGGCATGCACCGTCGGTCAGCGGCAAAATCGGCCGCCAATCGGCGTGTGCCCACATGGGGCGACAGATCCCTGTCGCCCCACAGCTCGGCCGGCCAGAGAACGCACATGTCCGATGTTCTCTGGCCAATGCCGGCCGATTCCATTAACTTCAATGAAGACCGGCGTCTTCATTGAAGCTAATGGCCGGCACACAAAGGGTGCCTGGCCGATTAAAGCAGCCCCAAAATGCACCAGAATGCAACGTGATGACGTCATTACATTTGCATTCCAGAGCACATCGGAGCTCGTCTGTCTACACCCGTCTGTGTGTGTATGGCAGGCATTAGGCTACAAAAAGATTTCCAAAGCCTTGAACATCCCACGGAGCACTATTCAAGCGATCATTCAGAAATGGAAGGAGTATGGCACAACTGTAAACCTACCAAGACAAGGCCGTCCACCTAAACACACAGGCCAAACAAGGAGAGCGCTGATCAGAAATGCAGTCAAGAGGCCCATGGTGACTCTGGACGAGCTGCAGAGATCTACAGCTCAGGTGGGGGAATCTGTCCATAGGACAACTATTAGTCAAGCACTGCAAAAAGTTGGCCTTTATGGACGAGTGGCAAGAAGAAAGCCATTGTTACCAGAAAAGCATAAGAAGTCCCGTTTGCAGTTTGCCACAAGCCTTATGGGGGAGCAAACATGTGGAAGAAGGTGCTCTGGTCAGATGAGACCAAAATTTTACTTTTTGGCCAAAATGCAGAACGCTATGTGTGGCGGAAAACTAACACTGGACATCACTCAACACACCATCCCCACTGTCAAATATGGTGGTGGCAGCATCATGCTCTGGGGGTGCTTCTCTTCAGCAGGGACAGGGAAACTGGTCAGAGTTGATGGAGCCAAATACAGGGCAATCTTGGAAGAAAACCTCTTGGAGTCTGCAAAAGACATGAGACTGGGGTGGAGGTTCACATTCCAGCAGGACAACGACCCTAAACATAAAGCCAGGGCAACAATGGAAGGGTTTAAAACAAAACATATCCATGTGTTAGAATGGCCCAGTCAAAGTCCAGATCTAAATCCAATCGAGAATCTGTGGCAAGATCTGAAAACTGCTGTTCACAAACGCTGTCCATCTAATCTGACTGAGCTGGAGCTGTTTTGCAAAGAAGAATGGGCAAGAATTTCAGTCTCTAGATGTGCAAAGCTGGTGGAGACATACCCTAAAAGACTGGCAGCTGTAATTGCAGCAAAGTGTTCTTCTACAAAGTATTGACACTTATTTGTCAGTTATTTATTTGTAAAAAATGTTTGGAATCATGTATGATTTTCGTTCCACTTCTCACGTGTACACACTTTGTATTGGTCTTTTACGTAGAATTCCAATAAAATTGAGTCATGTTTGTGGCTGTAATGTGACAAAATGTGGAAAAGTTCCAAGCCACTGTCTATGTTTACCATTTTTGCTATTGGGAGATCATTTTAAAAGTAGTTTGTGAGCCACAAAAGTGTGGGCACCCCTGATATACTGTATATAGCAGGGATAGCCAGCTATCCTACTACAATAGTATGTATAGATTTACAATAGAAATGCATAGATTCTAAAAGACTGACATAAAAATATAAGCCAGAGAAAAAGTACTTGGTTCTTCCATCCAAATTCCTCATATAACAGAAAAATGATTGCCAAATCTTTACAAAATGTTAGGTAGATTTATAAGAAAGATAAAATGAATTTCTTTTCACAAACCATGCTTCTAGAACAACCTGTGTCAAATGGATTCCAATTCTTCATAATGAATTATGCATGTGTATAAATTATCAGCATATAGTCTTACAAGATACTTCATCTCCGAGAAATCAATAGACTACAGAGATATCAAAATTGGAAAAGTTCTTAATACGGCATAGATGTTTTCAATGTGGGTGCAACTAAGTATGAATGTACAATGCAAAGAGTTCCAGCAGTGTATCTACGCCATGAACATGACTCATGCATGGCGGCTTCACATTCTGCATATCATAGTACTAGTAACCATAAAGGCCCAGACAGCTATTGGAAGCATTGTTATTTCTTATTGTCATTGGTATTAACCCATTTCAGATATGTTTTGTCAGATATATTTTAAACAGATAGGTATATATTGGGTGAGCAAATTTGTAGCTAATAAGAGAACACTCCTACCTGTTGCCTCAAAATGTTTTCAGCAATGGAGCTGGTCAACCATTGATAAGATAGCACATATCCCTACAGAGTACCAATTGCATTTGGATTACAGAAAGCAACTTGAACTTTGATAGTAGAACAACCTTTCATCTGTGCATCATAGAGTTGATGCACAGATGAAAGAGATCAAACTATTAACCTTTTTTTTTACTTAGTATATCAGAGTACAATGTCCACTTATTTAGGCTCCAGATATGTGCAGCCAGATTAGGAGTATTCTAAATTCCATCAGAAAAACATGAGTTAATTCTTTTTTTGACACCTGCAAAGATCTTTTATGTTTTTGATTTCTTTTTAGGGCCATAGCCCATTGTTAATGTATACATAGCCCATTGTTAATGTCTCTCTGAATCAGTAAAGGTAGCCATACATGGGTCGATTCTGCACACGATTCCTGGCCGATCGATCACCGGGCGCGTGCATGCCGATCGATCGGCTAAGAATTGAGTGCAGCCCACCTTGCCCGATCGACCCTGCCCGATCGACATGGCCCCCTGAATCGGATCGGCCAGATCTTTCGATCTTTCTGATCGATTCAGCACACATCAGGGGGAGTTGCCATTTGTGAAGTGATCAGTCGGGCACGGAATCGTCCAGGAATCGTTGGCCTAAGGTGGTAGGCACAGTCTTAATTGGGCGATCGATCGCCCATCCGATCACCTGTGGCATCGCCGGAATCGATCGGATGGGTGATCGATTGTTCATGGAATCGACACATGTATGGCTAGCTTAACACATCTTTTTTGCTTTCTCTTTAGGTAATGACTACTGGAGACCAGAGAGCAGCTTAAGCAGCTTTGCAGATGAAACCGTTGTTGAAGATATCGTACTTAAGGCCCGGGCTCAGGAAAGCAACCACATTGTGGAGCGCTGTGCCACTCCTGGATATGTTAGTCAAAGACTGACTGGTAAGTGAGTTTAAACGACATAATTTTATAAAACTTGTAAAAGTACAAAAAAGAAATGTAATACTTAATTCTTTAAATCATTTGCATAATTATTTGAAGGAATAGCATTAATTAAACACTTTTTTGTAGAGCTTTGGTTCACAGTTACCATGATAAGCAGGAATGTAATGCAGAGTTAATATCACACATTTTACTTAATGAGGAACATCTACTGTAAAATCTTCCACCTACTTACCATAAAAATTGTATGTATGTAACCTGAAAAATAACACACTTCCATACAAAGACATCTCTGACCCTCAGAATATGGTCTAGCAATCTTTAGCCTGAACGTACTTTGCTTATCACTGATGAAGGGATTTGTATAAGTAGTCAATTTCAAACCGAGAGATGGAATTCCAACAAAACGGAAAACATAAGAAGGCAAGTCCCCTATTGAGACTTTAAAGGCTTCATGTTCAAAACAATAGATTAAAAGTGTATATATTTTTTTAATGAATATCCCTTAAATGGGATATATATATACAGTGCTGCTTGAAAGTATGTGAACCCTCCAGACATGGTTACTGTTTGTGAAACCTTTAAAGAACCTTATTGACATACATCTAAATCCATTTGTAAAGCACACCTTCCAAAGTAGTAGACACACACACAAAAAGAGATATATTTCATTTAGTTTAAGTAAAACAAAGGAGTTTTATGTCCCAAAAACTGAAAAATCTTTACATGTGGCTATGATGTATGTGAAAAGCATTGTATTAGTAAGCTTGTGGCTCCTCCCTTTGCAGCCTTACTCCAATCTAAAGTTCTCCTGTAAACACTAACCAGTCTCTCACATCTGCTTATGGGGAGTTTTTGCCAATCCTCCTTGCAGAACTCAGCCAAGGTGATTTTGAGAGACGTTGGAGGGACATCTGGCATTTGTACCAACTTTTTCAGGTCTCTCTCACAACATTTTCAATTGGTTTTTTTGGTTAAGGTCCGGACTTTGGACTGGGCCCAATCCAGTAGTTGAAGAATCCTCTTTCTCTGAAGCCATGTCCTTTGTACTTTGATGGAAAAGTCTTTTTTGTGTATTTGTCTGTGTTGCATAATCCATCTTCGTCCCAGCTTCAACTCCTTGAACTGTGCAGGAGAATTCTGGTCGAGAATCTGTTGATAACGAAGGAATTCATGATTCCTTGTACACTATGGAGTTTGTCCATGGCCCTCATCAGAAAGCATGCCCCAACTTTCACATTTCCTTCCACCGCCATACTTCACGGTTGGATGAGTTCTGTTCTTCATATGATGCCGTGTTTATTTTTCTCCAAACATTGTCGGATTTGATGTGACCAAATAATCTATGTTAGACTCGTCGGTCAGAGATGGACTTCCAGAAAGGCCTCTGGTTTGGTTCAGTGCTCTTTGTCAAAGTTGAAACGGGCATTTTGTGCTTTTTTGAGAGCAGAGGCTTCCTTCTAGCAACCCTCCCATGAAGGGTCATGGCTATTCAATTTTTCGTCTGATTGTATACGCAATGCACATTGTGGTCCCCAGAATGCGACCAGAGAGCCTGCAACCTCTAGAGGTGATGTTGGGTGGGTTGGCCTTTAACCTGGTTTATTATTTTTTTTTCCTGGTGCTTCGGGTGATATTTTTTGATGGCGTTCACTTTCTAGGCAAAGTTTCTTCATTTATTGAAGTCCCTCCGTTTGTACAATGATCCTGTCTCGTTTGATGGATGGAGCTGGAATCTTTTTGGGAGATGTCTTATAGCCCTTCCAGACTGATGTGCTGTGTCACTATGACTACCCGCTTCTTCATGTCCTCGGATATCTCCTTTGCTCTTATGCATGTTGATTTGTAAGTGGGACGCACAGTTGTTTCATTGGTTTTCCTCTCTCTTTTATGTGCAGGCCAAAACTTTTTCCAAGGATGTCTCATTTCATTGGTCCTGCTTAGTGATTGATTAGCATAAGCACCCAAATGTGTTTCACCTGCGTCTGTTTACCTGGTCGATTAAACCATGCGCTGTGATTCACTTCTTTGCACATACCTAAGTCCATGTTTCATGTTAGTTTTTGGCAACTTAACCACCTACTAACCGTACATGCAATTTGATTACATATCTCTGACCTTTCATGAATAAACACTTTTGATATAGAATGATAAATCATGTTAAACACAAGAAACATCTACACCACTTGAGGGGTTCACATACTTTCAAGCAGCACTGTATATTGACTATTACATATGTTAGTTTGTGATCTGCTTAAAGAACAAATATGGTATTCTGTGAAAAATAAAAATGTGTATATTTATATTGGTAGATTCATACTGACTCATGAAAGAAGAAATCAAAACCATTTTTACAATCAGCTACATTTTAGCATTTTATGTTGTGGGTTAATTTTGTGTTTTTTAATGCATTTTAGGGATAGTAGTTGTTAATACTGAACTCCAGTCATATACCTAAAAATGCAGAGAAATTGCACATTTGCTAGTTGTTCACTGTCGATTGAATGGCTGTGTGTACTCACTTTCCTTATGCAAATGTAACGCCTTACAGCTCAGTTTAATGAGAAAACATATGTCTTTCAATGACCTCCGCTGCAGACTAATTCAACCACCACTCCACCAGTTTTGTACACTTGACCATTTAGTTGAATATCTTGTCCCCTCCTCAACACTTTCTTTCTTTCTCTAGTTCAACCTCTTATGTTTCCCTGCCCATTCCCCTTTTGCTGCTTTCCACCCCCCCCTCTTTTTCCCTCAAATGTATTCAGATTCTCTCATGAATGTCCCATCTAGCACTGGTCCAGCTATCCAAGCGCATGTGTTACCATATGATACCATCTGGGTGTACAGCTCTGCTAAAATATACATGTACATCTTCATGCATGCTACATGCTGTTATGCATGCTACATACTAATATCTCATATTGTTCTTCCTATGCTCCAATATAGGACTCTCTTTGCTATTTACTATTTGTTTATCATGTTGTTCCTTGGTTTGCTGTCTTGCTGCGTAGTGAAAATTGCCTAAATAAAAGTATATATTTTTTATTAAGGCTAAAACCCATATACAATTTGGCATAACTTGGCATATCACATCTTTTGGATGCCACTTTTAATTTTGAATGTGTCACTGCATTGACATGCACAAGATGCAGGGACACACCCATTAAAAATTAATGGAGGCATAAAAAAAACATGACCACTGGTTTGTCAAAACATAGTGGAGTTTGTCAGGATTCTCACCCAGGGATACTTTGATATCTGACTGCAGCTCTATCTACTTAACCATATGGAAGTCTGATTTTGCATCCTGGGTAAAGCGGACCTACCACCTCTGCATCTGCTTTCTATTTTTATTAAAGGGACATGGGTGGTTAGACATCACTTTAGACGCCCTATCTTTTCTTGTCCCCATGCACCTGCAGCCAACCACATCAACCCTATCTGAATTAAGTGAAGCAGATGGAGCGAAGCACCACCGGATTTAGATCCTGGAGATAGCGAGGCCCGGAAGAGTCTTGCTTCTCTATCTCCAGGCATGGCTACGTGGGTGTGAGCAGGCAGGGAAGGTAAGTATTTATATTAAATTTTTAGAGGTCGCTGTCCCTGGATGAAGGCTGGATGTAGGTGAGTTATATGTTTTAGAATGTACCGTATTTTCCGGCGTATAAGACAACTGGGCGTATAAGACGACCCCCAACTTTTCCA
>CM070035.1:52596624-52613832 GCA_036250615.1 Ptychadena robeensis | reverse complement strand
TTAAATGTTGCATATAGGAGTATATCATTGGCCATGAAAAAGCATTGTCTGGTGGCTGGACTTTAGCTGAAAGGTAACTTATGAGTGTTGTAGCTAGAGGGGTGAAACTCGGGGTGTAAGTAGTAGTAGGTGAGCATTACTGACCCTGAACGTTTCATCATTATACTATAAATGGTTTTCCTGCTATGAATGTTCAAAGTTACACACAGGTTTTGTTTCTACAACAGAGCTAGAGAGGGTGTGTTCTCTGTAGAGAAGCATCCTGTAGCCATGGTAACACTGCTCTCTCGTTCCGTTACGATGTATCTCAGCCAGCAAGCAGCCCAGGCAGCACAGATCCAGTTACCGGCTCCCCTAGATGGTCCCCTGCACCCCCCTGCCTGTGGCACCCGGCGTATAAGACGCCCCCCGACTTTTGAACACAGAAACATGTGTGCAAAAGTCGGGGGTCGTCTTATACGCCGGGTGTCCTCAAGTTCACGTCACTCTAACAGCTCCCTATGCTCTCCCCTCCATAGGGGGAGTTCCTAGACACGTCAGGGCTCAGATCTCTCCTGGGTCCCTCCCATTAAACGAGGGGGACTGATAGTGAGTGTTTATATTTAAAACACTCACGATCTGCAGGGATAGGTGACAAAGGGTCTGAGCTTCTGCATGTTAGATCACCCAAATTGGGGCTGGAACGAGCGGTGTGGTAAAAAAGCAATAGAGCTATATTGCCCATTGCTTTATCTCCACTCCCCCCAGGATAGTAGGTGGTATGGTCCGGCGTCGTCACACTCGCCCGTAGCCCCAACGCCGCACGCCGGAAAATACGGTACATCCACTTTCATCTCTTGGACTATGATATCTTAGTTTGTTGGTAAACCATGAACTCCATCTATGAACTTTCTATATTATCCATGTTTCTGCACGTTCTGTTGCCAGATTATTGTGCTTTGGCAATAACTTTGCTGTTGCTGCTTTACATCTTTACATAGTGCTCTCTGAACTGCTACCAACCCTTTGCTGCTGATTTAACAATTGCTCTTCCATGCACTGTTTCTGACTAACGCGTTTGGCTACTTACTTCAGCTTGTACCTTTACTACATTTGGGTTTGCTCCCTCTCTGCTAATGGATCTTGTCTTTCGACTCTGGGCTGCTTGTAACTGTGCCTGTTTTCTGTTTCAGTTACTAGACTTTGAGCCTGACCTCAGATCTTTACATATCTACTCCACCATCCATTCACATGTAGTAATGTACTATCATTGTACAAATGGAAACAAATTATGAATAAATAGAGAGGGAAAAGTAGTGAAAGGGTGAATAGGTAGGTATGATAGAGGGATGGGTTTTAGGCATAGTTCAGTTCAAGGGGGTTTGTATGTAAGGTCAGTAACATGCTTACTTATTTGGAAAGAGGGGAGAATGGAGTACTGTATTTTTTGCCATATAAGACGCACCGGCACATAAGACGCACCCAGTTTTTAAGGCAGAAAATCCAGAAAAAAAAGATTTAATAAGTTTTCACATCAATTGGGATAATGCAATGAATTTAATGTTGCAATATCCAATTCAGACAGCAGGTTTCACTAGCTGCAGTACACTGTCAGCTGAACACACGTCACACTACACTGATCTGTTCAGTGTTCAGCCCAGCCGCAGACAGCCCAGCAGATCGGCACCCCCTGCACCCCCACCAAGGCCCCCGCTGACTGTCCCAAAAGTGCCGGTTTCCCGGGCACCATCGTGACAACCGGCACCCCCTCCCCGGCAGGGATGATGGGGACGCCGACCCCCTGAGCCATCCACAGCCGAACCGAACACAGCCCACAGCTCTCCTCTGTGTACTCCTTGGTGGGGATGTGGCAGTTAGATGGGAGAGCCGAACATCGGCTCTTTCATCTGAACTGACAGCTCCCGCAGCTCCCCTCTGGCGGAAAGCCAATGTGCGACCACCGGCGGCCGAGTCGCTGCGGGGGTCGCGTGTTCGGCGTATAAGGCACAGGCACTTTTTTGCCCCCAATTTGGGGGGTGAAAAAGTGCGTCTTATATGCTGAAAAATACGGTAGTTTTTAGGTTAGGTTTTCAGTTCAGTGTTTCTTTTTGTGCTTTGACATTCTCTACTAATATCATCTATTCATTTGGTTTCCAGCAAGCATAAAAATGTTTTTCTTTGTAAAATGCTTGTTTTGTTACATACCTATGGCAGCTATTGCAGAACTAATTACATTTCATATCACCATAAAAGTTGCCAGTTTAGCATGAATATTTATAAGGAACCATGATGAGTTTTCAGACAATCCTCAGTATGGTTTATAGTCACCATAAGTTCCATTTCAAAGGTGACCTTTAATTTTTTTTTAAAGTATTATCATTTTAATACAATTCTTGGCAATATACAAAGAACAGTAGCAGAATTGGTTCATACGTAGTTAGACCTGCAGCAGCAGCTCATCATTTTTATGCATGCATTTTGATGTTGTGAAACACCAAGTCCTAAGGCTAGATAGGAAAACACACATCCGCTCTCTTTTCTTTACTATAGAAACGTGTCTCGTAGGCTCGTTACTGTATTTAAGGAAGCCTCATGGCTTCCTTTCAGCGTGGCTGACAATTAAAGTCGGCTAAGATAGCAAATATATTTCCTGCTGAATTTATTCTCAAAGGTTGCAGGCCTGCATCAATTCTTTCTAGAGAACAGCAGCCGGTGCGTTTTATGTTCAGCAGGCTGTGCTCAGCGAGGACCTTTTTATTTTTAGAACCTTCATATGTCTTCTAGTCTCTTTCTGTTCTTTGTTTGTACACTTAATGTGACACCAAGCCAAGAAAATTTGTGTTTTCAGTGTTATCTTCCCGCAAGTCAGAAGAAGGGTTTCACCTGAATATAACATAGCTTTGATAGAGGAACTGTTGGTCAAGTGCCATGTGTGGCAGCATATTATACCACCTAGGAGTTCCTATGATTTGTTTGCTGCTAAAGAAATAAAGGATTCCTGGGTTTTCCTATTCTTAGCCATGGTACTTGTCTGTAGTGATAAGTACTGTGAATTTGAGGTGTTTGACCTTTCTACAGTGATCTCTCAAACTAATTATAATGTTCATTTTACAAAGACTTGTATGTGACTTCCAGAATCATAAATAAACAGTAATAATAATGTCAGAAAGAAAGGACACGTGGGGAAATCACAGAGGTTACAATCATTAGAAACAAAAATGTTTATGTGTCAACATAATAATCTTGCAACCAATGAGTTTTCAGAAATTCTATCCAGTTTGTGTGGTATTGAACACATCCAAGCAAAATAATTCAAATACAATTCTCCAGACTAGACAACAATTATAATTGCATAAGAAGAATGCAATATGAAGTTTCTGAACTCTCAACATAAAAAAAGTGCAAATGATAATCAATGAAAAGCTGTTGCATGGAAAGATATAAATATATATCATATTTTTCGGGCTATAAGACGCACCCAGTTTTAAGAGCAGGAGAGCCGGAATTTTTTTTATTGGGTTAATGCAATGAATTCAATTAATGCAATATCAAATTCAACCAGTAGATGTCACTAGAAACAGTACACACTCAGCATATCGCGTCACCTCCACATAGACCTCGCCTCTCCCTCCCTGGCTGCCAGTGTTTATGGAAGCAGCAGTGATTGCAGTTTCCACAGACACAGAGAGAGGAATAGATGGCAGTTCATCTATCCCTCTCTTCATTGCTTATTCCAGCAGGGCTCTGAGCTCTGTTGGCATAAGCAACAAAAGAGTTAAAATGGGAGATCTGGACACCGCCAGCATCTTTCATCTGACAGCTCCCCAGAGAGCTGCCGGGTCGCGGATTTGGGCCATAAGACACAGGAGGTGAAAAAGTGTGTGTGTGTGTGTGTGTGTGTGTGTGTATATATATATATAGAGAGAGAGAGATACAAGAACCCCCTGAGAAACTGAATGACTCAAGTATAAGCCTAGGGTGAGAAATGCAGCAGCTAAGGCACAGAAACACACAGCAAACATGCTTTTGTTTCAAGGTGTCATTATTTCAGCTAGCAGATTTGTGATGTAATTGCAAAGCCTATGAACATGATTTTTCCCCAAATTCCTGGAGATGTAAAAAAAGGGTTATTGAAACATTAAGAAATGGTATTGGTATAGCACAGGTAGTTTTTGCAAAAATTAAGTTAGCAAGTTCTCCAAAGAGATGGTAATTACATGCCCCGTTAGCCAAATAGGGCATAAAGGAATTATTTGCATGGCTCCACCCACTGTCCTGAAGTATTTTAACTTTTGGGTTTTGTGATGGATTGGGGCATGTAAATACCTTCTTTATAAATAAGTCTGGACTGTGCTATGCGCTGTTGAGTGGAATCTTTTTCGTTCCTTTAATCCCTTCTCCCCATAACCTTTAGGGCCCATTCACACTATATGTGTTTTTTCTAGGCATGCATTTCTAGATTTATACAAAAACGCATGCGTTTGTGACATTACATCTGCGTTTAGCATTTGCGTTTTTGAACAAATGAATGAAAAATGCAGGAAAATTGTATCAAAAATGTATAACGCAACGCATACAGTGTAAATGGTAACATTGATTGTCTATGTAAAAACGCGTGCAGTAAAAAAACGCATGCGGCAAAAAAATGCACTGGCCCTTATGGTTGTCTCTCATACATTAACCGCCCTAGCGGTCAGGACGGCAGCATCTCGTCTAGCGCTGCTACTGCTACTATAGCACTGGACGAGATGCTGCCATCCAGTACACATCGGGGCTCCGGGAGCGCATACTCACAGTTCTGCGCTGTGCTGGTGTCCCCGATGTGACATGCTGGCTGGCAGCATATCCTCCGTCTCTTCTCCCCCCCCCCCCCCCCCCCCCCCCCCTGAGTGACGTGAGGACGTCACATCAGGGAGGCGGCGGGAAATTCAAAAGTACAGTGCATGAAATACGTTTTCTCTGGTGCCCCAGATGTGCCCATTTGCAGTAACCCTCTCTTCCCTGGTGTGATTTTACCACATCCATCACACCAGGTTAGAGAGGGTTAACTGCAAATGGGCACATCTGGGGCACCAGAGACTTTATTTGGGCGAGATTTAGTGCATAGCAGCATAGCTTTGTGCCCTGATTTTTGTGTTTTCTCATAAAAATTTTTTTACAATTTTTATTTTTTATTTTGCATAATTGTTTGTTTCAAACATTATTATAGTCAGGATGTCTATTAGACCCTTGTACGGACATATTTTGGGAAGTTACATGTCTACAACATAAAGAAAAATGTACCATTGAAGTCTATGGTGCACTTTTGGTACAGAAATCTGGACCTCAGCAGTGCGCTAGGGAGGTTAAGTTCAAAGTTGAATTTAACACATTTAGACTTAAATTTCAACCTAAGTTGTGCAAACCCACATGTCCTAAAAAAAAATGTACACCTACAACCCTTCTCTACATCTCCAGCAATATTTGTGATGTGATCTGCACAAGAAATGTCATGATTTTCATCAGCTGACTTAAGTATAAGCTGAATTTCATTTCCTCAGCACATTTAGGGGGCTGAAAAGTTCGGCTTATAGTCACGGTTCATGTATTTAACGCACCTTATATGTTCTGATTTCACTATATATTAAACTTAGCAGTCCACTTAAGGGGAGAGCATTAGAACACTATTTGCAGGTGAGCAAGATGCACAACTCACCACAACAGGGATTTATCCCCCTGAAACTCCTCCCTGTATTTTTTATTTATGTGGAGCAACATAGTTGTGGATTAATAGTATATTTCCTCCTTTTTCTTTATGCCACTCTCATTTAATCCTGAGTCTTCTTGTCTGTTTTATCATTTCACAAGACATACATGAATTATTGTTAGCTGAGCAAATGAAGATGACCTAATACTTGAGAAGGTAATATGCTTTTATTGAACCTTTGCTGTGCTACTCTGCATGAAAAGAGGGGGCAATTATGGCAGCACTTATGTTATGTTTGCTTTGTTAAGGCGGCCATACATGGGTCGATTTTGCATTCAAACACCAAACGATTGCCAAATTCAGGACGATTGATCCTTCGGGAATCGAATGCTTGAGCGATCAACCTAACAGGGAAACTGATGTGCCTGTACATCCATGTTCAATTGCCATACTATATTTTGTTAACTTAACATTACAATGCACTACATTGATAATTGCACACAGTATTTACCAAGTTTTACCACATATACCCGAATATAAGCCAAATCTTTCTGTATCTAAAATGCATTGAAAACATTTAATTCAGCTCACATAGGTCAAGAGATGAAAATCATAACAATTTGGTGGTGGTGTAGTGAAGGGTTGTAGGAACACTTGTAAAAAGTGTTGTATTGCTCTAGCACATAGTTTTTCTGCATGAATTGAGTTTATAATTGAGTCACCTTTTTTCTCTTTGACTTAAACCTCATTTATTGCAATTAATTCGAAAATTCAGATATAAATTTCACAACCTTAGTAGCCTTAGCTACTGCATTTCCCACCCTAGGCTTATACTAAAGGCCCCCACACACACACCGAGTGGGGGCCGACATATCCGGTCAGATAAGCTCTGGAAAGCAGCGTGATGACGTCATCACACTGCTCTCCAGAGAGGACAGCATCGGCTGGCAGTTAGCTTCAATGAAGATGTCGGTCTTTATTGAAGTTAACGGCATCAGCCAGCATCAGCCAGAGAATATCGGACATGTCCGTTCTCTTGCCGGCTGAGCTGTGGGGCGCAAGCGCGCACGCCCATCGGCTTATAGCCGAGTATATATACGTTATGTCCTATTTGTTAATATTTTACATTTCTACACAGCCCTAAACAAGGCTCAAAATCTTCTTTCATAATATCCTTGTCATCACCTTATCCAGAGAGACTTCAACTTTGACAATTTTACTGCTCTGCTTCATTACTGCTATTTTACTTACCATCCATCACTTCCTACACATGTTAATATGAAGTTAATATAATTCTGATGTATTTTTTATTCCCGGTATCAGTCACTGATTTCCTGTCCTCAGAGTATTAGTCTTCTCTCACTTCTTCTCCTCCTAGACATTTTAAATGATATAATCCTTCTCCCCCATGTCTAATGTTTTATATTCCCCTTGCTTTGTGCATACTGAATAACACACAATTCTCTGTCCCTCAGGTAATTGTCCCAGAGGCAATAATACTTGTTAAAAAATCAGTAATCAGTAACACAGTAATGTTTAGTTAATAATAATATAGAAAAAAAGTAATTATATGTCCTTGTTTACATTGATGCCCCTTTTTACCAAATGCTACAATGCATTAGAGGAGAGCATAGCGAATGTGATTGTTGAAAAGTTTTCATGACAATAGCCTGGAAAATTATTTATATTTTTTTGAAAATGGTCTCTTGTGTGTGTGTGTGGGGGGGGGGGGGGGGGGGGGGGGGGTCATGGGGCAATTTAATTAGGTTTTTTTAATTTTAACATCTGTCATTGTCAGGAACTTTGACAGTTGACATGTTAACAAAGGATTATTGATTATGAGATTGAATTTTTGTGCATTTACTATTTATGACATGGTGTATTGTGTCATATTCGTTTGAGGGATATTTTAATACTTGATTTGTTAAACATTTTGATAATTAGAAATAGAATTGAATTCCCATGACTAGATCCTTGGTAATACTATACCAAAACCTAAAACAATACCATTACTGTGCATTAAAGCCAAACTTCACCTTCTTTTACAATATGCCTTACTATCTGGCAAGCAAATTACAAAAAAAAAAGTAAAAAAAAAAAAGTTAAAAGTCGACACAATAGCCTGCATTGTAAGTGAGCCAACGACCAGCCAACAGCCCAAAGAACCAGATTGAATGGGAGCTTTTTACACACTTCTTGTATGCCATCTTTTACTATGTAGTATACCGTATTTTTCGGCATATAAGATGCACTTTTTCACCCCCAAAATTGGGGGCAAAAAGTGCCTGCGTCTTATACGCCGAATGTGCGACTCCCGCGGCCACTCGGCCGCCGGTGGTCGCACCTTGGCTGCCCGCCAGCTCCCCCGGCGCGGAAATCAGCTGGGGGAGCTGGAGAAGCTCTCAGATTTGAGATGCCGGCTAGTGCCGACTCTCACATCTGAACTGTCTAATTTCCTAAAAGGTAGATGCAAGTTCACTTTTAGGAAATGAAGAGAAAAGTATAGATGAACTTGCATCCATACCTTTTCTCTTCTGTCCGTGGGAACAGCATTCACTCCCCACAGACAGAGCACAGTGAGAACTGACAGCCCGGCATCCCCCCCCCCCCCCCCCCCCCCCCCCCCCCCCCCCCCCCCCCTCCTGTGTACAGTGTAGAGAATATGTTGTTTAGCTGATGTACTGCTGCTAGTGACACCTACTGGCTGAATTAGATATTGCATTCACTGAAAATATTGCATTAACCCGTTTGATGTGAAAACGTATTAAATCTTTTTTTTCTGGTTTTCCTGCCCTTAAAACTGGGTGTGTCTTATATGCCAGTGCATCTTATATGGCGAAAAATATGGTATCAACCGTTAGTGTTTGGCCCCAATTTATGCTCAAAAACAATTAACATTTCAATAAAATAAAATAATATAGAATGTTCAGTTTCACTTCAGTGCCATTGAAAATTTAAGTTACCATCCAATGAATGTGAAACTCCGCTACATTTTGCCAAAACGCATCAAAATTTTAGTGGTCACTTTCTTGTTACGCACCCAATTTCCCTGTTATAAAAAGTGCACCACACTTCCACTAGGATTTTGCACCAGTTTCAGGAAAATGTAGTGGAGGGTTAACCCTTCTGGCTCACATTCATTGTATGGTAACTCCAATGTTCTATGACACTTATTAAATCTAAATCTAAAAGCATTCTATATTATTATAAAATGTTAATAGTTTTTTTCAGCAGTGTCTGGAGTGTTTGATGTATATTTTGTTATTTCTTCTATAAAAAGGTTTACTTTATGATATGTGAGAGTGCCAGAGCTCCTGTTTGTATATACACATATCTGCAGATTGAGATTATCCTAGGCCTTTGACTACTTGTTTAAAGGGATGTAGAGTGAGATTTAGCCATGTCACTATTGTGTTAGTCATTGTTTGTGTTAAAGGATTTAAAATGAGAAAAAGGTCAATAAAATTTGAAACTGGAATAGACCATCTACAGACCACAAGCTGTACAGGTGACCTGACCAAATAAACCTTGTCCCCTGTTTATTATTTTGGGGTACAACTTCAGGGTTCAGTTTCTTTTTCCAGTTCATTTACATAAACTGTACACTGAGCCTATTTGTGTCCTATAAGGCACATGTATTGTACCTCTACATGTAGTCTTTGAGTCAGATTCTCCCACCCAATGACACCAATGGGTTGAAGAGATTGGCGTTTTTAAGGCCCCCATACACGTGTCGGATTCCCACCGGATTCCGGCACGATCGATTCCGGGCGCGTGCACGCGAAACGATCGTGCCGGAATCGCGTGCAGCCCACCTTGTCCAATCGTTCGCGTCCGATTGATCGGTGGCTCAGAATCGGATCCGACAGAGAACCAACATGTTGGTCTTTCTGATCCGATTCTGCACACATCAGGGGGAGTTGCCATTTGGGAAGTAAATGATCGGACACGGAATCGTCCAGGAATCCGTGGGACAAGGTGGTATGCAGCGATCGGATACTCTTAATTGGCTGATTGATCGGAGCTCCGATTCCCGCTGAGATCGCCGGAATCGATCGGGTGAGTGATCAATTGGCCATGGAATCCGACACGTGTATGGCTAGCTTTATGTTTTTCACAGTGCCAAACTGTAATGTGAAGATTTGCCTTGCCATACATATTGATAGTAAAATAATTAATTGGCCTATGAAGGTAGCCCTCACTAACTGAAAATACTTACTAAGTGCCTAATGACAAAAAGACAATATGAGGTAAGAACAATAACGGTAGGAAGCAGGAGGTACAATATCAGACGACATAGTACCACAAGGGTCATGCGGAAGGTACTATAATGCAAAGCAAATAATAGGTATTAGAGACTTTCACTGCATTTCACTTACATAGCTTCAATATTTACTGCTGAATTGCATTTTAGTCCAAATGAGTACATCTAAGTCATCTATGTCAACAAACCTTAATTAACTTTCAATGATATGCAAACCATACCCGTAGCAAATTCAGTCTACTCAATTTGGCACTTTCCAGACAGTGTTAACCAGGCTGCTTCTCCTGTGTAATTAATGCGGATGTCAGCTATAGCTCCAACATCATTCCCTAGCACTATATTTATAATACTTTTATGTAGGAGACAAATATTTTTGCATGTCATTATTGTTATAAGCAAAACTTCTAAATATGTGCATAAAGTTGATATGAATATGTTAATAAAGGACACCTAGCAAGATTGTATTATTACATCTACGCTGTCTTCATATGCGCATTATTTTGCATTAATCAGGACAAGTAAAATCCTTTTGTTAGAACAGGTATACATTTAATGTTGCCTTAAAACAAGCTGTGCTTATGATATATATCTTTATCTCCTTTGGAATGACATGATTGTTATTTTCAGCTCCATGGAGAATTATACATCTCCTTCTAGTGTCCTTGAGATATGCTGACTTAGTTTTGTAATAGCCAACATGTCTACCCTACAGTGACATGTAATCCAGAACTAATACAGCTATTCCGTAATCTCATCTACGGAAGCTGACATTCAGCATTTACTCTTATGGGCACTGGGGATAATGTGCAGAGAAGACAACTCATTCCTCAGGCCTCTTCATCTGTTTTGCACCAAAGACCCAGGGGAAGAGGATCTTATATGCAGCCTTAATGTTTCCTACCATTTTTAGATAGTCAGATTCATTGTACTTGTGTTACGGATTTATGGTACGGATTTATATTTTTTCCCCCTAACATATTAAAGAGAATATCATATAGTAAAAAAGGAGGATGTCATAGCAAGTTTCACAAGTGTGAATCTGGTAGAAATTAAAGGTGTTGAAACATAAATAAATAAATAAATAAACAAAACACATACATAAAGTAGACACAATACTCACCTGTCAGCAGTTTACATACTGGAAAACTGCTACACAAAAAATATACTTACCTTCCTCACATTTTCATTCCTGATGTCAACATCTTAAGTCCTGGTGAACCAAAGTCACATCAGATCACTGCAGCCGTCAGGCCCCTCCTCCACTCCATCTCCTACAGAACCTGGGGGGGGGGGGGGTAATTTGGCTGCTGTGGTGTCTCCAGACAGGAGAGAGATGCTCTCATCACTGTTAATCACCCATGCTGCAGTCGATACTGGGGATTGACCTACAAGGTGGTAGGTCTGCTTTAACTAAATTTGATTTGACTTTAATTTCGATTAGATTGCCAAATTTTAATTTTTCTAATTTTTGACTGCCAATTTTTGCCAAGTCTTAAAAGTTTTTATAGTGTTATATCTTTATTATCAGGAATATTGGGCAAAGTACCATGCATTGCGTTCGCAAAATGCCAATGTTCAAGTGCAATTTTTTTAAAACATTAGAAACATTAGAAATCCAGAATTATATGATATCACTTACATCGGTACCATATTCTGTATTACCAGGCTAAATCCTCATGTGCTCTGAAGCAATGGGAAGGATTCAGAATTTTTAGGTATATAAATACAAAAAAGAAGTATTGTTTGTCCCCCAGCCAAGAATCCTTGTGTTTTCCTATAGGAATATAGAATTAGGGGTTATACATTTTCAAACACTTCTTTGGTTGAAGCAGCAAAATATTAAAAGATTAAACTTTATTGGTGAGTGTACAAATTATAATGAATAATAGTTTTCATAATTGTAAACCAAAATGGGCCAATTTGTATTGTTTTAAAAACGAGCCTTATTCCAAAATAAGGTTTTCACTGATGGTACATGGCGTTATTCCATGTACCTCTCCTTTTTGCTAGCAGAGTATCTGCTTCATTGGTTACAATTTTGTTTTAATGATTATACTATAGAGGATTTATTTACCTTATTTGCTACTCAGTGTGTATGCTACAGATCTGCAGCATGGAGTTTTAGGGATTTTATATGTTGGCCTGGATACCCAGCCCATCATGAAACATAAGATGAGCTCACATAGCTGATCTTGTAGGGAGAAGAAGAATCTTTCATTTATAATACTCTAGCATATGTTATGCTGGATAAAAAAATGCCAAAAAACTATTGCACAGGAGAGAACATATAAAAAACATATTGCCAGACAATTGGCCAGATCAATTTAACATAATATGTATATAAATCCATTTCCTACTTGGACCCACAGGTCCTGAAAACCTTCTGTATGACGGCACAACAATATCAGGTATTTTATCAGTTTAAAGGTCTTTAATGTGGAGACCATATGTAATACATATGCAAAGATGTTATAAAAAAACCACCTAGTTAAATCCTTATTAAAATGTATAGCACATCCATCATTTACATTATCCACAATATGATGTTATGGCGTCCATTCTCATGTCTAGAGATGGTCGAATTTTTCGACTTGCAAACTTTGTGAGCTTATTGCAAAGCCCCTGAAAATGGTATCATCACCAAACTTGCTGGAGGTGTAGAGAAGGGTTGGAGGAACATTTGGAAAAAATAAGTTTTGCTCTAGCACATGTAGTTTTTGCATAAATTAAGTTCAAAGTTAAAGTCGAAATTCAGATTTTCGAATTTTTTACTTGACTTTAAACTTAATTTGTGAAAAAACTATTTGTGTTAGAGACTTACTTTCTTTTTTGCAGTATACCCCCAACCCTTCTCTACATCTCCAGCAAGTTTGGTGATGATACTATGCTCAGGGGCTTTGCAATTAAGTCGAAACCGGTGAAATGGTCGAATTTTTTTTAAAAAATTCGACCATCTCTACTCATGTCCTACATGTTTCGCCCTCACAGGCTTCCTCAGGGTAGGGAGCTCTCGCATGAGACATGAGAATGGACGCCATAGCATCATATTGTGGATAATGTAAATGATGGATGTGATATACATTTTAAAAAGGATGTAACTGTGTGTTTTTATAACATTTATTCATGTATGTATTACATATGGTCTCCACATTAAAGACCTTTTAACTGATAAAATACCTGAGATTGTTGTGCCGTCAAATAGGAAACCTCATGTAGTTTTTCAGGACTTGTGGGTCCAAGTAGGGGATGGATTTATGTAATTTTCAGGGGGGGGCACTTAAAGATGCAAACACCAGTAATACCTATATCATCCTAAAATAATAATATGTATAGATAATAAATACAAACCCCAAGCAGGATAAGAAACACTCCGTGCTAGTAGCTTTTCTTATCCTGTTTATTCGCACAAGCCCTAAAAACATTTAAAAGCGGATACCAGTTTATATTTATACACTAGAGTTTTTAATAAAACAATGACAACAACAAAATAAAGAAAACATGTTAATGGATTCTTCCGCATACATTACCATTACAGGAAACCGCGCTGCAAGACCTTTTTCTGCCAACTCTCTGCAAAGAATATATGTACCTCTGAACAGTTCAAGGCCAAGCACTGCAAGAGAAAGACCAATATCCAGGGCGGCCTCAGAGATCTTAGAAATAGAATCTATTGACTCGGTAGACAGACATGATCATCTCTTTGAACACGAAAATGAAAGAGAGACTTTAGATATCCTAGAAAAAGAACTGAATGCTCTAAAATCAGGTATGTATCTTTTCCAGTCTTTAACTTTCTGTATCTGTAGTTTCATATATAGCTTTCATTTCTTCCTATTCACTTAGTTGGGCTGGTTAATACAATCACATCTGCAGCAAATGGTGATGTGCAGTAATAAAGTCACATGACTCTGCTATAGGTACTGAACTGTAATATCTCTTATATATAGACATTAATAAATTATGTCTACATACGTAATATTAATATAATGTTTACCCATCTGATAGACCTCAATGCCTAATTATTGCAATGATAATAGTACATTCAAAGAAACCCTTTAAAAGCTAGGGAATGCTGTATCTATCACCTTATAAGACACACTTTTTCCCTCCCACTGGGCAGATTGTGTGTATGTTTTTTCCAAACCAAGCCAATTTTTGGCTGGGACAGTGCTGTCAAGCTTTGTGCTGGTCAGCCTGAGATTACATACAAAGCTCTGGCTCTACTAATATGCAGATCAGTATCAGAGAGATCTTCCGTCTGTCTGCAAGGTGAACAGTTCGTCCGCGAACAGTACAGGTGTTCGACCCGTCCCTTTCACCGGCAGAAAGAAGGTTACAATTCTTCCGCTGGCTGGATCAGGAGCAGAAAGATCCGGCCAGTGGAATAATTCTTTCATCAGAGACGGTATAGAGAAGCCGGTCTCTAGTGAAAGAAAACAGTCTTAGGGCTTGTTTCCATTATACATCGGGACCCCTACGCTAAGCATATACGCTTAGCAGGGGTCCCGACGTATCCCACAGGGATTGCCTGCCGGCGGATGGTCTGTTTACACATCTGCCGGTGTAAAGGCTGAACGTACTCGACTACGTTCAGCCTTACACCGGCGGATCAGCTCAGCGCAATGAAGACAGACCCTCCGCCGAGCAGGTAAGTCTATCTGTTACGTTGGGACCTCCTGCTAAGCGTGTACGCTTAGCGGAGGGGTCCCAACACAATGGAAACAAAGCCTTAAACCGTAAGTGACGCCAAGTTCGGATATTGAAACTGGGAACTGTGCGTTCCAGATTTTTCTAGATTCATATTGCCCGCAAACAGGCCTGCCTGTTCGCAAACGGACCTGGACAAAGTTAGGCCATCACAAATGGTAGATACCAGATAACCAGCTAAAAGTTATGTAACACATTTGCAACTATCCTTTGTCTCTTTTATTAATGTTACGGAGCAAAGGAACTACGCAGTGCTTTATACTATAAAAACATTCAGTGGGGATGGCTGAAGGTGCCTCCAACACCTTTCTGTTAGCGCATCACAAAATTTCAACTAGCTGAATTAATTGCAAAGCCCTTGAACATGGTATCATCACCAACAAAATAAGAATTTCCTAATCAAAATTTTAAAATGACTTGAATTTGAATTTAAATTAGGCAAAAACTACGTGTGGTAGATCAACGCCTTTGTTTAAATGTTCCAAGAACCCTTCCCTACATGTTCAGAAATTTGATGATGATACCATGTTCAAGGGCTCTGCAATTAACTCACAAAGATAGCTAGTTAAAATTTCATGCCCATCTCTACTCATCATGATGAATTGCTGCTTCACAGCCAGTATGTTGGTTGGTGAATGGAGAGTGTCGGGCAATTACTACCAATAAGTTGTGAAACCATTGCACTCTACTATAATCAGAGAATATTCTTGATCACATATAGAGGTGCTGGGGACATTTTAAGGAGAAAACTTAATATATGATCTGTGTAACTACTTTCCAGTGTAGATCAAGCATTTAGGACCCATAGCTAGGGATAGCCTATTTAAAAATTATGTAACATATCTTCAGTATTTGTAATATCATGAAAACATGTGATAGATTCCTTTTCAGACAAATGGACTTCTTATAAAATAGATGATTGGTCAGGTGCTGTGCTGGTGTCTCCTAGAAAGCAGGGTGTAACCCATACAAATGCAGATACAAGAGGGGGGTTTTGGGCACATAGGAGCGTAAAAATAGAAGGGAAAAGAGGAGATGGCAGATATCAACAATTACGTTTTTTGGTCGTTGGTTAGTGGTAGTTGGGTGTTTCAAGGACCACATACAACCTTTATAAAGTGTAGGCCTGTGGAGATATGAAATCACTGTCTCCACGCATCATTAGTCTCATCAGGTCTTTGGTCGTACTCAGTTTAGCTTGTGGGAAACCGGCATGCAGAGTCAGCGAGGTCTGTGTTTCCGGTGGTATAAAGTATTCAGGATTGGGGGGTACCCATGTATTAAACAGACGAGTGAGCCATTTCAGCAATCCAGTTTCCAACTCAGAATAGTGACTTCTCAATATTAGTCACGTATAAAACTTCTCAACTTTAATTAAAGCACAGTACTATTTTTTTATTTATTCAAATGAGTCGTTTTCTAGAAATGAATGTGGGTGGAAGTGTAAAGAATAAAGATGAGATACAGTTTTAGCATGATATTAATCGTATTCTATGTGTGAATCCAACCCACTGACTCCAGCACAAGTACTGCAGCTTGTTCATTGTATCAGATCATACACTTTGCAGACTGTCTATGCTGACAAGCACTACACATGAAACCATTACTGAATGCTGCTTTCTGACACTTTAACACTTTCTGTACTGAATGAAGTGCTAAAATATAGAAAAGGGTGTGTATAAGTTTACTGGAGCAGCAATGTGCGCTTTAAAAATGAAATCACGCAGGGATTTTTAGTTATATACTTTAGCTCTCTTTATATATTCTGCCTTGCTCCTTGTTATGCAGGCAATACATAAATACTATATTCACTCTTAGTAAAGTGGACCTGACATGACAGCAGATAATACACTGTGGAGAAAGGTAACACTCTGAAACTCTGAACACTCAAGAAACATTCCTTGGTTATTCTTATCAAGTCTCTTCCTTATGGATACTATGGATAACAATATTACAATCCAAGGCTTTAAAGAGTTCATTGTTTTTCCATCTTCTATGTTTCTGTTGTAGATGACTTGGGAGTTCAGCTTCTGGGATCTAGTGATGAAAAATGTCAGCTTCCTAGGCATGGAGAAAGATTTAAAACTTCAGAAGAGAGCACACCTGTGAAGAGGTTAGTATATAGGATAAGCATCATTACTTTCTTATCTCGCTGTGGCTATTTTCCCTACATTTAGGAAAATAAAAGACACTTGCTGTGTTTTGCACTCTTTTGGCTTGAAGGAAAGCTTTAAGAATATTTAAAGGTTCACATCTCTGCCAAGTGTAATACTGTGGGATGCCAATGTATATTTTAAATCCTTCTCTGATGCTCCTTTCCCTTGAAGTAAACATCGTGCCCACTGGTATGCTGGTTAAATGCATGATATCAGACACAAGGATTAAAACTGGTGTTGAAAACTACAGCAACTGCCACTGCAATAGAAGCAAATTAAATGCTATTGTTCATTAGTGATGGACCGAACTGTTTGCGGCGAACATCGCATGTTCGCGCGTTTTCGCAAACATATGGCGAGTTCGACCCGCCCCCTATCTTTTTACATTGGTTCAACTTTGACCCTGTGAGTCACAG
>CM070035.1:52574274-52589892 GCA_036250615.1 Ptychadena robeensis | reverse complement strand
TCCCCTGCACCCCGGCCGAGCCATCCATAGCCGAACTGAACACAGTCCACAGCTCTCCTCAGTGTTCTCATTGGTGGGGATGCAGGGGATGCGACATTTAGATCTTTCTTCTGAAATGACAGCTGCCGCAGCTCTCTGTCGGAGAGAGCTGGTGGGAAGCCAATGTGCGACCACCGGCAGCCGCCGGTCGTCGCACATTCAGACCATAAGACGCAGGCACTCCTCCCCCCAATCTTGGGGGTGAAAAAGTGCGTCTTATGGTCCGAAAAATACGGTTTGTACCAAAAGTGCAACTTTAATGGTAAATTTTTCGTTATGGTGTAGGCCTGTAATTTCCCAAAATCTGTCCGTACAAGGGTCTTTTTTAAAAATACATTTAATGAGAAAATACAAAAATCAGGGCACAAAGCTTTGCTGCTATGTACTAAACATCATCCAAATAAAGTCTCTGGTGCCCCAGATGTGCCCATTTGTAGTTAACCCTCTCTAACCTGGTGTGAAGGATGTGGTAAAATCACACCAGGGAAGAGAGGGTTACTGCATGTGGGCACATCTGGGTCACCAGTGACTTTTTATTCTGGCGAGATTTAGTACATAGAAGCACATTGAAAGCAGTTTTCTACATAGAAAACTGATTTCATGCACTGTACTTTTGAAATTCCCGCCGCCTCCCCGATGTGACATCATCACGTCACTCGGAGGGGGGGGGGGGGGGGAGAGAAGGAGGCATGCTGGCAGCCTTGTCACATCGGGACACCGGGACAGTGCAGAACTGTGAGTATGCGCTCCCGGAGCCCCAATGTGTACTGGATGGCAGCATCTCGTACAGTGCTATAGTAGCCATGCCATGCAGCGCCTGTGTCCTAGATCCGACCTGGGCACTATCTGCAAGGAGTCTGCATGTTCTCCCTGTGTCTGCTTGGGTTTCCTCTGGGTGCTCTGGTTTTTCTCCCACACTCCATGGGGATAGGTTAATTTGCTTCCCCCCAAAAGATTCTGCTATGTTAGTTACACATGACTTAGACTGTGACATATGACTGTGTTAGTTACATATACATGACTATGGTAGGGACATTAGATTGTGAGACAGTTTGTGATATGTCTATATATGATCTGTACTAATATATATAAATACAAGATAATAATAATCCCATTGGCTCCTTGAGTGGCTTTACACTGCTTTTCAAGCTTTATATTGCTATACATATATAATGCATATTATAATCTATATATTAGACTACTAAGAGCTAGTTTCAGCTCATATTTAGGCACTGATATTACTTGGATTAAGACAGTGGTTCCAAAACTGGGGGGTGTGTGCAAAGGAATTCCAGGGGGGCGTGGGCCCTCATTCTTAACTTGTGTTTTAATTGTGAGGGGGGCTCGATAATGTTCCTACATAGAAAAGAGGGAACCACTAGATTAGGAAAGTGAATGGATTAATTAATTAATTACAGAGCTAAATAATTTGGTTCATGTTATAGACACCATAAAATTAATCGAAACCTAACAAATATTTTTTTTCATATATTCTACATGGTGATACAGTAAGTAACACATTTCCTTTCAGTGGCTCCAGCTCCTCCATTCTATCTATTCTTTATGAGTATATCCACCACTGGATTGCAAAATTGGCAGCCAGTATAGGATAGTGTTAGGCTAGGCTTCCACGGCGTTGTGGGCTGAGGTGATAACCCCTGCAGTAATCGCATGCCTTGAAGGGGATGTAGACGCAACCTTTCCATATACATACGATTATCGCTGCATCCTATAATGCTGTGGAAACATAGCCTTAGATGACCTGCTTTTGATGGACTTTACATAGGTGACTAAAGCTAGCCATACATGTTTCGATTCCATGGCCGATCCATCACCCATACGATCGATTCCGCGATGCCAGAGGGAATCGGATGTCTGATCGATCGCCCAATTAAGCCTGTCCCTACCACCTTGGCCCACCGATTCCTGGATGATTCCGTGCCCGATCACTTCACACATGGCAACTCCCCCTGATGTGTGCTGAATCGGATCAGAAAGACCAACATGTTGGTTCTCTGGCAGATCCAATTCTGGGCCCCCGATCGATCGGACGTGATTGATCGAGCAAGGTGGGCTTCACACGATTCCGGGACGATCGATTAGCGTGCACGCGCCCGGAATCGATCGTCCCGGAATTCCTTGGGAATCGGACCCGTGTATGGGGACCTTAACAATTTCTTAATTCTACTAAACTATTATTCAACAGTTTAAATTGTTTTTTCTTTGTTCTTAAGCTAAAAACATCCCTGTCAGTAGTTGGTTTGTAATGGTTTGTATAAAGACTAAAAGGAGAATCATTAGGTAGTACAACCTGTTACAAGTGGGAGTCATTATATATATATATATATATATATATATATAGTTTTATAGTATTAAATGTTAAATGTTTAATAATAAATAATGTCTGTGCTGGCTCACTCTGTAAGTACACCTAGCATGCTACTTCTTTGTTTCTGTTCCAGTCTGTCAGTCAAATACATGTCTTTATCGTGTTCCTGTCTGTATCTGAGACTTTGCTTTCTGATTCTGTGCCTGTGATTTTGTTTTCCACTATACTGTGTACCTGTCAGTTTCTCTTCTGTGTATTGGCCACGCTCAATGAATGCGCCAAAGACGTTATTTGGCAACACAGCAGACTAGAAAGTGTAGGACTGAGGAATAGCTGCCATTTACATATTGATGTGGATAAGAACCAACTCTGCTATAGCTATGACATAGCCATATCGCCTCTATGATTATGCGCGGGTGAAACGCATTGGGGGTCTCTGGTGGTGATGGTGCTATTGGGATGAACCAATAAAAGACAACAACAGTTTTAATACTGGTAAGTGAGTATCCCTTTTTTGGGTTTGCATACTTTTATAGCTATTAACTAAGACAACACTTTCTAAAGAAATTTTCTGATAGTAATAGGAATCATTTCATAATCTTTATGACCAGGTCGCACAGTATTTTGTATGGCTTCAGCCTCCACTGCAACATATATTTATGTAATAAAAGTTTCAGAGAGCTCCAGTACACAATTACAAGTGGAACATAAGATGCTTCATAAACCTGTTTAATAGAGCTCACATAGTAGTTTTATGACAGCTCACCCCGTGCTGACATACCATGAATAACCACTTCATGCACTGCATAAAACTACCTTTGTACCTGAGGCCTATGAAAGCATGCAAGTACCTTTACAGAGGATAAAACTTGTAGCATAGTCTCAGTATGGATTTTGCAGTTGATTGTGCTGTAAACAAAATATTTTTGTCATTATACACTATTTTGCCCACACAGTCCTACTATGGTAACGTAACTAGATCATGGGTTGGCCAACTTTTTGACCATTGGGCCACAATGTGTTCTTAAATTTGACAGAGGGGCTGAACCAAGAGCCTGTAACGGCTGCCCTGCATAGGTGTCCCAATTCTTTGTGTCCCCAGCGTCATTGATGATGCAGGCAGAATGTAATATTTAATTTCCTGTACTTCTTCTGCTATGGAGGTAAAAAAAATTAAAACATAAATAAAAGGAACTGCAATATTTCAGTCAAAATGTACAAACCTTGGTGACAAGGCACTCTGGCTCCTCTCTGTTCCTTTAATGCTATAAGTGGAAACAAAGGGGACATTCTGACTACTATAGACCTTATGGATGCTGCAGTTGAGAATGAGCAGATGGGACCCAGTGAGTCTTTTTACGAAGTTGACAACGGGACTGAACTAGATGCTGCCAAAGACACACCTGAAACTTTTCTTTGGGAAAGGAAAAGCATCTTGCTGATATTTACACGGACTGCTGAGCTAGTCTTCATCATTTTTTAACAAAGGACTAGTTAACTGATCTTGAGACTGTTGGTGGAATAGACAATGCATGAAATAGCAGAATTAAAGCAAAATTTGATGATAGCATATATACCTGTGATGTTTAATTAAAACACATATGGTATATAGTATATGCAGTCCTTCAAATAAAAAAACAGATGCCATGTCATCTGTGCAAATATTATATTTCCTACCAAGCAAGTGCAGATATCATGTCTCACACATAGAAAGTAGTGATGGGCGAAAATCGGCCACATCCGTTCGTGAACAGGTGGATCCTACTTTTAGAAAAGTCTGACATCTGCCTGTTTGCGGGAAAATTGAAGTTCCCTGCCTGTTCACGCGGAATTTGAATCAGTAAAAACAGAAGTGAGGTCACTGGCTTCACTTCCGGTATCTGGAATGCACAGTTCCTTATTCCGATTACCGGATGTGACATCGCTGACATCACTCCAGGTTTTGAAGCCAATTTTTTCACTAGAAGACTGGGTTGTCTACGCAGTCTCTAGTGAAAATATTCTTCCTCTGGGCAGATCTTTCTGCTCCTGATCCAGCCGGCGGAAGAATAATAATCTTCAGTGAACATGGCGGGTCGAATGCCTGTACTGTTCGCAGCCAAACTCTCCGCCTTGCAGACAGTTCCGCCATTGCTTAAGTAATCTCCCTAACATAGCAAGTGCAGACCTCACATTCTTTATATAAGAAGTAAATATTATGGGACTGGGGATGTGTTAGGGAAGATAGGGTAGGCAAGGATAGAGGGGGTAAGATAAGATATCTAAGAGTTCAGCTAAGATGGGGAGGATATAATCAAACCTACTGTTAGTTAATGTTTAAGGGTCAACTAGGATGTAAGAGCCACTAATGGAAGGCAGTCAGGAAGGAGTCAATCCTGGAAGGGACAACCAGGATGTAGAGAGTGGACACTGGAGGGGAAGTATTTACAGATATAAACAGGAATAACTTAGAAAACCATAACACTCTTTCCTGTTTTGTCACTGGGCCTAACATGATATGTCTGGTTTCTGCTGGGAGAGAAACAGAAAAATATCCAGTTTTAGTTTATTTCAAGAGTGGGCTCCAGGCATAATGTTTGGAGAGTCTTCAGAAGGAAAGACTTAAGTGCCCATATATGCTTTGATATTTCTGTTTGATCAACCTAAATCGATCGGAAAGTGACATGACATGTTGGTAAATTTTAGTCAATCAGATTTTCTAGGTATATTGAATATGTTTTAATAGATCATACCAGGGCTTTTTTTCTCAGAGAAAAGGTGGTGGTACTCACTTCTATTCCCTAGGACCGCCCCCTTAAACCACTCCAGAAATAGCTCCCCATCGGGGGAATGGGGTCACGTGCACCCGCCAGCTCAGGCAGGCGTGCACCCCCACACCCCCGTACAGGGCTGCCTAGAACTCCAGTCCACACTGAAGAGAAAGATTTCTCCAGCATGGATGGGGGAGGAGACGCCCCGTCATAGGGCCACCGCCCATAACCAATGGGAAGGTGCCGCCACTCCCTTGCTGCACATTGCGAGGGAGGGGAAGAGGGGGGCACAAAAGCGCCCGTAACCCGCACTAAATGGCCAACACTCCCCCCCCCCCCCCCCCCACTAAACCATACACATGGGCCCCCCCCCCCCCGGCGGGCCACCCATGATGCACTGGGGCCAGGCTGAAAATAGGTGATGGAACTCCGTTCCTGTGCGTTCCCCCAGAAAAAAAGCCCTCGATCAGACTGTGTGGTTGCACAATCCATGGATGTAAGACTGACAATCAATATTTAAATCACACAGCACCTTGTATGACTTGTATGGCTAGCTTTGGACTACATAAGCATTCATTGTCAGCTATGTGCTTAAAATTGGAAACTTTGGGTCTGCTTTTTTTAATCTGTAATTGTCGTTTACATTCTCAAATAAGTGAAAAAAGTAGTAAAACAGTGAGCGTATGTTTGCTAATATGAACTGGTCACCTACAGTGGAAATTTTAGTCCTTGGGTTGCCTCTTTAACTGCTTTTTCAAGAGCTGACTATAAATTAACTTGGAGCTACCATTGCTAACAGCGCTGCAAAAGATTGATAACTTCATGTGTGTAGTATTATCCTTTGATTCCCCACCAGGAACAGCCTGAACCTGTTAAGGATGGATTATACCTGACAGTTTTTGAGCAATTTTGCATATACCTTAATGTCTTCTTTGAGTAATGATATTGGCCTATATCTAAGGCAGAGCAATTGATCCTTACTCTATTTAGGTAGAACTGTGATGTGTGCCTCCAGCAGCTATGCTGGAAATGATATATGTGAATTTTATTGAATATTTGTTGCGCTATGGAAGTTAACGTTGCTGTCAGATCTGTTGTGTGGTTTTCAATAATTCTTCCTTGGGGGAAAAGATTTTCCAGTAGAGAATCAACACAGCCCTACAACCATCAAATAATCATAAATACCTTTTATTACCTAGAGGCGCATAGTTCAGATTTACAGGTTTTATAAATCTATATATTGTTATTTAAACAGATCAAATCTGATCAGCTTAGCTTTGAAATCTCCCATTACTATTTTTAGAATGTATTTTTAGTACAGAATTCTTTTTCTATGAGACTCCAGGGCAGTAATATTACTTGCTGGCTGATTTATATATGAATGCTTAATATCTCCTGCTGCAGTTCAGGTATATTGTGAAAACAAATATAGCCATTTTCTTGCTGCCTCTTTATTGGTTGAAGGGGTTAGATATGTTTTCTTTGTATTTGTGTTTTTTATAGTCAACTTGTTTATTGTTTAGTTTACATCTCTTATCAACTGTTAAGCCCCCCCCCCCCATGGACCGATTATTCGTTCAATCGACTATTGACCGATCACCATGCGCATCCATTCGATTGATAAGCTCTCAAACACAGCCTGGTGATGGCACCACACTGTGGTCGATCGTGGGTCGATTAAACAGGTATTGACCTGTGTGGGCCCAGCTTGTACATTCTCCACTGAGTGTATCTTTCCTAGTTTTTTTCTGCTCTTAACTTTGTAGCGTAACAGGATTTGTCCATAAAATGGTTAAATGCATCTCTGTGTTCTCTCAAGCTGCTAGCCCATCATAGAGGAGGTGTCTCCATCCCCACAGGGGATATAGTCTAATGATAGGAGGTGCCTAGGTAGTCTTGCCTGGAGAAAGGAAACAGCCTGCCAGATTCTGCAGCCATTCTGCCAGAGCCCCATGGGACAGGCCTGAGAGGCCTGGGGTGAGCAAGAATCTCCATCGGCATGTGAGTAGATCATTCCCCCTATAGGGCTGGGGTAGTTGTGGACTGTCACCCCCATCCAGAGTATTAGCCCTGGGAATATCACAGTCTCTTGTGGATAGGAAGACACCTCTGGAGGATTTGGGCTGCAGCACCCACTATCTAATGTTTGGAACTGAACTTTTCCCTAAAGAACTGACCCTTTCTCTGGAAACAGAGAAAGTGCTACATGTGTAATATATCTTTCCTTCAGTAAAGTAGCCCCAGGTGAACAGCAACTAGTGTGTGGACATTCCTTTATTACTCATATGAAAGAACTGTGTTGTAGATATACTTTCTACAAACGGAACTGTGTGTTGTGAACCCGCTGACCACCTGTCTGGACCAGGATGCCTGTCTCCCCTACAGTAAGTTGCGCCCATGTATTTCCCCATTACAGGCCCAAGATGAATGCCCAATAGGAAGAAGAAAGGAAAAGCGCGCCAACCGGTAAGAGACCCAGCCAGCACCTGGTGCCCTAGGTCACGTACTCCCTCGGGGCCCCGCCCAGACAAACGCCAAGCAGTCAGCCCTACACCACTCCACTACAACTTGTATGCAAAATTGTTATGCCATAAGAAGTATTTACTGACCTGTGTCTAGTCTCTTCTTTATGTGTCCCGCATGTTGAGTTGGACAAATCTGTCTGGAAATGTTATTGGAAATTGTAATGGCCTTTTAGATTGATAATATTTTTTTTTAGAGAGGCTTACCTTAAGAAGGAGATCAAATTGTTTTTGAAATAGCTGGTTGGCCTGCATTGTTGTGGTTACCAGAAGTTTGTCATCTCTTTTCAGCAAACTACAGCCTCAAAAACAGCTTGCTTGCATGCTTATACATTTTCATTTGCTACTGTGATCAGTTACTCAATAGAACAGAATGAAATAATGATATCAAAAATACATGCATGCTAATGTTGAATTTTTTGCATTCTATTGATACACTCCAATCTGGAAAAATGAAAGCCCAATGGTTCTTTCTAAATGTTTATCTGTCCTCATTCGATAGGAATGTGCAAACGTTGAGAAGATTCAACTAGCGTACACTACCACTAACTTAAGGCTGCCATACACGCACCAATCGGCGGCCGATTCTACCGCTCGCAGACGTCGGTCGGCTGCAAAATCATGGGGATCCCTGTCTCCCCACAGCTCCATTGCCGGACATGTCAAATAATCTCTGGCCGAGGCCCTTAGTTTTAATGGAGACTGGTGTCTCCATTGATCCCTGTCTTCCCACAGCTCCATCGGCCAGAGAATGGACATGTCAGATAATCTCTGGCCGAGGCCCTTAGTTTCAATGGAGACTGGTGTCTCCATTGATCCCTGTCTCCCCACAGCTCCATCGGCCAGAGAATGGACATGTCAAATAATCTCTGGCCGAGGCTCTTACAGAGAGTGCAGAATTATTAGGCAAGTGGTATTTTTGAGGAATAATTTTATCATTGAACAACAACCCATGTTCTCAATTGAACCAAAAAACGTGATTAATATTAAAGCTGAAAAAAAACATTTTTTGGAAGTAGTTTTGTTTTAGTTTGGTTGTTATTAGTTTAAGCTATTTTAGGGGGAAATAGGGCGGAATATCTGTTGGTGTGAAGGTTGACTTATTACTGTGCATAATTATTAGGCAACTTCTATAACAAAAAACAAATTTATACCCATTGTTCAATTATTTATTTGTTACCAGTGTAAACCAAAATATAACAATTACATTCAAAACAGTCTCCACAAAATTACATTTCTGACATTTCAAAAACAAAACAAAAAACAAACCAAGGACACTCAAAAAGGCCTGCCATTCATGGATTCTGTCAGTGTGTTTGAATCTGTTCACCATCAAACACATGGCGTTGAAAGAAGCAAACCAAAGGCCTGCCCAGAACACTGTTTCAGAGAGGTGTATTCGGTGTTTCCCTCCTTGTAAATCAACATTGATGATGGACCAACAGGTTCTCAAATGGGGTTCAGTCAGATGTCAGTGTGTGCACAAGGAGGCAAGTGATATTAGTTTTTCTGTTCTTTGTTAATAACCTTTTGTTTTTCTTGCCATGCCACGCTGTGAGATACTTGGATGCCGTGTGGACTGGAGGCATTGTCATGGCATGAAAATATCCACTGCTTGAAGAAGCGTGTCTTCCAGAAAACTTGCAGTAGGACTGGGAGTTGAAGTTGGACTCCATCCTCAACCCGAAAAGGCCCCACAAGCTCATCTTTGATGATACCAGCCCAAACCAGCCCAAACCACTCGGTACGTGTGTGGGGGCCTTTACCCCAGTTTCACACATGTAACTGCTGATTGTAAACATTTGGGAAATGCTTCATAACTAGGCCCATTGAGGGCAATCCAAGTACAAATGACTAATTACAACCAAATATTATTTACAGCACAGCAAACTGAACCCCTTAACAAGTGGACACCCGCAAAATGTATCAGGAATCTGCTTATCTTATAAACGTATTGACAATGCAAATTATTTGGTTTTACATATGTTTGTTGCATATTTACTGGGTGGGGGAGATGAAAGGATAGTGTAATATACATGTCTTAAAGATAAATGCCACACATCCCCAAATATAGTACTAAAAAGGAAAAATGGGTTCATTGAATGCTGACACACATGAGGTGGCTAGCAATCAAAGATGAGGACAGCGAAAACGTTAAGAGGCTACTTTATTGTACAAAGGTTAAAAGATTCTTAAGACAACAGGGCATAGGCCACCTAAAGGGTGCTCAAGCTCATTCTATTAAGACAAAGATTAGCCACAACTATATAAATAACGCATTTGATATATGGACATTATATTTACACAGTGATAGGTGTGCAGTTGTGGGTAATCTGTCTTAATAGAATGGGCATGACCACCCTTTAGGTGGCCTATGCCCTGTTGACCTAAGAGTCTTTTAACCTTCCATCTTTGATTGCTGCCACGTTAAAATCCATGGGGACTAGCCACCATCAGCATCCGCTGAACCCATTTTCCCTTTCTGGTTCTATATATGATTGTATACCCTGTTTCTCCTATGATAAGCCATCCCCATCAAATAAGCCACCCCCCGATTTTTGCCCAAAACGTTAAAATAAGCCACCCCCCACAAATTAGACACCCACCGATACCTGCCCCTGCCCAAATCTCCCATTCGGGTGGTACAATGGGTAACTGTGTGCCTTCGTGTCAGGGCTGGCAGCAGTGCAGGAAGGACAAGCAAGCTGCTGATCCCTGTTACCTGGCCGTACAGGTAGAACCCAATAAAAGTGAGTCAGTGGGGACAATGATTGGCACAGAGTGATCAGAAGGGGACAATGATTGGCACAGATTGATCAAAGGGGACAATGAATGGCACAGAGTGATCAGAAGGTGACAATGAATGACACAGTGATCAGAAGGGGACAATGAATGGCACAGAGTGATCAGAAGGGGACAATGAATGGCACACAGTGATCAGAAGGGGACAATGGATGACACAGTGATCAGAAGGGGACAATGAATGGCACAGAGTGATCAGAAGGGGACAATGACTGACACAGTGATCAGAAGGGGACAATGAATGGCACCGAGTGATCAGAAGGGGACAATGAATGGCACAGAGTTATCAGAAGGGGACAATGAATGGCACACAGTGATCAGAAGGGGACAATGATAGGCACAGAGTGATCAGAATAAGACATCCCCCTGAAAATAAGACCTAGGACATATTTTGGCGTTTCAAAAAATATAACACAGTGCCTTATCATTGGGGAAACACAGTATATAATTAGATGAATGTAAACTATTTGGTTCTGTGTGTACTATATCATGTATAGTGATTTTATATATCATTAAAAACACCAATTAAATTCATGCATAAAAGTCTCTGTAGTTCAAGGAAACACTTTAAATGTGTTTGAATATCTGTTGTCATTCTAAGAAAGTATTTGCAAGTTTCTTCATGGCAGCAAAGAAAGAAGGACCCCCCCCCCCCCTACAAAAAAGCATATCATAGACCTACCAGAAAAATGCCAGCACAAACTTACGTAACGTAGTTTAATATTTCAGTTACAATAGGGTTTGTACTGTTTTAAATTTCTAAATAGACAGATTTCAATGAATACAGAGATGACTAAAAACACTGAATTTGCAGTTTCTGGCTTACAAACACAAGGTAGTGTCTAAAATGACTTTACTGAGATAAACGGTTCATCTGTCAATCTGTCCGTAAGAACACTGTTGCTGGACAAATTTATATACCCTATAGTTGTCAGTAAATGTCTAACATATGCCATGACTAAAAAGCTAAGAGTATTAATGATACTAATTGAAAATAGTTGTGTGTACTTCCTACGGCAACAGAAAATGGCACAGCTCCTGATTCAGAAGCCATATGCATACAAATATATTCAGGAAAGAGTCTGAAATTCTAATTCTATATTAGTAACACATAAATCTGTTCATCTGTATGACCTTCATAGCCAGCTGCAGGGCAATGATAAATTACTGTCTTGAGGATTCCAACTTGTGTCATTTCGCGAATAGTCAGTTAATGGTAATTTTTACTTCTTAAGATTTACAATGGCAATCACAAAGTTTGGTAAACCAGAAACTTTTGTATTTGCAGAAAGAAAAAATGGAAATGGGGATTTGATGCATTGTCAGATGGAATGTGCTCTGGATTAAATTCCTTTGAATATCCATCTAAGTTGTCTTGATGCAGAGATGATTCTGCTTCTGTATAACCCAAATTGCTAGAGTTCTCCAGTGCTTCAGAATTAGAACAGATAATAAGGTTCACACCATGATTTCTCCTGAATCTGAAACCTCCTCAGCAGTCACATATTATCCCAGTACTTTATCTTCATAAAACAGTGATCTCAAATAATTACAGCTTGCATGGATTAAGCCAGTCTCACTTTCTGTGTTGATATATATGATATCAAGGTATAATTGAGTGACTGGAATTAATAAATTATTACTTAACTGAAGTATCATTATTAAAAGCTTATTAAAGTAACAGTTTTATGTAATGCTAACAAATGTTGTGGCTTAATTTAAGTATATATGCCATTCAAATAATTACCTCAATCATGAGAAGCTTAATGTCACAGAGAACACACAAATCTTCAATCAGTCAATTCTTGGTCACTTCAATGTACACTGTACAATAGAAATACAAATTCCTATATCTATAGGCTTGTAAAGGGCAGGTGTCGGGTAGTGAACTAAGAACCATGCAGAGGACCAGTATAGTGCAACTTGTGCTTCATTGAGGCACAGCATAACAATTAATAACTGTTCAGTCTTATTAAGAAAGAAGTGCAGTCTTTGAGGCTTCTCACCACATTGCAGCACAGCGGTGGCAGCAAGTTAAGGTGTTGAAACAGTCCAGTTCACAGGCCTCAGGCACAACAGCAAACCATCTCCAAGAGCAAACATGGGGCCACCGATACTCCACCCGGCTCCAGCCGTCTCCTGCTCCTGGGTTGTTACTGAGCTCTTCGCTCCATTGGGGGGGATCCACCCCACTTTTCACTGACGCAGCTGTGACCGAAAGGCAATCTGCACAGTTCTGTACTTTGGACATGGGTTGTTTTGTTTGGGAGCCACCCGTACACTCCCCCCTTGCTGAGTCCTGATCACGGGGAGACAGGTTTCCCGCTGGAAGGGTTTTTATGGACGCTATGCTTGGCCCCTCTAGTGTCGGGAGGACAATCTGCAGCTTCCGAACCAAACTCTCACTCTGCAATGATGGGCTCCCCCTTTCCTGTAGTGACCGGGGAAAAGACCCCAATACAGGCTATCATATTCATATGCAATCATCATATTATATTATCATTATATATTATCATATTCATATGTAATAATACATACATATATCATATTCATATGTAATAATACATATAAATAGGGCTTCCTCCAGGCTGTAATATTATGTGCAGCCTTTGCTGAGACCAGGCCAAGCTGGCTCAAATCTACACTACCAGCAAAACATGTCTATCTCTACCATCATTTCCTGGGTTAGGAGGACTGCATATGGCTACATAGTTTGGGGCATATAGCCTCTAAAGCAGGGGTGCCCACACTTTTTTTTAGCTTGTGAGCTACTTTAAAATTGACAAAAGTCAAAATGATATACCAACAATAAAAATGGTAAAAATACATGTATTTATATGTGTTATATTTACTGAGTATACTTTATATTTAAAAAATATATTGTTGTCCTTGCATAATAGAGATAGTCCAATTTGTGGACTTGAAAATGGTTGAAATTTTTGTTTTTTAAAGTACGACCATCTCTATTGCGTAACAACATGCACATGTATTGCACAATACAATTCTACCAATTTCAGATCATATTGGCCTTGTGGTAATAAAGAGATAAATATAAAAATGCAAGGCTCTGTGATTCATTCACATTGTAAATGTGATCTACCGGTAGATCACTATCTACATGTTGGGCATCCCTGCTCGAGCTCTTTCTTTCTTGTGAATTACCATGGCTCCTTCAACAATATTGCAATAGGGCTTGCTCCTGACAGTAATATGTTCTTGTTGTTTTGCATCTCCATTCCATAGATCTAGGATTTGGGACTTACTATATAATTTAGGAACATCCTGTATTAATCTCTCATGTTTAACCAACATGTGCCCTTTTTCTGGTAAGATTGGTTCTTTGACAACAATGGAACATCTAGGAATGTTATTGGATCCAAAGGGGTAGAGATATAACACACTGAAGCAGCCAACTAGTGAAAATTGTAAAAGAGAATGCAAAGATTGGTATAAAGAGTCAAAATAAAGTAGGATAGATATTTGGTAGGAGGAGAACCAAGAGTGTTGAAGTAGAAACTTCTGTAAAGTTGAATGTTCCTAATATGAAGAATAATTTGGCATAGCTCTTGTGTATGCTTGGCTTCAGAGGAAGTATGTTGAATAATTCTGCCACCAGACTGATGATATCTTTACAATGTTCCATTAAATCAGTTTAATTTGCTGCCTGGTACATGTATACTAAAAATACTTAAGGGTAAGTTATCTACTTTTTTTTTTTGGACTATAAGACCTGACCATAAGACACACAGTTTTTAGAGCGGGAAATCAGAAAAAAATTTGTTTAAATGAGTAAGGGGAAAAATCCCATGCAGTACCCAATTTCAGCCACAAAAATGGTGTCGCTAGACAACATCTCATCTTCCTCATACACGAGGAAGGGAAGGGGGGACCCACGGGAGAATCTGCACTCTGGTCTCCCTCTCTGCAGCTGTGTGTGAGGAAACTGCATGCGTGCAGCTTTCCCCACACACACTCTGCATTGGCTATATCTGCGGGGCTCTGCAAATAAAGCCAATACAGTTCAAATGAGACATCTGCCGGGAGAGCTGGCGGGGAGCCAAGTTGCAGCACATTCAGCCCATAAGATGCAGACAGATCCCCCCCCCCCCCAATTGTGGGGGTGAAAAGTGCATCTTATATTCAGAAAAATACAATATTTAAATGTGGGGACCGTGTACTAGAAAAGAGGTCCAGAGAACATTTAAATATTCCATAAATCTTCCTTTGATCCACATGTTCAGCGCATTGCAAATACCTGTCAAACTTGCTGAAAAGTTTTGCTGTAACTATTTTTTTACTAACAAACATTTCATCGTTAGAATGATCCTTTTGAATTTCAACGGTTTCAACAGCTTATTAACCAGCCTTTTATTACCCAGACTTGCTCATTTGTAGTTCATCCTAAATGCAGCTGCATTCTACTCATTTGGCTCGCTGTGCAGCTGTTCTCCTCTGCTGGTACTTGCTATCAGTTGGGTACAAAAGAGAAAATAAATAAATTTGACTATTTTTTTATTTAATATCTTTCAGAATGCTATACCATCTGTTCTTCTGCTTTCACCTACCCAGGCCTTCCAATCTGCTAATTACATACAACTCTGAATCAGCCTTATAAATCTATTTCCATCTCCAGACTATCTCCTGTTCTGCACCTTTTATAACGAGTACACTTAAAATGGATTTATTTAAATTATATATCCATCATATATTACAGCCATATTGATCTCCATAAATAAGCCACAGCAATGAAATACATGCCCCATAAATAGATGATAGATGTTCCGGACTACAGCCGATGTATCGTTAACCATAAGTCAGTAGTCTATTTCTAAACAATATTAGAATACAAGATTGATGCATGTATTGTGGTGAAAAATGGCAGTTCACCTTGAAGGTGGAGCAGTTATTTTCTTTTTTTTTGTTGAAATCTTTATTTGTGAAATCGACATTGTACAAGTATCACAGCATTGAAAATACAGAAACCAAGAATAATAACATGACATGTATACCAAACAGATCGTTCTAATGCAAATATGTACATTAGGTTGAAATCATGTCACAACGAAAAAATCTGGCCTATACTGTAAGATACAGGGCATGTAAAGATGTGGCTCAATCGCGTTTTCTTAATATAAACAGTAAAACAAAACAAAACAACATATAACCAAATTAAACG
>CM070035.1:52549514-52573635 GCA_036250615.1 Ptychadena robeensis | reverse complement strand
GTAGGTATCGTGTCTACTCTTTGTTGATTTTTATTCCCATGTGAATAAGCTAATGTGATACATAGCATATGTATGTGGAGAGTGTGTGTGTTAAAGGTGATTGACACTCAATTGCCATAAACTCAGCCTTCTTATACCTAATATGAGGCAAGTAGAGTTCAGAACAACAAGCTACAAACTGGACAGAACTAGGATTATGACTCAAGTTTACCAGATGTGTATCTGTTCAAAATAAGTTATTACTCATGACAGCATTCACTTTTCATGCATATAATCTTAAAACTCCCATATAAAGGTTGTGAGAAAGTTGGGACTCCAGTGTTGCGGTAGACATACCTTTGTGCTTGTTTCTTTATCCCGGTAGACGTGCGTTGCACTGATTCCCAGGTGTTTCCCCCTTGCCAATTGTTGGAGTCCCCCAATCACTGGGCATTGGTGATGTTATAATCTGGTGATGTTTGGTGACTTTTAGAAGCATGTGATAGACCCCAAATCAAAGAATATTAATCTGATCAGCTGATGAAAGTGATCATTAGTTCTCTGGCAGAAGAATGTTTGCTAGGAGAACTTGCCATCTCTTATTGTCAAAAAACCTAATAGTGCCAGTTCCATTTTCCCGGTTGTTATTAATTGTAATCAGGGTGATATTGATTATTTGCCTGGTTGTGCACTCATCAATCAATGTATGATGACCCGTACGATCACCTAAGTACAGGTTTGATGTTTTTGTTACAGCTGGTACACCTATTATCTTCTCCTATACACATTTTATCACACTGAACACTCCTATCACTTTGCATTTTTTAAATATCAATACATTTCATTGGTGTTTAACCAGTTGCACATTAAAACAAACATGCCGGGTCACACTTTCAGAAGAGAAATATGTGGTAAGACAAGTTTTGCACATCTTTGCTGAAGAGGTCAGTGAACGTATGGATTAGCCGGAGACTGCTAGTGCCAATTACAGTACAGCTGGAGAATTTAAACTGCTTGGGATGAAAGCCAAGGAAAGTGCAAGACTAAGGATTTGAAGATAACTTGACAGACTGCATAGGCTTTAAATAATCAAGTGTTACATTGCTTTTACAGCTGTAACATCATTTGCTCACATATAGTGATTTGTGATATTGCAGTGACCTAAAAAGAGTTCTACATTCCAAAGCGCTCCCAAATTGTAAGCCTCTGTTAAATAATTATCAATGCAGCACTATTTCTCATAATCTCAATGTTACGTACACTGCTCTGTGCAGATCCTGTCTCTGAAATGTGTCTTGTAGCTGGAAATGACCTCAAAATATATGTCATATATCCCACTTCCACATAACAGCACTAAGTGGTGCTTCTAACGTAAAGTATACATCTCCTATATGATTCATTACAGTATTTTGTGGACCAAAAGACGCACTTTTCCCCTCCAAAAGTGGGTAGGAAAATAAGGGTGCATCTTATGGTACAATGGTGTGGTAAAAGGATATTTGTTTGGTGTCCCTGCCTTACAGCCAGAGAGAGGAAGATCTGCAAACATGCAGCGTCCCACTCCGCCCCCCCCCCCCCTCTTCATCAATGTGTGAGAAAAAAGCAGGTGATTTAATCTGTAAATTGACAGCAAGTGTTCACTAATGACATTTTGTGGCTGAAGTTGGTATTGCGGGGGGATTTTTCCCCAATGCAATTAAAATACCTTTAATGATGTTCTAAGGAATTTAGAACTGCATTTACTTTTGTCTTTTACATCTGTTTGAAGTTTAGCTTCAAAGTAAAGTTTTATTGATAATATATTTTGTAGAAGGTACCATTGTTAATTTCACATGAAGTTACAGAGACATTTATATACTGCCTGAAAATGGCCTTTATCCTGAAAAATGCAAAAACAAATGTAGCCACAACCTCTAAGAACTGGTAAGTTGCAATATATATACTGTATATACTCGAGTATAAGCCAACCCGAGTATAAGCCGAGGTACCTAATTTTATCTACAAAAACTGGAAAAACCTATTAACTCTGGTATAAGCAGAGGGTGGGAAATGCAGTCAGATAGTGGAGTTTTCTAAATGAGAAAATATAGAGAAAGCACCATTGCCCCTAGAAATTAATCAAACAGAATACATCTTAGTGCCACATCATCAATAAATTAAAGAGAACACAGGATTATTATTATATTGGGTTGTGCAAGGCTATTCTTATTTTTTAGGCTATGGAGTGTTGTATCTGTACTAGTAACTGGCCACTAGTAACTGGCCACTAGGTGGCAGTGTGGAGTTTGTTATTGTCCATCAGCTGATAGTCGGGAAGCCGAAGCTGACAGGAACTCAGAGAGATTGCAGAAGATCTACCGAAGAGGGAAGCTGCCTGTGTGAAGCATTCAGCATTAAAATTCAGGTGAGGTGAGTGGACCCCCCTCAGCTGACTCGAGTATAAAATGAGGGGAGCACTTTCTGGCCATTTTTTGGGCTGAAAAACTCGGCTTATACTCGAGTATATGCGGTAGTTGTATTTCCCCTGTGTTTAGACATTCTTTAATTTTAAATAATTACATTTTCTGGTTTGAATTGTGATAGTGATCCAATGCCGACAGATCTGATTTTAGAGACTGTACTAAACAAGGCACAGTGTAGCCATAGATCTGAGCGTACTCCTATATATAATGTATGTATGTGACATCTTACTTCTATACAGCGTTTCAGTAGCTTTGATCTCCAGAAACTTGGAGGCTGATTTATGAACAGACCAGTGGAACTTCTACAACATTTAACTCCCAGCAATGTTAATATGGTAATAGCACTTGTTTAACCTCCTAATATAGTAAAAATGATCAGCTGTAATATTTCTCACGTTGAATCATTTATATTTATGAAGAGAAAACCTAAGTTCTGTAGCATTCACAGTAGTTAATCAAATAGGATTCTTCTGCTACACATCACTATTCATTTTACAAACAGTAATGACCAACAAGAGAGTGATTATCTCCAGTGTGAGCTCTTCAGAAGTGTGAGCCACATATTAGATCACATTTAGCTGTCACAATACATATCCTGGCATCAATTTGATAACCATGAAGCTGTCTGATTGATAAAAGTTCCTGTGATGTGCTTCCATTCTGAAACCAGCCAGGATGAAAGAGGTAAGGATATTAGTGGAAATTGCATTGGCTTATTAAAGATAATCCTTATATAACAAGACAAACGGGCTGAGCTATTACTTCACTGATCATCAATTATAATAAAGTGATCATTAGTTTGTGGGATTTTTTTTCCAAAAGTAATATCATTTTTTAAAGTCATTTTTGTGTTCAGTCTCAGATGTGATAGTGTGATAGACTTGAGCCTGCTTATATTATGTTTTTTTCTGATTCTACCATTTGGCATCAACAGGTTAATAAAATGATACAACTTTTCACTTGCCTATGTACTTCTCATACAATGCAAGCAGTTCATGGATGATGGAAAAGGCTGGCCGTGTGCTGTACATCAGTGATCTTTCTGATAACATAGAGTCTAAATTTGCCACACATCAGTGATAGAGGATGTTTAATACACCCCTGACTGCACTGTACAGCTTTGAACCCTCAGACCTCATACATCAGTAGTAGTATAATCCTAAGTTTTTAGAGTTAGGGACTAACCCAAAAGACTACCTCCAGTCTACAGCTAGGCATTCACATTCGATTTTTGCATTGATTTGAGCACAATTGATCGCCATGTGCATTCTTGTTGATTGATCGTGCTGGAATCGATACATTCATCAGAGAACCAACATGTTGGTAAACCCTATGACCTGGGCAGGGATGACTTTTAAAGATAATCGTTAACACCAAACCATATCACAACCTTCCTATAACAACGGTCAGCCCCCCAACACCCCCAATAAACTGATGCTGACACCGTTCTCGACTTTAACTTGTGGATATAATTGGCCACAGCTTTATTAAATAAATAACACCAGGATAACAATAGAACTACAAGGTCCCCCAGACAGTGTTCCCCCACCACGTGACCTCCGATACAGCTTCCCAGCCAGAATTGACTACCTCTGATCACCTTCCGAGTGCCCCAAACCGGATGGGTCATTGACCCCTGTAAGAGCTCAATTCCTTCTTTCTTCCAGGCGACTGCCTTGGAACCGGTACATCGCCCACGAACTGCCATTTAACACCCAAAGTCTTCTAGACACTGCCCGGACCCACCTGCTGTGACAAAGAAACGGCCACCAGCTGGCCCCGCATCTGTAGGGAAACAAAAGGAAGAGGGAGGGAGGGTGGGACACAATGATTGCTTGAGGCGAAGAGAGGCTCTTCCGGTTCTGCCCCCGCTGATGTCACCTCCTCCTTACGTTGCATCCTTCACTCCGATCCTCGGGCATCCTGCCCCCGTCATGGACCCCTACGCCGCGGTTCTCTGTCTGGGGGTGGATATTTGATTTACATTACTTTGGATGCAGCACAAAAGTGCTGCACCTTGATTCCCCATCTAGTCGAGAAAGCTTGAGTACAGTATGACGCTATAATAATCGCTTGAGGGCTCCTCAATTGAATTGGCATTGACTCATATTCCAGCCATCATATTGTGCTTCTCATCAGATTTTGCTACCCTTGCATATGCCTTCTCTTAAGTCCCCCATACACTGGTCGATGCCCGTGCAATCGAGGAGCCCCCGAGTGCAGTGTAATGACATCATAGCGCTGTGCTCAAACTTCCTCGATTAAACAGGTGATTGAGGAGGAGTACTTCTGTTCCCTCAATCTCATTTGATACTTTCCAAAGTAATGTAAATCGAACAGGGTTTACCAACATGTTGGCTCCCTGTTCGATCGAGTTTCTTCAAGCCAGCAATTGATTGTGCTAGAATTGATACAAAAATTGAGCCGTGTATGCCTAGCTTTACTCTTTAGCTAGCCATACACAGTCGGATTCCATGGCCGATCGAACACCTATCCGATCGATTCCGGCGATCTCAGCGGGAATCGGAGGTCCGATCAATCGGCCAATTAAGTGTGTCCGATTGCTACATACCACCTTGTCCCACGGATTCCTGGACGTTCGCTTAATTCCCAAATGGCAACTCCCCCTGATGTGTGCTTAATCGGATCAGAAAGACCAACATGTTGGTTCTCTGTCCGATCCGATTCTGGGCCCCCGAACGATTGGACGTGATCGGACGGACAAGGTGGGCTTCACGCGATTCCGGGACGATCGTTTCGCGTGCACGTGCCCGGAATCGATCGTCCCGGAATCCGCTGGGAAACGGACCCGTGTATGGGGGCCTTTTCATTTTGAACCGCCAGATCCCTGACACCCTTAGTACTATAACCATAAATGTATCCCAAGACTAACTAACCTCCAAATTGCATACCCCTTGCTGTAACCCTTGATATTTTTTCAGATGTCAGACAATGCTTCCATCAAGATATTCACTGGACTTCATACACTTTAAACAGGAGCAGTTGTGGTGCTCTAAAATGTGCAGTGTATATGTGGTATATTCAGCTGTATATTGATCTACACTTTAAAGCTTATCTCCGTTGGAAAAAAGTCCCCCATATTTTTGCCACAGATTTTTGCCACAGATTGCAGATCTTTCTCACTTATGTATTATTTATTTATTTGAGCATTTGCCATTACATTATCGGCAAGGAGTTTGCCTGTTCTGGGTTTGTTTGCATGGGTATCTCTGGGTACCCTGGTTTCTTTTCACATTTCAAAGACAAATTTTTAGGTCAATTGACTTCCCTCAGAAATTATATTTGAGAAATATGACTATATTAGGGACATATGATTGTGATTTGGTTAGTCGGAAACCACAGAGTCTAACATTCAGCAGCAGTTTGGGGCAGCAGAACTAATCTGGTATTCTGGGCCTTGCAGGGATATTCCTCTACAATGGTGTCTGCCCGGTTTGAAAAGACATTGTATACATGTCTTCTGTTTTCCTGCCTACCTCTTGGCCCAAAGTAGATCAAAGACAATAGTATTCCAACTTTCAAACAATCTATTTCCAAATGTTCTGTATAATATACTTCAATTTTATTTTCAATCATATTTTTTGCATTTTCAGTGTTACAAGAACAATACAGTTATTTTGCCTGCATGAAAAATACTTCAACTGGTGTGTTTTGTAATATATTTTAAAACAAAGTCTTTGATGGTCATCAAAAGGGAAAGATCAAAAAAGTATCTCACCCCATGTAGGATGGGAATGAGAAAATAAGAAAGCATGATTAACTAAAGTACGAATGAATCAACTCCAGAAACGATGCGATACACAAGACTGAAAACTTTCTTTACCTTCTCTGGCTGAACAATGTCCTTCATTTGTAGCTCAGAGAGTCCTCCCCCCTCACAGACCAGGTGGTTAGTGATAAGCTGGCCATACACCTTTAGATTTCTCTGTCAGATTTCCTTTAGATTTCCTTTTGTTTTACCAAAACCATGTTAAATGAGGGACCTTCTAAACAATCACGTCTACCTGTGTTCATTCACAGAGGACCCTATACTACATAGTTGTTGGTAGATCTAAAGGATATCTGATGTGCTCAATGTAGAAAGGAGAAAAAGTGCATACAAGTGCAGATTCACATGCATATAGATGCTTATTAGTGATCGACGAACATCAGCTGAGGTTGTTTGCAAACAGGAGAATCGAACTTCTGCAAATACCCGCCACTCGCATGTTTGCAGTGAACCTCCATTAACTTTAATGGAGGGCGAACTTCTCAAACCTTTAGGTCATATTTGTAGCCAAAATACCAATAACAAAATAGTAAGAAGGGTGTGACCACCTGGATAGTGTCATGCCAAATAGGGATCAATGGCTAAGCTTCTCCCCCAAAATATGGATTTTTTTTTTAAATGCTGTTTTCTTCAGGTCTAATGGCCGGAAATCACATCTAGATTAAATATTTTGCCAAAAGTTAGCTGGAATGGGCTGCGCGCCTGACAGTACCTTCTGCAGTGCATCACATTTAGTCAAATCTCTCTGCAATGCGTAAAACAGCTTACCCCACCCCCAGAGAAGGACTTTTGTGCATCAGTAATGATGAACTACATACACTATAGCTAAAGATCACTGGATGGAGTGTTACAGCAAAGTAGCTCAGCCATCCCTCAATCAGCAGCAGAAGCTCTCCCTATCTATCAAGTACTGGAGACACAGGATAAATGTAAAATGGCCACTGGGCTGCTTCTTTTATAGGGGGGGGGGGGGGGGGGGTGTCCTCCAGGAGGGAAAAATGTGTTATTGGTTGTACTGTCATACCTGACTATAGGGTGAAGGGTTGCATATTGTCTCCATGTTAAGGTAAAGGGTGCGGGTAGAACACCCAATGTTCGCCGGCATTGCGAACTTTAAACATGCTATGTATATATATATATATAACTTTTCGGCCATCACTAATGCTTATTGTCAAAGTAATATCTACTAGTGTTGAGCTCGAATATTCGAATTGCGAATATATTCGGTAGTGATGGCTCGAACCCGGAATAGCCGTTCGCGAACGCGAACTAGCGCAAAAGTTCGCGAACCCGGCGAACCAGCAAACCCGCCATTGACTTCAATAGGAGGCGAATTTTAAAAAATAAAGGGACCCTTTCTGGCCACAATAGTGTTGGGAAAGTTGAGGGGCCAAACACCTGGACAATGACTGACAGATGGGAATCCATTGCAAAACTCCCACGGATTTTTTTTGTTCACACGAATAAACCGTCAAGAAGGATTTACAATGATGTCACTGGGAAAATAAAGTGCAATGAGGGATTTACCCTTAGATCATGTTTGATTGGCTTATCTCCTTTGTATACCCCTGCCACAACCTGGACTTTGCATCTGTCACTGTTTCGGACTCACTCCCTATAGGGTGGTCTTGGAGGATTTCACCTTCACCAGTCTCAGTTCTCAGTTGAGGTACAATTGTTCGTTAAGTCCTGGGGCACCGTAGTCGGGTATCCAAAAATAAAGTTGTTCCTACGACAAATTATTCACCGATCGCTTTTGTCTGATCACTATGAGCATCGCCTTCTCATCTGGGGTGTGCCAACATGGCCAACACACTCATTGAGGTGATCGCGTCATTGTGATACGCAAGCCCCTTCACCCCACGACAGGTACGCGATCACGAAGGGGAAGTGGCCACCTTTTATGGTCCTTTTTTAATGCAGGCCCACAGCCAGAGGACAGAAAAATTAGGCAATACCACTTGCCATAAAAATTTGTCATGTACATTTGACAGAAAAATTAGGTATGGTAGCAGCCGCGTGTTTGTAGCAGCGGCTAGAAAAATTGATGTTTTCCATGCAGAATGGAAAATAAACATTGCGGCTTGAAACCCTATTTGGTGTCGGAAGATTCATGAAAGTCGGTATGCGGGTATGCAGCGTGGGGACCATTTTTAGGCCAAGGTATTTAAGCAGGCGCCTTTTTGCTAGGCAAACGTATCCTCCACTGTCATCCCTTCGGAATCCATAGCCTCGTTCATTTTCAGGAAGGTGGAGGTAATCCACACTTTTTTGACCAAGGCACTTCGCTTCCGGTCACTAATGCGCCTGCAGCACGAGTCCTTTTCTGACAGGACTCACTAGAAGCAGACGGGACAGAAAGTTCAAGAGCAAACTGGGATAGCTCTGGGCACATGTCCAGTCTGCACATGCCCATTAAGTCAAGGGTTCATCGCTTCTCACATCGTGTCAATATCTGCAGTTAAGGCAGTTATCTCGTCTGTCGTCGAGTCTTTCCCTCAGGGTGTATCCCCGAAGCGCTGTGGCATGCGTAGGCCTTAAAAGCTCCGCAATGTCCTCCCTCAAACAGCCACGTCTGTGAAGCGCCCTGTCCTTGGCCCGGCGCGGTCCTTGGGTAGCAGGAGGATAAGTGTCCCCTCGTCCCTAGTAGAGCACGTGTGCTGTGACAATCTCCCTTAAAAGCGTTGTAGGCAGATTTTTGTAGCTTAGCTCTAAACTGCGGCATACCCTCTCCGACCTCCCGTAAACCGGTAAAATTTCACTACTGTTCTGCTTTATTGGGGGTCTAGTAAATGTGACCACCCAGTACGCTCGTTCTCCTCCTTCATCCTTTTGATACGAGGATCACTCAACAGCACGACAGCATGAAAAGACCCCATGTGCACGAGGATGGATGCCGAGCTATTTATTTCCTGCTCCTCCTCCTCACTCATGTCATTGAGGGTCTTTTCCTCCCCCCAGCCACGTCCAACACCAACGGTCCAGATAGGTGACCACAGGAGGGCACCGTGTATGCCTGTTGAGGTTGGTCTCCCTCCTCCTCAAAGCCACATTCCTTCCTCCTCTGACTCCTCAACTCGCCTTCCCATGTGCCGCAGGTCCCGGCGAGCAAGGCTTGTCTAAGGCTGTTTCTGTGTGATGGTGACCATAACCTTCCTCTTCCGCTTCACGCTGATCCCAGCCTGTCCATCACTCTTCCGCAGGGCAACTCTCCAGGAGAAGGCAATGGGAGAGGTCCTGATTTTGCCTTCACACTGCGACTTACCACAAGTTTGGTCCACTCTTCAAAGGACGCATGAGCCTACAGTCATTGCGCCTGACCGTCCGAGTACGTGGGCAAAAAAAAAAATCCCCCAGCTCCGAAGAGGCCTGTCCTAGCACCCCCCGGTGATACAAATACTCTTGACAGCTTTTTCTTGTTGGAGCAAGGCGGTCCCGAACATATGGAGTGTGAATTCCAACGCGTCGGACTTTGGCAATCAGCGCCTCAACTGGCATTTTCCGTTGTTCGCTTGCTGAATTTCCGCAAACTGCGCCATAGCCTGTAAGGAACGTCCTGAATGGGCCACCACCTTCGTAGCCTGCTTGAAGACCTCCTGTAAGCCTGGTACTGTGCCACAAGCGGTGCACAATGAGACTTAAAACACATGCCATGCCGGCACAGTTGACAAAACTTTCAAATTCAATGGCCGCCAACAGATTGCTCCTTTTCACCACAACCACTTTGCAATCTCCATTGGTGCATGGTCAGCCACTGAGCCACCTGTGCGTTAAGGGCGACAGGAGTTCTGGTCCGGTTGGCTCTCTGCTTTCAGGCAATCCCCCCAACGCGTGACACTGTCCGTATCCTGGATTTGGAATAAGCCCCCTGAGGAGCTGCAGGGATGGCAGATGATGTGGAGCCAGACCATCAACAGAAGAGAACTCAGCCGATAGGAGGAAGTAGAATATGTGCAGCAGGCCTGCTGCAAGTCTTGGCGGTATCACCAACTCGGCTGCAGAGCACTCTTCCATGCTGGGCAGCTGTCAGCAGGTTACCCATGCGCATGACGTTATGTACCTGCCCCTGACCGTGCTTTGCAGACAGGTATCGTGGTCCAGATGGACCCTTGCCCCAACACTGTCGCCAGAGATGCCAGGACTTCCTTTCCACAAGTGGAATAAATATTGGGGATTGCCGTTTTGGAAAAAACGGTCCCAATAGCCACAATTTTTTGAAGGCCACAGACTCCACCAGCTTGTACTGGTAACAGCTGGCGGGCTAAGGCTCCGTCAAGCCAGCTGTCGACGCCGTGCAACTCTGTGGACATTGTTTTTTACCGCACCCATGTCCCCTTCACTGACACCTGACCGTGGCCAGGTGAGCTGGGACTGCTCAAGCGAGAGGCGAAGTGGCTGGTGGTTGGAGGGGGCAGGAGGACAGCAGTGGTTTGCAGTGGCTGAGATGCTGGAACCGGAGGAGGAGGGTGCTTTCGAGTATGTTGGCTTTGCTTTCAGCCATGTGTTATCCCATAGGCGTTTGTTATGCGCATCAATTTCCCTTCTCAAAGCAGTTGTACCGAGTGGGTTTTGGACTTCCTCCCACGACTCATTATCTTTGTTTTGCACAGGTTTGCAAATGGCATGCAATCGCTGCTATCAGCGGCAGATACACAAAAAAAAATGTCACAACACACTGCTGAGTCTTTGCAAACTGAGGCATACTGGTGGTGGCAAGCAGCATGCGTTATTGCCGTGCTGTCTGGCTGACCCCAGTGCTTATACATCTGCATGACTTAACAACTTCGTCTCCTCCTCCTCTCTGCTCTCCATCGGAAATTTCCCCCCTTTTTTTCTCTTCTCTTGTGTGGCCCCCACATGACATCCATGGACCCTCGTCATCATCATCATCAGCCGCTTCACTTGTATCGACACCTCATAAAAGGAAACAGCAGCAGGACAACACATCGTCATCACACCGCACCTCCATTGTGTAATCTACTGTCAGAGGCAATGTCCATGTCCTCTACATGCCTGGCATAATGGTTGCGCATCACTCTCTCCTCTCCTCTTCAAAGCTGTGAAAAACCACTCCTCGATGGGTCAAATGGTAGCGGCTTGTGTTTCTAGTATTGGTACGGGTAAGGTTAGTGGCAACTTGAGAGGTGTCAGAGCCAGAGCATGCGGAGGATGGTGTGTCCAGGGTCAGAGTGGGGATTTCGAAGATGGGTGGTCCTCCTTGTAAACCAGGCACTAATCCCAGCATTTCGTGTGTTGACCGGTAAAGTGCCTCTGAACACTGGCCATTAGTCTAGGGCCAAAAGGAAAAAAATATCACCCACCACGACCACACCACTCCACGACCCCTGCGGGATGGTCTGGCCTCTGCCTGTCATTTTTATCTGTTTTGCGTGACAATGGCCCCTGTGGCAGCAGATAACTCTGGGTGGACACTGGACAGTTGGCACAGGCTGTAATGGATGGAATCCGTTGCACTGTTTTAGTAATACCCTTTATGATAGGGTCAAAAAATTGCTGGGTAAGTACCCGTCCAACAGATACTGTGGCTGGGGCACTGTGCAGTGTGGGCGCGCACCACAGTTTGCACAAGGCTTTAAATGGACAGACAGCCCTGCATATTATTATACCCTACATAAAGGGGTTTTTTGGTTGTGGAAAAAAAAAAAAAAAAACTAATCCCCTGGGGTTAGCAAATGCCACCATGATAACTATGGGTGGGCACTGGGCAGTGTGGGCGCACACACACATTTGGCACAAGGCTTTAAGGGACGGAAACTTTGCAATATATTAATACCTACAATAGGGTGAAAAAAACCCCTGGGTTCAAAGTGCCACCAGATAAGTATGGATGGGCACTGGCATTGTGGGCGCACACAACAGTTGGGCACAGGCTTTAATTGTACATAAAGCCCTGCAATATTTTATTAATACCCTACAATAGGGTGAAAAAAAATCCCCTGGGGTAACAAAGTGCCCCCATATAACTATGGGTGGGCACTGGCAGTTGTGGGCACACACAACAGTTGGCACAAAGGCTGGAGGGTAAAAAATCCCCTGTGGGTAACTAAGTGCCACCAATATGAGCCCTGCAGTAGTGCACTGTGTTAATATGTGGCTGCAGAATCACTGCAGCAATCCTGGCATGCCATCCAGCAGGCAACAGGGTAGCCAAAAAAATAGCCCTAAAAAGGGCTTTTGGGGATCTTTTCAGGACTCTGTCCTGACAGCATAGTAACAGCAAGAGAATAGTATGACTGTAGCTGACAAAGAATGCCTAGCTAATTGTTCCCGATCAGTCAACAGCAGCGCTATAAAATCTGGACTGATCTCCTTTCCACATCATGGTATGGCGTCCTCTCCTTGCTGTGTCTATCGGGGGTGGGATGGTCCGTGAGTGGTGGGGTGCTGCATTGGCTGGATTATGTCTGCTGACGTTGACTCACAGGGTCAACGTTTCTTCAATGCAAAAAGATAGGGCGGGTCGACTCGGCCATATGTTCGCGAAAAAGCGCGAACGCGAACATGCGATGTTCACCGCGGATAGTTCTCGGGCGAATAGTTCGGCCCATCACTAATATTCGGTGAATATCGGCTATTCGAGAATTCGCAAATATGGTGGCGGATATTCACAATTTTGAATATTCACAATATTGGCCATTGGGATTAATTTTGAAGGTGATTGCAAGGCGATTAAAATTGTGAATAAATAAAATAGTTTCGCAATCGTGCTCAATTGTGTTCACGAATATAGAATCGAATATTAGTATAATTATTAATGAAATATCGCAAATTTGAATATTGCCTATGGCGCTCATCACTAATATCTACTTTGGTTTTTATTTGCACCTCAGCAATTGAATTATTTCACAAATGTATTCGGACACTTGAGTTTGGGAATACTGCCCCTTGTATAGCTTTACAAACCAGCAAATAGCTGTGTGCCAATTGTTAAGGTCCACAAAGGGACCCTGCTTCCATTGGCTGATGGTTGTCCGGGGGGTTTAACGGTTACATTCACCATTCATCAACAGATTGGTTGATGAGGAACATCAATCCTCAACACAAAAATAGAGCTTGCAGAAGACTTGATTGGAGAAGATATAAGAAAAACCTCTGAGATGTGTAAATGAGGGCAGAAGAAAAAATTTTTGGTCTTTAAAAGGACTTTAATAAACGGATCATATTTACCTTCTGTGACAGGAGGCCCATTAAAACCTCTGGATGTATCCAGTGTGGGAGGTGTGTGCCCCAGATACCGCCAGTATGCAGAGTATTTTTCTCTTTGACCAGCAGGTGGAGCTTGAATTGCTGGGACTGGTTACGGTTATGTTTGCCCTCCTTCTAGCCCTCGAGTAGTACGGGTGTTCGACCCGCCCTGGTGGCCAGCGAAAAGGAGCTCGCTATTCTTCCTCCGGCTGGTCCAGGAGCAGCGAGATCACACCAGAGTAATAATCTTTTCACTAGAAGGCCGAATGAAGCTGGTCTCCTAGTGAGTAGCCGGCTTGTAAACCTGGAAATTACGTCAGTGACGTCACTGTGCGTTCCAGGTCAGTGATGTCACATTCGGTTTTTCAGATTCAAATTCCCCGCCTTGAGGGGAATTTTTATCTGCCCCCGAACAGGCGGACGGCGGACTTCTGTAAAAGTCCGATCCGCCCGTTCCCGGATGGACCTGGCCAGAGTTCGGCCATCACTAGTTAAGGGGGATCACAGCTGTGATCTATGTGCTCACTATATAACCTCCTAGCCTGCTTAGTGAGGGTCTCCAACCTTAAACTAATTACTGTGTGTGGCCGACTGGGTAGCGGCATAGCTGTGTTGTAAACTGTGATTTCTGTTTGAGGCAAATAGCTATTTTAGAATGAACTGTTTCTTCGTTTTTGCTCTGCTTACTTGCATGCCTGATATAGACTTTGTACCACTTGGGGCACATCTGGGAAATCACACTGAAAACTGTTTTCTCCATAGAAAACTGTTTTCATGCGATTATTTTTGGAATCTCCTGCTGCCGCCACAATGACGTCATCACATCACTCCACAAGGTGTGGTGGGGGGATGTCAGCTTCCGTGTAAAAGCCAGTTCAGAAGATTGGAGCCACCGGAACAGCGCAGATTGGTGAGTTTGCGCTGCTGGGGCTCCGATCTCTGCCGGATGGCCCCATCTTGTCCAGTGCAAGACTAACAGGACAGCGCTGGATGGGATGGGTCTGACAGGAACACCAGGGGGGTTAAAGAGGTTACTAAAAAACATGGTCACCTTTCATCAGCTAAAGGAATGTGTCTGCTCACAAAAATCACTAGCCATGCAATATTCAGCAAGCTGTAGATAAATATCAGCCTATTATTACTGCGCAATCCCACGGAGCCAAAGAAATCTTTTTTATTTCCTAAAGAATCATTGTATTGCCAGCATATTTTATGGTGACAAAAATTGGACAGGTTCTTTTTCCTCGACATAATATGAATATAAAAAATACAAATGGTCTAAGGTGTATTTACTTTTAAAGATGAAGGGGTCTGAAAATCCTTTTAAAAAAATGAAATGCTTGACTAAAATTTAATTGGTAATTTTTTTGAATAATGTTAAGCGCAATGAGGTAAGTCCAAGAGGAATGTTTTTAGAACCTTGGCAATAATACCAAAAGTTATAACAGTTTTCAAAAGCAGTATATAGGTAAGACAACTTCACAATGTCTGATCATTGTTAGACTCAACACATACTTTAATAGGAATGAAAAACAAAAACAAATCACACTTTTTTTGTCAAGTTTCACATTTTAAAAGTCAAATGTTAAAACCCTAAAAAATAAAGTGAAATAACAAGAGAAAATAACTCTGGTATGGAATGGTTTTGCTTGATTGAATCTATAACAATATTTTGCCCAAAGGCTTTTAAGCATTGTTCTTGCTGGGAAAATGCAAATCACTTGAGAGAAGTGAAAAGAATTATAGCTGTGAAATACTTTCTGTCAGTCATAACATGGTCTAACTTCTCAAATACTATGTAATTTAAACTGGTGCGGCTGAAAGAGTTACAAATGACAATTTCGACTGCAGGCACTGCGATATACAGAGACATTATTAAGCTAAAAAAATCACATACAGGTAGAATAACAAAGATCCATTGTCTACATACAATAACAGATTAATGTGAAAGTGCGATAATAGCTTGCAGTCATTAGTAACAAGGGACTCAGGCAAATTGCAGAGTTGAAGGGCCATGTAGACAAGGATTCCAATCAGCATGATGCTGTTTTAAGGCTAACAAAGTCTTGGAAACTAACAGTGACCAGTTTGAAGTATCCTCCCCAAAGTAGTTCAAAAAGGAAGTAATGGTTCCTTTTATGCTTGTACATTGTATACTCTACATTGTGTACTATATAAAGATCAGAAGAAATCACAAACCAAAAATTGTTCCAACATTTCAGTTCTGCTCTCTAGATTTAATTATAACATTGGTTTTTTGCTTTTAGGAATTATCATTCCTTGATGATCATGAGATGAGAATACTCTCAGGAGTTGTTGTCAATAGTAAAAGTTAACATAATGTAATAATGTAAATGTAGTGCATGGTGCTTGTCCCCACTAACCCATTCATTTCAGATCCATTCTCACCTCAATATTCACTTTTTATATTGGAAGTCAATTTACCCTTGTCTCAATTCTTTTCTATTGCTGAACCCATTCTGGTTAAATTCTATACTGTTCCTCCCCTACTTTAAACAAATTGCTATTACCCCATTCCCATTATATTGTCACTATTGGTGACACCAAAACAGTACTGACAGTGTGGTGTCCACATTGACACAGGAGAGTGGACCCACAGGGCTAATTGAATTGTTGGTGAAGGTGCAATACAAGGTTCAGAGTCTGATAAACCAAATGGTGTTCTCCAGAGCACCCTGCAAGGAGTGATGGACGGTTCCCAGGTTGAGGCCCTCAGATGCACCCATGCAGGAAGCAGCTGACAGACACAGAGCCAAGTTACAAAGGGGTGAGGTAGAGACAGTCTGTGCAAATGCAGAGGTCAACAAACCCAAAGTATAGCAGGAGACAAGTAAAACAAGAGCAGGAAACTGGTAGAGAAAACATAGAGACATTCTTGTTAAAGTAACTTCCTGTTGCCTAAACCTTCCTTTATTAGGGATACATGAAGGTGGAGCACTTCACAAGGCAGGGGAGTACTGCTTTCAGCCAGCAGAGGGAAAATTTCTCTTGTGGCAAAGGCAAAGAATATGGGACAGAGCTGGAAACTCCAATTAAAAATCCATATTATCATGAAAAAATATTCCCAAATAAGTGTAAGCAGACTTTCTCAAGTCTACTTTGCTGAAGTGTCAGCAAACAAATGTATTTAAGTGACAATTCACCTGAAGTATACATTTCCATGAGTTGTTTAGGTCTAGTAAGAGAAACATTGTCGGTATGCTTTTGAGCAGTAGTTCCCAACCTGGCGTCTGTGCCCCCCTTGGGGTGGGCAATATTAGTGGTGTAAGAGGGGGGTGGGTGGCACCCTGTGTCCTGCAGCCTATGCATTTCTTCTAATTTCTTTTAATGCATGTATATGGATAGGAGTTGGGGGTCTGGCTTGTCTTGGACACAGGCAAGGAGGGCCTTGGAAAAATGGTTGGGAACCACATCTCTAAAGGACCTTGGACTCCACTCATTATGATAACTAGACCTAGGGCCTTATTGGAGAAGTTTAGTGGAGATTTGGAGAGCAGCATAGGCAATATTTCAATATGCAAAATATTGTGATTTTTTTGCCTAATTTGCAATAAATTCGAGAAATTGTTCATCATTAGAGATGGTCGAATTTTTTTTCAAAAATTCGACCATTTCGCCGATTTCGAGTTAATTGCAAAGCCCCTGAACATGGTATCTTCACCAAACTTGCTGGAGATGTAGAGAAGGGTTGGGGGTACACTCCAAAAAAGAAAGTATGTCTCTAACACAAATAGTTTTTGCACAAATTAAGTTCAAAGTCAAGTAGAAATTTCGAAAATCGGAATTTCGACTTTAACTTTGAACTTAATTTATGCAAAAAGTACATGTGCTAGAGCAACACTTCATTTTTTCAAATGTTCCCCCAACCCTTCTCTACATCTACAGCAAGTATGGTGATGATACCATGTTCAGGGGCTTTGCAATCAGCTCACAAAGATAGCAAGTCGAAAAATTCGACCATCTCTATTCATCATTGCTCAAATTGTCACTTGTAGATATGCATATTTCAAAAGGCAATGCACGGTATACTGATACTGAATACTGATACTGAATACTGATGTAAAAAATCTTGAATGTTTGCGATTACAAATATATAACTGTATTCGAGATTTTAGAATATTGCTCATTCTCGAAATGCTGATATTCTTAATAGAAATTTGAGATTAGAATATTTGCACTCAACTATTTTGAATGCCATGTATGCCTCTTTCCACATGCACTTATTTGACTGCAATTCTAGTTTTCTGAAAATGTTTAATTACTATTTCTTTTAGCACTGTCTATCTGAGTCTGATGCACATTTGAAATGCATGTCCAGTGGTGCCATTAAGATGAGTTCCAGGAGATGGTGTTTGATACTCACCCCACATGTAGTGTGGTTTTAATAAGTGCTGTCTCCCTCATTGTCCTCTGTGTCAGCCTCCTGCATAGATTCTGCTGCAGGTGGACCTCCCTGTTCCTGATTGATCCTCCGAGGCCGACAGCTGGCTTCGGGCAAAATGTAGCTCCCACAGTACACAGTACAACATTGTTTGAACCCCCAGATCTCATACCTCAGTAGTGCAACCCTTAAATTTTCTGGGTTAGATACTAAGCCCTGAGACTGCCTGCAGTCCAAATATCAACCTTTCATAGTCATATTTCAACTTTTAATATTCCAACAGTGCTTTTTTCTTGTGCCACTGCTTTTTGCCCCCACGTTGGAAACACACCCACAGCAGGAAAAAAGATGCAGGGAGGACGTGGTGATGTGAAGCTGTGGAATGCTGTGTCTTCATTGTAGCACAGCAGAAAACAACAACTGATGCTGTTCGGGTGCTGTTTTTCCATGTCTTTGGTATGCTAATTTATTTGTCCCTCTGCTATAGGCAAACTGTCTGCAAGTCACAAGAAATCCTATGGCAAAAGTTCCAGCACGCATCTTTTTTTGTCCAGCGCAGGGAAACAACAGTGGACACATGGCCTTACATAAGTCTACTTTTACTTTCAATCTTTAACAACCTTAAAAAGTCAAATCTTTTTTTAGTATAATAAAGGTAGCTAAGGTGAGACCCAGACACCAAATGTCAACAGACATGCCCTAGCCAAATACATTTTAATATAGAGTGGGCCCTACAACCTAGGTCTTTAGAACCTTAGGAAGCAAGAAACTAAGCTGATGGCATTGCGGGCACAAAGGATTAGTATTTAAAGGTTCTATATAAAAAAGTATTTATTGATATTGGACTTAGTAGAAAACAAATTGATAAATATATCAATTTAAAAAACATTATCTCACATTTGTATTACAACATATTGCCATAAACACTTCCAGTTCATAACATGGCCTCCATATAGGTAACCCAACTGGAATTGCTTGTACAAAGATTTACACTGTTAAATATCTAAAAACAGCACTGACATATGAACTTGATTTGTTAAGGGTTTTAATATATTCAAGTGACTTCACCAATCTCCGACGCGTTTCGCCCGCTTGGGCTTCCTCAGGGAGATATATATGCGGTAAGGTAGTTATGCACTGTATATATAAGTTGAAGTGTACCTCACAAATCCTATATACACGGTTTTTGTTGCGAGTGCATATGTTACTGACAGGATATGGACTAAGAACGTCAAACGTGCCCAGTGATGACCTCCACGGGAGGGAGAACCCCCAGTCCCACGCAGTTGTGGGCCCTAAGATGGATAGGGTAGTTCCCGGATGGGAGGGAGAAAACAAGCAAGCGGCCAGTCAAGCAAAGCAATAAATTGTCTAGAATTGAATGAAGATGGATGATAAATAGTTGTAGCCAGAGTGGTGAATCCACCAGGAATAGTGGTATTGCGCTGTGTGGATAGCCCGACAAAAGCCAGTGGCAAGTGGGTCCAACCTGCAGGTCATTGCTTTTTTACTTGTTTTAGTAATTTACATTGCCAATTTGACATCCCTAACTGCAACCTTTCATGGTTATAAATGTTTCCCTGTGGTTATCCATTTTACATAAATTGTATACATTTACAAATATAACTGAATTTTGGCAATTTAAAAATGTTACTTTTATAGTAGTGTATTCGTGATACAGTTGAGTTGCAGATACCAATTTCAGCCACTGAGTGTCTCTAGTGAGCACTTGTCGTCACTTTGCTTCTTCTCACACATGGAGGAGGGAGAGAGGGAATGGGGAAGCTGATGATTTCTCTGTGACAGTCAGACTCCTTAGTATATACAAACGCACTCAGCATCAACAAATAGGTGCACATGACTAGGTTTTGACCCCATTTGCGTGGAGGACAACTTATGTGCACCCCTGTGCATGTCCATTGCAGTATTCATTGGACCTTCTTTGCACTGTATTTCTGTAATGGCAGACAGGTCTAATGCAGCTTTTCTTGTCATTCTCTGTTCATTTAGAACAGCTCACAGTTGATGGTACGCTTCAGGGGGACAGTTCCAACCACTCCCCACACTGTTGCGTTTCTGCATATTTGTGTGGGTGTGTGTTGTCAATAACCGCGCAACACACCCCATGTTGACCCTAGGGACAACCATCTGGGAAAGCTGACATGCCGTATCAACTAGGAGGTTCCTGCTCCCTGTCTGTTAACGTATTTTTCAGTAGAAAGGTAAAAAGAAGATAAATGTTGCAGATTACGTTTCAGTTCTACTCAGTACTTAAAAAATCCATCATACTGAACTGTATTATCTTCTAAAAAAAAATAAAGGTAAAATCTTTAGAAAAAGAAATCCCCATGTCTTTTTTATAGCACAAATATTGATCTTTGTCATGCTGGTAGTGTAAAACATGAACAATGGGCTACTGAAACCAAATCTATGTTTTTAGCAACCCACTAGTAAAGAATGGATTTTAAAGCAAACCTGAGCTTTGCTAATGTTCCCTTACCCTGGGCTGCAAATACTTGCTTATCTTTGCTTGCCAATGCCAGAGTTTAGGAAATATAGGCAACATTTAAGGTGTGCAAGCTTCTGTCTATGTGAATGGGCTTGTGCTCGGCCCAGTTTGGGCTTTCTAATGATGTACCAGCTGTAGTTAAGGTCCCCATACACCTTTAGATTTCTCTGTCAGATTTCCTTGAGATCTCATTTTGTTTTACCAAAACAATATGGGGGACTTTCTAAACCATCAAGTCTACCTGTGTTTAATCACAGAGGACCCTATACTACATAGTTGTTGGTAGATCTAAAGGATATCTGACAGAGAGATCTAAAAGTGTATGGCCAGCTTAACTTGGAGCTTACACGGGGCTGACTTTTAGGGCATCATAAGAGTGACCTAGGAGTGAAAGAAAAGTATATTGTAAAACCTGAGAAGGAGAATATTTATGTGAACCAGGTTCACTTTAACCATGACACTTTAAAAACATTTATGATTACCAGTACTATGCAGAACTCATTTCCTCTGCTCATCTCACTCACACCATTGGCTGTATTTACTTTGGCATAGGCATGCATTAAGGTGTTGGTCATGGCAACCTGATTTTCAACTCTATTTTAAGGCCCGGCTTTCACAAATCAATGGCGCTCTGCCACTTTCTCAGATATTTTAAAGAATGATGATTTGACATTACAAAAGTTATTCATCATTCTAAAATTGAATTTGGGCTTAGAGCGCTACAGTCATTTCATGCTGTGTTGCAAGCGGTCAAATTCTATTCACTCCTAAAGCCATATGCAAATTAGCTTTGGATCAACCTATTCCAGCATAATTTAGGTAGACTCATTTACCTGCAGGTGATGGATAACAAGAAGATTTAAGTGACTTTGCTGATTAAAACGGGTTTCTGGCGTTATTGTTTGTATTATCATCTGAATTTTTTTTTTTTGTTACTAAAATGACATTTTCAAATCAGATGGCACACTGTAAGGTTAGACCAGAGGTTCTGCATTCAATTATAAAAGGAAAGCTCTAAAGAACATTTTAATTATTCATAGCTCTTTCTTAATTATAGAAATGATAAAATATTAAGCATGACCTTTAGTTTCTGCTTACAAAATTAATTCTGCATCTTAGCAATTAACAATACAAGCAGTCAATATTTCATATGTGATTTTAGGAGTGGTCCTTTTAAAGGCATTACATCATAACGCTTAAATGTCTCATATTTTAATTTTGTCTGTGTTTTAAAAGATGCAAAAAAATACGTACAAGCTTTCCTGTCTCTCTCCTTCTCTCTGTTGGTGGGGTTAATTTACTCAGGGAATAGAATATGTTAAACTTTTAGCAATATAGGAGAAATCTATGTTCCCTTTGTCACTTGGGTGATTTTTTTTAAAAAAGGGATAGAGGCCGTTCACTTAGCAGAGCAAATGTTCTCTTTGCAAAGTGTAATTTTACTTTGCTTAGTAAATAAGACAGAGCTGTGTTCAATTTGAATGCCCACCCATGTGTAAATGAAATAAAAAAAACATTTCTGAAGTCTCATTTACTAAGCTTAGAAAATTTCCTTCATTCCATTTGTTTACTTTTTTCATGTTAACCTACATTATAAGTTGGCCCACAAGAGAAAACTGTTAATTGTTTATTTCTGCATAACCTAAGTTTAGTGAAAAATGTTTAAACACAATAAAGAGTATGCAATAGCTATAAGAGGATAGAAAAGAATGATCTCCTAATCAAATGTAACCCATATAGATTTCCAACTACAGTAAGGGTTTCCACGGCCTTATGGACTACATCGACACCCCCCGTTAAACGCATTCCTTGACGAGGATGTTGACGTAGCCCATCCATATTACATTCCTACCACACCATCTGTCTCCATGGTGTTGAGCCGATCCGTCAACCTACATCAACCCCCGGCCGGTGGACCCTCTCAATGCCCTGGAAATAGCCGGTGTGGTAGGCGTGTAATATAGATGGGCTATGTCGACAACCTTGACAAGGAATGTGCTTAACACAGGGGGTGTCGATGGAGCCCATAACACTGTGGAAACATACCCTTACTGAGCAGAAGGAAGACGAACATAATAATGGCAATGATGGTGAATTTCCTTGATGTAAATAGGTAGAGCCAAAAAAAAAACCTTAATCTCCCTAGCACACTGCTGAGGTCCAGATTTCTGTACCAAAAGCGCACCACAGACTTCAATGGAATTTTTCTTATGTTGTAGTTGCATTTGTGTGGTCTTTTGTGTGGTCTTACTTATACTATAACACTGGTTCATCACATACATATTGCTTTAGTGCAAACATTACCATGCATTGTACATTAACCTTCCTAGCGCACCGCCTGTATCGAGTACACTACCTGTCGTTTCCGGCATCTCGCCGGAGCTCTACACGCAGCTGTTGTCATTACTGATTATTAACATGGAGGTCTATGGCGCCGGCCCCCCCGCCCCCTTCCACGTCACCGTGACGCAATCAGGGCGGTGCCGCCAACCCGGTAATGCTGCAGCGATGTAGACAATCGCTGCAGCTTTCCGGGGAGGCATAGGGTCTCCCCGCCACCGGCTTCCCGTGCGGTTGAGAGGACCCTGTTCACCGAACGAACAGGGTTCGTCTCAACCGCTAGGGAGGTTAAAGAGATGACTTAACTGTATTCAAAAGTGACTTTAGCAGTTGCACTAAACGACTAGATCGCTAGACTAGCAGAAAGTGCATTTTGTAGCAGGTAAAACCATTTAATGAGAGCAGTAGTGATACCAAACTCTGCAACCAGGACTAAAGCTTCCCCTCTCAAGAACTACAGCTGAAATGTAAGAGTGAAATCTGTAGCAAAGTTTGGCTTTAGCCAGGGGCGGTGCTAGGGAGATCGGCATCCTTGACAAGCACTCCCACTGTCAACCAACCCCCTTCCCCTGAGAGAGCACTCCCAGGGTGAGGGGAGGGGCGCTGGTGAGTCTCCTCTACTCCTTCCCTCTCACGGGAGGGAGAGAGAAGGAGTAGAAGATGCTCAGATGTTGCCCCATGCCTGGATGTTCTTTGGGCTCTTGGAGGGGTCGGTTTTACTGATGTAGGGTGGTTGACTGTGAGCTTACTGCCACAGCAACATCCATGCACAGCCTCTGACAGCCTGCCCCACCCCCGCTGACTAAGCTGGAGTCGGATGTTGGGGGTGCATGGAGGAGATGGGCAATTTTACATATGGGCGGATGCCACCCCCCTCCCACCATGCCACCCTGGGCAACCGCCCATACTGCCCATATGTAAAATCACTACTGTATTTAGCCTATTCCCTCTCCTGTGGATGGTACTGACCAGATTGAACAGCACAGCACCTAGACAGTCTGCTCAGCTATTGTGTTGTGACTCTGTGTATTGACTGAGACATAAGCACTCACATCATCCCAATTGTTGTCCACTGCTGTCCCTGTCCATCTACTACAGTAACCCCCTGTAGTATGTCTGCAGTGACTTATTAACTTCTGTAGTATGTCCGCTTTTGCTGACTGATAATCTCCTGTAGTATCTGCAGAAACTTAACACCTTTTCTAAGGTGTCCACATCATCTAACTATCTTTTGTAGCTTAATTTATACAGGACACCAGACACTTATAAGCTCCTCCTACTGTTAGCAAAATGTGACCCACATTATGATACATTTCATTTAGTCTGCTGCATATGCCATTGTGGGGTTACGCCTCTGGCCATATATTAAACTGTCCACCATGAGCCGCTGGAGTCACTCAACTGCAGCACAGCCATGGAGGGGGGGGGGGGGG
>CM070035.1:52522303-52547301 GCA_036250615.1 Ptychadena robeensis | reverse complement strand
AGCCCGTCCGGGCAGGGTCCTCTACTCCTCCTGTGTCATTACCTGTACCTGTGTGTAATTCCGTGTTGTATCTCCACTCACACAATGTATTGTACAGCGCTGCGTAATATGCTGGCGCTATATAAATAAATGTTAATAATAATAATAATTATAATGTCATTCGCCATGGATGAGGGTCAGCACTTGGTCAGACAGGCGTCGGGGGAGCCAAAAGAGGAAGAGAGCAGCTTTCCAGAAAAAGACCCGGGAAAATAGCTACTTACTTAAATCATCTACCCAGAGGGAGGGGATTTACAGTTACTGGACAGAAAACTAAGTCAAAAGAGAGGGAATTACCACATCCTCCAGCAGCTGCTCTACAGAAAAGTAACACTTTGTTAAAGGCAGTTAACTAAATTCTTTAAGACGGCTAAGTATAAAATCTCTCATAACAATGAGTTGTTTTTTGAAAATGTCTGCGCTGGTGTTTCCTTTATTCAGAAATAATAGGTCTGTTGCCCTTTTAATGTATGGCTACAATAATGTGTAACTGAAACCCACTGGTTTCACAGATTGTGTGTTTTTTTTATTATGATTAGTGATGGCCGAACTGCCCGCAAGGCGGACAGTTCGGCCGCGAACATGCATGTTTGCCCTCCTTCTCCAGTGATGTGACGTCACTGACGTTCTCTAGGCGCGGACAGACATGGCCGATGTTCGGCCATCACTAATTATGATCTTGAATGTTGTCACAGCACCAAATTCATTGATATTGATTATTAGAGATGGTCGAAATGTAGTAAATTTGATTCAACATATATGTCGATTCTCCTGATTGAAATTAGTTTTGTTTGCAAATGTTTGATTATATCATATAACATACTATTTGCAATTAAACTTTGCACTCAAATTAGGATTTTCGCAATCAACAACAACATATTTCAAGTCAGAATTTCAGGTTGAAATGGCCAGGGTGAAATTCAACTTAAAGATCCAAATTATGACCTAAAAATGTGCATTTTTCTACCATCCCTATTGATTATGTCTCCCTACAACAGCAGACGCAAAAGACATATATTAGCATATTAGCATACAAATGATCAGACCTAGATTAATTGATACAAAAACATTAGAATATTCTTTGGGGGGGGGGGTATTTTGAGCCTTTTTTTTATTACTTATGTGTGTTTTTTTATATACTAACATAGTCTATTATGATCTGTCATAGCTTTTCCACAAACTTTCCCTAAACCTCTTTTACCTAAAAAATTTGATTGTGCTATTGTTGTTTCCTAAATGTTGTCTTCTCCAGCCAGGATAGGATCTAGTGGAATTCCCAATATGTTCTATAGAAGTTATTTGATGTCAGTATAAATGGTTGCCTTTCCTCCTAACAAATATCAAAGCAAGTTCTTGATTAACTCATTTCATATAAAAGTCTGTTAAATGTTACCTACCTTTCTCTTTTAGCAAAAGGGGGATACTATTCTTTAAACAGAGGAGCCGGCATTTCAAAAAACAATATACAAGTTATCACTGGGAGGGTGAACCTAAAGCAGGCCATACACGGGTCAGATTTTCAATCAATCAACTGAAAACGATCAATTTTTAAGTCTGTATAAAATTGTATGTCGATTGTATCATGTCCCATATGTAGTACAAGATTTTTGATCGATTTTTTTTTTCAATCGACATAACAATCGATCCAAAATAGTCCGATTGAAATTTCAATCAGAAGTCAGGTAGAATAGGTAGAAAAAAATTTGATAAAAAATTGGTTGACCACAGTTGGTTCTCAAAATACCGAACCAATTTTCAATCGACCGATCAAAACTTACCATCCAGTCCGATCTAAAAACGACGGAATTTTCACTCAATTTTGATTGGATTAAGTTGATTTAACCAGGTGGGCAAAACTCAATTCTCAATCAATCGACTAAAAAATTTATCGTTTTAAGTCGATTGATTGAAAATCTGACCCGTGTATGGGCTGCTTAAGTCCACCAGCCCAGATCAATAGATTCCCCCTGAGACACAAAGATAGCAAGGCTCCCAACCCGATGCGCGTTTCGTTTTAAGGAAACTTCATCAGGGGTATAAACGGGAGTACTTTGTCTCGTGGAACCACATTAGGCTTGTTGAGCCTTTGGGGGGTGTCAATCTGGGCTAATCGTGGGCTTGCCGGTTGGGAGCCTTGCTATCTTTGTGTGTATAGGACCACCATCAGATCTGACACTGATTATTATTATTCTTCTGTTGTTGTTTTGTTTAAATCTGGATGTTGAGTCTATTACTGTTTTCTAGGGCCTGTGGCCCATTTCCTGATGTTGTATATAATAAACTGTTTGTCAACTTTTGCATATAACCTGTTGACCTCTCTTACCTTATCTTTCTGGAGCCTTTAAAGTCCCCTAGCCCCTGATTGTCTCAGGGGGAATCTATTGATCTGGGCTGGTGGACTTAGGTTCACCCTCCCAGTGTTAACTTGTATATACCTTTCTCTTTTATATTCACTGCTGTGACAAGTCCTTTTTGTTTGCTTTTAGCTGTTTGTTATATTTTTGTGGCTCCAACTTTGTAAAGAAGTTACTCCTTTTTTGTGTTTTTCATATAATTATTTTCTGCAAAAGAAAGGAATACAAAATGTTAAGTATATATTTCCCCATGCTGGTCAATAAATATTTAATCTGGTGAGAAACAAAAAAATTACTTGATTTTTTTTTTTTTGTCGTACTGCATATGTAGGCATTGTTGGATAATATTGCTCCCTGCTATACTTCCATTATTATTTTTATTATGATAATCTTCTCACACCTTCCCATATGCGGCCATAAATGTTATTAAAAAACTCGGATACGCAAACCATGTTATGGAAATTATGTAATGTAAGTTTTATATTAACCAAGCTCCCTTGAAAACTTTTCACTTAAAAATGTTCAGATTTAAGATGCATACGACTTGTGTTTTCATTTAGGAAATATTGTGGATCATCTAGAAAAAGAAGAAATAATTTCAGCAATAATTTGAAGTACTTAGGGAATTAACCTAACTAGGATAGGCTGTTATTTCTGATCATATATGTACTATATACTCAACCCCCGTTAGCATAATCTGCAATGAGGACAGCATTTTTATCACCAGGTCTGGTACATTTTGCAAAATATAAAGTGTTGGTAATAACATTCCTTGGTGGTTATTGCCCTTTTACTCTGAGCAGATACATAAAAAAGCTATCATCACATTTTAAAATGAAAGGGATCACTGTGTGATCATCATTATAACTGGCACAGATGCTGTTAGTCCTTTTCCTACTCTTGGCATTTCAGTCTTGGCATTTCAAATCAAAACCATACAGAAGAGTTGGCTTTCCTCCGGCAAAAATGTTGTATCAATAATGAAAGACAATAAAGTTCTATTATTAGGCTGAATTATGAAAACATAGTCAGGAATTCAAAAGTTCTGGTTGGCTGCCTGTGAAGAAATCTAACTTTACACTCGAGCAATTTGTTCTTTACAACAAAGCACAAAGTTCTTCCTGAAAACGTTGCTGAGTTTAGAAGTTCAAAAGGTCATTAAAATGAAAAAGACAAGATTTTAACTATTCAATAAGAGCTGCGTCTCATTATGTTTTGAGGGCTGAAACTGGCACACAATAAAAGTAACAAGAATTATGAAAATGTTGTAAATACTAAACAGGAACTGCATTTTTTTAAATATCTGTTTATTATTTACTGTTGGATTTGAATAGCTATTTTTGCACCAGCATTGCAAGTATGTCACTGTGACTGTTACCAACTGGTCCTAGAACTATTTTCAAAGTCAAGGCCATGTGTCCACTGCTGTTTCCCTGTGCAAGTCCACTGCAGATTCCCAGCAACTTAGTGGCCCTATTGATTTAGCATACCAAAGACGTGGAAAAAAAGCACCTGAACAGCATGAGGCGCTGCTTTTCCATATCTTGGACACAGCTCCATTGATCTTCAATGGACATGTCTCCAGAGGCAACGAAGACGCAGCATTCTGCAGCTTCAAAACGCCACTCAGATAATGTAGAATGGACACTGTCCCATTCATTAGGAAATGAATGTACTCGGATGCGCATCCACCGCAGGAAAAAAGAACCAGTGCACACAAGCCCTGACACCCAAGCCCAACATGCACCAATGGCAGTGCTTAAAAACAGAGGGTGGTAAAGTGTGTGGCATTTACTTGGATATACAGACTGACAAATGTAAGCACATCTACATATAAACATTAAAATTCATTTGCTGGTCAGACTGGATGTCTGCATTTTATTAGTTATATAAAAGTTGGGGTTTATTTGCAAGAAAATCTTTGTTTAATCATTAAAAAATGTAAGCAAGCTAGACAGACCAAATGTAATGGTAGAGTCTCTTCTGAATTCATGATCTTGATCACTAAGTGAATCGCCTCCCTACTTTTGGCTAACACCCCTTTTTAAATATTTGCATTTTTACTAGAGATGTACCGATTGACCGGACAGAGACCGGAATCGGCCGTTCAGGCTCGTGATCCTTTGATTGGCTGGCAATAGGAGGATCGCGAGCCTGACCGGTGTTAAATGTCACTCATTGTTTCAGCACGCAGCCGGGAGCTATTGCTAAACTCCTGCACATTCCTCCCAGCCAGCCAGGGGCGGTTCTAGGGAGGCACGTCCTCTGCTGCATCTCTAACCAATCACTGTGTGTGTTAAGTCAAGCTTGTTGCAACTCCGAGGTCTGCTGTAGTATGAAAAAGTATGGAAAGTAGATGAAAAATACAGTGGGGTCTATATATTTTGCTAGGGATAAATGGAATACAAGTCTAGTATACAAGTTGTGACAGATTAGTCATCTGCCACGGTGTAAGTGGTCCAGGAAGCCAGTGAAGGACACCTATTTATGTTGGACAGGGCAAAGCCAGGTTGCTTGGTATTTTCAAGGACATTCATTTTGTTTGGATTATTGTTCTGTTTTATTATCAAATGCTGCCAAATGTGCTGTATATAACTGGTTAGTGTGGCAGCAGAGCCAAGGTCCTGGTAGCAGAACTTTCTCTCTCTAAATCATAGCACATGTATAAGATATAATTTAAATCTTTAAGTAGAATTTCCTCCAACCATTAGTTGGCATAGAGCAGAGGATTAAAGCTGGCCATTCAAGGGTCAATTCCCATGTGATCAACAAACATTGGATCGCAACATGGTGACGCAACTAAATGCCAAAGTTTGAAGAACGATCGTTTGGTGATTAGTTGCGTCATTACGTTGCGATCACCTAGCATATTCACTGTAAAGCTGGTAATACACAGGTAGATCTCCGTGCAATCAATCTGCGATCAATCACAGCTCAGTGACGTCACCACGCTGTGATTGATCGCAGGTCAGTCAAACGGTAATCAATGTGCACCGAAGTGCACATCAATTGCCATTTGATGGGGACACATGCAGAACATGCAGTTCCCGTGTTGTGAGATATTTTCTGACAACACGGCTGACAGCTGCATGAGGAGAGAAGGCAGCCCAGCCAGCATGCCCCACTCTCCTTGTACAGAGAGCCGTGACAGCCCCCGCCCCTAGCTGATCACAGCTTGTAGTCTGTGCGGCCACTCTCTGCTTCCATTACTTTGAAGGGGGAATCAAGGACCCCTTTAAAGTAATGGACATTGGCCGTGATTTACAGTCATGTCAGATATCCCTGCTTTCGAGCAGGATTGATTGGTCACGCTCAAAAATAGGGTTTGTCACATATATGGGCCAGATAGATGGCTGTGAACGCGCACCGGAACTTAATTTATACCTTAAATGCACCTTATTTTTTTGTTTGAATTATTTTGTTGGGAGAAGTTCCTGTTACATTTAATAATTTATTTTATTATAAAATAAAGTTAGATGAATGTCATATGCTTTCATTTCAGTTCTTTAAAACTAAAATAAAAAATCGGAATCGGCAAAAATCGGAACTTACTGTAAAATCGGAAATCGGAATCGGCCGAAAAAAGAAATTTGCAATTGGTGCACCTCTAATTTTTAGCTTGTGCTGTGACACATAACACACTAATCTAAATCTGTTATCCCAATGCCTTGACAGCCCATTTCAGGATGTACCCAAGCCCTCATGACGAAGCCCTCTATTGCCCCATACTGTATTGCTCTCATAACTTCATAACCTGAGTGCTGGAAAAATAATACAAAATGTAAGCTTTTTTAACTAAGAAAAAAAGGACCTGAAGCATCATGTCACTGGTTACTGCTTGCCATAAAAGGGGGCATTTAGATTTTTGTATACAAATTGATAATCAGAATGGACTTGAAGAGCTTCAAAGGAAGTCGATTGTTGTCAATATGGGCTAACAATGGGAGGAGCTTAATAGAGTATGATAAACAAAACACAACTTTGTGACACAAGAACATAAAGCACAGAGTGCAGCGGCCAAATGTATGTAATTACATAGGAGGTAATCAGCTGTATGTATATATGTATAAATGTTACATATGCTCTTGTCCTAAGAATGATTTTACAACCACTTCATTATTATTTGAACACAGCAGTGCCTCCATTCATACATAATACTTGGGTGATTAATTAAAATACTCTTACAGACTAATTAGTTAGTAATGGTGGATGATAATATTCCAAAAAAGTTAAATTCCTAAGTAGCCCAGGAAACCAAGATGCATATTATTAGGACTCTCTAGCTAGCAAATTAGGCTTGAGAATTATTTGTCATGTTAGGTGTTCACTTGTGTAGCAAAGATTGCAAATTAAAAAGAAAAGCTTATGTAAGCGGGTGATTTAGAAAAAGGAATAATTACTAAGCAAAAGTTAAATTTACTTAGACCTTAGTGAATATATTGAAAATCTGCTTTGCAAAGAACACCCAGTCACGTGCAAGGAAATGTGTAAATGTGAACTTTGCTATCCATATTCATTTTGCTATCCATATCATTTGTTATTACATTTGTCTAAAACAATGAGAATATCACAGCTCTCAATGCTTGATCATAGCCAGGGAGATGCCCTGTGGGCAACCATGACTAAAATGGTGTAAATGCTATACAGATTTGTATTAAATTTTTAAATCTCTATTTTATTATATCCCATGGACAACCAGTTTAACCCCTTTTAGTTTCAAAGGGCAGCCAAGTTGGTCGGATAATTGTAATAAAATTGTAGATCTAAGACTTATCTTATCTTAAGAATTTTGAAGGTCTGTGGATTACATTGTATGTCCTCATCTATCATCCTATAATGTCTTTTCAATTACCATATGCCCAAAATTCGGGCAGAAAATATTGCTTCTTAGTGTGAAGGCACGATCTTCCCTCCTTTACTGCAGTGTGTATGACAGCCTGGAGTCCAGCGTATTTTTCTTCCCACTCTTTGCTTTGTGTATTTGAGCTGGACAGCATGAGCCCAACTCAAATACATAGGCAGAGGCTCCTTTAACTCCCACTCTGCTAGTCAGAGCTTGAAACTCTGACCAGCAGAGCAAAAGTATATTTTGGGAATCAAATGCAGTGCTGTATAGGGTGTGTCCTATATAACAGAGGGTCTAATGGTATGAAAAATGCATTAACCTTATATATACATCTTCTTTTAAAAAATTGTCCTATTGAACAAAAAATGTAATAAAACAATTCTAAGCATATTGAAATGGTTTCTGCTATTCAAGCAACAGCAGCTACATACACGAGAAAGAATAGACAGATTTGTTCATAAGTGTGTTTGGCCACTAGAAGTTGATATGATCCCATTATCACTTTTATTAAGATAATTAAATTAAGATGCAATATAAAATGCTGTCTACGCAGAATTGTGCCCTAGGGAATTTATGAAGCAATTTGTGACATGTAACGTTTCTTATGTTCATTATTACTAAGCCTGAGCACTGGCTAAATGACTGACCTAATATTTAAATAACCTTGCACTTCGATGTAGCATGGAAAAAAAAAACAAAGGGGCCTAGCATCACAGAGAGTTAATGCAGTTTACTTTTAATTTAAAGTGACTTATCCTGGAATAAACAGTGTGAAAGATAAAAAATGCTGAATAACATTCAGGATTAAGTACTTTATCTGACTGCCTATATGGTTTTGGAACTCTAGTCCTATCCTCAGGTGGTAGATAGGTCCAAACACCTCTTCAAGACAAGATTAACTCCTATGCTATTCTAAATATTGTGAATTCTAAATAATTTTATTGAGTATATCTGCACTTCGAGAGTTCCTGTAAATCTTGGATGTAGTTCTATATCTTTGTACTTGTGGTATTCAAGATATTTACATCAGTCCTCCAAACTACTGTGCATTGCATTCTTAATATCCGCATGTCCAAGTGCTGATTTGCACAATGAAGGTACCGTATTTTCCAGTGTATAAGACGACCCCAAAATTTTCCAGTTAAAATATAGAGTTAGGGATATTCTTGCCGTATCAGACTTGCTCTCTTCAAACGCACACCAGATAAAAAATGGTATGTCTACTCTGACTTTCAACCCCCAGAAATCAAAAAATGTAATATAGTGTAATACAGTTGTGTATGCAGTAAAGTTATTGTACAGCTATTTAATGTATTCTAGCTTTAATCTCAATATCCCTGCAATACCAGTTTCAGCCACAATGCACAATGTCGTTAGTGAGCACACTTGCCTTCAGCAGCCAGCTTCTTTTATAACACAGACATCAGAAAAGAAAAGGAGGGGGCGAGGGGGATCACTGTCTGGCGGCTCAGCTCCTGTCAGCCAGAGCGCAGCACGCGGAGCATGGATCGGGGGAGAAGACATCAGGGCTCCCCTAGATGCTCGGCCCAGGAGTGCCCCCTGAGCACCACCATCAACACCCTCCCCCCCCCCCCAGCAGGGGTACCCAGTGTATAAAATGACCTCCGACTCTTGAACGCATTTTCCTGTGTTCAAAAGTCATCTTATACGCCGGAAATATGGTAGTAATGACTAAAGATCACAAATTCTCAAATTTATTAACTTATTGGGAATATTAGGTAATTTTTTTTTTTTTAATACGAATATTGCCTATGCTACTCACCACAAATCCTGACATGTAATCCAATATTAAATAATAAACCCTCTATGCTAGAATTGAAGGGGAACCTATAGTTTTAGTAGATGGGATGAAGTGACATTAGTAAATGTGGGTAAAGCCTAGGCCTAGTAAACCTGTGACCTTAGTGGAAATCATTATTGCCAGCAGTTGAGGCATTGTATGAGGTTCCCAACTCAAAAAGGAATGCAGGAAATGAATTTAAAGACCAACACACTTACATTATCCTTCACAGGCTTTTCACCACCATTTTTGTGATGTGAAAAGCCGTCGCACAGGTGATGGATGGAATCCGGAGCACTGGCGATTATGCCCGATCCCGGCAACGACCATACTGAGTTTGGGCATAACGCCAGGGGGAGGTTAAGACATCACAGCACTTGTTATTGTAATGTTTTAGACCATTACAGATCACTGCCTATTTCTGCAGCAATGAGATGAAATACTGGAAATTGGCATCCCTAATTGTGTCAGATACCAGTCACCATGGCATCTAGCTGATAAATCATATCTAACATTATCTTTAATACTGAAGATATCTGAAGCCATATTAGTAAAAGATAATTGTTAGTGGTTGTTGGGCCTCTTATACATACCTTTATTTTATAGATTATGCATGTAAAATTACCTGGCCTGAGGTAACCTATATCAGGCTTTTTTTAATCCTCTTTTCACAGCCATCGGCCTAGATTGAGGTGACAGATTTCATAGTTTAGGGACATTGTGCTGAATGCCAGCAGCTTTACATTATTACACCTGTTTTGATTTACAGAGGCTTTAACTCAGTTTTCTATGAGGCCCAGTTATTCATCTCTTTGAAAATGGCTATAATTCACTGTTCAACATCTTTCAGGCATAACACTCCTTTGATTCACAGTAAACATGTAGAAGGTCGAGAGTGAAAAACCCTTTTTGTATAGCATTTCCTTGCTGTAAAACTCCAATCGAGCACATGAAGAGGAGCTCTGCTTTATACCATTCACTGATATCTATCATGTTATAAGTACCGTATTTTCCGGCGTATAAGACGACTGGGTGTATTAGATGACCCCCATAGAATATAGAGTTTGGTGTATACTCGCCGTATAAGACTACCCCTTCCAACGCACACCAAATAAAAATTTAAATAACATCAGATTTGCTTTCAATATGTTAATTTTAATTCTTATGCCATGGGCAAACTGCCTGCAAGTCACAGGAAATCCACCGGCAAATGTGCTGGCGCGTGTCATTTCATTTTTTTGTCCGGCTCAGGGAAACCTGCAGTGGACACATGACCTTACATATGTCTACTCTGACTTTCAATTCCCAGATCTCCAACAACCTTAAAAGTCCTATTTTTTTAAGTAATTTACATTCCTAATTTCACACCCCTAACTGCAACATTTCATATTAATGTTTACCTGTGGTTATCCAAGTGACATGCATTGTATACATTTAATTCAAAGAATTTTGGCAATCAAAATGTCACATGATACAGTGAAGGTGTTTTAATGTGTTTGAGCTGCAATACCAGTTTCAGCCACTGGAGCCACAGCCTTTAGTGAGCACGTCGGCTTCATCTCACACATTGAGGAGGGAGAGAGGGAGGGTGAATAACAGGGTGCTTCCAATGTCTGACAGGCAGACTACTCTGGCTCAGAAGTTTCAGCACTCGGCGTATAAGACGACCCCTGACTTTTGAGAAGATTTTCCTGGGTTCAAAAGTAGTCTTATACGCCAGAAAATTCAGTATTTTAGTTTTATTGATGTGTGGCTCTGGCTCTCTACATGGCTCTATAGTACTGCTACATTTCATATTTACAAAACAAAACAATTATATGCTTCCTAATTAGTATTTGTAATTTGTGTGTTTAGAATGGGTTTTCATAACACACCAATGGCCCCAATATGTATTAATAGTGTTATTTATCTCTAAGATCTTAGTCTGGATAAGAATACCAGCTGATTATTACAACATGAGTGTATGATCACCACAGTGGTTCATTACTGATCTTCTTATAAAAGCATCATCCAGCTGTATCATATTCTTCTCTTTGAATTTTGGTTCATTTCCTATCAGAGAGGAATCTCTATTCTCCTTGGGTTTCTGCTTTCTTTCACAACCAAACACTGTATTCAAACTAGCCCCAGTGACTATAAAAAGTGTAGTGGAGTTATTAGATCATTCATTTCATAGGAATCAAGCTTTCATGTAAAGGGTTTGTGAAACACAGCACAATATGGTGACATCACATAAATACAATAATTATATATTATAATAGGTTTGTATTATTAACCTTTCAAAAGTCAGCCCTTTTGTTTCATTTAGTCTTTTATATTGTGTTTAAACCAATAATGACTTTGAATGTAATGTTCTTACAGTTTCTAGATATGAAATAGTAATTATAATTAAAAAAATGAACAAATCCATCATTGCTCTGATAAAACATTAGTTAGGTCTCTTAATGCACAGAAGCTATACATTTGCAGTGATGAATTTGTGTATATGAAGTTATTATTAGTGCAGGTGTAAGGGATGCCCATTAGTAAGGTACACATTATGTTCACGTTGGGAGGCAGCATTGTATCCCTGGACTGTATAGCATATTAGTCTTTGTGTGAGGTCTTTGTCATTGTGGAAATGTTAGATGAGCAGTGCAATGTGATGCTAACTGCAGGCAGTGTAAACATGACATTTGTTGTACAATTTAGAAGAGTTTATTAGAACAACACCTGCTAGAGAGGAAGAAAACTGTGGCCCCCTTGAGAATGCATATTTACTTCTTAAAGGGTAACTGCATCCTGAAACAAGCACACTGTGTAGTCAATACATATTAACAAGATATTTCTGCCACCTGCTAGCTTTTAGTATCCAGTAAACACTTGAGGTGTTTCTTGGATGGCATGGTCACAGTAGGGTGACTGAGTACAAAGAGGGAAAGCATCAGAAGCTTCTGTGAAATGAACTGGTTACTTGGAAAAGAGTGTGCACATAGATGAATCAAACTTTTAAAGCTGTTTTTCTTTACAGTCCACGTAAGGAAAGCCAAATTTATAATCTGAGTGCCATCTTGGTGCAACATACCAATGTTTATACATTCCAATTGTAAACTACTTCAGCCGGGCATACACGGCTTGCTTAAGAAAGAAAATCGAGCAAGCCCGCTGCGCGATGATGTCTGCCTGCTGACGAGCTGGCACTTCTGCGGCTGGCAGCCCATCCACTACTTTGGATCATGTTGGAACATGTTGGAAACCTTTTCGGCTGAAGGAAGCATGGATGGCTCAAATCTTGTGCCAAATCATGAGCATGCATGTCACCCGATGTTGCTCTTATCTGTTACTACATCCAGCCGTGTATGCCCAGCTTTACCATCCTTTTCATCAATCTGTTTATCAATCCATCCCTCAATCTATCCCTCAATCTATTTATACAGTGGTTAAGAAAGTGTAAACACCCCTGTTAAAAACGTAGATTTTTGTTTAAACAGATCATTTCAAAAGTTTTCCCACCCTTAGGGCCATTTCACACTATATGCGTTTTTTAAAGGCATGCTTTTTGTTTTAGGCATGCGTTTCCGCACATAAGCAAAAACTCATGGGTTTTTGACATTACATATGTGTTCGCGTTTTGCATTTGCGTTTTTTGAACAAAATGAATGAAAAACGCAGAAAAAGTGAATCAAAAATGCATACAGCAGTGAGCATGCGGAAACGCTGCGTTTTTAAAAGCGCCACGCATACAGTGTGAATGGTAACATTGGTTTCTATGTAAAAATCCATGAAGTAAAAAAATGCGTGCGGTAAAAAAACGCGCGCGCGCATATAGTGTGAAATGGCCCTTAATGTGAGCACTAGCCTGTACAATACAAACAAACTTACAAGGCAAGCGAAAAGTACAATAAACTTGTTACAGCCTTTTTCAGGCCAGCCCACAAATTTTGTATTTGGAATAAGGTCTGATCTCTGACTGGGCCATTCCATACTTTTTATTCTGGTGAAGCTGTAGAGGAGTGGTGAAGGGCTGACTGCTTGGTGCCTGTCTGGGTGGAGACCCTGGGGAATACGTGACCTAGGTCACCAGGTGCTGCAATGTCTCTTACCCTTTGGCGCACATTTTCTCCTCTTCTTCTTCAGTGGGCAGCCATCTTAGGCCTGCACATGGAACAGGGCACTGGCGCGGCTTACCGTGGGAGACAGGCACCCTGGTCCAGACAGGTAGTCAGCGGGCTCTGCTTCACACAGTTCCGTTTGTGAAAAGTATAATCACGACACAGTTCTTCATGCAATAATAAAAAATGTCCAGCTGTTCAACTGGGGGCTACTTTACTGAAGGGAGAATAGTTTACACATACAGCACTTTCTCTGCTCCCAAAGAAAGGGTCAGTTCTTTAGTATTCAGTTACAAACAGTGGGAAATAAGTGGTGCAGCCCAATTCCTCAAGAGGTGTGCGTTAGCCCAGAGAGTGACGTTGGTTTCCCAGGGCAGTGAGAGAATAAGGGTGTCTGTCCAGTAACTACTCTAGCCCTCTGGGTAAACAGGTTACTAACATATTCAGCTGGAAGATCCTGCACACCCCAGGCCTGAGGCCTGTTGCATGGGGGTTCTGGCAGCAGAGCAGCTGCAGAAGCTGGCAGGTGGTGTGACTTCCAGGGCAAGACTTCTTAGCCCCTCTTATGTCTTACACTATACTTCTCTGTGGGCAAGGACACCTCCCCTGGAATGGGCTGGCATACAGAAAATACATGAAAACACCTTTAACCATTTCATGGCTATTTTCAATTACACTACAAAGCCATTTTTTATTGACTTGAATGTATGCTTCCACTTATTTTTGTATCAAAAGGCCTATTTGTGGCAATATCACAGCGCACATATAGCCTCACTTTTTCCACGGCACTTAAGTTATAATTATAATTCCAATTTCTGTCACTTCCCCTAATGCTAGCAGTTCTTGTTGCTGTTCCTGACCCTAACATTGACAGTTATCATTGTTATTGCTGCCCTAAACACTGTCTGTAAATATAACTGACACTGTCCTTAATGATGGCCATTATTACTGCTGTCACTGACCCTAGTGCTGGCTGTTTATGTTAGTATAGTTCCCTTTAATGTTGGTGGTTATTATTATTTTACTGATTCTAAAGGTCAACTTTTCAGTTCAATCAATTTAAAAAATATATCATTTAAGTTTGAAAATCGATTCATTTCAACCTTCAACCTGGTATTTACCCAACAACCTATTTCATGCAAGCATTGCAAATGATTTTAATTTAATATTTCTTCACACTGAATTTTTTTTTACATATTATTAACATACCTTCATCATTTTACAGTTCTTCTTTTTGTGGTGTAGTCTATAGTCACCTCAAGAACAATTGACAAACAAAGATGTAAACATTACTGGCTGAAAAGAAAATGGTTCAAGCTTTCTTTGAGTCTTGACAGCTTAATACTAAATTGGCCATTTTAGTAATATTTACTGTACATTTTTTTAACATGCTTTTTTAATAACAGTTAAACACTAGAATGTTGACATGCCTATAATAACATTATGTATTTGCTTTAAAATTTTATTTGTGTATATATATATATATATATATATATATATATATATATATATATATATATATATATATATAGTTTAGTTTACTTATTCTTCCGCTTTGTTTCAATTAAGCATTAGAATGACTAAAATCCCACATTAATCTTAAATGAAAACAGTCTGAAGGAAACATAAAGTAAATAATAAAATGCATTATAAATATATGATCCTCCTGATGCTTACCAACTACAATAAGGTAGAAAAAAAGAGCACAGGGTACATACTGGATCACTTTGTGGCTTGACCTTTCAATCTTACTTGAATGACTGATCACATAAATCTACATTTAATAAAGCACTGTGGGTTATGAAAGTGGTGGTGAATCTGCAAAGGTGGCCTAACAATATAGGTCAGTATTATAAATATGAAAATATCTCTGCGGTAAACTTGCATTAGATACCAGAACTATTAATAACCGTGTTATATTAAATGACATTGGAGAAAACTAATCTTGGTGGTTTAAAAGTACATATAATGAATTTGAATTAGATAGCTCATCCTTTTTGACTGAGATGAGGATATCAGTTAAGCTGGGCATAGAGGGTCCTATTCTTGCCCAATTCGACAGCCGATCGGATGCTGTGCGTGTTCCACAGTGATCCGTCATGACGGATAATTTAGATGGGATCCCATTCGTTTGGATGGGGACGGCTGTGCCCAGCACTAGCAGCCGGAAGTCAAAATGCTGCTAGGTCCGCTCAGCAGTCGGCAGGAAATCGTCCCATCTATGCCCAGCTTTACAAATGAGAGTACATTCCAAATTCTGAACAAAATTTTAAATTCTGAACAAAATAAAAAAAATTAACCAATGATTGCTATTCAATGGTTGCAGTGTCACTGACAGTGATGCAAAATGTCCCAATTTTTTTCGCAGCAGTGGATCTTGTCCGTTGTGGTTGTGTCCATGTCTTTTTCCCCATGTTCAGCGTGCACAGAAAACAGGGAAAAAGATGCATTGCAAACAACCCCAAAGACTGAGACTACACAAATAATGTGGATGGTTAAGGCAGTTGTCAATCATTGCCAAGTGTGCCCATATTATCTCTATGGGTGCCACGCCCAGGTTCCTTGGCAGTAGAGTGCCTGGAAAGGTGCATTGCCAACTGACCACCTGAAAGTAGCCTAGATGAACATCTTTTCTTTTGTTCAGGCAGCAGGAACATAAAATATAAACAAACAAACTCTTTGTGGCTCGACTGAGCCTGCAATCTGCAAAGTAATAACACTGTCTTTGATGATGCAACTTACAAGTCCTTGGCATCACTTTAGTGGTTAAAGCTCCTGCACAGAACTAAGAACTTTTTAACTCCCAACCCACCTTGGTTATTTTAATAGAAAACCTTAACACCCTGCACAGGTGGCGATTTAAACCCCTGATATGGACCAGGAGGCCAAGGAATCCACCAAACACATTTATTGACAGGATCCAGGGCCCTCACAATTTGCCCCACACACACAGAAGTGTTACTCTCTGGCCCCTAATATTACTACTATCTCCACCGGTGAACAACATCTACCAGGTTGCCTAGAATCCAATGTAACATCCTTTAACAAGCAGATGGGAATCCACCAAACACATTTGTTGACAGGATCCATTGTCTTAACAATTTGCCCCCCACACACACAGAAGTTTTACTCTCTGGACCCTTAATATTACTACCATCTCCACCGGTGAACAACATCTACCAGGTTGCCTAGAATCCAATGTAACATCCTTTAACAAGCACATGGGAAAAAAAAGTTTCATAGTTTCTTAAAAATATACACACACAATCTACACTGTATTTCGGATTTCATTTTCATGCATTTATATAGAAAATGTATTATATTCTGTAATGTAACTTTTGGCTGGAGGCTGACAATTATAAGTGTGGTATACAATAATACTTCTGAACACATTTTTTTTTTAGTAAGTCAGAGTTACAGTATAAAAAAAAATGACCCAGGACTGTGCATTTCTGTAAGTAGAATAAAGCAAGAACATAAAAGAATGACTTCTAGAAAGAAGGCCCAATAAAATTTTTTGCTTTTGTGAAAAGTTATTGATGTGACATTTTTAGATTTCTACCAAGGATCTATGTGCTGGAAGTATGTGACAGAAGATCAGAGGGTGGCAAAGGCAATAGGAGCATATTAAGAATGAATAGTTTGCCTCAATATAGAACTTATCTTTGAAGACTGAGGTCTACTTTGATTGTAAACCTTTTTTGTACAGGGTTGATTTTAAGCAGTTCATGCCAGTTATAGGGAACAATCTGTTTCTGTTGCTGAGAACAAGGACAAAACATTGCTCAGTTAATTTACAGAAAAATCTTGTGCAACAGAACCAGAATCGAGTAAGTCTGGTAATTAAAGGCATATCGTCAATAACTCAACAAAAGAAATATGCTTATTTTTATCTCAAGAAGAGAAACTTTCTTCGTGTAGTCAGTCAATTCAGCGTGAAAATATATGCCAAAGTCTTAGGCAGTGATTTACAAAGGAGCTTAACTTTGTGTCAAGCCTAAAACAGAATACAATTCAAACAGCCAATAAGATTTAGAATTACAATTGCACCTGTTTTGATGAATAGGCTTCTCCATTATAAAAGGATTTAAGTTACAATGCTTAGTGTAAGTGCACATGGTCATGTTTTGCATTATGAACAGTCTAAAATTATTTAATTTGGCTTGCACAGTGTGCTTCTCAATGTTGTGTTTGCTAGATAAATTAAAGCTTTAATATTTACCAAAAATAAAAAACGTTTTTTGTTTTTAGATAATAGCTTAGATAACTTTACATCTAATTTGCATTCTGATAAACTCAACATACCTGGTAATCCTGCCAGTCTCCTATCTCCATTCCAAGCATCTGATTTATTCTACCAACACCACCCATGTGTTCAGATAGCTTTGACAATGACCCAAATTTCACCTATCATAGCAGGATGCTGCAAAAATAATTTTATTGATTGATAGTGACTTACAAGCAGGGTCTCTATTCTTACAATTGGCACCACCTAGTGCAACCTAATGTTCTAATTTGGCTTAATGTAGAAAGCAGCTTGCATTCCACCTCTAAATTTTATGGGTGTCATCAAAAATATCAGTTTTTGGCAGTTATGGGCCAAACATGACATTTTCTTAAATTATGTTAAAGGTGACCTTCCACTAGTGTTAATGATTCTGCAAACCACAGTGAGTTAAATTGCCTTTTCACACTGATGACTCTTGGCTCTGTTATTGACCAATTATTATGATAGTCTTTATCAACCAACCAGTATTAAGTCATGTATTTATAAGGCTAATAAGATAAGGCTAGACGCAGTGTGAATGTTTCAGGCCATCCTAGGTTTTAGATTGCAATCTTCTGATGTTTATATCTTCCACCTCCCTACTTATGTTTGTCTTGTGTATTGGTATTATGTAAATAGCTGTGTCTGATAATGTTTGTCTAAGATTACATGAGCACTTGCATGGGAGGATAAAGTTCAAATGTTTATTAAAACAAAAACTGCAACACAACCAAAACTTTTAAGGACCAAAGATTGACTGCTTCAACAGGGATGGAATTAGAAGTTTAGATGTTGCTTAGACTTGGATGTTTTCAATATTCACACCCTCACCCGCTCCTGATAATTAAAGACTGTTTGTTCTTGTGGTTTTCTTCAGGACATAATTTGCAAGGCAGTAAATAAATAAATAGAAAAAAAAAACTCTCTGTGTGTATTGTCAAGATATTGGTGCATAGTGTTGTTAATAAAATGGAGGGAGTGAAAAACCATCATCAACACTTATAAATGTAGGTAAACTACAGAGAAATTGGCTTTGCCATCAAAAGATATGTAGTGTCGTGGAGGCAAACTCTTCTCTACACGACCAGGTTCTTTGGAATGTTCGGACACACACTGTCATCCAGGCTTTCACACCATTAAACAGAATTTCCAGGCAGCTGAGTAGGGGGATATTTACAGGTCTTTACTAGCAGAGGAGTATGTACATCTTCAAACCCAAATGGCAGGGATGGTGTATAAATCTTAGGAGCTTCAGTTCCCAACAGTGTCCCTACCAGCTGCTGCTGAGGCCACCATCCGAGAATATGCAGTCTAGGACATAAGGTTAGCCAGATGAAACAGATCTTTGGAGAAGTTTGGAGCCAAGCTTGATTTTCCTCGCTGAAACCATTGCCAGTGGCTGCAGGTGCCCTGACACAGGATGCACTCAGGAACAGAAGGTCAGACAAAAAGCCTAGAAGGTTCTTAGAACCCAGTATTTAGTACCTAGGAAAGGGGAGTGGCCAACTCATGTCTCCAGGCAGAAAGTGACTGCTACAAAGTATAAAAATAAGGGAGAGTCCCCAAGCAGCTGCAAAATACAGTATTAAAGGGACATACCACATTAATTATTTCAGAGCAGAACATTAGGATGCTTGAATTCCAGTTATATATATATATATATATATATATATATATATATACACAGGTATATATAATAATACGGTGGGCAGCTAGGATCACAGAGTTAGTCTATGATTAATAGGACTCTTCTAGTTTAGAATCATTACTTTTGACCAGAATCTCTCTTTGAATAGCTGCTCAAGTTTTAGACGCAATTGCCTGTTAATTCCGTATATTAGGGAAATACAAATAGGTTTTCATAAAACTGGGAATAGCAATTTATCAATTATGTATGAAATGACTATTTTTAGACCAAACAGTCGTTAATCTGAAGTCATAGATGCCAAACAATGAAGGTGCGTTGACACATATCCTAAGTTCAGCTTTGTGTCCCACATTCATTTTGAGAAATAGTCAAACAACAAAGTTCCTTTCAAACTTTTTGCATTGTGCTGTGACCCTTCTTCCCTCCTTTCTGTGGTCTGCATGTCATGCAATTTGTAGCTGTCAAAAACATACATTTTATGAAGTTCTGAAACAAAGCAAAGTACTTGGTCTGTTATCTACATTAATTCAAATGACAATGGGGAGCAGTTAGCAAATGGAAGCATAACAACTGCTAATGAAAATTGGAGAGTCGCAGGTTTCTGTATCATTGCTGTGCACACCTTTACTTGCATTGTAAGCGTATTTTCGGCTGCACTGAAAGTTTAACTCTAGGTACATTCATTTCAAATATATCCATATCAAAGGTGTTGTTTTGGAGTTTGGACTAGCAAAAGTTTGGACTAGCAAAACAACCATTTTTCAAAAAGAAAGTGAGGAAAATGGTGAAGCTGGTACCATATCCATAAGTGTCTAGTTACTGTCTCCTTGCTGTTTCCTATGGATGAGGGCACAGTGGAGTGCCATTCACTTGTCCATCTCTCCATAAAACCTGATGGGCAGTTTGTACAAAAATTGTTAGTTCTCCAGTTGCTAGAATTGATCATAAACAAGTGTTCCCAGTAACCAAAAGTAAACATGTGCAGATAGACACTGGGGCAAAAACATATTAAATCTTTATAATAGCCTTTAATGAGCTTGCTCATTGGTGGTAGAGTTCCCAACAATCCTAAAAAATATATGTTTCCTAGAACATCTGCAAATGCCAGTCTTCCTGGGTTAAATAACTGAAGTATTACAGATGGTAACTAGACAGTGCTAAATAATGGTCTTAAATGCTGAAAACATGTCTCTGTAGACATAGGAAGGGAGTTCCATTAAGTCAGTTATGTCTCTATTTCCAAGAGAAGGGCAACCGGAAGAAGAAGTGCAGCACCAACAGAGGAGAGGAGTGTTGGCGCACAACTGGGATTTACTGGTTACAGGTAAGGTTTTTTCTTTTGACAGATAGCATGTACGATGTGTGCTATGACTGGAGGGACAGCAGGTGAGTAAAGGTTAGCTTTAGATGCCTCCTGTATTTATACAATATTTGTTGGAACATTTTGACATGTTTACTTCTCTAGAGAAATAACAATATTTTACTCCACTACTTAATTTCCTGGAGCAACTGGTAATATGCTGAACTCACCATCCAATTAATAAAATTAAAAGAAAAACATGACCATCAATACAGAAATTGTTTCATTGTGATTTATACACACACAGGCTATTGAACAACTCTTTTCTTTCTTCCTGCTAGAGAATTTTATAAATAGACCTAACAGAATGTGTATATAATATAATTGCAGGAGGCCAGAACAGATATGCCAATGTTATAGAAAATGAAGAATTAAAATCCATTACACCACAGTAAGAAAGCAAAAAAATTATATAAAAAAAAGGTAACGCTGACTATTCAATGTATGTATTTTTAAAGTCTGTTAGAAAGCAGATGAGTGCGGAATCCTGCAATTTACCTTCAGGAACTTTTCTTGGACTATTGATAGCTACAAAGTATCTAGAGAAAGACATGATTGTGCAGACTTCATAATATGGTCAAATTTAGTTCATTACAAAGTTAAAATATAAGTGGAGAAGGATGACTATCTCCGAGCATAATACATTAAACTCTATGAGAAAGGACTCTGCCTACCCTTATCTTTCTTTTGCAATGCACATTCAATTTCCCTTAGAACGATTTTATACATCAAGTTTAATGAAGTTTCTAAATGAAAGCTTGCTATTCTTGGCAAACTGCAAGTAATTTTTATATTCCGTCAGTTCAAGGGCTATTTTGCGACTACTGTACACTCCTCTCTTCACATTCTGTCATTTTAATTGAAGAAATAGGTATGTTTCCTATGTCTCCCTTTGTTTTGCTGGCTGGTATTTGGGAAAGTTGTTTTTCATTTTCATATGTAGTACCAAATCCTGATCTGCTCATCCTTGGCAGTTGTAGCCTGAGGCCAGATTCATTCATCTCGCAAAATGAAGGCTCTTTATCCTGTAATAGGCATATGCCTCTTAGGGAATGTAACTGATCATCCTGCCATCCATTACCCTCTCCAGAAGGTTAAATTACATTAAAATATTGTTGTATTATGAAATGTCTTGGCTACTTTGATATCGAAGGCGCATCTCTCTGCAAAGCGTCAGTGTCACCATAAAAGCATTGTGCTGCTCAAATTAAGTTTAGCTTTCCTGATATTCCCATCTTCTGAGATGATGTCGTCAGAGTGCTCTGCCTAGAAGCCATCCATGTGTCAGTTCTGTGAAACAATCTATTGATTTTCAATTGGCTCAAACCAGTTTTCCCAAGTATGGGGGAGAAACACGTCTACTTCCTTCACTATTCCGAATCTTAATAAAGGCCTCAGGCTGTCTTTTCTGCCGTCTTCACTATCCATCATGCTGCGAATATTATTTACAAATTGCAATGTTGATGTCATGAGAGAAGGCTAAAAATACATTTCAACATCTTGGTTGTCGAAGCTCCTTTTTAAAAGCTGTAAAAATGTAGATCTTCATTTACAAAGTCACAAAAAAACATGAGCATGTCTAGAATGAGGCTAGTTATTTGATAATAATTGAATCTCTTATGCAAAATATATGTATAACAAGTATATATATATATATTTTTTTTTTGACAGGGACACTAACTGGCAGGTAGTACTAGGGAAGGAAGACTTGAATTGTTAATTTACCAGAATTTTAAAAGGATTTTCAATGGCTTAGCAAAACATTTCAATCTCTTTAGGTTCTTTGCATGATTGGCTCAATTTCTGTCTGCATGCTAATGTCAAACTTTTAGCATTAGCAAGTGATCTCTGCAACGGAGCAGGGAGGTTGCTTCTGGACATCAAATTTTAGCTGAATGTCTATATGGGTGTCCAGCCTACCCATCATGCTTAGCTGTGGAGAAAGCTGAGCAGTACCTGTTTGAGGTAAGAGAATGAGAGATGAGCCACACACATGCACCAAGAAGCAGGGGAGCCAAAGTTGAGTTGAGTGGCATCAAAGTTGTGGTGGAAAGTTTCCAACAGAAGGGTAAATTGGTGTGGAAAGATGATCCCAACTAGGTGAGAAAAATCTCTTTTGCTGGCTAGGTAAAGCCAAATCCCAAAGCTCTGTATTGCCTGTATACCATCTCATACGCAGGACTGCAGCATCAAAATGGAGCAACTATATATATATATGTATAGAAAAAATTTATATATCTATATACACACATAAGAAACATCTCCATGTTAATTCCAGTTATTATAGTACAGTGTGTATATCCATTTTCATGTGTTACACTCAAGGTAAATGATTGGGAAACCTAGCCTGAAATCATAAAGGGCAACCGCGCGGGACCAAAGGATGAGGCAATAGCTTTGTCAGGCAGGCAAAGGATCAGGGCTGGCAGCACAAGTACAGGTCAGGCAGTCCGGGTTGGCAATAGAAGAGTCAAGGCAGACAGGTGAAGGTTAACAGTAGTGATGGCAGAACTGACCGCAAGGCAAGCATGTTCGCCCTCCTTCTCACCAGCGGACAGTACGGGTGTTCGACCCGCCCTGTTCGCCGGCGAGAAGGAGCCCTCTATTCTTCCTCCGGTACACCATTTTTACTCAACTGAGGCATTGCTCGTCATTGAAGCAAAGTGGGACCCCACTTTCTTGTCACAGCTGTGGATGTAGTCCCATTCATTTGGGACTAGATGCTTATTTTTCCCAGTTTTCGCTGCACACTGATCACAAGGAAAAAGATGCAGTGGAACTAATCCTAACTCTGCATTCTATGTCACATATATCTCCACCAATTTTCAGTGATGATGATGACACGACCATCTGTACTTGTTTCTTGAATCCCTAAGTGAAGAGATGGTATATAGAGCAAAGCCATACTTTAGAAATGGTGGAAGTTTGGTTAAAACCTCTTTAACCTCCCTAGCGCACTGCATAGGTACAAAAGCGCACCATAGACTTTAATGGATTTTTTTTTTTATGTTGTAGGCCTGTAACTTACCAAAATCTGTCCATACAAGGGTCTAATAGACAATCTGAATATAATAATGTGTGAAACAAACAATTATGTAAAATAAAATAGCATTTCATAGTTAAATTAACGAGAAAACACAAAATCAGGTCAAACAGATAAATTTATTAAAAGGTGTAATTTGAATGAGAAAATCTCTAAAATACTTCATGTGTGTGATAAATCTCAAAACAGGGGATAGCACAGAGTCCAACATTGCAATCAGGGCAGTAGCTGCGTGTTTCTTTGCGGACTCTCCTCCCATCTTCACCAGTCCTAGAGCAGCACACCACATACTTTCTGGTGGGCGTTTTCTTTTTAGCCGTTGGAGGAAGAAACTTGGGGAAATGTCGAGCAGTGAGGCGTACTGGGTTTACGAAGTATGAAGCATGCCGTAATGTCTCTTGTGGTGTGAGGTATTTGGCGCATATGGCTTCACACACCTGCCATATAAAGTCATGGTGCAGTACAGGCCCCTCACTCTCACTGTTTTTTATGCAGCACATAGACGTTCAACAGGCACTGCTCCAGGAGATGGCGAAACACTTTTTTATAAAACTTCCGCTGTTGCTTCCACACAGCCGGATAAAATGTGATTGCCTGGTCGGCTCTGTCGACACACCCCATTGTTTTTTTATAGTCCACCACAGCCTGTGGTCTTTGGATGGGCTGTCCACTCCTGGTTCTGGCTGGCACCATGATGGTGTTGTGAACTGTACTCATGACGCACACATCTTTTTTGTCGCGCCTGCGGAGGGCCAACATCTTGCCTTTTTGCCAGGCAACCATCTCCCCAGGCTTCAGCTTTCTGGCGTTGAAATAAGATGGCAGGTTACGCCGGTTAACTCTTACAGTCCCATATCCATCAGTCCGGTTAAGTATTAGGAACTCATAGAGTTCAGGGGAGGTATAAAAATTGTCTGTGGTCAGACAGTATCCGCGGTTTAGGAGGGGCTCCATTAGCGTGAGTGCAGCAGATGAAGCCACTCCAAAGGTATCAAAACAGGGGTTGAATTTTGTCCCTTTCCCCGTGTAAACGACAGAGTTCCAAATATATCCAGAATTTGATTCACAAAGTAGAAATGATTTGATCCCAAATCGTGCTCTTTTGGAGGCTATGTACTGGACCCAGCTCAGCCTCCCTTTATAGGCCATCAGACTTTCATCGACAGTGATGTCCCTGTCTGGCACATAGCAGGTCCTGAAATTGTTCACAATGAGCTGGTCTCATCAAAGTCCTCGTTGTTGGTGAAATGTAGAAATTTCATAATAAGACCAAAGCGGTATTCTGGCATAACGTGACGAAAAAGGGGGTAGCTAACAATAAATTAGTGGACCAGTACCACTTCTGCAGTGGTTTCCCCACCACCCCTTGCAGAATGATTAGTCCCAGGAAAAGCCAGATGTCCTTCTGGGTCACAGGTTCCCACTTTCTGGCTCTGGAAAACCTTCCATGGGGAGTAGTCAGCTGTTGTGCAGCATAACGGTTGGTCTTGTCCACAATTTTTTGAATGACAGCCTCATTCAAAAATAGCTCCAGGTAGGCCAGGGGGTT
>CM070035.1:52491752-52509296 GCA_036250615.1 Ptychadena robeensis | reverse complement strand
GGGGGCACATATACTGCATATACTCCAGAATGTTATGAAGTGTGTTCAGATGAATTTCATAGTCCTTCTTTGCCATGAAATTTAACAAAATCCAAAAAAAAAAACCTTTCCACTGCATTTCATTGCTGTCATTAAAGAACCTGCTGACATCATTTCAATAATCTTCTTGTTAACTCAGGTGAGAATGTTGATGAGCACAAGGCTGGAGATCATTAGGTCAGGCTTATTGGTTTAGAATGGCAGACTTGACATGTTAAAAGGAGGGTGAAGCTTGAAATGGCTTCGCAGGCAAGGATATTGTGGCTACTAAGATTGCATCTAAATCAACAATTTATAGGATCATCATGAACTTTAAGGAAAGAGGTTTAATTCATGTTAAGAAGGCTTCAGGGCATCCAAGAAAGTCTAGCAAGCACCAGGATCATCTCCTAAAGAGGATTCAGCTGCGGGATCGGAGTGCCACCAGTGCAGAGGTTGCTCAGGATAGCAGCAGGCAGGTGTGAATGTATCTGCACACACAGTAAGGTGAAGACTTTTGGAAGATAGCCTGGTGTCAAGAAGGCCAGCAAAGAAGCCACTTCCCTCCCAAAAAACATCAGGGACAGATTGATCTTCTGCAGAAAGTATGGTGAATGGACTGCTGAGGACTGGGGCAAATTCATATTCTCCGATGAAGCCCCTTTCGGATTGTTTGGGGCATCTGGAAAAGGACTTGTCCGGAGAAGAAAAGGTGAGCGCTACCATCAGTCCTGTGTCATGCCAACAGTAAATCATCCTGAGATCATTCATGTGTAGGGTTGCTTCTCATTCAAGGGAGTGGGCTCACTCACAATTTTGCCCAAAAACACAGCCATGAATAAAGAATGGAACCAAAACACCCTCCAACAGCAACTTCTTCCAACAATCCATTAACAGTTTGGTGAAGAACAATGCATTTTCCAGCACGATGGAGCACCGTGACATAAGGCAAAAGTGATAATTAAGTGGCTCGGGGACTAAAACGTTGACATTTTGGGTCCATGGCCTGGAAACTCCCCAGATCTTAATCCCATTGAGAACTTGTGGTCATTCCTCAAGAGGCGGGTGGACAAACAAAAACCAACTAATTCTGACAACCTCAAAGAAGTGATTATGAAAGAATGAGTTGCTATCAGTCAGAATTTGGCCCAAAAGTTGATTGAGAGCATGCCCAGCCGAATTGCAGAGGTCCTGAAAAAGAAGGGCCAACACTGCAAATACTGACTCTTTGCTTAAATCTCATGTAATTGTCAATGAAAGCCTTTGAAACGTATGAAGTGCTTATATGTATATTTCAGTACATCACAGAAACAACTGCAACAAAGATCTAAAAGCAGCGCAGCAGCAAACTTTGTGAAAACTAATATTGTGTTATTCTCAAAACTTTTGGCCAGGACTGTATAAGCAGTAAGGGTGAAAAATTTGAGAACACTTTCATTTTACAAATACTTAATTTAATGTATTTAAAAGTCTAGTTGTAAACAAATAAGCGATTGGTAGCAGAAATGAAATCATATACTTTGCTTCTCACATTTTATGACCCTCACTTGTCCATTTATGGTGTTGGCAGGCCTAAGCAAACCTGTTTTTCTTTTTTTTGCCTTAAAAATGTCTTAATAATTTAAGCATAAGTTTAAGTTAGTGTCTGTTTTCCACTGTCAAGCTTTGCTTGAAGCTGTTGTTCCACAAGTTGCAAGCTGTATCTTCTGATTCAGTTGTGGCTTTGGGTCTGCCAGGCCTGTTCTTGTCAGGGATTGTGCCAACTTCCTAGTGCTCTCTCATGGTGTAGGAAACTACAATTACTAACACACTGGCTTTTGTTGCAATTTCTCTGAAAATAAGACCTACATTTTAAGGATTAGAACTTTAACCTTCCTAGCGTTTCTGACGGCTGCATCTCGTCTTGCACTTTCATGTCAGTGTTGCAGCTGACGAGATGGAGCCGTCCAGCTAAGCTCACATCACCCGGCAGCAGCACATACTCACTGTTCTGTGCTGTCCCGGGGGATGCTCTCTCCCAGCTCAATTTGCATATGAATGTCCAGCTGGACATTCATGTGCAAATTGAGCTGGACATTAATATGCAAATTGCTTTGACAATGACAGGACTGCAAAAGTATAAAGGCAATAAATGGGCTATCTTCAAAGACCACATGTGGAAAGTCACCCCCAGTGTCATCTCCACATGTGCTCTTTGAAGTTAACCCTTTCAGAGGGTGCCAAATGGCTTGTATTGGATACAGTGATAACTGTATCCAATACAATTCAAAGTAAAACAAAAAACAAAACACATTTCCAATTGTAATAAAAATGTTATTATTATTAAACAAACATAAATACTGTTTTGAAATCTTTCATACCAAATTATTCAAGAGATTTTATCATTCAAATGATACATTTTATAATTTTTTTAATGTACTTTTTTTTTAAATAATAATAATAATAATAATTTAATAATTGTGTGTTTCAAACATTAATATATTCAGGATGTCTACAAGACACTTATACGGACATATTTTTGGAAGTTACAGGCTTACAACACAAAAGGAGGTTAAAATGTATTTAGCTGCTTAGCTTAGTACTGTTGAGCTCAAGAATCAAATAATCAAATAAGACAAGAGAAAGAGAATAGGAACTCTGGACAAATTCCCTTTAATCCAAATTATTGTAAAGGATGCTAATATATGTATTGCATTACTATGTATGCTTTAACTGGAAAAAAACAAAGGAAAAAACAAAACAAATACAGGAAATAAGAATTGAGTACAAAGCCAACTTGGCATTTTGTCTGAAAGAGCGTGTTGAGACTGCCTCTCACCTCTTCAGCATGGAGTGTCCAATTGAGTAGAAAGCTGGTAATTCTCAAGTTAAATTACAGCTCTTGTGGACTGAGTATGTAAATTTGGACGCTGTCCCAGCTTTGCCTTTTAATGAGAATCATGGAAAGAAAAACATCATTGATCATCAGGTGATATAATGCAATAAAAACACAGTTCTTCATTCAACCTGCTTACAAATGTGAATGTTTCAGTTATGCCCAATAAACACTGCATCAGCAAACAATACCGGCTGCATCTATATTACTCAGTTTAAATACAGCTTGCTAATGCACAATCCATTTTATATTTTCCTAACCTCAGGAACATCCGGCTCATTAGTAAGATATGTGCTGAAAAATGGAATAGCTATTGTGTCAAGCCAGTATCCATTGTTCATTTGACCATTGGCTTTAAATATTGTCTTAGTGCAGTATCTGTGCAAGTCCTTTGTCCTAAAATTGTGATATCTGAATTTATTAGAATGCAACATAATTGAAGCATTTTAATTGTTTCAAAATCATCATGAATGTTAATAAATAATACATTTAGCCTACATTGACAGTTTGGTAGGTAAAATAAGCAACTTCACTTTTAAACAATAGTCTTAATAGTAGGGAATGCAGGGGGTGGGACACAGAATACATTGCCTACCAGTGACCCATCTACAGAGTATCCTCCTAAAGATGTTTATACATTTACTAGACATTAAGCCCGTTAAATTAACGGGCGTTAGAACATATGTGGTCAAATGGCCAGCAGGGGGAGCACTTCCAGGGGGAGCTGATATCGACCAGGGAGTCATCCATAGAGGTGCCCATGAAGCTGTCACCTAGGGCGGTTGCAGTCTGCATCGAGATGTGCTCCCCGGGATCCTTAAACAGCAGTGGCCGCAAAACTCTCACCCACATCGGCTTTCGACAGAACACAGGCCGCCCGAAGTCTCTGCGCTCCAAGTCCCAACGGCTGCCCGTGGGGCACATGCGCAGTAGCACAATCCCATGGACACAGGGACTAGATGCAGAGACAATTGGACTTTAATATATGTGATATCTGACAGGAATAAGATCTATACAATTTAACAAAATGTCTGAATACTGATTTAGACCAGGAATTAGAATGCTTATTCTGTTGAGGGATAGAAATAAAAATGACTGGATGGATTTGTGATATACAATTGATGATGTTTGCTTTTCTTCTTTCATCTTAGCAGATCACTCATAATGTACTGGTTGAAGAGGCAGAGGCTGGGTAGGAGCAGGGTTCTGGCATTCTGACTGGCATACTTTTTAACACTCGCATCACAGTATGCTTTACCCAGACTTTATAAATCCAGGCACTGTATTTCTTTATTGGTAAAATACAAGAAGGTCAATTCACGATGGTAACCCCACTCCAACTGTGAATACATCTATAGGCATTTACAAAATGTGTTTGTAAAAAAAATATTTCTATGTATGTGTGAAAGGTGAAAAGGTTGGCCTTCACATGCTTTATAACTAACCCATGTTGGGTCACATACAGTTGAGCCCATAATTAATCATACCCATGGCAATTTTTGACTTAAGGTTACTTTTATTCAACCAGCTATTAGATAATAAGATGATGTACAAAAGGCATTTGAGCAAAAAGTGTCATGTCCAAAATTATTCATACCCTTTACAAGCTGTCACAGTCTCTGGGAAAATCCAAAGTTCTATACCATTTCAAATAGTCCAAGTTGTTCTAAAGCATCCTTATTACCCAGATTAAGTGGAAACAGTTGTTTTATTCAACTCAACAGGTGAAAAACAGCACCTCTTTGCAGTTGGTTTGTGGACAGTCTTGGCTAAGAAAAAGAAGCTCAGTGAGGACCTGTGACTGTGCATTGTGGCTGCTCAAGTCAGGAAAGGGCTACAAGGTCATATCTAAATGTTTTCAAGTTTCAGTGGCTACAGTGCAAAGTATTATTAAAAAATACAAGATGTTCCGCACTGTGGAAAATCTAAGGATGGGGTCAGAAGCCAAAAGTGACACCTGTGCTGGCCAGGATAGTGAGAGAGGGGAAAAAGCGGCAATGTCTCAACTGCATGGACGCCACTTCTCCAGCAAATGCTCATCTGGACAAAGAGGAAAACTTCTGGTCTTCTGTATTATGGTCAGATGAAACAAAAATGTTATTGTTTGGTCAAAATAATTTTTTCTTATTTTTTTCAAAAAAGGAGAAGCCTTCAACCCAAAGAACGCCATCTCCACTGTCAAACATGGTGGTGGGAACCTAATGCTTTGGGGGTGTTTTTCAGCCAATGGACCAGGAACCTAATCACAGGAGACTGCACCACGAAAAAAGAGCAATATATGAGAACATCAGGCAGTCTGCAGAGAAACTTGGCCTTGGGCACCAGTGGACATTTCAGCATGACAATGACCCAAAACACACAGCAAAAGTGGTGAAGAAATGGTTAGCAGACAACAACATTAATGTTTTGGAGTGGCCTAGCCAGAGTCCTGACTTGAATCCAATTGAGAATCTGTGGAGGGAGCTAAAGATCATGGTGATGGCAAGAAGACCCTCCATCCTTAAACTCGTTGCTAAAGATGAATGGGCAAAAATACCTGTGGAGACATGCAAAAAGCTGGTCTGCTTTTTTATAGGAAGCGTGTGATTGCTGTAATAGCCAATAAAGGATTTTCTTGATTTTCTCTGATTATTGAGAATGGTATGAATAATTTTGGACATGACACTTTTTGCTCAAATGTAAATAAAAGCTGTGAAATGTTTTGTACATCTTATTATATTTTGGGAGACACCTATGTAATTACAAAAAAGAACTTGCTGGTGGAATAAAAGTAACTTTAAGTCAAAATTTGCTAACACACAGACCTACAGGAGAAAATACAGGCTAGATTGTGGTATCAACACACTTTCTGTGATTTCACTTTGGAAGAATAAAGGTGCCTTTTATGACTTACCAAAACTGGATCCTGTGTGTAAGGAAGAACCAGGAGGAGATGGGGGAAAGGGTCATCCGCTTTACTATATCTTTATCATGCTTTATTCAGCTTAGAACATTTTTGCAGTGAAACACATTTTCACAGCGTGAAAGAGATGTTAATGTATCCATAGAGTAAACTGTACCAAATTGCAAAAAAAAAGTCTCACCCCTACCTACTATAGGCAAGCAGGAACATGTTGCAATCGTATAAGTTCTTGGGGAAAAAGCATTCACCATCATTACATTCCTTCGAGAAGATGTGTGCAGAGTAGTGATGGCCAAACAGTTCGCCAGGTGGTTGGTTCACCTCAAACATCATGTATTCACAGGGTGCCGACTAGACACTTTTGAAGTTCAATCTGCTTCCCATATTTAATATGGAGACAGCATTCTATTCCTCACCCCCAGTCATATGGTGCAGTAAAAAAGGCATAGGATCCCCACAAATTACAACGGACCCCCTTTGTTATGGTGAAATGAAAAATTGTCAGGTTTTGTGAATTGCACTTTTTTATTGTAAAATGTTGTGTTTATTTGGTGGAATTGTCTGCTTTGTTAGGGTAGGGCTAATGATTTGTTATTTGTGTGAGGGGTTTTATGTTAGGTGTCATCATTTATTTAAATATGACATATAACATTGTGTTGTAATTTAATGTAAAAGCTTGCGGTTTTAGTTGTTTGAATTATCAGCTGTTTTTGGATAGGGTTTAAGGTTTGTGTAAGGGGTTAACAGATAAAATTTGGGAAGGAGTAAGGGGTAAATACAACCCATTACTCCTTCCATGTTATTATCTGCGATAATTTATTTCATGATTACAGAAAAGTTGATAACATAAGGGGGTATATGTATTTAATTTTCATATGTTTGCGAACATGTTTTTACTGCCTTGGATTCCTAGTCTGCTTTACTAGCTAAATTAGGGAGAGAACAGCAACTTTCTTCCACACAGTCATTTCTATGGCATTCTCAGTTACACCGATGTGCCCCCTCGATTGGGGCTCCACCACCCACACTTAATTAGGGTGAGATGGAGAAATGCCCCTTCAATTACGCACTCGTGTCTGCCCACTCTTGTCGTTCTGGCGCCGACCCAAGGCATTCTGCTATAGATATGAAAAACACATCTGTATTTATAGTTTTGCCATTGATCCCTCTCTGGCATGATACTGTCCAGGCGATAGCACCCTTTAGACACCATTTTTTTCAGTTTTGTGGCTACAATTATGACTTGTAGGTTTGAGAAATTTTCCCTCCATTAAAGTCAATGGCAGTTTGCTGCTAACATGTGAACGTCGAGTATTTAATAATGTTCAATTCAGCCGTTTGTGAACGGCCACCGCAGATGGCTGTGTGCTCTGCTGTACAATATATATTCCAAGGTGTCTGTATGCTGTGATATACATTCTACAATAATCTCTGCCTACATTCTGCTATACAATATATGACCTTCCCTCTCCCATTTTTCTAACTCATCAATTTTTCACATTATCTCTCTTTTGTTTTACCTATAATGAATATACTGCTGGTTACTAATAAATGAATCCTTCCATTCTGCAAGTATAAGGATTTCATTTAAAAACAATGAGGGTGTTAATATTTGTTACCGTAATTTTTATTTTACATATATTTTACTTAACGTTTATTGTAAAGAATAATAAAAAAAATTGCTTCTTTTAATGTTTTTTTTTTTTTTTAAACCTTTAAAAATCTTTAAAAAGTGAAGCGTTCAGAGACTTCAACAAGTTATCACATTTTCTACTTTAGATATTTCACTCGAGCCCCTCTTGTTAGCTAAATGAAGGGTTTTGATTCACTCTTGTCTTGCTCACACAACTCAACACAAATTACATTCAATATATTCAGACAATGCATAAGAACTTGCTTTATTAAGCATTTCCAATTAAAATAATTACAGGGCACCTGAATCTAAAATGCTTTTGTCATCCACAGTAATTACTCTGCAGCATATATTAAAAGTCTGGGTATTGCTAAGAAGATGAATGTCAGCTTTGTTGTAATTGTAGAGTTTACTTTTAACCTTTTAAAATCCTTCTATAACAAAGAAAATATGAATACATTAGCACATACAATGTGAATCCAGTATAAAATGTTTCCAAAAATAAAACTCAGTAAATTGTTGAGCAGACTGGCTTAAAATATAACAAATGCCAAACTTGTTTTATTAAGTTTGGACAAAGTAGGGGTTGGTTAAAACCTCACTAGCTTTGTTATTTGTAAGTTACTGGGCAAACATCTTTTTTACTTTTTGTTGCGTAGACTAGAGATAGTATCATCATTAAAATTGCTGGAGATGTAGAGAACAGTTGTTGGGAACATTGGAAAAAAAAGTTTTGATCTAGCACATGAAGTTTTTGCATAAATTAAGTTCAAAGTCGAAATTTGGTGAAGTTTGGTGATGAAACCATGCTCAGGGGCTTTACAATTAACTTGAAACCATTGCAAAGGTGGAATTTGACCATCTCTAGTGTAGACTAAACAGGGAGAAAAGGGGTATCAGAAATAACATATAACCAATAAAAAAGACAGAAAATAACAGAAAAGCAAAGCAGCAAGAAGAACTGATAACCTAATAATGAATTTCGTTACACGGTTGTCATAGGCAAAAGCATATGAAAGATTTACCTTCTACTCCTATTTTGGCTCTTTATCACATTGTTGATAAAGTCAATTATGTAGAAGAAATAATTTTTCCTCCTGGGTGTCTAGCTCCAGTTAACTCGGGAAGGGGTTTGTTTACCCCCCCCCCCTTCTACTCATTGAGTAGGGGAGACAAAGGAGGACACAAAATCACTTAGAAGCTTTAAACTTTATCAAATGTAAATGTTCTGCCTACAGATTTTGTACACCACCAACCAATTTTATACATTAATGGTATTGCCATCACAGCTAGCAGTATTTTTAGGACCTTCCATTTCAGAAAACATGAGAGTAGAGCCTTTCATACAACTGCTCAGTTGTGGACACCAATTCTATTAAGTTGCATCTTTTACCTCCTAGGCTGTCAGATGGACTTGTGGTAGCCCCAAAGAAAACAAAAGTTTTGCTCTAGCACATGTAGTTTTTGCATAAATTAGGTTCAAAGTTAAAGTAAAAAATTCGAAGTATGGTGATGATACCATGCTCAGGGGATTTGCAATTAGCTTGAAATCATTGCAATGGTCGAATTTGACCATCTCTAGTGTAGACAGGGAACTCAACTCTGCTGCTGGATATTATGTCCAAGGGGAAGATTGGCAAATTCAAAGAGAAAGTTCCTATGAAATCAGCCATAATGCACACTTTTCTTTTTCCTAAACACTTCCACTTAGAGTTAGAAGAACTTAAAATAGAAGGAAATCTTTCAATGGGAATTATTGTTCTTGGGACAACTTTCTACTATTTTACACATTGGAAAGATGTTCTCTCACTTCTTCATGAGTCTACAAAGAAGGGAAAGGTCAAATCTCTCATAAAGAGGACATTGAACGTTTCATAATCCCCCCCCCCCCCAAAAAAAAACAACAACTATTTGGTGGCCTTTGATCCTACCCTTCTCAATTCATAATCAAAAAGTGTTGGTTAGGTACCTTACAATGGTTCTGTATATAATAGCATAAAAATTTACTGACAACAACAAAAGACTATGGGACATTTATTTGAAATAGAAGCTGTTGGTTCAATAACAGTTTAATTAGAAAAACTGTGGTAAAAATTATACTCCAATTTCTCTTAGTAGCTAATGTCAAAGCCTCTATTTAGGAAACTTGAATTTTATAAAATGGTTTGTTATATATACCAGCTAATTCAATGTCTTTGTTAATGATATTCAGGAGTGCTAACAAACAGCATTAAACATCTTGAACTCAATAAAACAGACTTGTATTTGTTATTAATGTGAAAAGAGCTTGAATAAATATTGAAAGTTCTTCTTAGGAAGACATTTAGCAAAGCCACATTACCTTGGCATGCACAGCTGACTTGGAACAGCTTTGAGACTCTTAAGGCCCCCATACACGGGTCACGTTTCCCATCGGATTCCGGGACGATCGATTCCGGGCGCGTGCACGCGAAACGATCGTCCCGGAATCGCGTGAAGCCCACCTTGTCCGTCCGATCACGTCCGATCGTTCGGGGGCCCAGAATCGGATCGGACAGAGAACCAACATGTTGGTCTTTCTGATGCGATTCTGCACACATCAGGGGGAGTTGCCATTTGTGGAGTAAGCGATCGGACACGAAATCATCCAGGAATCCGTGGGACAAGGTGGTATGTAACGATCGGACACACTTAATTGGCCGATCGATCACCTATCCAATCGATTCCGGCGATCTCAGCGGAAATCGGAGGTCCGATCGATCGGCCAATTAAATGTGTCCGACCATAGAATCCGACTGTGTATGGCTAGCTTTACAGGTTTGAACGTTTGTTGTGAATGGCATTCTATATGTTGAATTTCCAACATTTCTAAATGTATGATCTGATCACTTTTTACAGAATAATTAATTAAAACATGCAATGATCGTGACAGCATTACAAAATTAGTATGCATGAAAGATTATATGGCCTCATATGGACTATAAGTCTAATATTAGGCATATGTTCTGCATTTAGTACTACTGAGTATCTCCGTTAGTTACACATCCCTGTAGATTGCTAAATATACAGCACTCATTCAACCTACTATCAAATTTCCATATTCTATAACATTACTTGCCGTACCAGCACAAATCAATGTGCCTTTTAGACAGAAGGATCCCTTAATGATGTGTTTTAAACCCTCAGCATGTCTTGAAGGTAAGAAAGATTCTATTTCCTTCCTTAAAAGGGTGTGTATGGAAATATTACAATACATTAAGGGAGTACACAGGAAAAATGATAATCAATCATTGACCTAAACATTGTAAGCTGAATATTAATATAGGGCAATAAATCTAAGCGCATGATTTGCCGACATCTCACATTTACAAAAGATTTATAGAAAAGAGTGTCGGTAGACCACACCGACAATGAGGTGGCCAACCTCTGGGACTTTCATGGCAATCAAATGTTGAGTCGTGGGGGGGTCAAAGGGTCAAATCGTGAAATAATCAGATTCATTCTATGGCAGTGGGCAAATAAATATATATCCAAGAATGAAACGATACAATTTTGAACCAATGATCAAAAAATATAACTCATGGTGTATATCGTTAAAAATCACATAAATACATCAGATGCTCAGCATTTTTGGGCCATTTTTGTCAAGATCAATAAGTCAAGTGTAAGCTGAATGGCTGTTTTGGAATTGTTCACTTTGTACATCATTATTGGCAGATTCTATAAACTAACAATAGGGAATTCAACTAACGTTTATGCAAAAAAAAATAAAGTTTTCTAGTGTTAGATAAAGTAACAACAAAAACTATTTATATAGTAAGTTGGAGGAAAGGCAAGTGGAGTGGAGCTGTCTTTGCACCGATTGCTTTTTTCCCTCACTTCCTGTACCATGTGGTCAGTTTTCCCAAGAGGTTTCCCATACAGAAACCGGAATTTGGGTGGAGTGCAGTTTTAAAATGGGGCAATTTCAAATGAAGGGATATACTGTACAAGAAAACAATTTCCAATAGCAAAAAAGCACATAGCAAAAATAGCAAAACAACGCATGGTTCCTAAAACTTTCTTGACGAGTTTCACCCACAACAAGGGGGTTACTTCAGGAGTCAAGGAATCATGAGTCTGCTGTCATGTGGGGGGCTAGCGAAGTATTTATGCAGTCATCTGTGCGTTGGCCTTTGTGACAAAAGGTATAACAATCTTGCAATAAAATTATTTCACTAAAAAGGGGAAACTTATTCTAGGATTTGTCAGGCCCCAATATGGGCGGCTGTTGCCACAGAGAACTTTACTATGTCTGGTTTAGTGTTTGAAACTTCTATGCTGAGGAACCATCTGTTGTTTGGGAGGTCTCTCCCCATTCGAGATGGTACTTTGGTTATAGAACAGTGGTGCACATCCCCCTGGAGTGCAATTGGGGTTGTTTTTGAGATTTATTTATATAATTTTTTTTTAACTTTCATATAAGAATTGTGTGTACATAATGTTCATTAATTGTTACTCATATGTAAAAATAAATATTATAACTTCTTGTTAATACCATTGTGACCAATACTTTTTGCGCCTTATAATAGCTCCTGAGGCTAGCCACCTTATTCCTTTTAGCAGCATTGCTATTAAAAACTCTTTCCTTCATAATTTTGGGATGTTGATGCAAATGGAAATAATTTTATAGAGTATTGTATACACATCAACTATATTATTGTATACCCACGATTTGTTAGGAATATATTGTACTGTAGCTTCTATTTTTTACAGGTTGGCTCTCCTTAAATGTTTTCTAATAAGGTTCTAATGAACCAATAACACATTTTGTTGATATACATATGTATATAGTTATGAGCTCAAATATTCAAATTGCTAATATTTTTTACGATTATCAGCTATTCGAGAATTCGCAAATATAGCGGCGGATATTTGCCATTTCGAATATTCGAGATATTAGGCATTGGCAAGCTTATGGCCATGCATTACGATCATATAATCGCAATGCGCTAATAAATACCACATTTGACCATTCATTTTGCAGATAACCGCAATGTGATTATGTTATGCATGCAATGCATGGCCATACGTGTGAATTACGTATTTACAAATGTTAAATCGAATATTAGTATTATTAGCGTTAGCATTATTTGCAAAATATCGCAAATTCTAATATTGCCTATGCTGCTCATCACTATTCTTAGATTGGTGTACCGTATTAGCCATAGATGAATACAGAAAGTTTGGAGTTCAAGGGATACCGTTTACTGGTTAATTGAAGTTATTGAAAAAGCAAGTTTTCAGTATTAAGCCTGAAGAAGGGTCCTGAGACATCCCAAAAGCTTGATTTTTTAATTACTTCAGTTAGACAATAGATGGTATCACTTGAATTCCATACTTTCTGTGTTTTTTATTTCGTATATACTCGAGTATAAGCCAAATCTGAGTATAAGCTGAGGTACCTAATTTTATCTAAAAAAACTGAAAAAAACTATTGCCTAGAGTCAGATAATGGAGTTTTTTAAAAGAGAAAAATTTAGAGAAAGCACCATTGTCCCTAAGAATGAATCAAACAGGATTAATCTTAGTGCCACAACCTCAATAAAGAGAACACAACCTCAATAAAGAGAACACAGGATTATTGTTATTACAGGATGGGTTTTCAAGGCAATTTTTATATTCAAACATGAAATAAATTTCACTTTAAAAAGTATTATTATTGGGACCAATACATAGAATGGATACTTATTTTCATTTTTGAATCATAAGTAGTGGAGTGTTCTATTTGAATTTCTATTAAATTCCTCCTTCATTAATAAATCAATCAATAAATGGGCCACCAGTACATTACATCAGCTTGTGTCGGAAACACAGTGGAGCTTCACAGAGGCTGCTGGTGCCTCTGATTCAGCAAACTGCAGACACGGGACTGGTAAGTGGACCCTGACTTTTACCCTGACTCAACCCAGAAGTATATATGGTACATTGAAATGTTGTGGTCAGTAAGGTATTTCTTGCTTAATAGAAACTTAGCTAAAATAACAGTGCTTTTCTTTGGAAGTCATCTACCCACCAACATGCAGATTAAATATACATAGTGAAAGTCAGGCTTCCTGACACTTGTAAGTAACGACAGAAAGATTTGTGGTGATGATATCCATGGCATACTAATGTTGTAGAACTGTCTGACAGAAATGGTCTTTTGTCCTCTTACTAAAGATCACATCTCATGTCCTAGTTCTGAAATAAAAGCTTCCTTTTTAAGTCTCAGCAACTGTAAAAATTCACAGTGACAGTCGATGAAGAAATGTTTAAGTAGTCACTGCTTATTTGCCAAGTGTTTTAAGAAAGTTTAATTTACAGAGACTCAATATCATTCCAGGGGCAATGGATCAAACGGCAACATTTTTATGATCAGATAATATTTTATGCAAGCAAGAAAATGCTTAACCTCCTGGGTGTTTGGCCCGAGTTAACTAGTGAGAGACTCACCTGTCCGCCAGATTCCCCGCCAGATGTATGCCGATGCTTCTGGGTCTGCCCCCGATCACGTCACTGGTGACGTGAAGGGGGCAGGGGTAGGCAGTGCCTAGGTGTCGCTTTTTTTCAGCATAACTTCAGTGTCTCCAGTGACACTGGAGTTATGCACAGGACTTGCGGGTGGGTAGGAAATCCCAGTGGAACATGTTGTGCTCCACCGTGGCGCAGTTATAAAAAAAATGTGGACCCAGGAGGTTAATGTTTCCTTGTAAACATAAAATGTAAATATTTTTAAATGTTTAAACAGTTACCTATTGCTCCATATAAAGTATTTTCATTATCCAGGATATTCTTACACTATTTTAACATTTTTAAAGCAGACTTGTGTGATTATAGTTTGTGCATAAAGTACCTCTAAAAAGAAAGTGTGCCTCTCCCAAAACCAACCAGAATGGATGCCTCACATTATCAAGGGAAAATCCCATTTTGGAACAGCGTGTCTCTTCGCCACAATGAGGTCACTGCTGTTAGAGTCTGTGGAAAGGGTACTAGCTTTCCACCACCACTATGTGGAAGGAATACAGGGGTCCAGGGATCTCTTTTCCATTCCCAAAATGTGTTTAAAAAAAATAAACCAAAAATAAGACTAAAAAATAGGTGAAAACAAACCAATAGGTGAAAACAAACTAAACATATTAAATAAAGACATGACACTTATACTTACAATTGTTTCCCCTTTTTTTAAGTACTGTATGCTTCACTATGTATATCAAAGTTCCAAAATCCCTCACAATGCATGCTATCCTCACATTCTTTACCCCTCAACCACAAAAAGAAAATGAGTCCACACAAATCAAGTGCAGCCAGTTTCCATGCAACATTTGTGAACATTGCAACACATCACATTAACTGGCGGGCACTAAGAATGCTGGCTAGTTCTCAAGCTATTTTAGAATACACAGCAAAGCATCACAGACTATTTCGAACCCCTCCCCACCAGGAAATGAATTTCATGACTTATAATTGAATATCATTTAATTAGATTTAATTGGCAAAATAACATGCTTTACTACAATTGTTTCCTATTGTAGTCCACATGTGCCCTCACTCCTCTCCCTTCCTGGCAAGTTTGGTGACAATGACAATATGATGTTCAATTGCAATACCCATATAAACTTGAGTATAAACCAGTCCAAATATTAGCCAAAGTACTTTATTTAAAAAACCCTGAATAACTTGAGTAGAAGCAATTTGGTGATGATATCATGTTAAGGGGCGTTCCAATTTATCTTCTATCTTTTGCAATTTGTATCTCTTGGCTTGAGTATAAGCCTAATTTCATTTATTCAGTACATTTGGGAGCTGAAAAATTGGCTTATACGTGCGTATTTATGGTAACTAAAATTTTTTTAATGTGGTAGTAAAAATGTTGCAGTTCACAAAGAAGTTATTCAACAATTTAAACAAATCTAAACAGCAAATGTTTGCTGTAAAGCCAGCCATAGACACCTCAATCCATGGCCGACTTGTAACAGACTCATTACAGCGTCATGACATCACCACACTGTGAGGAGTCGGCTACAGAACTGACGGGAATCCTGTGTGCTCCACTAACACAGGGATTCCCCGCAGATTGTAGCCAATTAACTTGGAGGGTAAGGGGACTTCACATCCACAGTAACTGGCTACAACAGGATCAGCCACAAAAAACCAGCAGGATGGATTTTTGGGTCGAAACCTCAAGGTGGGCACCCCTGTAATTGCGGGCGACCTACTACCATGCGTTTGGCGAGAGCTCGCACACTGGTCAATCGCCCGCAACTATGGCTAGGGATTGGCACGTCTATGGCCGGCTTTAGTCTGTTGAGAACCACATCACAGAAGTGATGTTTTAGATGTTTTATATTTAATACCTACTTTCAAAGACATGAATATACATGTACTCTTAAAGTCTGCTATCTGTATAAACCATAAAAATGTAGAGCTATTTAAGGGCATCAAATCTCCAAATTTTCAGTTCTGCATGTTGGTATTGATTTTTTTTAGGTATTCAAAAGATGTTTGAACATAAATAAGTCACCTACCTTCTATTCAATGATACCGGGATTTAGGTAAAATAAGAAATAAAGGTTATATTTTCTAACAGCTGCTTTGGTGAAGTCACATTGACATTTTGTTGTATTATGAATTCTGACAGGTGAGATTATAGTCAACGGAGTTGGTATCTAAAACACATTTGTCAGGAAAGTGTGGACATTTAAAAATAATTACTTCATATGGTGCTTAACTGTTTATACAAAAATAGTGGCTGAAAGCAAAGAAGAATTTAGGTTAAGTTGTGTTTTTCCTGTTCAAAGTTAATAGCCTCCCTCGGTTATCAAATATCTTGTGTTCTATCTGGCTTTTCTGTTAGAGACAGTGTAAGCTCCATGTTGTTCTGTTTGGAGCATACATGCTAAATACTATCTTTAACTCTTGTCTCACCATTGCCCTGTCTATCATTTTTTTAGACAACTGTCCCATTTTCAACTATATGGGAACATCAACCACCAAACTATTTTATCTTTAATTGCATTGTAACCTTTGTCATTTTGAAATGCTATAATATTCAGTAGATTAAATCTAGACTTGGGATATGAAAAGAAAAAGGGGGACCTACTCGGAAGCTATATTCACCACATCCAAATCAAAAGATAAATATAATTAGGGAGAACTAAACCCAAACAGGGGTGGCCAACCCACACAGACTTTTAGGAAGAAAATTAACCTCTAAATCTAGACTTGGTTTGTTTACATACTGTAATACTGGTGATAGTGAATGTGTTCAAACAAGAATTTTTGGGTTAGAGAGAACCATATAATTTCCAACATTTGCATCAAGCTCCAAATTTGCATCAAGTAGGACTTCAGTCAATGATTTAAAAAGGGATGTGTGAGGTAGAACTCATGTAAGGATCGAAAGTGATGCCAAGGGCAATCTTCAGACTGCAGGAGAAGCAGTTGGTTAATCATTTGTCAATATAATAGTAGATTATTGTACCGTGATTAAAGCCTGCAACATCCTGAAAGCTTGCTTCTCTAATGACTTCAGTTAGCCAATAATATACACAAAAACTACTGTCACTCTCCTATGTAACCAACATCCCAGAAAACAGAATCTGAGCCGATAAGATTCGACCCAGTAATTTTTTCTTTACATCCTGTAAGGACGGGGGACTTTACAGGCCACAATAACACAACAACATTTCAATTAGATTAAAACATTCTTTAATCTCCATATAGTCCAAGAGGTAGCAGATCACATAAATATGTGAATCTAAAGGTTTCAGGTAATGGAGTTTTTCTCTTGGCACCAAATCTGCTGAAAAAAGCTGAGCAAGGCTGATGGATGTGCCCATAGGGTGTTTTCAACCATAACCCTGACACATGTTTTATCTATTCTTCCTCAGGAGGTCATTAGACCCTAATTGGGGACCCAAAATTCCCATGTGTATGGCTATCACAATCAGGCCAGCACATCTTAGAGCCACAGAGGGGAAACGAAGGGGACACTGATTGTAGAGTACCAAATATTGTAGCAGCTTCAGTAGATATTTTATAGAAGTAACCGTTAAGATAGCGGTGCTCCCCATTCCACTGGATAAAAAGCTTCCTTATCCAGTCTCCCTGTCCTTA
>CM070035.1:52481309-52491652 GCA_036250615.1 Ptychadena robeensis | reverse complement strand
TTAGTTTGAATTTTGGGTATGACTCCTGAAATCTTTTTGACATGGTTTACACAAAATAACATGACTTCAAAACCTTTTATTTTTACAGGTTACAACAAGTTTAGTTATGTAAGTCAGCCTTGTTGTACAATAATGCCTCATTTTAACATTTGTGAAACTTGTAGAACAATTTGAAAAGTTTAAATATCGCATATAATTGCTAGAAATAACTTTTATGACCTGCTTGTATCTCTTGCTACTTCTTCACTTATTGTAGAAATGGCTTAAATTACCCAGAGGCTCTATATATCTCTTGTTAGGTCACTGAAAAGAACAGTGGGCCCAAGGTAGCCATATCAACCATATAAAACCAGAAAGATAAAAAGTAAATGTTACATCAAGGCTGAATTTTAGCAGAATTTTAATGCATCTCTGTGTTAGAGGACTGTGTCTCCTTTTTAATTATCTGTACATATACATCATATATATATTCTTATGATATATATATATATTTATAATCAGTCTAATTAGTTAGATATATGTCATTCCAACACCTTTGTAGTAATAATAATATTTAATATTAATATAAAATGATTTGCTTGCTATTTTGGAAATTGGTTTATACTAGGGGTGGGATAAGCTTTACTGATATTATCATTATCTGTGAATATGTGCAACAAGTATTTCTTTTTTTAATTGATCCTAATAAAATGATATTTTGATGTGATTTTTGTTATAGTTCGTTGTGCCGTTAAAGTCCTAGGAGCTGACTGACCAATGGTATTTTTTATGGTTTATACTATATCATTGTCAAGCTTGACATTGCTCAGATTCTAGGGTTTCAATGACGTACAAAAACAACCATGTCACTAAAATCTCTTACAATAAAGTTACATATGTTTTTGCCTATAAAACTTATTTCAACATTAATGTAAATGCGCAGTGTTATATGGCCAGTAACAGCACATTAAAGGGCTTCTATGAGTTTCTTTATGCTGTACAGATTTTAACTTTTTCTATTTTCTTCACTTTCTGTCAGGTATATCACTTTCCCTGACAGAACTTTTGTTCAGTGGTGGGGTCTGGGAAATGTTTTTTTTAATAACTGACACAGCTCTGCCACTTTGAAGACCAGATCAGAGGAAGGTAGTGGGAGGTGCAGGCCTCTCCCAGCACAAGAACGAAGGGTTGCATCAAGAGCCAGTAAGGTGCGTGTTGGCCATCATTGTTAAAAGGCACCACGCTGTAAACAGTAAATAGTAGTACACATGTAAGGCTGGATGGTTGGTATAAAGCATTGGTATAAGGCGTGTAAGGCTGGATGATTGGTACAAAGCAACTTTGACAACTGACCATGGCTGCTCCAGGAATGTGGCTGTTGTCTTAATCAATGTCTGAATATAGCCTTAGTCAAAGCATATTTGAAAATAAATAAATACTATCTGGTGTGCGCCTTACATAAAATGAACATTTCTGAAAATGTAGACTGTTTTGACTTTAACGGATCACTGCATACATCACATATACAGTACATTTATATTAATACGACAGCTGTAAAACGTGTCTGGATTCAAATGAATGATATCAGCTGCTGACAAATGCATAGTTCATCATAGCCTATTATACAGCATGATATGTCATTTCACTGCAATAGTTTATGATAAGTCACATAGCTTTAGATATATATAGTATATTTCAAACCCTATCATCAATAAATGACACAATGTCAACTAATTAGTTTTACAGAAGTACAGGTTTTACACATGAAATCATAACACCTGAGAGATTTCTGAAGGGAGAATCGCACATAAAAGTTGATTTCTCGGATTCTAATTACACTGGAAATTCCAAAATGAATGATGCATACACAACTTAATTAGATCAGCAACACTTGAGGCACCAGATAATTATGAGTGGTAAACAGTATATGAAAGTCTCTCTGACTACAGGGTACTAAAATATAGTGTGCTTAATCCACCTTAATTATCCTTGAGGATGAACAGGGATGCCAGAGGATTGAAATATTCCAATTAATGACAACTGCTAAATACAAACACTTTCTGGTTCTTTTATACAATTCATCACTACACACTGGATCAGTTCTAGCTGGAAACCTGTAGTAAATTGAAATGTCCCTCTAAGGTATGTCTCCAAATAAAGGACATGCGAGGAAGGAGCATAGGAATTTAAACATGATTCTAAGGCCAGCGCTACGTATATGCCGCGTATAAGACGACTTTCAGTACCTTAAAATCTCCCAAGTCGGGGTTCGTCTTATACGCCGGGTGCCGCAGGCAGGCGGGTGCAGGGGACCATCTATGGGGAGGCCGTAACTAGATCGTGCAGGTGCATGAGCTGTCAGCGCTGTCTAATACATTGTCTAAGATACATTGTAGCAGAGCGAGAGAATGAGGGAGCAGTATTACCCCTGGCTACAGGATGCTACTCACAGAGGACACACGCTGTAGCTCTGTTGGAACTTTGAACATTCATAGCAGGAAAAACCATTTATAGCTAATGATGAAACTTTCAGGGTCATAATGCTCACCTAACTACTACTTACACCGAGTTTCACACCCAGCTGTTTAATACTTTAAGTTACATTTCAGCTAAATTCCAGCCACCAGACAATGCTTTTTCCTGGACCAGTGATATATCTCCTATATGCCAAACATTAACTTGCCTACATTGAAACACATATATCTTTAAAATCCTGCATGGTAAAACCTGAAATTTGTGGTTTACTAGTTAACCCCTAAGACTTATCCATGCAAATTTTCAGGTCCCTGCAGCAAATCCTTCCTACTAATAGCCCCCTATAAAATATGCTTCCCTCATTAGCATAAAGCACCTACTCGGCTGCAGTACAGCTTTCACTTATCCTATCCTACTAATACAAAAAAGATCGGACTTCTCAGGTGGTTGGAGATCTGTGGGTTGAAAGTCAGAGTAGACATACATTTTTTCATTTGGTGAGCGTTGTTGGAAGAGGGGGTAGACCTTATACGGGGGAGTATATAACAAACATATTTTAACTGTAAAGTTGGGGGGGTCGTCTTATACGCCCAGTCGTCTTATACGCCGGCATATACGGTAACTAAGTTTTTCCTAACCTTTTTAGATCTGCGACCCTGAAAGTGACATAACAAAGTGCTACTTCCTACATTTTGATCGTGGAAGTACCAGTGTGGAGTGTCTGCGATGTCACTTCCAGCATGACCAGGTAATGTGCCCTCCCTTTTAGGAGGAATAGTTAGGTACTAACCCCATTTGTGGGCATCATTGGCAACCCCTGTGAAATGATCCTTCAAACCCCAAGGTGGTCCTGACCCAAAGGTTGAGAACCACTGGTGTAGTTGAAAGTTTATGCTATACATGTCTATTAATTCATGGATATAAATATTTCCTGGGGAAGATTTCACAACTGCATCATCCCAAAGATTTTACAAGATCTTTCTGTACAGATATGTAACACATTTTTGAACCACATATGTATTTTGTGTTAACATATTCTGAATATATTTCTGGTTTAATGGGTGCCATGGTTAATACCAGTAAATATATCAAAATTCTTCAACAGCCATATACAGATAAGGATTAAATGCATATAGAATGGCTATAATCAATAATTGGCATGCATTAAATGCATCTGTAATTGGGCTGTAATATGAAGCAGCCAAAATGTTGTACATGCTCAGTGAAACATCATTCTGGTTATTCCTTATTTACTATAAAGAATTATTTAACTACTTCTGTTCTTTTATATCATTTATAATATATCCCAAAACAATGAGATCGACCTTCTAGGAAATCCTTACCCACAAGTAACTGAACAACTCTTATACAACAAATGGTTAAATCATGTGGAATAGGATAAGATAAAACAAATTAAAACAAAATGAGACAAGACAACAAAACAATAAAATATTGTCCACATAGCTGGTAGGTGCTATGGGCAGTTTACTTGAAGGATTATATACATTTGTTCACCATCACCCGTTAGCAGGGATGGGATCCAGAAGTGTTGCTACTAGTTGCTGGGATGTGGACAAGGCTGTTGGTGCTCACCAGAATGAATAGAGGCAGTTCTTTCAGGAAGTCACTCCAGCACAGCGGAGAGTATCCTGTGTCTCAGGAATCCTGTGTCTGGGGACACGTCTGAGGGTGGCTGTAGACTCTCAGAAAGAGGCTGGCTTAAGGCCTGTAGCTGGGCAGAATACCCATAGATATGATATTTACATACAGTACAATATACACAATATACCTGTAGTCCACAGGGTCATATATATATACCATTAAATATATACATAGCTAGTGAATAAACCCTGTCACTACACTGCTTTGGGACAAAGCCCAGTAATACACAGGCATTAATAATAATGCACTTAAATGTACAATAGTGCAATTTACTGGTCACTACACCTCTATGCCCCCTAGGTCCCTGTGTGCTGTTCCTTGTTTCTGTTTGCCTGCTCAGTTTAAGTCTAATAAACATCTCTTGGCTACGCCACATGCATCTATGTTGATTACCATTCCTGTACAAATCTTTAGTGTTTAGTCATAGTAAGCATACACATACTGAAAACAAAAGATCTAACAAATACTACAGCTTTAACTGATTGTAGTACACAACAATCTGTATATTGTAACAATATATATGTATATTGTAACAATATATATGATCATTCTCACACTAAGATTTGTAACATACAGTGACTCATTTTGTAGTTGTAGATGAAAACCTTTCACTAACTCAACATTAATGACACATACACTTTGATTGTTCAAGTCTACATTGCTAATATTGCTTTAGATACTTTAGAAGGTGATGTAATTAGCTTTTCAAGACTGCAATACTCAAGTGTTAACTTTTAGGAATGGATGGTAAACATTGATTTAGAACTTCTGGGACTTGTTGCAGCAATTTGCAATGTATTGAGCAATGTACGTGCCGCTCTGTAGCTAGAGGACTTTTGACATTTACACCACAATCTATATAGAAGTGTATACAATTGTATTCCATTCCACTTCAATTACAACATTCTTACATTCTATTGATTGTAACTTTGGTAATAGTGTATGGGAATAAATCAAGTCACACCATGACTGAGGAATTGCTGAATTAATCAAGTTCCTACTATTCTGATCATGTGTTCTAACATACATATGCAATATAGTCAGCACTCCACACTAGAATGAAGGGAAGTCCTACTGCTAAGAGGCTCAGACAAAAGCAAATCCGTGGACAGATCTTCAAATGTTCTGGTTTACCTGTAGATTGGTTGTAGAACATATTTAAACAAAAAAAACTGAAATACTCACAAGGTAGCCTAGGATGCATTTCAGACAAAGAAAAACAGGACAACAACCAAAAACAAAACAAGTTCTCTAGACTTATGCAAATGGTAATTTTTCAGAAAGGCAAGTGCATCATCATTTATACCTTTTGCATATCATAACACCATGCAGCATTTCTATATATACCACATACTACATATGCCTCCTGCAGGTCGTAAGGGTATTCAGCTGCTCCCGTTGTCTATTGATCACCCCTTCTGCTACACTTCTCAAGATAAGCTGCCTTCAAAAGGAGATATAGGTGTCACAGCTGTTGTTTGGATTTATTCAATAAGCCATGATAGATATGTTTTTTTTTTCATAAAATATGATTATTACGAAACTACAAAACTGTGGCAAAGTATAGCAAGCAATGGAATATCAAGGCACTTTTGGGGACCCAGACTTTAACTACATTTTCCAAATGTAGACTAGACTACTTGTGGCCACATCCACTGCATCCATATGCCCCACAGAGCACATTAGTTTTTTTTGCCTTTTAAGACAAATTGTCCCAGCCTACCTCAGATCTCGAAGGTACTTCAATCTTAAGCTAGCCATACACGTGTCGGATTCCATGTCCAATTGATTCATCATCCGATCGATTCCGGCGATTCTGCCGGGAATCGCAGGTGTGATCAATCGGCCAATTAAGAGTATCCATCGCAGCATACCACCTTGTCCAACGGATTCCGGGACGGATCCGTGTCCGATTGTCCACCTCACAAATGGCAACTCCCCCTGATCCGGACAGAATCGCATGAGAAAGACCAACATGTTGGTTCTCCGTCGGATCCGATTCTGAGCCCCTGATAAATCGGACGCGAACGATCGGACCAGGTGGGCTGCATGTGATTCCGGCACGATCGTTTCGCGTGCACGCGCCGGAATCCGGTGCGAATCCGACACGTGTATGGGGGCCTTTACAGGCAGGGGGAACGTCTCATTCACAGAACTGTCAACAAAAAGCTCATCATGTTACCGAAGCATGCTGAGATAGACACATTGAGGTAATCAACCTACAAAAAATGGGTACACAATTCCTGTCTTTTTAGCATAAACAGATTTTACCTAAAGTAGGAATTTGTGACAAGTGTCAATTCCTGAAGCAAGTGCATGATGAATGTTCATCCATACCAACTCCGCTTGGTAATTAGTCATATAGAATTTTGGCATTTAATTGGCATTAATATAACTATTATCATAAAATTGTATACATAATCCTCCAGCAGCATTATTATAACTTGTTTCTTACAAGTATACACCTGGAGTATATGAGATTTGTGCAAGTTTTGGTTTTGCTTATACAGAGGTTCCTAGAGAAACCAACAACCCATAGTGACTTGAACCAGTACCAACATATGGAGAAGGGTCAGTAATGATCTCTGGGTGCTTCCGCAAGCCAGAAGTGTATTTGTAGAGGATGCACAAATCAAGCCACAAGTTTATACTAAAAAAACAATCCCCTCTCTCTTCTGACACTATGTTCCACAACTCAGAATTGGACAAGCCACTGTTTACCTTCAGCAGGTTATTTGTGTCACAGGTCCCTTAACAACAAACAAACTTATTGGACTTATTGTGCCAGCCTTTGTGGAAGTTGTAATGCCATGATGGATTAGATCTAGCTTCCTGTACGGTCCCCCCCCCCCACTCCCTCCTGGGCAAATTGGGCACAGGGAAAATCACAGTCACAGTAGAAAGCCCCTCTGGCCCCAGGCTTTGGTCAGCTTGTTCTGGGCGAATACAGGAATCACACCAGCTCAGCAGCAACTGAAACCTCAGCTCTAACGAAGACCCCAGCTAGGGGGAAACTTTCATACACTTTTTGGGGCTGGCAACTTCCACTTAGGCTGGCACATTACATTACTAGGAAGATTCTAGCATCTGCCAGAATCTTCCTGACCTTTCCACAAAACTGCAAAACAACTTCTTGTGCACAAATAACAGGAACAGGATGATTGAGGGGCATTTTCAATTTTTATGTGCTGCTAGAAGTACTGCTACTGAAAGACTAGGTTTCCCTGTGTAACTGCAGGGCTGTAATCCATGTAGATAAATGGTCAGCTACAGATTAAGAGAACCTATCCAGCTCAACTATTGAGAGTGAGAGAGATTAGACATTCATTCCAGCAGAATCCATGAGACTTCTATTCTCTTCAGCCTTCAATGTGTCCCCTGTCAGAAAAAGTATCAGTGGCTACAGAGTAGTTTTTTTAGTTTGTCTGCATACTTGAAGTTTGGGCTGGTGAAAAGATTTTGGGGTAACACTGCAATATGCTGTATGTGTTACACTGCATGTTTAATGATGATATTGTGAGGCTTCCCTATTATATTCCCTATTTAGGTTTGCCAGTAATAGGTACATATTCCCAAGTGTAGCTCGGGGTGAATTCATTTTGCAAAACAAACTTACCCCGAACTACACTCAGGGTACCACCAAGGAGGTCAAGGAGGTCAACAACCTTTTTAATAACTATTTATTAGTTGCATTAACTTTTTTTGTAACAGAATATAGGATTAAAGATATTGTTTAGTGCCAAAATTAAGATAATGCAGATCTTCTAAGGGGTTATAGTGTCCTTAGCCAAAGCACTCATCTACACTATGACTAGCTTGGCATAGACGCAAATGCACTATTTCCTTTTTTTTGCTATAGCTTCTAGATATAGGATGTAAATAACATCCAGTAAGTTGAATCCTACTGGCAAGGATCTTATAGAAAGCTAGCAGATTGTAAATCTAGGTCACCTGGGCAGGCCCTCTCCTCGATGAGCTGCTACATGCAGTATCCCAACAATCATATGAATTCTGTCAAAGGAACTACAAAACATGCTTATCCCTGGGGAAATTGGACAGAATGGAAAAAAAGGGATTCATTAGAGAGGTTATTGGATTATCTTGCTCTAAGGCTAGAGATGCATATTTGCTTATCTGTTCTTTATAGATTAGTTGTGTCTTATGTTTGAGTTTTCAACACATAAATCTTAACTCAGGATTAGATACTTATTTGTCTTAGTTGAAGGAAAATAGTAAAAATCACTTCTGACATAAATCATACTAATTTACTGCAAGTATTTACTGTTTTAAATTAGATCTGGCATGAACCGTGACTCCCTAATGCCAACGCTTAAACACAACGAATTTCTAAATTGGATCTGACAGAAGCCATGACTATTAAGTATTAGTATTTATAATGATGCCATTGAGGCCTGAAAACACAAATACAAATGAATATTTTAAGCATGGCTTAGCAACATCAATTATTGTTACTTTCCCTTCTTGTTCATCCATGCAAAGGCAAGCAATGTACTAAAAATCTAGGCATTCTGGCATAGAACTCGGTAGGGATAAGTTCCTGACGAAACCTCAAACTTAAATTGAAGGAATAGACATATTATCGTGCTGACTGCACAACATACAAGTTCGCTTACTGATGGCTGTAGATATTACTTTAGTAAGCCCTCTTTTATTGTGCCTCAAATATAATACTTTGAAGGGGTTGAGTATACATTGTGACAGACTGTTTATCTGTCATGGTGCAAATGGACCCATCAGGTGTATCCTGGAAGGAGTCGCGGAAAACGTTGTACAGCAACAATAGGTTGTTGTGCAGTTTTTGTTTAGTTTTTGTTTTGGGATCCTGGATTCTGATTTAGGAGGGAAGGAACTAGGTGGGCCTTCCCATTCCATTCAGGAATTTACACCTGATGGACATCAGGGAGGTGGCTGGTGTGTCTCAACAAAAGAGACTAAAACTCAGTCAGAGCTCCCAATGAGGTTGGAGACAGTGCTGCTGGGCTCAGCAAATACAGGGCACACGGGGAGTGTGTTGCCTCATGCTGGTGGCTGCTAAGAGGCAAGCCATTAAGGTTTTCTAAAGGAAGGAACCATTGTTTGATCGGTGCAAAGCCAGGAGGCTTGGCGTTTTCAGAACTTTTTGTTTGGCTGATATTAACTCCTATGAGGGTGACTTTGTGTTTGGACTCGTGCTGCTAATAAATACAGACAGGTGCCCTAAAAATCCTGTTCTTGTGGATAAACTTTATTTACAGATGCAGTTTCAACCCCCACAACATGCTTACATCTTTTATACTTGAAAATGCATTCAACTCAGTGTAATTCAAAGGAGGCAATTTAGCACATACAGTATATAAACACAAAAAAGTTGCAGTGGTTGCATTGTTATCTATCTCAAGAGGTTATCTCATTATAGGCTGCAAAGGCCAATGATTGAATAAATCCCACAAAAGTAGAGCAATCAATCTAAATCAGATTTTACAGTCTACTATGTTCAGTTTAATGAAGGCTCAACTTTGATGGACATGAGTATTCTACGCTTGTTTCATTGTGCACCATTTTATCAACTAGGACACCAAAAGTATGGGAATTTATTGTAGTAATGAGAGAGCCAAGTTCATGAGGATTCAGTCTGGAGCGCTTTGATATGCATGCTTGTTAACTGGAAGGTGGGGAAGCCTTTAAAGAGTGCTTGTTAGTTGTCATACATTGTAATCGCAACTGAATTAAATGGATCATTGTGGACTCCTGTTTTTTTCCCTCAATTCTGCGTTTCATTTTCTATTGTTATTATATAGAGTATTGTGCACTTTATGTTCTTTAAATATGCTTGAAAAAAAGCTCTGTTAAGACTGAACACAATCTCTTTAGGCACTTTTGATTCTGACCAAATATCCTATATTATATATAGAAGTTGGCTGAACCATGTATTAAATCTGTCTAAAGGAACACACGCTCGTTTCCTTACATTAGGGCTCAGCAAAGCCTGTTGCCAATAAATGAGTCTTATGGATCTTCAGTCCAAGTCTCATCCAAGTATCCACACTGTGCATATGGCTATAAATTGCATTATCTTCAACCCTATTTTAGCCGTGTAACTACCAATTTTTTTACCGCTCTTTCCCATGCCCTTTCCGGATCAGTATTTTTCCTAGTAAAATTCCCATGAACTCTGTCAGTAGGTTACTGACAGTGCTTACAATATTACTAATCTGGGAGGATGGCGA
>CM070035.1:52450607-52475655 GCA_036250615.1 Ptychadena robeensis | reverse complement strand
AATCTTAACTTATCAATTTCAAAATTAGCCTTGAGATTTCATGCGTCATGTGAATCTCGTATATTCTATGGTGAATTTTAATTGCGAATATCGGCACTTCAACTAACATTCACAGTAAAAATTCGCTATGACAGTATATACAGTATACACTGTGATATATTTTTAAGTTGAAATTTAGATTGGGTCAAATTGAAATTTTTACTTTCGGGGCGGTTTTCGCCCCCCCCCAGGCCTTAGTTTGCCTATGGCTGGTATAAAATCCTACTGATTGACTGTTGATGCTAGGAGTGGAAGCAACTGTGTACACTTGGAAGTATGGGTGACACAGCCCACAGACACAGAGGCTCACAGAATGTCTGTATCTGTATTTGCTCTATAGGACGTGTACATACATTTTACCCCCCAAAAACTAATATATAGCAACAGAAGTACTTATTAAAAATATAAATGGTTTAAATGAGTAAGGTATTTTCTACTAGTTACATTTATTTATAAATAACAAAGTAGACAGTAAAATTCTCTTTACTTTCTTTTGGCCAAGCTCACCACTACCTGGCAGTTACCCTGTAAGGAAAGAAAATTCCTAATTTATTGCCAAGAAGCTAGTATCTCGAAATATTGCAAAGAGAACATCTGTAAAGTGTGATCCTTAACTCTGCCAAATTATATTTCTCCATCAGTAAATTATTCTACATTGAAGTTTGAATATTATTACCCATCCATGATTAACTGGGATGAGCAGAAATATTTAGGTGACCTTGATTAAGCTGTAAAATGACACATTTTGCTATTGTTAAAATTATGTTGAAGAAGAAACTCTTAATAATAAAAAAATGTTGGGGTGACATTTTGAGGTATATTTATTTTCCCCTGCTTTCATTCTATTTGTGTTCTCCTTTTTTGAGTGTTTGATATCTATTTGATTTCAATAAATACTGGGCAGGGTAGATAAAATGATGAAAAGGGTCCGGGATGACAGTGGAGTTGGTTGTCCTGGCGGGGTTTTCAATTCCTTTCTCCCCTCTGCCTCCATGGATCTAGGGATTTTACCTATTTAACTTGTTTATATGGCTGCATCTCTTATTTTGCCAACACGCCCCCCCCCCCTTACTTGGGTGTCTGATTGCCCCCCCCCCTTTTATATCGCCGCATTGACCACCACATGGCACAATGGAATACTTCCTTTCTTGAGGGGCGTGACATGGTGGCCGGGGATGATGGGAGACCGCGTAGGGCTCCCAAGGTTTTTGGCATGCAAATATTCCTTTCTGTCATGCTTCATTGTTTAGCGTATAGTTGCACATTTTAAAATTTTCTGCTGATGGTTCCTTTTGGTTCACCAGAGCAATCTTGGAATGATGGTGTTCTATATGAAATTGGATTGAATACTGTGAATAATAACATGGTATAATGTTTGACAAAGATTGCTGCTATGTCTGGAAACCCACCTGACATCCCTTCTTGGAACTTTAGTTGGAGTGTTTTCCTCCTGAGGAGACCCTTACCTGAAGGCCCCTTCCCAACATTTTTGATGATAGTGTATTTATGCAGTGATGGGCTTTCAGCTCTGGGTAATCTATGTTTCAACAGATTGTGCATCACTGCCTTCAGGTGGCCTTTGCTCTGTGTGAGTTTTTCAATCTATGCACAATAAAATTGTCTCTTAACTTTCACTTATTGTGGTCTTTATCCATAAATACTGGGCAGGGTAGACTAAATGATAATGGAAAGGTCTAAGAAGGTAAATGCCACACATTTACTTGAATCTTTTTTTGTATCACTTTATTTTCTCACAGCATTGTGAAGGGATTTTTTCCTAGTTTCCTTTTTTGTTTGACTTTATTGAAGTGTTCGGGTATTTGTTAAAGCACAGCTCTCTTAGGAACCCACAACAGCATTTTAATTAGGCTGAAGTCAGGACTTTGGTTGGGCCTGTAAAATACCTTTATTGTTTTCTTTTGCATTCTGCCATGTCCTGTTGCTACAAAACAACCCGTTACCCCCACTCTTGACCAAGTGTGGTGCTGTGCATGTCTGAACATCTCTACTTTGGTTTCCTCTATCCAAAGAAAATTGTACCAGTAGTTTTGTTTAGATGCAACTCTGGAAGCCTGAGCTATTCTGCTTTGTTCATTTTAGAGGGCTAGGGAAAGAAATGGGAATGTTGGTAATGGTCTTGAATGTTTTCCACTTTGTTGAGAAACTACTCTTTCCCAGATTGATGGAAAATAATTCCCATTCTTTGGCAGCACCTGGCTGATATACATTTTTAGTTTTTAATAAAATAGATTAATATTCATAATATTCATAGAAGTAAGGTTGTAATACTTGTCTGCTAGCTGGGAGCCATGAAGACAAAAATGGGTTAAATGGCCATTATATAATCTTATATTTTTGTGACCTCAATGTATCTCTCTTCTCCACACTACTACTACACACAAATTATTAACTTCCCTGGCGCTGCGCCCAAAGATGCCGGGATCGGGCATAATCAGCGGTTATCCTTGAACCTGCAGTGTTTTTGCATAGATGCAGGCTCGCAAAGTTCTTCTGGGCCTGAGTCTTTGGGTTCATCGGGGGTCATCGGGGTGGGAGGAGGGCAGCACCATAGACCTCCATGTTAACAGAGGGGGCGTCGCTTATCCCTGCATACATCGCCAGTGTTTTATTGACACCGGTGTTGTGTAGAGAGCTGGGAAGAGGACGGGGAATCACAAGGGAGTACAGAGTGCTCTGCCGCGATTGCCTGGACAGCGGCTTTTTGCACCATAAAAAATGGCACAAAAACCGCATAACATCCAGGAGGTAAATGTATTTGGTACCTACTCTTGCCTGGGAGAAATATCATATTCTTCCCATTTTATTGTATTAATCAAGTAATCCCCCTTTATGGAGTTCTATTAAAAGTGTAAACACAAATGCAGACAACATTTTTACAAGCTTTTTAGCTGCATTAAAATAAAATATCAAGGCAAGGTGTAATAATATTCTTCAAAAAGTTATTTGCACTTATTAGTAAATGTAAAAAAAAGGACCACTGTGAAGAAGGTAAAGCTGTTCCTTTGTGTCACGTCCATGCAATTACTTACTTCAGGCTTTTCTTTTTATTATTAACTATAGTAGAATGTTAAAAAAGACATTTGTATGCCACATATTAACACATTATAGATTTAGTCTAAGAAAAATGGCATAACATTTAACAGGATTTTCTTATCAACAGTTTCCCAGATGCTACAACTGTCAGTTATGCCATGCCAGTGACTGGTATGATGCCAACTTAATACGACTTGGTTCCACTTGCCACCCTTTCAATTTCCCAGCTGGCCTCAATTTTCTAGGGCATATTAGCATTATCAGGGTAATCTTTAAGATATGTTTTGCTTTCTGTTAAATCAGCTTTCATGTATCAAAGAAATAGCAGAAGGCAGATTAAATAAAACAAAATAAATGTCTAAGCATAATTGTATGAGGCCTACCAATCATTGTTCTGGAATTATTTATTCATCTGCATGATGCTGATTACTTTCAATTCACTTCACTGCTCATTAATACACTTTCAGTAAAGCAGGATCCTGTTATAAAATACATATCGGTAGTACAAACAATGGAATTGTCTCAGTGGTTCCAAACCTTTGAGGAGGGCACAGAGGTATTGCAGGAGGGCCACACCAATGGGATAGCCTACAGCAGTTGTGGCAAACCTATGGCACATTTGGCACTTGGAACCTTCTCTTTGGGCATGCACAAAGTAAAGGGCAGGGAGAGTACTGCAGCACTCAGCTGCCTATTGGCTCTCCGTTCTCTTCTCCCCACCTCCCCTACCACTGCCAGCCAACCAGAAGTCTGAGAGAGGGACAAGCAGGAAGCCAACTAAGAGGACCATAGGGAAACTATCTTCAGAAAAAGCATGGAGTTTTTGTGTTTGTTTGTCTATGTGAATAAGGCATAAGTCTGCATAGTTGGTGTTTGGGTTTGTCTATGTGAATGATACATGTCTCTGCATGATAAGTGTGTGTGCATCTGATGCATGTCTCTGCATGATTGGTGATCACCTTTTTTTTTTGGAGGCAGTTTTTTATTCTTGTTTATAACTTCAGTATACTCTTTCTTTAGTATTTGAAATAAAGATTTAATAACTGTATAACAAGAAAAGTATAGTCTCTGTCCCAGGGGGTTGGCCAACATCCCAACATATATGAAAAAGAGGGGTTGTGTGGCTGGGCGAGAGAGGGTTTTCTCAGGAGCACCAGAGGCTAGGGGACTTTAGCGGCCACGGTATGTTATGAAAATAACAGAAGTGAGTATAATCCAGACATAGTTGTTAAAACACAATCATTTTATCAGTTGAAAAAAAGTCCATAATCATAGCAAGGCGCTTAATACATTGATAGTAGGTTCGATAAACTGCCTTAGGATCACTTTGGGAATATCTTAACCACCTTTCCAGAGGATTGCAAAGAGGCTGACGAATGTGACCTATTAGAAACACTCCGACGTACGTTTCGTCCTGAACAAACTTCTTCAGGGTGTGACAATGATGGTTAAAGGTAGTGTATCAAGGATGCGGAGTCACCGTGTTCAATTTCGACCAGGTTAGGGATTAGACCAAGGAACGGAGAGCCCATCCGTATATAGACCGAGCACCCTACCCAAAAGGGGGCACCCATCTGAGCATGGCACTTACATAGGTAGCTGAGTAGATTCAATAAAGTGAGAGCAATGTCCAAAATGTATGTAGGTAGTGATGGGAGAGCCTCTCTGGTGCGTCCTCACTGAACGCCGATTTTCATAAATCTTATATTTATCATCTTTAGCCATCACATTTTAAAAAAAAACTGGTTCAAGGTTGGGAATATGTCCCAAGTTAACAAAGTTAAGAATTTTTTGACAGTCAGGTCATTGCATCTCACTGTTTCTGTTAGCAATGTTTCCCAAATAATTATGTCCACAAGCACAGACAGAAACAACATCCTTAAATAAGCATTATTTTGGAATGGCCTAAAACCCAAATACAGGCAAAAATAAATTGGACAGGCCCTGTAGTGATAAAGCAGGAAATCTGTAAATCACCACAACGTTACCACATGGAATAGCTGCAGCTATTAGCCTCCCACAAAGTACTTTTGTAAAAGTTTTCCCACTTTGATCATTTTCTGATGGTTGATCATGATCATTGAAGAGCTGTGCTCATTACGGAAGTATTTGGATTCTTATTTCCAAGACTACATATTCTTTTATGGCAATAAAATAAGCTATTATATTGTACCTATTAAAATAAATAGTGAGCCAGCACCTTATCTGGGAGATCCCGTCTGTTATTATATATTATAAGGGAACAATATTTAATTAAGAGAATGCGTGCCTGTGCAATTTTCCTATCTGCCGGTTTTGGCAATAGCCCAGCCTGGCAAATTAGATCCCATGACATTACTTGAAGGAGTTATGCAAGGAAAAATACCTACTTTTTTGTGGGTACATCAAAATTACTTTGGAAAAAGCATCCTTGCAAAATCATCAAGTGTTCCCTTGTATAAACATACAAATTGTTATTCAGCATCTCATTTATAAGAAATTATTACAATAAAGTAATAGCATTTACATTTCATTAGTTTAATACTTGATAGTGTTTACTGATATGTTTTATGCTTCTTCTTTTCTCATCTGGATGAAGCACGCTGATGTAAAAGTATCTAGATTAAGTCAGATTTGGAATGAAATATTAACAAGCTGGGTAGATAACTTTTCTGGCGCTTCATTACAATAAGGTTCACTTTTGTAATATGAGATTTTACAAATCAGACCAAGGTCCCATATAGCAAAACCTGTTGCAGTGTGGGAACCAGTGGTGTAGGAACCACTATAGTCACAAGGGGGCCCACCACTTCTATGGGGCCCAGTCGTTTCTAGCTACGCCCCTGGTGGGAACAATGCCTAAGCCTATACTTGCCTTTTCTCTATAGCCTCTTCTTGTTAAGTCTGCCCAGTGGAGCCTCATGTTCTTCTGGTACATGGAACTTTAAGCACATCTATGAGATTAGCACTGACCAATCACAGGATGAGCAGTTGAGTAGGTGCTTATTAACAAGCATACTTAGCGGCACACATAGCACGACAAGTGTTATACATATATTAGTTTTCATAAATGTATGATGATACAGCCAACTTAGCTGGGCCAAGTGACATTTCAATGCAGTTATATGAGTATACAGATATCATTCTAAGCTTATTTCAGTGTTTAGATCTGTAGAGAAGTTCAGTATTTGTCAGCAAAAAAAAGAGCAATGTAGATACTAGTAATGAGCGAGCACCAAAGTGTTTGGGGTCCGAACACATCACAATGTTTGTGTGTATAATGTATACTGTAAGTCAATGGAAGACAACTTCCGAGAAAGGGGTGCCCGGTTGTCTTCAATTGACTTACATTATAATCAGTTGCTCGGTAGATCCATTGGAAAAGGTCAGAAAGTGACATGATATGGGAGTGCCTGCAGGTGAGCTGACACTCTAAAACATGATATGGGAGCGCCTGCAGCTGAGCTGATGTTCTAAAACATTATATGCGAGTGCATGCTGTTCAGCTGCCGCTGTAAAGCTAGCCATACATGTTCCGATTCCATGGCCGATCGATCACCCATCCGATCGATTCCGTGATGCCAGAGGGAATCGGATGTCCGATCAATCGCCCAATTAATCCTGTCTCTACCACCTTGGGCCACCGATTCCTGGACGATTCCGTGCCGATCGATCACTTCACACATGGCAACTCCCCCTGTGTGCTGAATCGGATCAGAAAGACCAACATGTTGGTTCTCTGGCAGATCCGATTCTGGGCCCCCGATCGATCACGTCCGATCGATCGGGGGCCCAGAATCGGTGGTGGGCTTCACGCGATTCCGGGATGATCGATCGTCATGGAATCCCTTGGGAATCGGACCCGTGTATGGGGACCTTAAAACATTAGATGGTAGTGCCTGCGGGTATGCAGATGCTCATGCTATGCATGCTGCTCAGCGGACCCTAAGAGTACACACCCATAAACTAATACTTTGTTGATGCGCCTTTTAAATTTTATTACAGCACTCAGCATGGCACATTTTGACCCACTCTGTCAAATTTGTCAGGTTGCGAGGGCATCTCCTGTGCACAGCCCTCTTCAGATCACCCCACAGATTTTCAATCTTGGAATGACGGACACTATATGTTTCGAGTTTAGCGATGTTCGAGCCGAAAACACGTTCGGCCAAGCATGCTCGCTCATCACTAGTAGAGGCAAACAGTAGTTGTCATGGTCAGGGCCACCGTCAGGGGGGGAAAGAGGGCACTCCTGTCCCGGGTCTGAGCAGCTAGGGGGACCCGATGGCCAGCATCTTTGGGGGACACAGCAACTGGGTTCCCTGGACTGCAGGCAGCCACTGATGACAGTGAGCAGTGCAGAGCAGGGATTCCACCTCGTTCAACAACCATGGAAGAAGTGTGCACAGAAGGGGGTGTGGGATTTTCTTACTAGCACCCCCCCCCCCCTCTCGCTGGTCATGGTTGGTGTTTAGTATCAGTAATAATGACATAGACTGCATTTCTACATAGGAAATCTGTGTATTTCTTTTTAGAAGACTTATTCTAACAGGTTCAATACTCTATTAATATTTGTCTTTGCAGTACAGCAAAGAACTTGTCCACAAGGACATAAATAGAGTCTTGAAAGAAAAATGGCACCTCTGGGTGCCAAAACTACTATTTCAGGTTGGAGATGATGACAATAGAATGAGAGTACAAGTAGGGGGTGGCCAGCCTCCTGGGGACTTTAACGGTGCATATTAACTCAACAGGCTAGGATATCATTGTAAGCGGTAATTTACACTTTATGTAACATTTCCTAGTTTAAAGTTAAAATAATGTAAAAAATCCAAAATTAGATATAAATCTATGAATAGATAGATATAGATAAAATAAAAATAAGACAGGTCAAATAATAAGAAATGTGTTACACTTCATCACTTTAGAAAAGTATGTTTTCTCCATAGGATCCTACTTAAGGTGGCCACACACGGGTAGATTCCTGTGCAATTGACCGGCGATCAATTACAGCATGGTGACGTCACCACGCTGTGATTGATCGCGGGTCAATCGTACGCTAATCAATGTGCACCACATGGGCACATCAATTACAGTACGATGGGGACCCGGTTTCCCGGTCCCCCGGGTCTCTCCTCTCCCTAGCCTGAGAAGCAGCCAGCTTCACCAGCGGAGGAAAGCAGCCTGTCTGCAGTCAGCCTCCCCCTCTTCTGGCAGAGCTGGGTCCGTATTGGCCACGCCCCCTTCACACACACACAGAGTAGCTAGCTGAACACACAGCCTGTGTGTGCAGCTCAGCTGTCAGCCTGTCCATTACATTGGATGGTGATAGCGCTGTCCCTATTCAATGTAATGAATTTGAAACCAAGGTTTTCCAACATGTTGGAAACCTGTTTGGTCGAGTTCCTTTGAGCAGGATCCATTGATCCTGCTCGAAGGAACCGTGGATGGCACAGATGAAGAAACAAATTAGGGGAACATCAGGAGCTGTGAGCGTGCACGGCGCCCGATGTTCCTCGAATCTGTTACTTCATCGAGCCATGTGTGGCCAGCTTTAGGATGACAGATTGAAAGCAAGTAGCCACAAGGGGCCCATCACTCCTGGTTGACTGATCCCCTTTTTTTTCTTTTTTTTTCATTCTGGGCAATATTTCAGAGTCAGTGACATGTAAACAAGCAGCAGCACCATCTTGTGGGCACTCTGCTATTATTCTTTCTAGAGCTGGTGGAATTTAATTTTCAAAATTCCACAATCTGAGTGTTAGTTAATCACAAATAAAATTTGGACAAACTTGATATTTATTTTTAAAAAATCTACAATTAAAGCAAAAGACAATTCTACAATTGTATTTTGCTTCATATAATGATGAATACAGCAACTCTATGGCCGTTAGTGAGAAATGACCCTTGTCCATCAACAAATTGATTGCCAGGATTTATCAATTCTGAGCTCATTTTTGTGTTTATTTGCTTGAATAAGCAATTCATTTTTACATACTTGTGTGTTTCAAACTTTATTATAGTCAAGATGATTACTCATCCCTTCTTTGGACATTTTTTTTAGAAACTTACAGAACTACAGCATAAAATTATTTCCATGCAAAACCTATGTACCCCTTTTGGTACAGAAATCTGGATCTCAGTGGACTGCCAAGGTGGTTAAATGTTTTGTATGCTTTTGGTACAGAAAACTAGACTGCATCAGACCACTAGGGGGGTTTATTCTTAGCTCTGGACATTCAGGAAACAAACAGTGTTGGGGTGTGAGGTCAAGGAGAGGTTCGGAGGAGAAAGGTCCAAGAGAAAGGGATAGGATTGGAGTAGCAGGTCTGGGAGGGGTGGGAGGGGGGGCATAAAAAATTGCTATGGGGCCCATTCATTTCTAGCTATGCCCATTTGTAGTGCTTTTAGAAGGAGACCAGTGACACACAAAGTTTTATCTGCTTTTTTATCTACATAAAAACAAAAGTTAGGAATTAAGTAGTTGCTACATGTTACCTTTTGTCATGCTTTTTAATTAATTTTGTTATTAGCTGTAAAGAATACTACTTTGTATTGCACTTTTAACTTAACAAAAGGTGGCTGAATGGTTGAAATCTGTTAATACCATCTTGCAAGTATATTTTTAGTTTTTCATGCTGTTGTCACACATTTCACGGATGTGTTTGTATATCCTTGTTCCAACAGCCTTACTGGGATAGGTATCGATGGAAAGTAAAGTTTTGGCTCAGCATTTTGAAGTACATTTTATCTGAAAGAATCAGAACTATGGGGTCATTGTGAATATTTTTTGTAATTCATTATGCATTATATTGAGCCATCTGTTCCATTTGCTGTCCAAAACATTTGCAAACACATGTTTTTTTACAAGGACAAAATAAATCACATCCAATGGGAAAATAGCATCCTTTGTATTTATTTTCATGTAAAATAATGTAAAAATGTATAGTTCCTACAAAAATCTATTATTTATATTTATATTATTTATACTATCCAGCAAACACTCTCCTAAGACAGAATGGTAAAGTTTCATCTTCAAGGTTAGATCTTGTACTTGTTCATAGAGGGTAAAATAGTACAGAAGACCAGAGCATGCCAGGACCACACTAAGGTCATTTAAAACTGGTTATGCTCCATACTCCATACATGGAGAGGTCAAGAGACCTTGGTAAAGGCTTAAGAATTCTTTCTCAGAAGAACATGTTGATGCATAACCATTATGTTTCAGCTAAATAATAACCCCTACCTATTTATACCTATATACCCAGCAGATTTGAGCCTTTACCTATTTCTCACATTAATGACGAGTCCATTTTGTTTTCAAAATAAAATTTGTTGCATAATAGATAACCAAAAAAAAAAAAGAAGTTGCAGGTAGTATGCTTAAGGGTCCATTTACACTGGCGGTTTTTAACCGCCAGGTAAACGACCCTTTGATGTGACCGTCAGGCGGATGCCACATTAGGTGTCCGCCAGTCGGTTTATGGGCTGCAGCCCAATAGGACCTCTGTGGGGTCCTAAATTAGACGACCTGTGAACGCCTGCACTATTTTGCAGACGATCACAGAGAACCGCTTGTCCTTCGGCTGCAGGAGCGCACAGTCGGTTCCCGAGTCCAAGAGTTTCTGATCTTGTTAACAATGCCCCCTGAGTTGCACCTACTAACGCCTGCCTGTGGCCCTCATGCAGCAGGTGATAATCACATTTTTAACAGGGTAAGAATTAGTACCTCACTATGTGTATCCCCGGTCATTGGGCACATACTAATTACTTTATTTCTTGCTCCTTATACATACAAGTGCTTTATTGTACTACTGAAGAACCTTTTCGTTTCGCAATATGTTTTGTTAGCACTTTTTTGTCATCTTTCACGCTATACAATATCAACAAAACGGTTATTCATATGTTATTATGTTTCATCAATGCTTGAGATACTATTGATGATCTGGTTGTGTATTTCCAGACAGACAGAGGGGGTGACCAGACAGGCTTCACACACAGACAACCAGACAGGGATATAGTTCACAAACAAGTTTATTGTGCCCAAGTCAGACAAGACTAGGGAAACTATCCATGGGAAGCACTAGCACAGCACCACCAGCAGATGGTACATGGAACAGCCAAGGTCTATACAGTGACTGGCTTGTACATTTGAAATTTTTGCCTATAACCTATATATCCATACTGAGAAATGGGGAACGTTTACCATTCTGTGTAAACCAGGTGTGCTATTAAAACCTGTCTATAGATTGTTCTATGTATCATCTTTTGCATTTAAAACTGAAATCATGGGTTACATTTTTTACTATGCCTCACAATGGAACCCCCAGCACAATTCAAGGGTAAATGTGCATTGATGCCTTTGCTTATAGGAAAAGTGAACTGCTTCCTAAACCAGAGCTCCGCGTCACCCGATTCAGATGCTGCTGGCCACAGGCGCACAGGAACATGAGAGAGTAGAAGTGACGTCTAATTTGCCATGTTCCCTTGGGGCTGCCGCAGCGCAAGTAATTTAGGAGGTGAGGATCTTTAAAGATTTACCGGTTGCCGAAAATAGAAGGCAGAACCGGATGTGGAAGGTTCCTCCTTCTAGCAGTCATACCTCCAATTTCCTTACCCTTCAGACAGACAATACCAATTTTGAGCATGTGACATCAGTCAAGGTGAAAAATCCCAGTTTGGAGTGGTGGCCATGAAATCCTACAGGAACTAGGTTCATGTCTGGGGACTAGCTCCAAGCCATCTTCTATTAAAAAACTTGTTGGGCATTTTATTATAATCATTAAAAATAGAAAAAAATGTTCTTTAACATCTACTGTAAAGAGATGTATAGTAGCTGCCATCATGGCATTGGCTGTTTAATTTTAATACATATAAATCATATATCTGGACCAAGCAGACTATAAGTGCCAGAAACCCTTACCTATGATATATGACATATGTCCGGTAGCTATTTCTTGCAGGTAAGACTACAAATTTGTGAAGTGAAAGATTAGCAGGTCCATGAAATCAAAGCAATAAAATGAGTGTGAGAAATCATCATATCAATATTCAGAATATTGTCTGTAAATCACAAAAAGGACCTTTTCTTCCTGTTATGTTACAGTCCTAAAATCGTATTATTGAAAAGTATCATTTGAATATAAAAGCAAAGATTAGTAACTAGCATTTCTCATGTTTATGACTAAATGTTTTCTTGGAACTTCCCTAAAAGTGATATGAATATTAAGACTAACAATGGCTTTCTGAGTCATTGAAAATAAAATTACACCTTAAGTAAATCAGCCCATCAGCAGTACTGACATTATTGCCACAATATAATATAGAAGTGAACAAGGCTTGAACAATTGAATGAAATACATAGAAATGAAATATATCAGCTATTAACAATGGATATTGTCAGGCCATGACATTCTTCTTCACATTTGTGTAGCAACGTATTAATATTCATGCTTGGATGAATGGCATTTTACCGTTAACAATGCAGAGACAATTTAAATTCTTAAATATGGTGACAGTCCAGGCGGTGTGACATCACACAGATTCGAATCATTACAAGCTCGGCTCGGGTTTTCAGCACAATCATGCAATGTCTTGAAACACAAGCGCACAGTTTGCTGCCACAGGTAGCCCACTGATTAGGGCTATTAGTAATAAAGCCTTGCCAAATCAACATAATGATGTGTGCTGGCCTCACATAAGCAAGCAATTGTAAGAAAGACAATTAGGCAAAATGATGCTCTCCATGGAAATGATTTACTATAATAAAACATGCTTAGCTCAAAGTAGAAATTTTTCTAACAAATGATGTTGTGAGTTCATTGCTTGAGGGAGGAAATTACTATAAATTATACTTGCAAAATATTACTCTCTATTCAAAAAACAAGCACCATGTTTTTTGGCTATTAGACTTGAAATGAGTGGGAAAATGTGCATCTTATAGACCCAATGTAAAAAAATATAAGGGGGGAAATGTATGTGTGTTTTCTAGACCAAATGTAAAAAAATATATAATCCTTAACAAAATCTTTCAGCAATAGCTCTGTATCCCAGAAGGCCATGATTTGTTTCAGTCTCTACAGCCAAGTCAAAATTCCAGTGTCAGAAGGGAGGTCTTAGATCCAGAGCAGGGTGCAGTACTGGAAACATAATATGTGTCTCTATACTAGCAGTACCCATTCTCTGAATACTGAATACTGACCACCTTATGGAAAAACACATTTTACAATCTGGCACTAACAACCTACTCATAAACAGCTATTTACATATGGGGGGGGGGGGATTGGTCTTTGACATATAATATATTTGCTGCAATGTAGAGTATAAATGTAAAAGCACAATTCATACTATCTAAATGACATCATGGCACTTGTAATTCCCACCCTTAGCCAAGGCACTGTGAGCTCAGGGGTGGCTGACTGGCACAGGATGGAAAGGAGGATCCCAGCTCAATGGCGGAAATTACATTGTGAACTAGGTTGACTCACACCAGGGTAAAACCCAGTGGCGGAAGTGAAATCCCTCCCTTCCTGTTTTGCTATTTCCCAGGTTTCCCAGGTTCATGAAGAAAAACATTGGGCTCTTGCGGGGTCAATGACCCAAGTGGTTATGTTGGTTTTCAAGTTTAAAGTTATCATTAAATAGCCAATGTGATGGAAGTGCCCACTGAGCCAGTTTGATGGAGGGCTAGTGGCCTGTACAAGCAGTTGTGGATAGTGGAAGTCTTGGACCTTCATTGGTTGAGTTACGCAGTTTCTGTTATGCACATTAGATTTAATAAAGCTGTGGCCAAAAAAACTATATCCACTTTAAAATCGATATTGGCATCATGCGTATTTATTGGGTGGCAGGTTGAGGAGGGGGAGTACTTTAGTTGGAGGGTAAGGTTTTAAGTTAGGAAGGGCAGCAAAGGTAGGGAGCAGGACAGGTATTTCTTTCTCTTTTTACAAAAGCTGGGACCAGCTCATCAGAACTGGTAAACTAATATTGTCATCAGCTTACCAGCACTGCTCTGCATATAGGAGTAACATTACTGACCACCATTTTTACACATAGATTTTACTTTTTTTTTTACACAATCTAAAGCCCCCCATACACGTTCCGATTTTTCGTATGAATTTTGCCCGACCGATCGGGTCGGGAGATTAATCGATCGGGAGATTAATCGGATTCGGAATTATGTACCCGACCGATCCCGATTTCTCAAAATCGGCCGAAAAATCGTTCGCGACCGCTTCGGACCTGTCCGTAAATTTTTGGTCGATCTGCTGTTAATAAATAGGGTCGGACTGATGGATCGGTGATAATTCAAATTCCGATTTTTCGTGCCAGCCGACCGACTCGGTCAGGAGAATAAGCGGAACATGTATGGGGGGCTTAAAAATCTAACTTAAGGGAGATTGATACACTTAAGCACCCCATACACCTTTACACCTCTATACAACTTCCATTAGATCTACCAACAACTATGTAGTGCAGGGTTCTGCCCGATAGATTACATCAGTGGTGGGCAACTGAGTTGATATGAAGGGACACAAGTATGGCCCTCAGAATCACTAAAGGGCCGCACATAACATCCATCCAGACCATCCCCTGTCGACATATCTGTCGACTGGTAGACCAGATCCCGTCAGACAGTCAAAACCCGACAGCACCCCCCCCCCTCCTGCCCCTGGGTGCAGAATTTATATGTAGACCTGGTTTCCCCGATCAACATTGACAATTTTTCTTATATAAGACCACCAAAGTTGATTAGGAAAGCTGGGTCAGCGTGTGACCACTTCACAAGTGAGTTGCTATGCCCTATGCATTAACAATTAGGTTTTGGGGGCCACATGTGGAGGACCAAGGGGGGGGGGGCACCGAAAAACACCCAAAGGGCCGCATGAAGGTTTAGAAAGGTCTTCATATTACATGGTTTTGGTAGAACAAAAGTACAATTGTATGGTAAGATTGTAAGGTGTATAGGGGGCTTTAGACGATCTTGTCAAAGACCTCATTTACACTCCAAACCCTTCACCTCAAATGCAGTTAGAAATCAACTTTGAAGCATGTATCTCAATATATCAAGCAGACAACTCTGCCACCCAATACACCAAACCAGGAGATAAGAACAGATGCACATTCAGGCTCCTTAAACCTCCAATACATACAAATAATTCAGATGGTGCAGATCCACAACTGCAAAATAGACCTTACTGCAAACTATTTTATGGATGCCAGCAATCACCAGGGCATAGATAATATACCCCAAATTATTACCTCAGGGTACATATCCTACCCCATATAAATATTTAGCACATCTAACGGACACACCATTACAATCGCTAACCCACATACATCTCACTTAAAACTATAAAGTCATCATTTCCAAAGTGAGCATGTTTTCCATTTTATTAAATCATCCTCAATGTGTTGGCACTTTAATAATAACGAATATCAATTATAGGAGTCTTTAATTTGACAAACAGGCAAGTTAAATAAGCATTATATTCAATAGATGGCTTTACATAAATGCACATATGTGAAATTTGGAAAAAGAAATACTCAAGATGTGCAGACATATGCCAGTGATTAGAAGTAGCATATTACTCACAATTATTCATATGCCATCAAGGAAAGTTACACTATTTGTTTATATGTTTTATTTTTGCAGATTGTAATGCAATACTATTATGTAAGTGTTGTCTGTTTGCTACTTTTTTTTATTGAATATGCTTTGGCATATTATACAGTGAATTTTATATTATAGCATGTTATAAAATACCTAGTCTGATAGCTGATGCCCAATAGTGTTGAGCTCGAATATTCGAATGCCGAATATTTTTCGCGAATATTGGCAATTCGAGAATATCTCGGCGGATATTCGCATTGCGAAAATAAACATAGCATGTGACCATTTTTTTCATTTTAAAGATTTTCGCAATGCGAATATGATTTTCGCAATTGCGAATATTATTTTCGCAATTGCGAATATTAATTTCGCAATCCATGGTATTAGCGCAAATATTCGAATTTCCGAATATAGAATCGAATATTGGTAGAATTATTCGCGAAATATCACAAATTCGAATATTGCCTATGCTGCTCATCACTAATGCCCAACTCCCAGCAGCCTATATTTTGATTCTGTACATTTTAGAGTATCTACTTCTGTTTGCATAGGATTGGATGGAATTGTCTAGTGGGGACACAGCTTAGTGTAAAACTATCCAGGACAAGGACAGATCACTAGAGTAGCACATTTGTCAGCACTCTTTGACACTTTGGTTAGAAGTTAAGGCATCAAAAACATAAAACTGCTTGCTGAAGTAGCATCCAACACTGGACAAAGGTATCAGGGAAATAGCACCAAGAATAATGACAGGGGCCTAAAAGAAATATTTCTCTTTACTACATGTAAATATGAGTATCTCCATCACTTGCTCCATCATTTTTGAATTAAGAGCCTGACTTCTGTATGTTTTAGAGCTTGTGTTCACTGCATATTTTTCCCTTTCATGGCTCCTCTGGCACAATAACAAAGCAGTGCTGAGTGGCACGGCCAATGACCCATCACCCATTAGCGGGTTGAAAAAAAAGCATGGATTTTCCCTTGCTTCTTTAGTACATCATCAATGGTGCTGCTAGACTGGTGCTGCTATTTACTCCTCTAACCACTCTTCATCTGCTTAGTTGTCTGGACAATTGAAAACCAATTTGGAGATTTGCAGGGAGGAGCTCCCTTTCATATCTCTAAATATGCTTCCAATTGTCCAGAGAATATATTTTAAAGTTCTGTGCTTTGCTTTCAAATCACTCGACACCTCCCGTCCCACCTACATCTCCAACCTTGTGCATAAATATACCTCTAACCGTCCTCTCCTACAGTGACATACCAATGACATTACAACTCATAATACCATTTCAAGAGCGGATTCAAGACTTCTCTAGTGCCACTCCTACTCTCTGGAACTCTCTCCCTCATCCTATTTGACTTGCCCTTACTTTTAACACTTTCTAAAAAGCCCTGAAAACACAGCTCTCTTTAGCCTCTTCTCTCCCAACCCGCTATCTATTGTATACTTTGTTCCCCAACCTCTTAGATTGTAGGCTCAATTGGGAAGGGTCCTCAACTCGTCCTCAACATGACCTGTATCTGTGTGTTATCTTGTGTTGTATCTCAACTCTAATTTAATGTACATTGATGCGTAATATGTTAGTGCTATATAAATAAAAGTTAATAATAGTTAAAATGAATAGGGTGCATTAAACCACGAGCAGTCCGCCAATAAACCACAGGCTAACAGTGGTTTGGGCAGCATGGCATCTGTGCCATCCTGTGGACACATACAAGAGGCAGGCTGTCAGAACCCAACAGAAGAAATCAGGAAGACTGAAGAAGAGCTTTTTACTTGCTTGTAAGGGTCAATTGTGCCTTGCCAAAAATGTGGTAAAAAGGCAACGGTTGCATCTTCAGCGTGCCCCAATTCATTTGTAATGGGCGTATTGCCACGTGGCACTCTTAGTATCCCATTGCATCTTTGAGAACATGGAGCTCATGGCCTAAGATGTTTATAAACTAACTTGTTCTTATTGGACAAAAGGTACTGTCTACAATGGAACAGAGAATGTGTGATTTAGGGAGATATCTCTGTAAAGAATGTGTGATTTAGCCTACAAATGTTCTGTATATGATATACTCTATATACTCATGCAATACATAAGATATACATAGGTAGTACAGTATATCATGTCTGGTGATGAAAAGGTTACATTGGTGTTTAACAAAAATGCTGATAAATGTAATACTGCAATGCTCTGCATGATTATTTAAATACAGAGATAACTGTAACCTCACTACTTGTAATCTTATTTAGACTGTCTAAAACTTTCCTGGTATCCCACCAATGTTTACTTTATTAAGGATAGCACATTTTCTTGCTGATGTTTGCCTGGCTGCTGAACGTTTACACAATATAATAGCAGATTAATCTAGAAAGCCTATGCCAGCACTTTTACATGCTGTATGTCTTTTGCATATTGCTTAATCTCTAAATTACACCCTGATTTAGCAACAGTGATATAATGGAGATTTTGTGCCTTTTGCCAAAGTCTGTGAATGTGTGACTTGTATTGTCTGCTGACTATTCTTGATAAAAGCTTGTGGCTACTGCAATAAAATCTGAAGGGCTTAGTTTAGCTGAAGGCACATGAAAAATAACAGCAGGAAAAGTATGGATACACTTTTAAACAATGTGCTCGTTCAATTGAGCAAAAAAGAAGTCTCTAGCATTATAAGATGACCTCTCCTGTCTTGTTGCACAAAGACATATCTCTCTTTTTTGTGGTCCCTTATATATTAAGTTATTCATTTTAGGTGATTTATGAACCAAGCCAATCGGATTTCGGCAAGCAAAATTACTTTGGACCTTCTATCTATTTTGACCATTCATGGCTGTGCTCAAATGAACCCAGAGCTCCTTCCAATAAAACTTCTGAACATTTCCTCTATTAAACCTGAATCCTAGCGAAACCATTCTGAATACCAATGACTGTTTCTCAAATTTCCTTCTAGTTTCATTTAAAACCTTTTGTGTGCTCTCTGCCTTTTCTCTTTTCCCTGACTTTAAAATAATTTTTTTTTATTATCTGTTAACTGTTTTATTTGGACATAAAACATTATATAAATCTTTGTTTATATTTATAGAAACTTTGATGGGCAAGTTAACACATAGCAATTAAAGAGTCTGTTTGATGATTAGGTTTTTTTCAGATTAAAATTTTTTTTTGCCCTATTTTTAGTTAAAAAACCAGTAGGAAAGGAAAATATCAGTATCACTAGGGATATATTTAATCTTTAATGTAACTTTTCATTGTTTACATAAAATCTTTGCATCTGCTTTTGTGCAATCAGGGGCTCTGTTTAGAAACTAAAAAGAGGCTATCCTAAGGCTGCAATCAGATGACGTTTAGCATTTGACAGTTGATTTGTGGGTGGGTGCCCGGAAGGATAACATGAGAGCATTTGTCATCAATTGAAATCCACCTCAAGCTGACCATCTGAATGCAGCTTAAGGGTAGCCATAGAAAGGTTAATTATTTTGCAATTAAATAAAAAAAAAAAGCATCATTACCACCTTCTGCCACAAGAGGACATCTGAGAATCAAAAAACGACATGTACATGTAAAATATAAAGTCTGGCCTACCCATTTTAATTAAGGTTACTGACATGTCCTATCACTACTCGATCAATTTAATGTTAGATCTAGATCACTTGTGGTCAATCAAACCAGGTGGGCAGGAATCGATTCCTGTTCAATCGACTTCAAAATATCGGTTTTGTGGACGATCTTTTATCGACCCATGTATGGCTACCCTTACTCCTAACTCCACTACATGAACCACAATCTCCAGTCACACAGGTAGCTGTGACTAGTTTAGAGAAAGTGCAGATTGTTGTTTTTACTAGTTTACTAGTAGTTTACTAGTCCCTGGATTTGGTGGCTTAACAAGTTATGTATTAGTTATTTAGTTTGGTGACCCTGACAGTAACACACTTTCTCTCCATTGGTGACATTCCATGTTTGTTATGTTTTCACTACTAGGAAATTACTGTTTTCTTTTTTCTTTGTCAAATTATAAAGGGGTGCTGTTCTGCAGATATTTGTAATCAGTATAACCTATTATAGTACAGCATAGGCAAAGAGCACATAAAATAGTAGGCTGGAATGGGAAGGAAGGAACTGGGTGGGCCTTCCTATTCCCCCAGATACACTCAAAGAGTTAACACCAGCTTGCAGGTTAGTGTGGAGCTGGGTGTGTTTCCACAAAAGCAGTAGGGACCAGAGTGCCAGTGCTTCTGATCTGGTTGGAGACTGTGGACTGCTGGAGCAGTGGATACAGAGGGGGTTAGGCTATGTCCCCACTAATCGCCTGCGCTAGTGGTTTTCAATCACCTGCGGAAAATCGCGTACACTTTTTTGAATGGGCTTGTCCCCATTGATCAGATCGCGCTTGGGGCCGCAATAAAATAACAGCTCCCCGCGTTCTGATTGTCGGCGGCCGCAATTGTTTTCCTCTGATCGTGCCCATAGACATGAATGGAGGCATTTTTCGATTGCGCGTAGAGGTGAAAATTGCAAGCGCAGGTGATTAATCACCTAAGTGGGAACCTAGCCTTACAGGGAGTGTGGGGCCCAGGCCTGTTCCTGCTGAGAAGTAGCGGCAAAAGCAATCACTTATGTTGAACGTTAGAAAGCCAGGAGGCTTTGCATTTTCTAAAGACTTTGTTTTGTTATCTGCTATTAACCTCTGTGAGTGTGAGTTCTGTTGTGGACATATACATTCAAATTGTTTTTATTGCCATTTTTTGAAAATAATACATCATTTTCATTTTACAAACAATTCAAGTCACACAGTATGTTGTAAGAATAGGCATCATCAATATTATGGGAAAATAATGTCCGTGGGACTCGAAGGTAGACATACCTCTGAACCTAAATTCAAACAGAAAAAAAAACCAGAAACATATATACGTATTCAACTGCCGAATGATGGGCGTATACATGTCAGTGCTGCATTTGGGTCAGGTGAAAAGGATGGCCTGGCAGGCCAGGTGTGGGCGAATCCTAGTAAAGCCCGCGATTGTGTTCTTCTCTTCCATTTGAATACATATAACAAACCCAAATCCAAACATCAAAAAAAAGAAACATAAACAAGAATAAAACAGTCAAACTCCAAGTCAGTCTGCAGGTCAGGGGTGGTCGGTCAGTAGTCCGAGTAGGGTCAGCAAGGTACTTCGCAGGAGTTGGGTGTCAAAGGTCTCTTGGTAGTAGCTGCGGCGTAAGTAATAAATCTCCTCATCCCTGTCCCATCAAGGGGGGCAGTCAGAGCGGTCCGAGAGTTTTTCGTAGATCCTGTGTCGCGTACCATGTCGAGTGTCGATGCCGGGTCATGAGCATGGTGATCTCCTGTCGGGTCAGTGCTTGAGAGATGTAGGCCTGCCACCTCTTGAAAAATTTGGTGACGGAGTGATCAGGAGCTGTCTCTGCCTCCAATTGCTCCATATTATACAAGTCCCGAAGAGACCTTTGGAGAAGCACTATATCAGGAGAAGTTGTGTAAATCCACATCTTCATAATGCATCTGCGGGCCGTCAGCAGGCACAGTTGTGCCCAATGTGATACAGAGCGTTTCAATAGGGGTTGTGAATCCCGATCGCAGTACGCAAATAGTAAGAGCAGTGGTTCGGGGCAGAGTGTTTCTTTAGTAACCCTAACAATGTAGGTCAGAACAGCCGTCCAAAACCTCTGAATTGCGGGGCACGACCACAGGCAATGACCCACCGGGGCTATCAAAAGGCCACATTTTGGGCATTTGCCCAAGGTTACAATGTGCGGTTTGTCCGTTTGAGTGATGCGGTAGAAGCCCATGTAGGCCTTCTGCATATGTTTATACTGTGTCTCGCGCCATATCTCACTACTCGTAAGTCTCGTCACCCTCAGATAGCCTGAAAGCAGTCGGTCTTCTAGGTCGGGGAGATCAAAGTCACGGGCCCAAGACGAGCACGCATGCTTGCCGCTTTTCGACGTGACCTCCAGCGTGAGGAAGTGGTATATATTCAAAATGTTCACAGCTCTGTGTAACACCAGATTGTCGAAGCCGCGTGCGCCCATGGCTTGTTCTGGCAAGATCGAGACGGATCTCCAATAACTGGAAATTTGCCACCAATAAAAAATATGGGAGGCTGGGAGACCAAACTGGTCCCTGAGTTCCCGTAACGACAGCGGGCAGAATTTAGATTTGTGGAAGAGGTGCGCTATATTAGTGAGTCCCTTATCTCTCCAGATCCGGAAAGCCTGGGCCTCATTGCAATGAGCCACCTGTGGGTTGCCCAATATGGGTAGAAACTTAGAGATCCTGGCCGGCAGGCCTAGGAGCTTGCGAACTTCCCTCCACGCTATCACCGTATCTCTGTAGATAACATTATTTTTGAGGGGTTCTGGTAGCTTGGAGGGAGGGCTGTGCAATAAGGCTTTCAGAGACCAAGGGGACGCCATTGCCGTTTCCAGGGGTAGATTCGAGTATGTTGACGTCTCCCACAGCCACTCAACAGCATGCCTAAAGAGGCAGGCCAGGTTATATAACCGGATATTGGGGATACCCAACCCCCCCTCCCCTTTAGGAAGGGTGAGTTTTTTGTACGCTATCCTCGCTTTCCCCTTTTGCCACAGGAAACGTGTGAAGGCCCTTTGGAGTACGGACACATCCTTATGTTTTAACAGCAATGGGAGAGTCTGGAGAGGATAAAGTAGCCTCGGGAAGCTGGACATCTTCAACAGGTGTGCCCTACAAAACAATGACAACGGCAGCGAGTGCCACATGTCGAGTTGCCTACATTCAAATTCTACAAATTGCTGTTTATTTTCCCATTTCAGGGTTTGTATAGCTTTACTAACAAAGAAAAAGCCAGAGCAGCAGTAATAGTATGCCTAGAATGTGGCAGTTTTTTACTCCTATCAAAATAATGTAGCTGCCTGTCAGATATTACTTTTACCATGGGATTCATAGAGAGACTACTTTATAATCATTGCTTGTCTGGTCTCACAATGCTAGAAAATCCACCTCCTGCCTGGAAACCATCAATTTGCTTCTTATTTCATCATAAATCACACATACTCTGGATAATGATTGGTCTGTCTCCCACATTAGTAAAAGGGAAATGTATCCGTGGTGTTTCTGCGAATTTACAGTAGAGTGAATCACAGTGGTCAAATTATTAGCTTGGCATTCACAGCTGCCTTCTGTGTGTCATCATTGGTGATTAATTAGCCTGGAGTTGTTGTTTGTGATCGTTCATCACCACCTGAGGAATACTTGTTTGGATGGAGCTGCTTTGCTTAGATTTTCTATTCTTCTTAGCTAAAAGTATTTGTTGAGCAGCTGGAATAAAGTTGTTTTATCTTCTGTTACATGGGCACCTTACTTCTAATCTTTAAGCTTCTAGAAATATAAGTATTCTTATTTTGTAGTTATTTGCACTGCTGTTTAACCTCCCTAGCGCCGTTTTTTTACAGCGTGGTATGGGCAATTGCAGCAGAGTACATAGTACTTGCCCAGAGTTTATTTGAAGAACAAACTCTGAATGAGCTGGGAACTCATGAGCGCTGCATATCCCCAGAAAGCTGCGGCGCCGCCTGTGACGTGTAAGGGGGCATGTTAATGGAGGGGCATTTGGTTTCCAGCCCACACAGCTGGTGTTATTAATGACTAGTGATGTCTGTCCGCGAACGGGCGGATCGGACTTTTAAAGAAGTCCGCCGTCCGCCAGTTCGCGGACAGATTTGAATTCCCTGCCTTTAGGCGGGGAATTTGAATCTGAAAACCCAGATGTGACGTCAGTCTTCCTGCGGCGGGATCTCGCTGCTTCTGATCTCACCGGAGGAAGAATAGAGTGCTCCTTCTCGCCGGCGAACAGGGCGGGTCGAACACCCGTACTGTCCGCTGACGAGAAGGAGGGCGAACATGCTTGTTCGTGGCCGAACTTTCCACCTTGCGGGCAGTTCGACCATGACTATTAATGACACTGGTGATGTGGACAGGGTCGGGGGGAGGGCAGAAATTGTAAGTAGTGTACTTTGTACGCTTTGAATGCTATGGAGGTTAAATGTCTAATTGGAAAACAAATAAAGCAGTCCCTATATGCATCAACAGGCAACCAGAGCAACTATTCCCTTTAAGATTCCAGAACATGATCCCCATTGGGATAGGGGGAATATAAGGGAGGGCTCTGCCCACAGGAAGTTGCTCAGTTAGGTCAGTTCTGATGGAGTAGAAGTTGCTGGTCAAATTTTCCAGTCTGGCCAACTGTGCCTTTTTGTAATGGAGGTGTGCCCATGCCATCAAACGTGGTCAATCATGAAGGCACAGTAAGAAGATCTCAGAGCTCTGCCTCTTTTTTTTGCCTGTCTTTATTAAAAGAAGGCTTTATGAACACAATTAACAGAGGGTCTTTTTTCCCCATCTTCTCTGTATTAACTCTGCTTTAAAAGTAGCTCACAAGCCAAAAAAGTGGGGGTACCCATGCTGTGTGGCTTGCATGATTAGTTCTAAGACTGGGAATATACAGGACCCCTCTGCCGATCTGTTTTCTGGTTCAGCAATTTAGTATTTTTCTCCAATCTTCACAAAAATAATGGGACTTTATGTGATTATTAGACACAAAGTATCCATTGAAAACACAGAAGTACAAAGACACAGCTAGAAACTACTTTTTCTTGCCCTCACTTTCAACATAAACACAAATGAGAAGAGTTTGGTTGAAAGTTTTCTGCTTAAATATCAGTTAACAAGTTGTATTCATCCTCATTTAATTTAACCGCATCTGTTACTAACTGTACAATTGGTAGCTTGAACAGCTCCTTAGCCACTGATCAAAAAAACCCTGCACATAATGAGTGGAATTGGATAGACATCAGAACATTTTTAGAATACCTGTCTGGGCCTTAGAATTTTTAGATCCAAAGAAACTAGTTTATAAAAACTAGAGACAGGGAAAGATGGTGTTATGAGTCTGCAAATTGGACTACAAACAGCTCACAGCAACTGACACCTATCTGTATGACCACATACAAAGTTGCACATACAAAACACCTTTGTTGCACGAATCTCACCTTCAATGCTGGTGTTGACACAGACCTCAACCAAACTATAAAGCTCTCCCTTTCATCACAATGCATATGTGTTGTTGTGGCATTCAAAAATTAAAAAGGTGAGTTGCTGTATCGATTTCTATGTAAATGGAATCTTGCTTGGACAATGTTTAGCACTTTAAAAAATATTAACATTGTTGGGCCAAAACAAACTTGCTATCCTCCTTGCCACATACATCTAAAGGGGGCTTTCACACTATTTGCATTTTTAACCGCCCTAGCGGTCAGTACGGCAGTATCTCGTCCAGCGCTGCTACTGCTACTATAGTACTGGACGAGATGC
>CM070035.1:52435386-52450363 GCA_036250615.1 Ptychadena robeensis | reverse complement strand
CCACATGCAGTAACCCTCTCTAACCTGGTGTGATTTTATCACATCCATCACACCAGGTTAACCTCAAATGTGGGGCACCAGAGACTTTATTTGGGCGAGATTTAGTACATAGCAGCATAGCTTTGTTCCATGATTTTTGTGTTTTCTCATTAAATTTATTAAAAAAAATTTATTTGACATAATTGAGTGTTTCAAACATTATTATAGTCAGGATGTCTACTAGACCCTTGTACGGACATATTTTGGGAAGTAACAGGCCTACAACATAAAGAAATTTACCATTGAAGTCTATGGTGCACTTTTGGTACAAAAATCTGGACCTCAGCAGTGCGCTAAGGAGGTTAAAAGGCTTGCATTTTTCACATTACATCTGCGTTTGCGTTTTGCATTTGTGTTTGTGTTTTTAAACAAATCAAATAAAAAATGCATACAGCAGGACATTTTAAAAAAAGCATGTGGAAACGCTGTGTTTTTAAAAACGAAACGCATGCAGTGTGAATGTTTACATTGGTTGTCTATGTAAAATGCGCGCAGTAAATAAACGCACATGTTTTTAAAACACAAAGCAACGCATATAGTGTGAAGGGGCCCTTAAACAGTTGCAGTAGGTGCCTTGATTTATTTATTTTTACACTTGAAAGCTGGTTGGAATTGCCAGGAAATTGCCTTGCACATTGATACTCTAACAAAGGATGAGGACTTTGAAGACAATTTCTATCCATAAAACAGAGAAACATATGCTGCTTTTCCAAATAGATTTTACAATTGAAAACACAATCAGTACAGAATTTATATTGGCTGCCAATGAAGTGCTGCATGCAATTATAAATATGAATTTTACCCACAAATAACAATTAAGGTGGGTTTACACGTCAAGATTTTTTCGTCCAACAGATGGATGATGAACGATTTTTTCGTTCGTTGTACAAAAATCTGAAACGGCCAAAATGGACGATGGATTTCTTTTGTTCGATATCTGACAAAAAATCGTCCACAAGGTGATCGAACATGTTGGTAAACTTTCATCTGTCATTTATTTTTCGTGTAAAAAACGAACGCTCCTGATTTCACTCGATATTTTTTGACTCGATTTTTAACCAGTAGCATGGGGAGTGGGATTTTTATAATGTATGATTTTGATTCGTCCATGATGTTGTTTATATTTTCTTTCCAGGTAAAACTTTGAGAACGAAACAATTGCATTGTGGACGAACGTAACAACGTGGTGTCAATAGAAAAATACATATATTTCAATATTAAATGTTCGTTGTTAATAGCGATATGTATGTATGATTGTGAATGTATGAATGAATGAATGTATGTATGAGTGTGTGTACAGTGTGCTAAATAAAAAAATCTGAAAGATTTTTCATTCGTGGTTCCAACGATTATTTTCATTCGATATTTTGCGTCGGTTGTACAAAAATCTAACAAAAATCTAATTACCTTCGATAAATGGACAAACGAAATCCGATAAAAAAATCTAACAAAAAATCGAATCTGAAGTTGAACGAAACAAAAATCTTGACGTGTAAACCCACCTTTAGTAAAAGGCAAGTTCTCCAAAGAAAATGTCTAACGCAAGAGAATTCATAGAGCAACACATGACGAATCTGATGAGCTGATCGGTTAGTTAGCAGTCCTCCAATCATCAGTTAGTTCCAGACCTTCTACAGTGAATGCATGTATCTAGCTAGTAATACCCCGTTCTTATTGTTCTCCTCTTCTCACTGTATGCTAATCATGCTGAAGTAGGCATACAGTATAATTGGACAAAGGATACGGCCTAAATGAACAAAGACTACAAGTATTAATCATGTACAAAGCTGAGCTACCACGCATTAAGATAAATAACTCTCATTCAGTCAACTAATTGCACATATAAGAGAAACCTGAACTCCAAAATAGAATCAAATACATGACTAATTGTGGTGGTAAATGCTCACATTACATCCAAGGCATGTTGGCTGTTGAAGCAGTATTATATTCACTGTACATGTTTGGATACATCAAGCACAGAATAGGAGTCATACTGTGGGTAATGATTAGCTGGGTACTAAAGCATATCCTGTGCCATGTGTTATAATACTTAGTACATCTTGCGATCTAGCAGTCTTCAGGCTCCCTGCTGTCTCCTCTGTATGGTTGCAGATGTGCTGTCCTGTACATCTTCTCTCCTACAGTATATGGTTTTGATGGATGTTTTTCAGTCACTGTGCATGATTGCCCATTATTCTTTATTTACAAGGACAGTTCCAGGTTTTGGATATTTGTCTCTGAGAATTCTTGACCATATACCTTTTTTTAAGCAATGGTACCTTTAATAATGTACATCCTACATGTATGCTTGGTTTCAAACATGAAAACATTTTGACAATTGGAACTGTGTACATTCGGGTTGATTTATTGAAGGATTAAAGTGTGTTCACTTAGCATAACAATTCTACTTTTTTCGGGAAGTTTCCATTATCTTACAGTTTGCAAAGTGAACATGATCTCTCCTTTTAACAAATGAGCCATATTAGGTAAATATGACTATGCTATGCTACATACTTATACTATGTACAGCAGAAGAACTTTATTTCTCTTTATTTGTGTTACCTTGTTAGATAAACAGAAAAAGTAAAATCGCATCAAAGTAGAATTTGAAAACTATTGTTGACATCCTGTAGGAGATGTTACTGGAACAGATCATTTGGCGTGCTTTCAAAACCCATTAACCTTAGTAGAGCAGTTAGGGATGCTGAAATGTTTTAGCTAAGCAAAACATACCTTGTAATAAAGGCCTCTGGTTGCTGTAATGGGCGGTTAATGTATAAATATGTCTAAGTGCTTTTCTCCAAAAGACGAAAAGTTCACTACAAGCCCGTGTGCTCTGTTTAAAAGATCACATTTATATCAGATTATGTTGTTGTAAGCAAAAATCGAAGCTCATTTTGATTACAACCTGAATCATAAGAGCAGGGCAACATAATGAGGACAATATATCATTAAAGCGAGGTATGGCGAAGTCACGACAGTGGACTCTACATTCAAAGTGACGCTATTTAAATGAGGACTCTCATCCTGCACCTTCATTACTCTGTGGCTTGATTAACCAAACTGTAAATTGCTTTAAAAGAAACCCCCAGTGTCACATGTATCATGCTGATGTAAATGTTTATTAAAAACATACCTAAGCAGCACAAAGCACTAAAGGGTCAGGCAGGCTGGCTGGAAATGCTAATCCTTTCGAAGCGTTGAAATATTTGCTGATAGTTCTTACTTAGCCATTTACCTGGTGGTTTCACTACAGCTAGGTCTGCAGTTTGGATCCATTTAGAGTTTAATTCCCTATCTGTCAAACCAGACACTGCAGCTGCCTTTTAACAAGGAGCAAATCTGAACATCCTATCTCTTATTATAAGGAGGATTTTACAGATTTGCAAACCCTTAGTGCAGACAACAAGCATTCTGTCAAAATCCATCAATAGCCCAGTGCCAATTACAGCAGATATTACCTGCTGCCATAAATTGACGTGCTTAGACAATTCTCATAGGATGTCAGCATGGTCTAAGAAATATTAATAATAAAAAAGTGTTTATTGAAAAATTCTTTAAAAAAATTAGATACAATAAATATTTATTGTTGTCTTGATCTAAATAGTTTAATTATTTAGCTAATTATTTTGTATTTAACAATTATAGACATCCAAGCCAAAATATTCCAGACATCTTTCTTCTCTTTGCTAGATCACCTAAATATTTCATTCATGAGAATAATGAGTTTAAATGATCAAAACAATTAAATAAATTTTGTCTTACTAGTGAAAGGTTCATATAATAAAACAAAAGTATATCAGGCAGCATTTACCCATTTTTTGATGGTCCCATGTGTACTGTTCATCTGTCACTGTGTTGAGACTCCATCCTGTTCTACCTTCTGTTTCATTCTTTTATTTTTAAAGGTGTAACACAAGGGAACCCAAAGGAAAAGGCAACACTGTAAGCCATGTTTGTTGACAACACCCAAATCTCTCTCTGTGACTGTTCTATTTTAATATCTTCTCCAATTATGTTAAAGCTCTTATTATTGTATATTCCTTGGATCCTAACGTACTCCTTTATTATCATTCTAATGACATTGTTTAACAAATCATTTTCATAACATTGTTTTTCTGTGTTTCAGGAGGACACAACCTCATGAATTGCACAAATCTCAAAAGGGAAGCATATAACTTACTTTGCTTACTCTCACTGAGCCAAGTTTTCCTTTCTCAATATAAGTATTATTCCCAATTTTCCTTTTTATTCCATCACATTTTATGTTATCCCAAAGCATTTTTCTTCCTGATACTGATAAACCTATGTTTTTTCCATTTCCTAAAATGGTTCTGAATATAAAAAAACACATACGCAATGCTTACATTTTCTGTCTTGATCTACTAAACCATTCCCCACACCTAAAACCCTCAAACTAACCTTTTCCTCACTCCCAGCGCTGCCATATTTACAGTGCTGCCATATTTACGGTTTACAATTGCCGGGTGGAAGAAGACTTAGGAAGGTAGACATCATTGTGACTTTCCCAAGTCCCCTTGCAGCACAAACCCACCGGTGAATGGTCCACTTTAATAGCCCTATCCAATGAATCCTCTTTTTCTGGTTAAGCAGCACTGTCAATGTCTGCCTTTCTTTGCTCTGATTGTAAACACTTCTTTATCGGCCACATTTTCTATTTCCTAGTATCTTCAATATGATGTTTAGGGGTTTTCAGGCCCCATCTATCCTACTATCTCCTGTAGGGAACCTTAGTGGTTTCCCATTCACTCTTATTATGGTGTCCATACATGGGTAAATTTTTAGTCCGATTCCCGAACAATCAATCACTAGTGTTGGCCGAACTGCCCGCAAGGCGGACAGTTCGGCCGCGAACAAGCATGTTCGCCCTCCTTCTCGCCGGCGGACAGTACGGGTGTTCGACCCGCCCTGTTCGCCGGCAAGAAGGAGCCCTCTATTCTTCCTCCGGTGGGATCATTAGCAGCGAGATGCTGCCGCAGGAAGAATATTTCACTGAAGACTGGGTAGAGAACCCGGTCTTTCAGTGAAAAACCGGCTTGTAAACCCGGATGTGACGTCAGAGGCGGGGAATTTGAATCTGTCCGCGAACGGGCGGACGGCGGACTTTTTTAAAAGTCCACTCCGCCCGTTCGCGGACGGACTCGGCCGAAGTTCGGCCATCACTATCAATCACACTGCACATTCGAAAGCTCAATCAAACAGGGAACCAACATATTGGTAAATCCCTGTTCAATTGCCATGAACAGGATATTGCTGACTCAACTCCGTTAACTTAATAACTTAATAACACAAAGAACTTCAATTAAATAAATAACATCACACACTTAGAACTTTTGGAAATGTTTTAATAAATATTGTAGTTGATTGTACAATATATTAAAAATTTTATATTAAATAATATAAGTAACCAAATAGATTGATAAATAAAACCCGTCCATAGCAGCCACTAGCCCTTTCAAACTAGCTCAGTGAGTGGGTACTTCCAATATAAACCGCCCTGTTAAAACAGAGCAACTTAATAAACCTTAGGGCATAAGCCCATCATACAATACCTATATTAATATCGATTTGGTGGCAGCCATCCCTTCTAGCACATCACCTAATCTCCGCGGACCCGCCTTGCTGTGACAGATAATTATACATAAATAAAACGTACAACAGCAAAATACTAATAGAAAATATTAATACAATGCCTCCTTAAATACCCTTTTTTTTAACCTTTCATGCTTCCCCTCCGCCTACACTTTCAGTCCGGCTCCAGAAGTCCATTACTTTCAATCTGGTAACGCTTGAGTGCAGTGTGGTGACAACATGATGTCACAAGCTCCGCTCAAGCATTCATTGAAAGACCGGTTATGACACCGTGTATGGGCAGCCTTATCCAGTAATCTTATCACCTCCAGAATGGATGACTTGAAAAGTGCCCATATTATTTCTTGTTGCCATATTTTTCCAATCTTTTAGGGCTCTTCAACACTAGCCATGCTGGCTTTGTGATACTGCACTTGCACTAACGCAAGGAACACAGGTTTCCATAGGAAATGCAACATGTTATTTCAAACACCCTGCAGCACACATTTATTTCATGTCAAAATCTCTTGGAACATATTGGATGTCTTTTGTTTTCTATATCAACCTATACAATATTATGTAATGTTATGATGCTTCATTGTTTATTTCATTCAAATTGAAACATTAATTAAACTTTCATAATAACTTTTCAATTTATGTTTCTAATATTACACTTGTGATCACTAGAAACCAAACCCACCTCAATATGGGATATTTCTAGAATATGATCTTCTCTGGTTGGACACCAAATTTTATGTTTAAGAGAAGCCTTCAAATCCCTGCTGCAGCTTGTGAATTCATTATAAAAATGACAAACTATGTTCTGCATGTTTTGGTTCACCATAACTTAAAACTCTGCCATTTGGGTTATCAATTCGATAAGCATTATATTTCTCAAACTGTCCAAGGGGCCTAAACACATCGTAACAACCCAAAATGTCTTCCAACGGATGTATAAGTATGCTAATTATTTAAATTGATTTATACTTGATTGATGTAAATTTTCCAACATGTCCGATCACTTTTCATTAAATTTTTTTTTGGCGATTTCGATCGGTCTAGGTTGATTGAACCTATGTGGAAAGGAATAATTTCTGACCGACTTAAAAATCAATCAGTTTAGGTCGATAGAACTGGAATATTAAAACGTGTATGGGGGCCTTAAGCCCCCCTTACACGTCTAGATTTTCTGTTCAATCAACTTAAAAAGATAAATTTTTGGGGGTCAGGGAAATTGGTGATTGATTGTATGTTTGCCAACTGTAGTAACAGATATTTGATCAACTTTTTTAGGATAAACTGAAAGTGTAATACATTTCAATACAACCAATTAAAATTTACCGACATGTCCAATCCTTTTTCAATCAATTTTTTTCCCAATTTAATTGGTTTAGGTTGATCTTACCATGTGGGCTGCCATAGATTTTCAATCAATCAACCAAAAAAATTGATTGAATTCAGTTGATTGGATGAAAAATCTAGACGTGTATGGGGGGCTTTAGGCAAAAACCTAAACATTGCATCATATCAGCAACAGCATCTAATTTCAGATATATTTGTATTGCTCCATGTGTATCTTACACGTTCATCAGATGTTTGATATTTTGTTGTTGCCCATGTGCACTAACAAAACACAGCATGTAAACAAGATAATAGATGTAAATATTTGAACAAGGCATGAAGCAAGGATGAATATGGATCTCCCATTATCGTTACAGCAACAAAACAAATGATTACTGACAGGGCTGTATATTCTTTGATATAAGTCAATTAAACAATTCCGCACACATCATCAGTGTGGATTGGGAGGTAACAGAGGGAATCTCCCACCTGAAAAGTACACAAAGAATGATCTTGTCGAAGGGCGATGATAGCACGGGGTCATGCTGTTGTAATTATACTTTTTATTTGGAGCTAGGGAAATCTGCATGAATAGCCATTACTACCTGCTGAAACAAAGCATTTTTTAAATGATGATTAACTGTTTTTAAGGGCCAGGTGCAAAGGGATCAGATTATTCTTGTGGAAGGTTTACTTGCCAATTTGCTGTCTAAAAAATACATTTCTGTATTACGGTTACACAGTAAAATATGACATGCTGTGTTCCGTAATTGTCTATGACAGCATTATGTATATGGTTGACAACATTTCCAATTGTTAATATACATAATTGTTACAAGCAATATTGCATTATACGGCAGTTGTCTGTTTGGAATTACAGCAGGACAATGACAGCACTATAAAGACTAAACCAGAATATACTTTTTAATGTATAGACGCTTAAAAATAAGTCTTTTTTAGTTGCAATTGTGCTGTATGGAAACATCAGAGGATTCACTGGCTTTGTGATGGGTGCTTTTCTTGACGTTCATTGTTGAAATGCAATTTCTTATCTTGCATGATTCGTATCTCACCCTAATACATACATAAGAGCCTCATGACAGTGAGAGCAGTCTTTCAGTGAAACAAACCCACTTTTATTTATGTACTCACAAGTGGGAAAACGGCTCTTTCAAGATCCTGCTTGTTATTCAATCTCAAGGAGACCAGCACCCAACAAACTGTAATAAAATGGCAACAACTGAATGTAAACTGTCTCTGTGTTTGAGTTAATGCTGCTTCTGGGATCCATTTATCACTGGTTCTGTCAGATTTATTAAAGCTTGGAAATTTATATAGTCAGGTAGCAGAAAAGACCTCACTTTGAATGTATTTAATGGCAAAAAATAGCTAAACCAGGAGATGAGGAAATGGAGGTTGCATGTGTCACTGGCACCAGAAGAGCAGTTTTGGTTTATTAGTTTAGTATTAAATGACATTATAAGGCTGGCTACATCCAAGCTGATTGGGTGATTAAAATGATTTCACTAAATACAATTATCAACTAATAAAGTAGACATAACAACATAACCACACAAAGTAGACAAACATAACACAATTACTTACGTTTCATCATCCTCTGATATTTTAATGTGCAACAAACATATTTTTAAATTTTTTCACTAACAAAAAAACTCCAAGTCTATCAATATATTGGACCATAAAGTTAATGCCAAATGCATAATTTCATTATATTTAACCTCCTTGGTTCTCTGCTGAAGTATAGATTTCTGCACCAAAAGCTTACAATAGACTTTAATGGAAAAATGTTTTTTTTTTTATGTTGTAGGCCTGTAACTTACCAAAATATGCCCATACCAGGGTCTAGTAGACCACTGACCCTTGCATCACTATTGCGTCCTGTAGTGACATAGGGTCAGAGCATCATATGGCATCCTTGCACCCATAAAGGTATCCATACACAGGTTGGTTATTGGGGGATTCAATTGTCCATTTGATTATCTTTGATAATTTGATTTAAAATTGATTGTCAGCCAAACATTGATCAATTGTACCACCACACAGTGTGATCCTTTCAAAACCAAGCAATTCCTTTTCTAAGTTTGATGCGCATGTGCCATAGTACAATCGGATGCACATCGATCAAAACAACGAACGGATATATCAAACCTGTATGGGGGCCTTAAACCTGAGGAAATCTAGTGTGGGGAATAGTTTAAAAGCTGAAAGTTGATTGTAATTATATGTGTTTATAACATTTTTTAATTTGTTGTTTTTTTATTATTTGGCGTCCCCACCCCTGCTGTGATGGACATTTAAATATCACACCGGGGGAATGCAGAAAGAACGAAGATCATTATCAAGAGGACATCAGGGTCAACAAAACGTTTAATCAGGTGAGTATTTTACAATGCATTGCGTTGAATACAGTTTTCAATGCAGAAAATGATATTCAATGCAATTTGGATTAAAAATCCCACCGCAACATGGCCTCTCATTGCCAAGAAAAGAGTTACAAAATCTTGACACTGTGATATAGATATCTGCAGAGACTGCACCAGATTTACCCTGATTGTTTTGACCAGTGCTGGCACTGCCACTCAGGTGTAGGGACCATGCTACATATCTGGTGGAACAGCCCCAAGCTCTGGATTTCTGGAAGTGCATTTTTGCCTTCTACAACACTGCCAGGAGATCCTCTGTTCCCAAGGGCCAGAAATCGCTCTGCTCTTGTTGTACTCTAACTTTGTACCAAAACAAAATCTCCTCAAACATTTCCTGACGATGGCAAGGGCTGTGCTTCCCCGCCTCTAGAAAACGTCTTTCCTGTTTCCTTGCCTTTCTCCCCTTTTCCTTTTTCCTACTTCCTACCCCTCGTTTCTCTCTCTCTTGTTTTTTTTATTTTTTTCTCTCAGGGTACCTGTCTATCTTTTGTCGCTTACCGTAAGCAGTATTTTGATGGTCCTAGTGTCATTATTGCTATGTCGTTGTTCTTTGCTTGCACTTGACAATGTGGCATTCAACAATTTTTTTGCTGATAATCCATAATAGGTTGTGCTTCTATACACACCAGGAACATCAATAAATTATGGACTCCATCTATAACAGCATCACAAGTGCTCATCACGTGACAGTGGCACTGGCTGTTACTACTCTGTGTAATGCTTCTTACCTGTACTGTGAAAATTTTTCTAATAAACATATATTATTAAAAAAATCCCACCGCCACCTCTGTGTAACTTTATCACATATATGACACCGGGGTGACGAGAATCTGCTTCCTTAGATGATGCATCAGAGCCACAGCACACGTAAGAGAAGGTAAGATGTTTCTGCAGGGCGGTGGACGAACCCAGCTTGTCCAGTGGAATTTTTTTCGAGTCCGCACTTAATGACCTGGTTTTGTCTCAGTTACTAGGGGGTGTAACAAGAGGGGCCGGTGCTGGACCTGTGGCCAGTGCACCAGCGGCCCTAGGTTCTTTGTGATGCTCGATGTACCCCTGTCTTAAGTGGTTCCACACAATAAGCGTTCCTCATGCACTCCAAATAAACGATTGTCCAGTCCTTCCGGGGACCGGGGATATTTACAAGGTTTACTAGCAGGGCAGGTTATATACAGGCATTTCACCATCACCCAGAAGGGATGGGGTATACAGCTTGGGATCTACAGTTCTGAATAATATGCCTAACCAGCCTGCTGGGAGTCACACGAGGGTGCCGCAGCTCTCACCCAGATGTGGTCTGTCCTGTAGGGCAGGCTTGATTCTTGATGTAGGTCTCACTCAGCTCCTCGTGTTGCATATGAGTTTTATGATTAATCTCCATTAATAGATAAATATTAGTTTCACATAGAATCATACTTGTCTCAGTCAACCCTAAACCATAGATCTGGTATACAATAGAATGTTAATTTGATTAGAACCTCCTAACAAAAGCCAGATGAAACCTATTTATCTACAGGCCACATCACCACAGGTGGCAGGATATTGCTGGCTTAAACACTTACTTCAAAGGGCCCATGCAAATTAGTATAAACATAAGAGGAGACTTTACGGAGCCATAGTTCGGTTAGAGGTAATGAGTAGTAATTAGTAATATTACAATTAGTGGGCTGAGTTATGGGTGTCCACCTAAACATAAGCCTTCCAATTAGCAAGCAGGTAACTCCCTAAGAGTCAAGGAAGACGCCCCTTTGGACCCTCCTTAGAAATTATACATAAATATAGTCAGTCATAGGGGGTAAAGGTTGGGAGAACGGGATCTTAGCAGGAGAAATGCTGTCCCACCGAACAGCTACAGGTATCATATTGTAACCTTATAGTCCTTATATTGTAACCTTATAGTATTGTAACCTTTGTCTTATATGTTTTTGTATCGTCCTGTTATTATGTTCATTGTTATATGTATAGTTTAGTTTATAAACTTTATTACTGTGAAATGCTTCTGTGGCCTGTCTCTTAATCAAACTGTTGTGATATGAGCCATCTCTAGTTGCAAGATATCCTCATTTACGGGTAGAATATATTGATATGTCTATATAAATATTCATATCAAAATATCTTGATTAATATATATAAAATAGATTATTATTAATATTCAAACCCGCAACACTCGAGAAGCACAGCAATCCACACAGGAAGCAGGTAACACAGAATGGCCCAGAATGTTCTGTAGAACACACTTAAATAGACTAAGGCCAAGGAGTGGCCAGTAACTGTGCAGAATAGGTTCGATACATTAAAGGGTGGGCAGCCTTTGGCAGGGCTCGTGTGACTCAGCAAAAGGTGTTTGACACATTAGCATATTTTACAGACAGTAAACAGGTTTATACAAAGATTAACCATGTCATGGCAGGATCCACAAATATACAAGTTACGTGTATCCCACCACACTACAGGGGTTAATAGAAAGTCCATCAGAGCCAGCATGATGAGGGAGAAGTTTTCACAATCCTAAAATCAATATGTCTTACCTACTGTTCCCTAATTCACCCACTGCTTACATTTCCGGTAACAGCAAGCGAATCTTCTTCCAGTCGTCTTGTCTCCGGCTTCCTGCAATATCTCACATGCAAATTAGGGGGTGCTTGATGACTGCTTTCACTGCTCAAGTCTGATCTCTGGATTTAGGGCACATTTACACAGGCAGTAACCGACCACCTGAAAACTGCAGAATATCCGCTTTAGCCTGATAGAGAATTCATGGGGAAAGTTATCTAAAAGCTCCCTAACCACCTGCTATGCATTCACCTGGGTAATACAGTTGTAGCATGCACATTTGAAAGACATGATGGAGTTAGAACCCCCCCCCCCCCCTCATCTTTGCCAGGTAAACAATGGCAAATTCTACTTTCTCTCCTTTAATTATATTGACATCATGAATTTGCAGAAAAGCTTTTTTTACAGAAAAATATAAAATAAAACCCACAAAACTGGTGGGGTGCTTAGTATAATTAGACTAACGCAGATGTTTAACAGCCTGCACCTTTACCTTCCCTGTTTGTTTAGCTGACACAAATAATGTAAAAATGATCTGATTACATTCACCATAGTCTTTGCCTATTTACCACGTGAAAGATTCTAAATATACAAAGCAATAAACAGTAGGATTACATTTCCTGACCTAGAAACTGTTTTCCTGAATGAATTTATATATTCTTCATCTACTGTGGGAATCACCAGCAAATGTTTCCTTTTGCTTTTATATCTAAATAGCGTTATTATGCATTTCTAGAAAGATTACTATGCTAGTGAAATAACTCATGGGAATTCCAGCTCGAGAAATTCAAATTAAATCTTTGCTTGAAAATATCCACAAAAAAAAGTAAGCAATAGGGTTGCTACTGAATATACAATATATAAGAATAAAAAGGAATGAAGTAAGTATCTTTATTATTCCTAACACTGAGAGCAATACAGGCCAGCTTTGGAGAGCACACAGATGGTATATGAACAATGGTATCACACAACAATCTGAAAAATATTCTTTAAATGGAATGAAAGTATGTGTATATGTGTTCTTTCTACACTTTAACTCCAAAATATTATATCAGACATTACAGAGAACATTGAATCAGCAACATCAGAAGCTCACAAGCTGAGATTAGTCATTATTAATTCATTCTACTGACAATTTGACATAAGACCAGAAAATAATGCAGTTCGGTAATTAGCAATACAACATTACATTTATTTTTAATGCATACATTGTAAGTAATTGACATTGACATCAGCATCTTGCAGTCCATTTTTAGCAAAGCAGTAAAAGGAGCTGATTAATTTATGGGGTGCAAGAATTCTGATAGGAATAGGAACAGGTGGTATATAGAAAGATATGAAGAATAATTACTGTTATGCTTCTCTAAGTATACGCTGGAGTGGGTCCAGGATGACCTGGGCTCAGAGATAGGGGATTGAAAGGTACTATCTCATATTTGTAAAGTTTTCCCTTTTCCAATAAAGAAAAAACTTACAGGATGTGAAATCATGGAGTGTTATTTGCGATATTTGGAGCACCGAACTTCCAAGGTGAAGTGCCACTTCCACGTTCCAAATACTGGAAATGACACTCCTCAAAGTCTCTTCTGGCATCGTGAAGTTTAATGTCACCTCCCTCCTTTGCTGGATGGCTGGAGGGATGGGGTATTACTCTCCCCTCTTAACTTATCACTCTGCACATCATCTGCACAAGAAGGGGTGCGAACCTAGGAGGGCCCATCCCTCCTAAATAAGATTTAGAAATCCAGGAAATATCCAAGATGTATTCAAATGGTAAGGTTGACAGGTATGTTAGCTATAGACGGAGGCCATCAAGCAGAAAAAAACAGCTAAAGTTGTAATACTTGGCTTCATTTTTTTAAACCTCCCTAGCTTTCTGCTTGTACTGTGCCGTTCGGTGTCATCAGGGAAAAATTGTAAGCCAACAATTATATATCCTCTGTGATCTGGCTTCCGTGTGGCTGAAGGACAACACCTCAACCTTTAACTTCAAATCTCATCCCAGTTAGGTCAAGCTCCCCCACAGTTTCTGCCACAGCATGCATCATGTTAAAATTGGGAGTGTGGGGGAGAGGTAGTTGGTTTAATGTTGGAGGTAGCAAGTTAGGCAAAAACAGCATAAAAAGAATGGACATAATAATAATACTAATATTAATAATAATAGGGAGATGGTACGGAAACAGTTCAAGAAGCATTCTACTATTTCAAAGCAATTACTGTTATAGCAATAATATAAGATTATAGTCTCTAAACTTCGCCAGCTTTTCTACGCTTTTGTTTGGTCCTCCTCCACAGCATGTATTCAATACAAAACTCTAGTCCGTAAGAAATCATCGGGAGGTCTAGGCCTACCAGACATTAAAGTATACTACATGGCTTTTCACATTTCCCACATTACAGATGCCATCTACAGTAGAGACAACAAAATGTGGCTACGACTCTTTGATTGGGCCTCTCTTATCCCCCTTTGCTCTCTGCCCTGGATATCTCCTAAAGCACGCTCTCCCTGTCTTTCCCGATTATTTCTAATACCGCCCCTCCTACAGTGGAAAAAAGGGACCTTAACACCTTTCACACAAGTTCTAAATGCGACCCTTCCCCCTCAAAAATGCCCTAACTCTCCTAACTCCCCTGATCAATCCCTAAGAGGAAGCCAGTGGTTACACTCTTTACAACTTAAAAAGTACCTTAAGACTATACAGACTGTGGGAGATCCCTTTAGGGATACCACTCCATTTGAGGACTTCTGCATCTTAAAACCACCACCTACCCACTACCTATCCTGCATATATGATATTCTACTTCAGGTTGTATATCGTGGCCGACCGAGTTACGTAGCTGCTTGAGAAAAGGATCCGGACTGCCAGATCTCGGATAGGGACCTGTCCAAAATCTTCACTCCCTCCCTCCCTCCCACTCACTCAGTTGCTCTAGTACAGCTCAGGAGCGTAGCTTTAAAGCGGACCTACCACCAGGAATCTATGTTTTCATGAATGGCACTAGAAGTG
>CM070035.1:52421378-52435286 GCA_036250615.1 Ptychadena robeensis | reverse complement strand
CACTGAAAAATCACGTGCTGCTGTGACGTGGTGCCGGGTTCTGCTGAGCCCATTAACCATATTTTAGGAACGGAACACAAGCCAGCGTAAACCGCGTGAGAGAGTCTTTTGCCATATGAATGAGTCTCTCCATTTCAGAAATTTTGTCTATTTGAGCGTACCACTCTTGTATCTTTGGAGGTCTAGTCCCCCTCCATAGCATTGGGATCAATAACTTGGCCGCGTTAAGCATGTGGAAAGTGAGAGAGCCTTTGTAAGATTTAATGGTCTCTTGTGTGTGGTGCAGAAGTACAGCTGCCGGTGTGAACGGCACAACTTTGCCAGTAACCTCATTAATGTTTGCAACTACCAATCGCCAAAACCTGTTAATGCGATCACACTCCCACCATATGTGTTTGTATGAACCCTCTTCTTCTTTGCATCTCCAGCAGAACTCATCAGTGAGAGGGAAGATTTTGTGGAGTATTTGGGGTACTCTATACCATCGTGTGCGTAATTTGAAATTGTTTTCCTGTATTCTTATGTTTAGTGACCCCTTTACAGTCAACACATTAATCTTTTCCCACTCTGAGTCTAGGAATGACAAGCCGAGCTCCGTTTCTCAGGAGGATCTGTGAATCATATCCCCTGATGAAGTGTGTACGATTAGCTGGTTATAAATTATAGATATAGAGTGGCGTATAGACTGCCCTTTTGCCCATAACCTTTCCAAAAAAGTAGGCTCTCTACAAATCAGAATCCTGTTCCTTTCAGCGTTTAGGTAATGTCTAGTCTGGAAGTATATCCAGTGGGGGACGTCAAAACCCTCCTTTAGGAGAGCAGTTCTCTCCTTGAAGCTGCCATCTTCAAAAAAATTGTATGCTCGAAACAGATTGATAGTTCCAGCAGGTATTACTTTGCTCAAATCTCCTCCCGGCGGAAAGGCAGGATTGTGTATCAGCGGAGTGAGGGGATTTGGAAAAGTAGTTATACCATGTTTTGTGATTGAGTCTTGAAAAGAGTGCATTGTCGATTTCACTAAAGGTGGAAGGACAATCTTCTGTTTAGGCAACCACGGTAAGTAAGACAAGGGTACGGGAGAGTCATTCTCTAAACCAACCCATGCTTTAGAGGACCCATGTAAGCCCCAGTCGAAGACCCTAGCAATTTGGCACGAGCGATGATACAGTTCTGGGTCTGGAAAACCAGTGCCTCCTTTCTTTTTTGGAGCAGTTAATGTTCTGTATGCAATTCTGGGCTTTTTATTTCCCCATACAAACTGCCTTAATAAAGATCGTATTGAAGCAAAAATGACAGAGGGATGTGAATGGGTAGTGTCTGAAAGAGGTATAAAAATCTGGGGATAACATTCATTTTTACTATTGCCATTCTGCCAAACCAGGAGAAGATTGGTCTGTGCCATTTGGACAGGTCTTCCTTCTTTGCCTTGAGAAGGGGGGGGGGGGAAAGTTCCATTGGAATATTTCCTCTGGCTTCCTGGGCAGCAAGGTTCCTAAATATGTAATGTGTTTGTCCGCCCATTGAAAGGGATAGTCCGTTTTGCATTTGAGTTCAGTGGCCTTGGAAGTATTTATATTTAGGGCGAATGACTTAGCGTGATAATTTTTAAAATTAGATAAAGTTTGGAAGTTGTTTAGAATGTCGACTAAGGCAGGGAGTGTAGTGGTTGGGTCTGTTAGGGTGAACAAGAGATCATCTGCAAAGGCAGCAGTTTTGTACTACTTGTCTTTGATCCATATTCCTTTAACAAATGGGCAAGCTCTTATTTGTCTGAGGAGTGGCTCCAAGGTCAGCACAAATAACAACGGTGATAATGGGCAGCCTTGCCTGGTGCCGTTCCTAATTGAAAAAGACTCAGATAGCGTTCCATTGGCTCTAACTTTTGCATATGGGCAAATATATAGCACTGCAATACGCTGTAGCATAGTGTGTCCAATGCCAACAGACTCCAGCACTGCAAGCATGTAATTCCAGTCTAGCCTATCAAATGCTTTTTCAGCGTCCGTTGAATTTGTTTTTATGTTGTGTATTTATTTATTTGAAATGTTTTGTTCCAGAGCATAGGTTTGCTTTAAATATATAAAATTGATAAATTTTCTTATAAAAGCAATTGTAAACATGTTGTAGCATGAAAAAACCTAGCAATTATGTGAGTGAAAATAGGGAGCAATAAACACATGTGTATGTATATAATTATAAAACCAAAAATAACACATGTAAAAAATATAACAAAATAACTATAATTCCAGTCCCCACATCTCTGTGTCTTCATCTATTAACTATCTAGATATTTGCTTTTCACTTTATGTTGTAACAGATGTTATAGCCGACTTCCCATGTGTACAGAAGCAAACATTTATTTCTATACAATAAAAGCTGTTACAAATACACAGATGTAAGGTTTATTCTCATTTACACAGAAATTATAGTGTAAAATGTTTTTATAATGAATATATAAGTAGATTACTGCTGATGGTATTATAAGAGGAGAAAAGGACCTATAAAGAGTCAAAATCACTAAATCTATTTTTAAAATACAGAAATATATAGTCAATACAGTTCCAGTATACTGAATCCAGTCTATATGCTTTATTTGAAACAATAGCATGGGATGTTATAAAAAAAAATTGGTTTCTAATTAGAATATCAAATGCATTTAAATCTTCATTCAAATGATTAACATTTTCATTAGACCCACACATAGGCTCATTTCCACATTTTTCTTAATCTCTTAATATTTTACATTTGGATTGAAAGGAATCATGATCTCAATGCTGGGATTTCTTTTTCAGAAGCTGCTTAAGTAGTTTTGTAATATGCAAAGATTGTGTTGGATAGAGAGAACAATATCATCTTGATGCATCTGCTTATCTGCAAGAAGTGAAACCTAGGAAACTGTGGGAGATAGTCATAAAAATATAATCAACTTCAAGCACAGAGAAGTGCTAATAAGACATAATAATATAATAAAAGAAAATTGGACTGAGATTTTACAGCTGAACACAGTCTTTTTCATATTTTTGTCCTGGCTGGTGAAATATTAAAAATATCCCTACTCCTTTGGGTCATATGACTTTGCATGTTAACTGAATCTCAAAAAAACAGCTCTACAATAAAAGATGTTGACCTGGACATTTTGATAACGGATCATGCATATTTAATATGAATCTGATCCCAGACTATGAACACTAAAGTATTTACTTATTGAGAATAATCATCATAGCTCTTTAAGGACTTATTAACACTCTAGTGTTATGGTAAAAAGGCTACCCATCTGTTGTCCATGTAAAGCCCAGGTGTCCAACCTGCAGCCCTTCGGAAGTTCTTCAGTGGACCTCCTCTGTCCTGCGGCCCCTGAAACCTAACTGTTAATGCATAGGAAATCACCTGTCCATCGATCCCCAGCTGACCTGTCCTGGCCCGAGATCTTATTAGAGTGGGAATAGGAAGAGAGGCGAGGGACTCGCTCAGGGTCAGTGAACCAGACTGTGTCTGAGCAAGTCCCTTGCCTCTCCTTCTTTTTCTGCTCTAAGTAGATCCTGCGCAAAGACGTGTTGGCGAGAGATTGGCAGGTAGGTGACTGTCTATGCTCCCACTATCCCAAAGAATGGGGGATGATTGCATTATGTATATTGCGGCACATCCACAGAATAGGGGAACATAACCATTGAATCAAAGGTTATACAAGTCAGAATAGATTGAAAATGTTATGTGTGGCCCTTTGGTGATGCTGATGGCTGCACTCGTGGCCCTCCATATCAACTCTGTTGCCACCACTTATGTAGAGGATGGTCCTGATTCCCCAGGGGGTATATATGGTCTTGATTAAAAGGGGTCAGTGTCTTGTAAAGTGTCATGTGAAGAATCCCAGTGAGAGCCACAGCCTATGGGACTACCATTTCCAGCTGGCACCATGTGAGTGTTGGAGATTCCCCTACCTAGGCATAATATAGAGGGACAGCTCCATAAGAATATTATCAAGGGGTCTGGTAACAAATGTATTCCTAGTCAGCAGCACCATTTCCCCCCCCCCCCCAAAAATTGGGGCAGGTGGATGCCTGTGTCTTATATTTTGAAGGCTTCGTGTGGTCACGCCAAAAAGATTAGCCAGGGAGGCGCAAGACCTGTTAGATGAGAAATCTGCCCACGGACCGCATTGTTTACATTAGAGGAGCTCCGCTGATATAATCAAGCTCTGCACTTGTGTGAAAGCTGGACTCACACTGCCAGCTTTCACACTCGGATCCAAACAATGTTAGCGATTGATAACACAATGCATAGGAGAGATCTGCCTGTGGGCGAATCTTTCCTACGGCTTTGTGTTTACTGCTTTAGCACAAATCATAGCAATGCAGATGGGAGAGCTGCCATCTGCACCAAATTTGGAGTTTGGCACAAGCTGCCCACCTCACACACAGCTCTGCCTGTCAGAGTTAGAGGCAGGGAAGCTGTCAGAGGCAGCATCTTCACCTCTTTAACTCCTATTCTGCCAGTCGGAGAATGGAGCTCCGACCAACAAAGCAAAAAAATGTTTCTGCCATCAGACACTCTGAAATATAGGGTGCATCCTATACATTGGATCCTTTTATAGTTTAAAAAATAAAGTATATTCCCTACCTAGTAAAGATACCCCTGTTAATATACAATGGCTTGGACAATCAAGTTACTCTCCCAGGCCTGTGCACCATCTCATCCAACGCTGTCCTGTCAGCGTTGGATGAGATGCAGAGCAGCGCATACTTACTTTCACGCTGTCCCGGTGGCTCCGATGTGACAAGAAGACTTCTCCAAGAGAACGGCACATCGGGGAGGCAGCGGGAAATTTAAAAGTAAATTGCATGAAAACAGCTTTCTATGTAGAAAACTGATTTCAGTGTGGTTCACTTTGCGGATGTGCCTCTTGCAGTTAACCCTTGGGTGTTTATTACACCAGGGGAAAGAGGGTGTCAAAAAGAATTGTACTGGATACAATGATAACTGTATCCAATACAAGTCAAAGTAAAAACACAGAACACATTTCCAAATGAATATTTTTATATTATAAACAAAAAACAAATATAAATACATACTGTTTTGAACTGTACTGTTTTGAAATCTATCATACAAAAGAAGTATTTAAGAAATTCATACATTTTAGTCATTTTTTTTAAGCATAATTTGTACATAATTGTTTGTTTCAAACATTTTTATATTCAGGATGTCGACTAGACCCTTGTACGGACATATTTTGGGAAGTTATAGGCCTACAACATAAAAAAAAGCCATTAAAGTCTATAGTGCGCTTTTGGTACAGAAATCTGGACCTTGCAAGAGCACTAGGGAGGTTAAAATGCGATCATATGCATATCGACTTTTTAAAGACGATGGAATGGAAAAATCGAACTGTATATGCCCAGCTTAAAAGTCACATCATACCCACAACCCTTCTCTATATCTCCAGGCATTTTGATAACATATTCAGTGGCATTTCAATTAATTTACAAAGCCCAGGTAGTTGAAATTTAAAAAACACATGTGACCATCAGTATTGTAGAGTAAATTACCCCAGAGGTGTCTATCAACATACATGGGCTCAACTTAGTCCAATATTCAGCCCATGGCACATTACTTAGGGTGACATTGTCTTCCTGAGCTGAATGACACTCCCAAACATGCCAAGTGCACCCCATGAAACATACGTGATCTCAATATTTCCTCCTGATAGTCTTGTTGAACTATATTATTCCCTCATATGCACTGACCCTGATGACTAGGTACATTCAAGGAAAAGTAATCACTGGTTGTTGATCATGTTTGCCTAGAAATAGGACATGACAACCTTTTCTATGTGCATTATCATACATATGTGTTTCAACTGTTTATTGAATTATTGGTTTTCAATTATCCTGCAGTGTGAGGTGTCATCTACTGTGCGCCACACTTCACTACAAAACTGCATTGATTTAAGAATGTGTGTGTATGAAAATGGGAAATAACTGGCAGACCTCAGAAAGCAGGTTGGCATCGCTGCTGGCAGACTCCACATGGTGATTTAAAAATGTCCTCTCCCTGTTTACTCATACTTCATGCCATATGAAAGGAGACGGAGGATGACAAGGTTTTATTCAATCCGTGAAGCTGTATAATTCTCTGAAGTTGAGTTCTCTGCCATCCTGACCTCTTCAATATTCTTTATTGAACTTGGTAGGATATGTCTGTTCTGTTCTTTATTCACAGGCTCACTTACATGTGGGAAAGGGTAGATTGGTCTAAAGCATTCAAGTACTGAATGATCAAAGGAGAACAGCACACAACTGTATTTCATTGAAGTCACCGGACATAAATTCTGATAACTCATTCTTGTGACAAGCACTGAAGCCAGAAACGAAAATGGCACAACATGAATTCATCATTTTGACAGAATTTCAATGAGGATGAAGACAAGGAACAACAAGCACACGTTCATGCATATCTAAGCTATTTGTCTCTGTGTAATTTGATATTTATTTTCCCTTAACAAAATCTCACATACTTAGTCATTCTTTAATTGCTTTTATAAACTTGCTAATATCCTGCATCCTATGTAGTTATGAGATTAGGGAAAGGTAGGCTCTCACGTTTGCTCAGTCTAAAGCCAAAATATTCAAAATGTAAGAGTCAAACAAATCTGTCTACTATACATACCCTGTTTCCCCTATGATAAGCCATCCCCATCAAATACCCACCCTCCGATTTTATCCCAAAATGTTAAAATAAGCCACCCCCCGCAAATAAGACACCCACCGATACCTGTCCCTGCCTCAATCTCCCATTCGGGTGGTACAATGGGTAACTGTGTGCCTCTGTCAGGGCTGGCTGCAGTGCAGAGCAGAGCAGGAAGTGACTACAAAGGCCCGCGCCTCCGCACCAGGAAAGACATGCAAGCTGCTGATCCCTGCTATAACGGAGCCTGTTACCCGGCCGTACCGGTAGAACCCAAAAAAAGTGAATCAGTTAAGGGGACAATGAATGGCACAGAGTGATCAGAAGAGGACAATGAATGGCACAGAGTGATCAGAAGGGAACAATGATTGGCACAGAGTGATCAGAAGGGGACAATGATTGGCACAGAGTGAACAAAGGGGATAATAATTGTCACAGTGTGATCAAAGGGGACAATGGGTTGCACAGAGTGATCAGAATAAGACATCCCCCTGAAAATAAGACCTAGGGCATATTTTGGCGTTTAAAAAAATATAACACAGTGCCATATCATCAGGGAAACAGGGTGATTAATTGATTGGTTGCTACTTAATTCAGCTCTTTTTAGTGAAAGACAGAAATAAGGTTTGAACCCTGTATATTTCTTTAGGGTATTTTCAGCTTACATCTTTTCTACAGCTGGTTACCGTATTTCACTGAAAATAAGACACTGTCTTATATAAAGTTTTGCTCCCAAAGATACCCTACGTCTTATTTTCAGGGGATATCTTATTTTTCCATGAAAAAGAATAGGGCCTTGGTTTATCAGGGTGGGGGTATAACTTAAAAAGACACAGAGGGGGGAATCAAAAAGGCACAGGAGACTCAGAGGGGTGGATTCCCATTTTAGTAACCCCTTCTGATCCTCCTGTGTCATTATGATTGCCCCCTCTGATCCCTCTGTACAGAGTTACAGTACTGTATCCTCAGGGGTGCCTTATTTTCAGGGGGATGCCTTATTTTTTTTGCGAAAGAGGGTAATACTGGAACTGGTCTACATCTCCTACTTACCCCACATTGTTTCTATCTAGTATGACAATTCATCTCAATGCCTAATGCACCTCCATTAAAGAGTTTCTTAGGGTATAGGCAAAATGTAAACATATATGATTATAACTATGGCTAGTATTAACAAAATACCTTTTCAGAGTAAATCTTTTGTTCTTGTAATCTAGTTACACTAACCATTTGTCCTACCAACAACATTAACAAGCAGTAGGCAACCTATTACAAAGATTAAATACAACACCTTTATCCTGTGTGTGAAGTATTATTCATCTAGGGAAATATTACCTGAGATTTAGTCATAAATAAATTGTCTTTGCATTTGAGTATTTATTGTTGAAAACTAGTCTTCTGAAGGATCACTTGGTGGGACACCAAAAATATGTCAGGGAAGTTGAATGCTGTTAATGGAATATATTAACCTCCCTGGCGGTTCACTGAGGTGCAGATTTCTGTACCAAAAGTGATACAGTGTTTTGCCTTTCCGCCCCCATCGGCGTCACCGGTGACGCCGATAGGGACGGAAAGGCTCTGTGTGCCTGCAGCTTTGTAGAAATGCTGCAGGCACACAGAGAGCCAGCGGTTGCGCCTGATTCCGGCACGGGCGCAGTTTGATTCACGATCAGACTGCGCCAGTACTTGCTCCAGGTGGGCGCGTTCATTTTGCAATTGATCACCAAGCGCTTACCCTGAATGCGCATGGTGATCATTCGCAAAATCGGCTTTAGAGGTACAGAAAAAAAAAATTTTTGGGAAAAAAAATATTTTTTTTTTTTGAAGGTTACACTTGTTTTCTTTTCTTTTGATTTGGATTGGATAAAACATTTATAAAATATTTATCCAATCCAATCAATATAAAACAAATGTAAAAATATGAAAAAAAAAATCTAAGAAAAAAAAAAGTTTCTGTACCTTTAAATCTCCCGCCCGCCGGATGACGTCATCGGCAGAGGAGAGCCGTTCACGGAGATAGCCGGAGACCTCGCCTATTTCCGGAACAGCTCGTGTGCAGCCGGACACAGATCCCACTATCAGGAACACTCAGCGCGAGCGTTTCTGATAGCGGGATCCACTTTCAGCTGGATTACAGAAAGACATTTCTATAATCCAGCTCAAAAGTAAAAAAAAAAGATTTAAAAAAAGACTGGGGACCGGGTCCCGCCTCCGTGACGTCACACGTCACTCCGGGACCCGGAAGAAGCCGAGGGAGAGATGGCGGAGGGAGAAGATGGAAGAAGCCGGAGGGAGAAGATGGCGGCGGCGGAGCAGGTGAGCTCCCACGATGTGCCCGAACCCAGTTCGGGCGTATCGATAGTTGCAGCTTCCGTTGGCCCGAACTGGGTTCAGGCATATCGCTAGGGAGGTTAAATATACTTCATATATAAATAATATATAACTTAATTGTAGAGCTGATGTGGTGGGAGCTTTATTACAACACAGTTATGAGATGGAAGTTTATAGTAGCACAAGAATTAAGAATATGTTTGGTGGCAAATCCGCAAGGTGGGAAGTTAAGGCACACTATAGTTCCTGTTACCAATCCTAGGCAAAGTAGAACCATAGAACGTGGGAAAACTTAATTTTTAAGGTAGGTTTTTCCTGAAGTGGACCTATCACCCACTTATGTTCTTCTAATAATTGGCACTAAAAGTGCTGAAAATAGGGCAGAATGTGGCAAAAAAAAATAAAGAAAACTTACCTGTAAATTCCCTGGCAGCCCCTCCTCTCTCCCTCTCTCTGATGGTGCAGCTCTGCAGAGGAGTCGAACAGCTGATATCTCCGAGAGCAGTGACAGCCTGGAAAGTACCTAATTACATCTCTGTATTGAAACCTACCCAGACAATTTTCTAAATTGAAAACTATTATATGACTCCCCCCAGTAGCCACCGGTGATATTGAACTGAATTAACCCCTTGGAAGCCTGGCAGATAGATATGGAATCTCTCATGATTTCAGAGAACAGCAGGTAAGTGTATTTTTAATGATTGTGGAGCGCTATGCCACCATCATACCAGCTCAGAGGCAAATTTAACATTTTTATATATGTTTTTTTAATCATCCGCTTTGACTGCCTATTCCATGGTTATCATTAGAAATTATACGAAAGTCAAGTAAAGGTCTAACTTTGGTTAACTTATATATGGGTAATAAAAAATACTTAGGGTGGGGGTTGGCAAGACAAGAAATGCAGAGTGAGTTACAATACCTGTCACATTTTCCACTATTTTGTTGTCTTGCATGTAAAGCTTTGTTACTGGATCAGGCTGTTATATACTATTGGTCCTTATTGAATACTCTCTATAGTGAGCAGTGTGCCGCTGTTTAACAACAGAACAATAGCTCTCTGCTCTTGCAGGCAGACCTTACAATTCACATGTGCTCCTCAGAAATGTCATTTCACTTTGGAGCTCTGTACATCACTGCTGTCCTTTTGCTTTGCTGCTATTTATCATACTTCATACTCTGCTAAATCTGCCAATTTTTATTTTTCTCACTGACAACAGCTGTCAGCACTCAATTTATGTCTTAAAACTCTTGGTGGCAGCATAATCACCAGTCGCTAGATTTGTGCTTTTCTGTTTTCTGTTTCACTACCCTTCATTTGTGGCTTAGAGCTGACAAAAGCACCGCTGATTATTACCCTGCAGCCACAGAGATCTGTGATAGGCACAATAAAGGGGCCATAGTGGCACGTGATAAAAATTTTGCCCTTTCTGCTGGAAGGGTTTTAGATGATGTTTCTGATCATTTGACATATTGTTCGAAGATTAATTGTCTGTTAATTTCCACACATTAAGGGATCATTTCCATTGGCAATTCCTCTAGGCGGGGAATAAAACCCAGATGTGACATCAGTGACGTCACATCCAGCACCTGGAACGCATAGTTCCTGGTTGTTCTAACCGGATGTGACGTCACTGACGTCACATCCGGGTTTGCGAGCCGGTTTCTCACTGAAAGACCGGGTTCTCTACCCGGTCTTCAGTGAAAACATTCTTCCTGCGGTGGGATCTCGCTGCTTATGATCCCACCGGAGGAAGAATAGAGGGCTCCTTCTCGCCAGCAAACAGGGCGGGTAGACCCGTACTGTCGAGGCGAGAAGGAGGGCGAACATGCCATCACTAATCTCTAACACAAATAGTTTTTTCACATATTAAAATCGGAATTTCGACTTTATTTTTTAACTTAATTTATGCAAAAACTCCATGTGCTAGAGCAAAACTTTTTTTAAAAAAATGTTCCCACAACCCTTCTCTACATCTCCAGTAATTTTGGTGATAAAACCAAAAATAAAATGTTCAGGGGCTTTGCAATCAGCCCCCAAAGTCAGCTAGTCGAAATATTTGACCATCTCTACAGGCTAATGCTTTCGACCCAGAAATATCAGAATAGTTAAGTTAATACAACGGTAACTGAAATCTTGCTGGTTGATTAAATATTTATTTCTCTCATTACAATGCACAACATTCTCTGACTTTTTGTGCACTGGGGTTCTGAGGGCTTTAAAATACTTATTCTCTTCAACTCTCTTTCTTTATCAACTCAAACTTCAACAGAGTTGGTCACTATTCAGAAAATAAATTTGGGCAGAACTACGAATGCAATAACGAGAGTAAGATATGATTGCCACTATCCCCATCACATCAATACATACAAAAGGGAGGAAAGTTAACCTTGAAGGGGTTAACATACCAAGAGGTGGCTAGCGTCTGGGGATTTTTCTTGGCCAGAAATAGTATGCCTGAGGTAGGACACAATGTTAGGAATTAGATTAGAAGTTAGACAATTTTATTATACATGTTTTGCAGATCACATCCATAGAAGGTAAGAAATACATAGTTAAATCAGCCACAGTCAGCGAGATAAATATACATACACCATACATTGGTACAATATGTTATAAATATACATGTTATAGGTAAAACAGGTGTGGGGTGTGGAAGGGAAGCACTGAATTTCCCCCTAACACCATAGACCCCCTCGATGCATTTTGGCCCTCTAACGTCAGGAGGGGAGGACGGTCCAAGCTTTCAGACCATGTCCATCGCCCATGTGCCATGTTCCCACTTTTCCCAAATGGGAGTAGGTAGAAACTGGTTACAGTCAGTGGGAATGTAAATTACTAAATTATGTCAGTGGGAATGTAAATTACTAATCCAAAAAAAGATTGGGCTTCTAAGGGTGTTGGAGACCTGTGGGTTGAAAGTCACAGTAGACATAAAAATGTTTATTTAGTGTGCGTTGGAAGAGTCTTATACTGCGAGAATATCCGAAACTCTATATTTAAACTGGAAAAGTTGGGGGTCGTCTTATACGCCCAGTCGTCTTATACGCTGGAAAATACGGTGCACTAAAACATCCTTGTTCTCACTGAAATCCAACACTCACCTTCTGAATCTACCGCTGCTGCTGCACTGTCCTTTTAGAGGCTTTTATTCCACAGACACCCCCAGACCAGGACACAGCACTGTTCAATCCCCTCCCTCTTTTCTTATATACTTAAAAAACGTTGCGTTGATGGATGGAGCGAGACATGATGTCCCAGACATGCTCAATGGAATTCAGGTCTGGGAACAAGCAGGCCAGTCCATAGCATCAATGCCTTCATCTTGCAGGAACTGCTGACACACTTAGCATTGTCTTGCATTAGGAGGAACCTAGGGCCAACTGCATCAGCATATGGTCTCACAAGGGGTCTGAGGATCTCATTTTGGTACCTACCTCTGGCTGTGTGGCTCCCAAAGAAATGCCATCCCAAACATTACTGACCCACTGCCCAAACTGTCACGCTGGAGGATGTTTCAGGCAGCAGAACTTTCTCCACGCTGTCTCCAGACACATGTGCTCAGTCTGTCACATGTGCTCAGTGTGAATATGCTTTCATCTGTGAAGAGCACAAGGCGCCAGTGGCATATTTGCTAATCTTGATGTTCTCTAGCAAATGCTAAAGGTCCTGCACGGTGTTGGGCTATAAGCACAACCCCCACCTGTGGTTGTTAGGACCTTCATACCACCCTCATGCAGGGCTCTGTCAGTGCTCCTCCTGTTAGTCCTTGCACACAAGCTGAGGTAGCGGTCCAGATGCTGGGTTGTTCCCCTCCTACGGCCTCCTCCATGTCCCCTGATGTAATGACCTGTCCTCTGGTAGTGCCTCAATGCTCTGGATACTACGCTGACAGGCAAAACAGACCATCTGCCAACTCATCAGGAGCATGCCCAGGCATTGAAGGGAGGTCATACATCCTACTGAGCCTAATTTTGACTTGTTTTAAGGACATTACATCAAAGTTGGATCAACCTGTAGTGTTTTTCCCACTTCAAGTTTGAGTGTGACTTCAAATCCAGACCTAAATTAGATTTCCATTGATATTTTTTGTGTGATTTTGTTGTCAACACATTTAACTACGTATGTGAAACATGTAAAGTATTTATGAATAATATTTCATTCATTTAGATCTAGGATGTATTATTTTTGTGTTTTTTTGGGCAGTGTATATATGTTTCATCACACAATATACTTTTTCTTAATGGTGTACCCCAAAGCCCAATACATATTACCACCCTAGACCTGACTTTGCCATCTTGGATAATCTTTCCAATTTAGTCTTTAACTAACATGAATATTCTAGCTACAACATCTATTCTTTAATTACGATTTATTTGCTGCTCCTTTCTTTAGTTTTCTACACTTGTTTCCAGTTACTTAGAGTCAAATTATCGTAGGTGCTCTGTAATTATGCACCTTATACATTGGTCCCCAAAAAATAATGGTAACCTGGTAGAGTGAAAGGAGGACAAGCGGTACTAGACTGCTTCTAACCAGCATCCTAATCTCACTTTGCCAAGCAGCTTGAGCCTGGCTGACATACACACTGCAGAGGAAAAATTCAGGTGGCTCTTCCCTCTGCCTTTGTTGTTTGTATTTCAGCTGGGCTAAAGCTGTCTGGCTGGCATAAACACAGCTGTAGCAGTGATCTACCCATGAGTGGATCTTTTCTCTGACAGCTTCCCTTCCTCCCCGGCTAAGCTAAGTGCTTTACCGGTGGGCATATAGCAAAGGTTTGACCACAAGCCGGAAGGACTATTGGAGCATTCACACTATAGGTAGTGATGGCCCGAACCGTTCGCCGGAGAACTATCCAAGGCGAACATCGCATGTTCGCGTCCGCCCATGTTCGCGAA
>CM070035.1:52407417-52421278 GCA_036250615.1 Ptychadena robeensis | reverse complement strand
ACCTATGGACTACTGCGAAATTATACTGCCACCATTGCTATGGAATATGACAACTCACACTGCCATGCTATGCTATGCTATATGTTTTTAACTGCTATTGTGTATTAAACATGATTTTTATTTTTTACTAACATACTTATTGTACCTTCAATTTACCTTGATTTAAATCCATGGCCGTTAAAGTCCCCTTGCCCCTGACTGTTGTCGGGGGCAATTCTCACTATTGGTGGTTTCCACCTTTTAGTACACTCTCATTTTAGTATAGCATAGGTTATATGGATGCATACAGACTTTAGCAGGGTACAGACCTGCATATATGGGCCAGATTGATGGCCGCTTCGAGTGCTGTGTGCGCTCACGGCCGTCTATCTGGCCCATATAATGTACGCCCATCGCTGTTTTCGAGTGGGACAAATCAATCCCGCTCGAAAATAGCCTTATCGGACATCATTGTAAATACAGCCGATGTCTGATGCTTTTCATAGAGATCGCTGGTCTCCAGGCAAAGCTTCGGCTGAGCTGGGAAGAGCAGAGCTGTCTCCCCAGCCCCGCCAATGCCTGACAGCAGCAAGATGATGTCATGCAGGGTACATCGGACAGCTCTAATATCAAGCCCTCTGTACCCTGCTTTAAGCTCATTCAAAGCTTTGCCTGGAGACCAGCGGTCTCTATGCAAAGCATCGGACATCGGCCGTATTTATGGTGATGTTCGATATGGCTGTTTTTGAGCGGGATTGGTTTGTCCTGCTCAAAAACAGCGAGATAGATGGTCGTGAGCACGCACGGCGCTGAAAGCAGCCATCGATCTGCCCCTTATCTGCAAGTCTGTACCCTAGTGTAGTATGCATTAAAATCCAAAAGTATTAACTCCAGCAATATAGGATTTAAAGGGGCTCTTGCCCCTTTTTGAGGCAAGATAGAAGAGAAGAAATAGTCTTATGTCAGACATTTTATAGAATTAAGGATGGAACAGTAACGGTGGGAGGAATATGATGGGTGGTTTGAGAAGGGTAAGGAATACAAAGTTTCAGGAGTAGAGGTAAGGAAAGTACAGTATTATGAACATGGTACTGATAGTTGGTAAGACTAAACATGATTCTACACATTACAATCTTATTGAATAAAATGTTTTTTTATAGAAATAGGGTTTTGGGGCATTGTCATTTCTAGCCTTGCGGGGGCCCTATGAAAGTTCTTGCCTAAGGACCTCTGTCGACTGAGGGGTGCTATTTGTCGATGCCCGCTATCCCTCCCCATGCAGATGTAGACACCTTCCATTCTGTTCTTCTTCATAAGGAAGGAGTAGATGAAAAGGAAGGAGGAGCGCTGTGTACAGGAGTGCTCCCCGGGTCTTGGGCCCCCGGGGCCCTATGCACATGCATATTCAGCATAGAGGGAGAAACACCCCTGTTTTGGGGTTTACCTAGCGATTTCCATCACACATCAGTTAGTTAATCTACAGAATATTATACTAAGAGTATCAATCTTACTGCAATGCTAATTTTAGTCCTGAGAATACGGAATATTTTTTTAGTGAACATGGGTTATATCAATTGTTCTACTTCATTTTATGATTCCAATTTCTTGGACTTCTTCCACCTCACTGAAAAATATATCTGCCAATTTTTACAATAAATGGAGGACAGCACTTGTATTGGCCAACTTAATGTCAGCTCTGCTGGTTAATGGTTGCATGATGGAAATAATGGCCATGAAATGAATATCTATAATTTAGCACGTGTACCCATTAGCTATGTATTTTAACTATGTATATGTGTATGGCTACCTAGAGCACCATTTTACCTTAACCCTATGCAGGAGCCTTTCCTTCATTTTCCCCACGTGAAAATACAAGTATAAGACAAAAGTTTGAAAACATTATTAGTACAATAATTATGTTATCAGCGTGAATTTAGTCACTATCTCCTTCTTATTACTTCACAAATAAGGTCAATGTTGTGCTTAGCCTTCACTTACTGTAATACAAGCTAAATATGATTTATGTGTTTAATATCCCTTTCATATTAAGTGTGTAGAATGTGTTTAAATGTAGGGGTGTTCAATAATGCAATGTTATGTAACGTTGTCTGATTAATTTTCTAATCATGTAAAAGCTATAATTGTTTTCTATTGACATGAATGCAAAATACTTTGTCACACTTCATTAATTCATTAGATTGTTGACAGATTATATAATAATAATAATTACTATTATTATTTTAACAATGTGAACATGCATTCTGCAGATAGCAGGAATCAATAGGATTCTCTGTTTATTTTTAGATTAATTGGTTAGGGTGTGATCACCACTAACATTTAAAGTAATCCTTTTTAACTAAAGTTTGGTAACACCAATGCAAGAGTTTGTGTGGTTGCTACATTTCCATTGGTCCTATTTGGGACATTATTTTGCTTGTTTTCAACTGTCCCATTGCACATTTCACTGTTGGTTTGATGGCCAGAATTATTATTTTTTTAAATATATTTTTATAAAATTTTTCAACAAATAACATACGAATTATACAGGCAATACAATGTTGACCAGGGTAAGAATAAGCTTAGACGACAAGAGAAAATACCGCTATGCCGATAAGACACCTGTGACTGTAGGAGGGAACCGAGCAGTTCCAGGGAGTAAGTCTGTGTGGCAGTGCAGACAGCACGGTTGAAGTGTCCAAAGTAAGTGAGACGCAAGCAAGTGCAAATAAGGAAAAATATATATACAGTCGCCCATTCATACAAAGCAGATTATTGCAGGTGCATCGTGTTCCAAATTGTCATGTAACAAAAAAATAGAACGATGGTAAACACTGGCAACAAGGTACCGAAGAATAGATATATAGTTTCTTCTAAACCTAAAAATCAAACAACAATCAATACAAGACAGAGCAAAATAACATGCACTAAGGGCAACTAGTTCTTCCCATATCTTAAACACATGTGTTGGTAAATTGCCAGCTCAATAGTGTCAAAAGGTGACCCAGCCAGGTAGTTAAATCATGGAATGGAATAGTAAAGGTGAGTATGAGAGAAAGGCAAGAAAAGGAGAGAAAGAAAGGAGAAGAAGGATTGCGTTGAGCCCATCTCGCTATCTTGCTATACTGAGGGCGGCACTGCCAATCTTCCTAGGGTGCCATGTTATTGTTCTAGGGCATACCACTCCGTGTATTGAAATGCTACCATGAACTCTGATAATTGAGCAGTGAGTTCCTTCAAGATAAACTTTTTTCATAGCTTTAAAAACCCTTTGGTTTGCTTCTCCTTCTGCTGAACCGTAAAATATGGCCAGAATTATTCATGCTACTTTCTGTAAGTCCAGGAGGTTAGTTATCTACCCTAGCCTGTGACTAGTAAGTGAAAAGAGAAGCAGCACAAAGATGAGCTAACACCCAACAAACCATTGAGGAGTGAAAGGTGTGCTTACAATGGTTGTCATTGTTAATTACATAATTAAAACACATATATAGCAGGATTTAGGTTCTCTTACGTTGACTATGTAACCATGCTCTTAATGATCACATCCATCCATGTGGCACAACCCCTTTCACAGGTTGACATGCTCATAGAAATCCAATAGTAGCCACATTGTTTAACCATAAAGACAATGGAGTTTATACAGTATAGCCAACCTAAGGCAGGTTTTAGTCTGGACCAACAGAAAGCACCAACATCCAAGGACTGTTCGAACCTTAAATTAAGCTCAGAATCAGATTTATATATTCACATATTTACACAACAATGTCACATTCCACAACTGCATTGGTTGTATCAGCAACAAATATGGCCACTATATGGATGTAAGGTGCTCTTGTGTGTGGCACTGTAGATGTAGTCCTTAGCTGACCTATTTTTTTGATGCCAGCCTTGTAATTGGTAAATGCTGGTATCATAGATGTGGCAAAAAGGTTCCAGCAAAACAAACCAATTTAATTCTCTCCCATAGGTGCTAGCAGGCTTTATAACATTGCCTTGCTATTAGGTTATCTATGCCACATAGATGATCAGCCGTTGGGCGGTCGTGATTTTAATTGTGCACGCCAATCGTGTGTGATTGCTCATGCGATCTGGCACGATTGACCAAGCGATCTTAACCCACGATAAAAAAAAACAAAAACGTCCTTATTATAAAAAAATTTTGTCCATAGAGAATTAATGGATGCGTTTTTTTGCGTTCACAAGTGAATAAAAAATTGCATCCATTCATGTCTATGGGAGTGATCAGAGAAAGAAAATCGCGGGGAGACACGGGGGTCCAATCCAGGCCACGTGTGATCAAATGGGTCAAGTCTATTCAACTAAATGAACGCGATCAACAGCGATTGCTGCACGATTAATTGCTTAAGTGGGAACATAGCCAAAGATGATTCAGGCAACTGGGCTAGATAATGGGTAGTTGCGCACAACCTTCAGCAGTGATTACACAGCTATAGTGATAGCAGTGGCCAGAAAGGCTCTCAGTTGGTGTACGGGGCCTGAGCAAGACTGGGCTAGATGCCTATTTTTAAGCAAACACGCTAAATGCCAACCCTACCAGCTTAAGAGACACATCTAGATTTTAAAAGCATTGCCATAAGAGAATTTTTTTGTGTTTAGGTTTGCTTTAACCTGCACAATTTTATACTTTTTAAGATTAATTTTTGTTTATGATAAATTCAGTTATTTTTCACATATATCTTTACAGAAAAAACGTACGGTTTCTTATGCAATGCTCAAAAAGGCTGATGCTGAGATAGGCTGCATAATATACTTTGTATCGGGGTATGTTGCCTGCGTGACTTGCTGAGCAATATGTAAGAAAGAGATCAATGGCTAACTTCATACATGATAATAGTTTTCCCAACAAGGCCAGTGATCCATGGAAAAGATTAAATAAGAACTTCCATTTCTTGAAGAAAAAGAATAGGCTACATATTGAAAAATATGACCCTTTCACCCGTGCAGCTGTTTTCAAGGTTAAGGAAAGGTAGAGCGGAAAATGGTACAGAAATACATTAGATATGTCCACCCACTGTTTGTGCTCTACTCCATTCTATAGTTAACTTTCAGATATTTGCAGATGAAGGAGTGATGGTAAAGGCAACATATTATACCATAAAACACTGACACGTGTCAAAACTCTAATGGAATGATGCAGAGACAGTGGAACATGTCACATTAGATTCCTTCTTTTTGAAATTATAATTGACAGTACATCATCTTCTTTTATATTTTCTAAGAGCAAGCCTAGGAAACTTGCTTTTAAAATTTATAGTTGGAATTGTTAGATGTGTTGTAGTTCAATATAGCCTGAAATATCATAAGAAGGAAGTGGACAACAAGACAAAAGGTCTGATTTACTAAAAGAACCTTTTCTCTTTAATCTATTTTAAATACCTGATTCAGTCGAAAAGTCTTTTTGGATTATGTAGGGTATTTGAAGTTTTTACAGGGTGGGTTAAATGTTCTGTATAGCCCATTTAAAGAAGCAGGCCATTGGTGTATCTTTTACCTTAGGAAATGAGAAAGAAAGATACCCTGGAGCTGAAGATGCTTAGGTCCTCCCAAAAATCTCCTGCCATTCCAAAAATTTTTTGACTAAAACATTTGGTAAATAATGGACAAGCTAATGTACAGCGCATAGGTAGAGACAGTTGTGGAATTAAAACCAGACCCTGAACAAGGTAGCATCCACAATATTGCTTGCAGATGTAGGGATGTGTTATGGGGGATGCATGCCATCAGTGTATGGGGTGACACCATGTCTGCTGCAGCCTTTGCCAGAGAGGCTGCAAACTCAGCTCTGTGCTCCCCCTGCTTTCTGTCAAGTATTGAGCTTCTCCCTCATTTTAAACAGAAGACTGGCTATAGCTTCATGGGGACACAGCTATTTCTTAGGGGAAGACTACTGCTGTGAGAAGACTTTTGCAATGGAATTGAGGTGAGTGGTTAATGATGTGTTATGATGTTTGATGAGCTCCAGCTCAAGGTGATAAAGCTCGCTGAATGTATAGCTGGATTGGAGCCGGTAATATGTAAACAAGGGGCAGTGCCACCTAATGGATGTTTTACTAATTTGTACTAGATATGGTGGAATTTAATTTTGAATTTGTGAGTAAATTACAAAGCCCCTGAACATGGTATCATTTCAACAATTGCTGGAGATGTAAAGGGTTATGCCCATGAACGTTATTAGTTATGAATGTTATGCCCATGAGGATGTAATTTCTGGGAAAATAACTCTTTTATGCGGGTGTCTAGATTGTTTTTGGACACAGACAATGGGGGAAGGGAAGTTGGGAGCCACTACTTTACATCTCTAGCAATTGTGGGGATGATACCATGTTCAGGGGCTTTGCAATAAACTCGCAAAGTCAGCTAGTCAAAATTAAATTAACTAAAATATCTCTGCATAGGCTTTTCAGTGTTCAGGAGAGGCTTTAGAGCATTTAACATGTGTTTTTGAAGTCTTTTAATTGACTGAGACAGAAAGTGATGTAAAATCCCAAATTGAACCCTTGTCTTGTATGGAATTGCCTTGATTTTGTGGAGAACATTAAAGATAAAGTGTGAAAAAAGAAAAAAAAACAGACCTGCATCTTCTCCATTTGTAGTGATGATGTTTACTATGCTACATCCCTTTAACAATTTATAACAATTTTACTTAAAAAGCTAATGACATATCTACCTTCTAGTTAAATACATCACTTACTCTGTAAATGCTGTAGTCTAGTGCTCATGACCACATTTTATATACCCTGCACACAGGAAATTGGCTCTAATAGCCCTAAAACATCTGAAAAGCACAAATATCGGAAGCCTTAATGGGCGTGATGGGGCAGATACAGGAACGGATAACAAAAGCCCTGTATTTGTTCTTATTGATCATACAAATAAAAGTTAATGCTTGGTATATTTACCAGTAATGGTTTCTGGCACCATTTCTCACTGTTCATAGAACATCGCTGTTACCTTACCTAAATGAACAGAGGAACTCAGATAAAAATCTAACAATTGAAATAAAGCTACAATGTGGTGGCTGTAAAGTGTGCTGGAAACTAACTAAACTGTAACACATTTACTGTTTAAACAGGCTGATGTTCTGTTCAGGATTTTAGGGTGGAAAGGTCTCTTAAAACCTTTTAATTAAGAAGCACATGGTCAATGTGATCAGTTGTTTATGCACTAGTTGATTGGCTGTTCCTATTTTAGCCTACATGGGAAGCGGAAATTACCCTGACAATCAACATTAGGGAATGCTAATCCAAAACCAGCCATCCCTTCCCTTATAAATCAAAATTGCCAGCATCCCAATATACAAACACACAAACCTTTTCCATACTTTCCCATTTCCAGAAGAGTTGTGGGACCCAGGGAATTTAACGGCAACAAATACATTTGATAATGTATTCATGGTCATAATCAATTTCATCCAGAAGAATACATGTATTTGGTGTGTTTACAGACTTTTACAGCATATATAAAATGTTGCAAATTGTTACAAAACACTTGCATCCCAAGCATCAGGAGATTTTGTTAGCATAAACTAAAATTGACAAAATACAAGTCACTATGTAGTTGGTCACCCATAGACGGTTGATTGATATCAGCCACTCTTGATTACTTGTTTAATCCAACAACATTGTGCAGCCATGGACCAATCCAGGAAAGGGTGCCCAATACAGGGCTTGGGGCAGATTTGGGTGTGTCTCATGTTGGGAGATCAATTCAGCTGATTTCCTTGAGCACTTTTTTTTTTAAACTGACTTATTGTTTCCTTTTCAAACATGTTTGATTGTATGGTAAGTATACAATTAAACAAAGTGCATGTAGCCTGTTCATCCCCTTGCACTACCTCAGTCTAAACGAATGCCCCCACAGATCTGTAGTTACCAAGATTTGCTCTCCCTACTCTGCGATTTATTGAAATTTAGTGTCCTATCTCGACTTCCTTGGCCATGTATGTGCAGTCTATTTTCATATAGAAAAAATATTGTTCTACTTGAGTACTGCTAAAATATAAATATATGGAAACTGCACAGCGCAGAAGTAGACCCGGCGGACGAGATTGTAAATGAACCACATAATAATGGGAAGCACATCTAAATATTTTCATGTAGAATGAGAGAAGGTGGGTTAAGTTAGGGTATTGTAAGCTTACACAAATACTCAATAAGTATTGCTGGGGATGATATTTTTTGATCCTAAAGCTGACCATACACCTGTGCGATCGGCAAACAATTGATCATGGCATGGTGATGCAAAGAATCAACCACTTTTGCGCAATCAATTCCTGGAAAGAACAAGAATTAACCAACATGTTGGATGCCTGTTTGATTGATTTTCCTTTGGAGCGGGATCGATTGCTCCAGGTAGGCTGCGTTTGGTTCCAGAACATTCGGCGAGAACGCACATGTCAAACGATTGAGAATTGAGCAGAAAATGGAATGGAATAGCAAATAACTTTTGGTCAGTTGCCTACTATGCTTTCGTTTACCACTAAACAAAAATAATAAACACCTGTACTAGTGTAAGATTTGCAAGATAACAGGAACAGATTGTCTTGGTTGAACTTTGAGTTTTCTTTTAAAGTGTACTTATCCTTTTACTATCACACAAAACTTTATGGAACACTGTACCCCTAATACACATATATGTTGTGAAGGTCTTTTTAAACTATACCCACTGCATTGCCAACGCAGTGCACTATAGATTACTTGTATGGGAAGTGGTAACACAGCGTGCTCACTGATCTGTGTGATGTTAACTGTGCATTGGGTTGTGGATACACAATGCATCACGTATAGAGTGAAAGAATTCAAACACTGCATTTAAATGTAAATTCATAAATTCTGAGTACATGCTAAGTATAGACATCAATGTTTGAAGTTGTTTACTTGTTTACCCCCACATGGATAGCTCATTTTATAATGGTATTCTGTTTATAATGTAATGTCATTGATGTAATATATAGCACATAACCTTCACGGGTACTTCTCTTTGTTCAGCTTCCAAGCCCCACACCATAGAGCCATGGTTTCCATGCACTGCACTGATGATGGCCAAGTAGCCTGAAACAGCTGTATGCAGTTTGGAATAAATGGCTCTGTACCAAAAAGGCTATATTTGCATAATTTGCATGGCTCCGCCCACTGTCCCAAAACTAGGGCTTCCACCTAAAATTTTGGGATTTGTGCTGGATTGGGCCGTGTAAATACCTTCTGTTTTAAGAAGGCTTGATTGTGCTATGCACTGCTCGAGTTGAGGGTTTTTTGATTCCTTTCATCCATTCTCACCATAACCTTCACATGTAATATATAGATAGAGTTATTATGTTGTCATGATGATGTCATGGATGTGGTGTGTTGGGGTTCTGACTAATAAGAGCCCTTATAATGCTCTGATACATTGCCTGACATTTCATACCACCATGGTTTTACAATAAAGTTATGCGCACACCACGTCTTATATGAGTCTTGGTGATTTTGCTGTTTAGTCACACATTTCATACTGCTGAAAAATAAAAATAGCTGAAAAGATGACACATCCAATGACATCTTTTTCAGAACCTTTACATTATGCCAAACAGAAGCACATTCAACTGCTACATTACTATGACAGAAGAATTCACAAGCATAAAATACTAGACGTAGGTATGTATATGTATGAATGTTCTGATGGTGTCTCCAATACACAACAAAAGTGCGGTGACCTTGTGGATTAAATCTAATAATAACAAATATATACCGATAGGGAAAACTTCTGGGGAAAAAAAAATCTATGTATTAGGATCACTCTATTGATAACAGAAATTATTCAACAGCTGAGGATTAAGCAAGAGCATTGGACAATCTTGGTCGATAACTTAATATAAACACAAAGTTTATACATTATGCACATCTGATTAATTAGTTTAAGGTCTTTTATGTCATTTAAAAGTTAAATAGAAAAATTTAAGTTTTAATCCATCTGATACTGAGGACTCAATTTGTTGGATTTTACCACTAAATAAGCAGCTTGGGTCACATTTGGAGCAGCCCTAATTTGGCAGTTTTTTGTAAAATGTAGAACAAAGTTCTAAAAAATAATTATTTTTTTTATGGATTTAGGGTATTTTAGGAAGCTGGATTCATATATTCCATTACTTTTGCTGAATTAGTTGTAGTTTTTGTAATAATGGATGTTAATGAAAATAATGCTTTTACACTTTGCAACTTGTCTGTGATATAGAATGCTAAAGATTTTGGTCTGTCTTTTGATGTTTGTGTCTTAAGTAGCCATGCACTGATCGACCTCGATTTTGACCGATCGATCACTGCACACGCTCACGAGATCGTTCGGCGATCGATCGGCAATCAATCGGGTTATGCCCACCCTGCCCGATCAACCCCAAAAAAATCTAAATTGACTAACAATTGGATCGGACAACCGACATGTTGTTTTTTTGGGTCGATCGTTTGGCAATTGGAATACATTGGTGGGCCCAATTATTTTGTGTTTGTAGGCCTACAAAGTTATAAAAGCAATGCATTGTAGAGAAAGAATTTGGCTACAGAAGAAGTTTGTCAACCCAGTCCAAAATATTCTGTATAAGTTTTGTTTTTGTCCAAAATGTCTTGTCTATATATGTGTATATAGAGGTTAATTGGTGAAAAATTTTAATATCATCCAAAAGTTTTTGTATATTAGTAATATAACTTAAAAGGTGAAACTAACATATAAAATGAACTGATTACATGAAAAGTCTTTTTTTATGTTGGACCTTAAGTATAAAATTAAAAATATAATCATGAATATGTACTCACTACTTGGTTTGGGACCCTTTTGCATCAATTACTGCCTCAATGCAGCGTGGAATGGATGCCTGTGGCACTGCTGAGGTGTTATGGAAGACAAGGTTGCTTTAATAGTGGCCTTTAGCTGCATCGTTCGGTCTCATGCCTCTCATCTTTATCTTGGCAGTGCCCCATAGATTTTCTATAGGTTTCAGGTCAGATATTCGCAATTTTGAATATTCGCGATATTCCCCATTGGGGTGCTTATGGGCATGGATTGTGAATATATATTTGCAATGCGAAAATCAATGCGCAATGCACTCGCAATTGAGAATATTTGTGAATATCGAATATTAGTAGAATTATTCACAAAATATTGCAAATTCGAATATTGCCTATGCCGCTCATCGCTATTTATCAGCCTCTGCTTGAGGAAGATGCAAGCGGTGGCTGTATGGAGTTTGAAGGGGGACAACTTCCAGTTACCATAGGGTGGCTACAGTTGATTAATGGGGCAGTTGGGGCCACACTCAACTGAATCTATTGCCGGCTTTGTGCCCAATAAATGGTAACCTGGGGTCCATAACCTGCAGCTACCAATCATGTCAACATTATATAATATATATTAAAATATTGAGATTAACCTCTGTCATTGTCATTGATTAAAATATATATTGACTTACATACATATTTACCTTGAGAAAAAAACCTATGTGTAACCTGAGGACTGCCTGTATCAGCTATTCCAGAAATACCCTAGACAGTTTGGTAAAGCAGCAGTTTGGCTTCATAGTTTCCCTTGTACACAAGGAAAAAAAATAGCACTGTAGAATCACATGTGATTCTGGACCTTCAGTTGAACACTAACAATTTGAAATGATTTGGTGAAACCATGCATAAAGGAGTTGTTAAATGGAAATTACTCGGCATGACCATATGTTCCCTCATCATGGAAATGCAAAGTTGATGGTGAAATAGCTGAAAAATTATGCAGTGTGATATTTAAATATATCCGTATGGTTATAATGATACCACAATGCTAACAATATCCTCTAAATGATTGCTTCAGTGTAGCACAAAGTATGTACGAAAAAGCAAACATTTGCCAATGATATAGCACTAAATATCCATGTGGAGTTCTTTATTTTACTGTGATACACACCATAATACATCTACATAAATACAGCTGCCAGGTAATGAAATGTTAAACTATCACCTGATGTTACAAAAAAAAATGTAATATTCTAAGTTGTAGAAATATGACCTATATACAAATACATCAGATTTTTATAAATACAATGGCTTAAAGATGGCTAAGTCAGACTACACATAAACTGTATCTAAGCTTAAATATAATACAATTCTGAGAAGAAACATGGCTGCCCAGTGACTGTAACAAATTAACACTGGAAAATGTGCAGGATATAATCAGTTGTCTTCCGTTCAGCAACAGAGATTATATTTTTCATGGTGATGTAATCTTATTAGAATTGAAGGTGTAAATGTATTATAGAATGCTTAACCGTTATCCATTCAGATAGAGATTATGTAATCATATCAACAATAGTAAGAGATAGAACGACGACAATATATCACTGCATAGTGTGTGTTTTAGATTACTGGAAGGGAGGTATATGCATGGCTAAGGTTCTTATAATGCATTATATTGGATTGGCTTGCCTTCAGTGTGTTCAAATTATTTTGAGTGTACAATTTGACTTTCTAAATGATTTGTGTCAAATAAATCTGTCTGACCAATACATCTGTAGTCTTTTGTTGCCATTATGACTCTTGCAAAATACAGCCTGCAATAATAACATTTATTTCCCTCATGTAGTCACTGCCAACAAGTTTTCAAAAAAAATTATCACATGCTCCTTTCTTTGGCTACTTATTGTGCATCTCTCATACCTGTACGATTGCCATCCTTTGGCCTTTCTAGAACCTGACATCTAAGGAGACCCCTGGATAACACATAAACATTCATCAATAAGATGAGAGACCATTACAAACAAAACCCATTGCTTCCCAGCAAAATCTATGCAACAACTTTACTGTGATTTTTTGATGCCCCAACCTCTAACCATGGTCAACCAACCGCAAATGATTTGCGCAGATCTGCGACAGGTTTATCACTGTTGATGAGACAGATTTTCACTCTAAAGGGACACACAATTAAGAAGTGGTCAGGGTCAAGATTCAACTGTTTTCGAAAGGATGAGAGAAGGATTTATGGCTCAAACTGTAACCTTGTAGTTTATCTGTTGCATAATCTGCCCCATCGCTCATGTGTAGCATTGCTTACTGTACAGCAGAATTCTAAATTGTCCCTCACTTTACAGGATCATGTATTAAAGCGTCATTAAACCCTCAGGTAATAAAAATCTTATAATATTTATAGATAAAGGGCATTTATTTGTGTAACAACACATCTTTTCACTTTATGTTTATTCTGTGTCCCCACTTCTGTCCTCCTGAGCCAGGAATTGTGGGAGTTACTTGCAGCTCATGCACATGTGAAACAGTTATTTGGGGATGACCCCACAGTGGTGGCTATATATGGGGCATTTTTTTTCAAACATTTCACTACATGAACATGTATTTAAAGTAAACATCACTTTTCAGGTAAACATCACTTTTCAGGTAGCGTGTTTACATCTATGTCTTTAAGTTTAGTGCTTTGTTAAATGAAATCTGAGAGGAACAACCATGAAGGTTATGGTAAGAAGGGATTAAAGGAATCGAAAAGCCTGCTCATTAGTTCTAGCATGTTCATTCTGGAACTACCCAGCTCCCATTTCCATAAGACTGTATTATCTGTAATGATGTGCCCACTGTTTTGATCCCTGCAATCCAAACCTTGTTACTAGTTGGATAGTGTCACCATTATCATGTTACTCCATGACCTCTACACATTTAATTCAAATTGCTATTTTAAACATCCCTCAACATTTCCTAGTGAAAACCTCAACAGTGAGCCCACTTCTGTGTTGTCTCCCTACTTCAGCCTTCCTTTCCTCAGACTACTCATCAAACATTTTCCTACCATATTTAGTTTCCAAAATTGCTTTATTGAGAACAACAGTGCAGGTTATGCAAAGAACAAGTAC
>CM070035.1:52380547-52404217 GCA_036250615.1 Ptychadena robeensis | reverse complement strand
GTCCTGGGAGTTTGGGTGCTTCCGCCCGCGTAGGCCGAAGCCGGGGCCTAGATTTATTCCGATGTCCGGATCCTGGAGGCCTCTGGGAGGGGATGAGGGGCAGCTGAGGTCAAGGTGGGGGCATCGGAGGGCAGGTGGGACCCCTGTGACTTCCACCAGGGTGGTCAGTGGCCAGAAAGTGGGATCTGTCCGTCCGGATAGGCCGAAGCCTGGGCCTAAATTTCGGCTGGTGCCCGAATGTTAATGGCTCCCAGGGCGGTAAGGAGAGCAGTGGGGATCTGGCCACGGGCGTCGGAGGGCAGGGGCGGCCACCAGTCTTGATTCAAGGGCTTTGTGCGGCCGTAGGTCTCGGGCCTCCGCCCGCGTAGGCCCAAGCCGGGGCCTCGATTTTCGGCCGCGCGGCGGAAGAGTCACTGAGCGGATCGGCGCCTTCAAAATACCTGGTCAAGGTGTAGAGGGAGTCCCCCGATCTTGCTAGGGTGGTCCTGGGTCTTGGGGACCGCTGATGGCGAAGGTTTTGGACAGATTGTGATCCTGTGAGGGTGAGCTCTGAGGAGTGCTGCCGATCACTATGGCGCCAGAACACGCCCCCCTTTCCTACCATATTTAATTAATATGAAACAAAGATGCTGTAAATTAAAGCGATTTTTATCACATGAATTCTTTGTACAGAGTATGAAGTGTTAGTATAAAAAAATAGAGCAGAATGTAAAGATTACAACAGCTTATATCACAGATTCTAATCAACTGTAAACTGCTAAAGTCATAATCAAGTTAGCAAGCAACATAATGTCATTATATGATAACAGGTTCAGTAAGTCACACAAACTGAGCCACTAATCTAATTTTAACAGAAATAAATTCAGTCTGAGATACAATACTAGAAAGTTAAATTAAATATAACAGGACATAATGTGAAGTTAATTGTTAATAGCACGGCAGATTTATAAAGAGAAACATGGAAAAGACTTGCATGGACAATTTGTAGAATGCTCATGCTGCATGCTCTACACATAAAGTTAAAGAATAACTCTATACAGAACTACAATGCATGACAAGGAATAACTGAATACAATTTAGAATATTTTTTTATAATTGTTTTTCCTAACACATACTTTTTATGTAAATGTATTTTTACTGTCAAGGCAGGGGTGCCCTTGATTTTTGTCTTATGAGCTTCTGTTTAAATTACCAAGATTAAATGATCTACCATATATATAAATATAAATAAAGTAAAATAAAAAATAAAAATAAAAAACTTTTGTTTTTAATGCTTTGTCTCAAAAAAGACATTTAAAGAAAGAAGAGAAAACTACTTGTGTTAGTTGCTTTGTTTAAATAAAGAAAAGCAAAAAAAAATATGCAATTGCATGGCATCCCACCACCACATTAGAATGCCAGAGTCTCCGCTATCTACTATATGAGCCTCCGCAATTGACTGGTCTGGCATGTTGTGTTTGCCAATTGTGATAGCATTGTGGCAGTTGCGGGGCGATTGACAGACATTGACCAACCACTCCAGAGCTGCCCAGAGCAGTTGTAGTTACAGGTTGATTGGGTGAATTGAAAGGAAATAATGAATGTCTTTACTTAGCAAAGAAAAAAAAGTAACATAAAGTACAGTAACACCTTGTTTAATTAAAACATTGAATCTTTAAAAAAAATCAAAAGGTTGTTTTAATTTCCCTTGATACTTGATTAGGTGTTTAAAAGTAGCACAGCATCACTGTATTTACAACATTATTTGCAAAGTGAACATTAACTTCCCAAAGTAAAGCAATGTTCTAAATCAATTCAAATGTTGCTTATGGTTATTGGATTACAGATATTTACAGCTCTTCCATGATAATTGTATCTTTTGTCACTGTTGTAAGTTTTAGTGTCTAAAAGATAAAAATTAAATGTAACTTAAAAAAAGACATTTAGTCATCTCAATCAATGTCTTGAGGTGACTGGTGCTCTTCAATGACCATACTAAATCTAGAACTCATGATTTTACCATCAATAAAATGTATTATGTATTACATGCATGTAAAAACATATAGGACCAAGCAGAAACAACACATTTCCTTATTACTATGAAGATAGTCTTTAAAAGCTAATTAAAATTTTTTTCAAGAAAGGCAGCCTAAAATATTAAGTGTTTCTTTAAATTGTCATTAAAGCAATGTGAAGTCCTAATGTAATTTTTGCTTTTCCTTATTTGACTTGGCAGCATGAATTAGGGTAAAATCTTCTACATTAGTGATGAGTGGCATAGGCAATATTCAAATTAGCGATATTTCAATTCGATATTCGATATTACCTTTAAAATGAATGGTCACATATGGTATTTATTTTTGCATTGCGAATATAAAATCGCAATGCATGGCCATAAGCTTCCCAATGAATAATATTGCAAATATTCAATATTCATATTCACGAAATTTACAAATTCTTGAATAGCCAATATTCTCAACACTATTCTACATATCAAAATATAACGTCACGAGGTGCATACTGTATCAGTGTAATATATATATGTAATTGTTGTTTTCAGAACAAGTTTGGCAATAGAAGCTAAGTAAGGCCACCAATTATAACTCCCTTATTAAATCCTAGGGGTGGGTTGTGAATATAAAGAAATACTATCTTTTCATGTAATGTCATTGCATTTATCTGACACCTGTCATTGTGTGTCCATTTGCTGTCAAAATATAACCTCAAAAATACATAATGCATTTTAACTCTGATTGTCAATTAGCCTGATTAAATGTATAAAGAGATGTTAATTAAAAACATAACTTTATGTCTTCCTATAAGTGTTTGCTTCTTGCATAATTCACTAATTAGCTTTTGTTTAGCTAAGCATAGTTATCATGCAGATTCACAGATTTGGGTCTTACTTTAATCAGAAAGATGAATATGCATTTTTGTTTTATAGGATGGGTCACCAATTGACTTTCATGCTGAGAGAATGCTGTTAGACATATTCAATTAAAAGGAGCAAAGAGTACGGTACTTGAATGCTGCGGGTTACGGAACTTTGCTCTTAGCACTTTATTCTTTGCACTGTTTATTGATTAGGGGTTCAAAGGTTTTAAGTAAAAAAAACTATATCATTCCACAAATTAAAGCAATCACGTAGCTATTGGGAGATTCACATATACTGCAATAAATTTAATTTTTTTAAATGCTGTTTCTCACAATGGAAATGCACCTAAAATGTGAATTTCAGACCACTCCATGATTTCTAAGTGAGAGAACTTACAAAATTACAAGGTGTTCAAACACTTGTATTTCTCACTGTTTATTAAAATGATAATTCCGCTTTTCCTTTTGAATAAAATTTACACAACTTTCTAAAATTTTGTTTTCTTTTTATTATTATGTACTGACTGTAGATAAAATAGAAAAAGGAATACTGTATATATAAGGGTAGTATCAAGCCAAAACTGTATTAAACCATATTTACATATTTTAAGTACTACATTGTTGCATTAAAGTAAGCATTTAAAGTACCGTACTGCATTTTACTGCAATAAACTCAATGGGAAAATGTCTGTGGGTCTTATGATCCAAATATGTAAAAAAAAAAAAAAATTAGCTCTGCATTCCAGAGGGCTGGAATTTGTCCCATTCCATCCAGCCAAGACAACAGTCTGCTGCTAAGAGGGAACTCTGAACACACTGACCAACTTATAGAGAGAAACGCTTTATGATTAAATAGTATGAGTTGTGTATTTATATTAACATTCTGCGTTGCAATAAATAAATCATGTGGCACAGACTCATCCTCCCAAATGCACATGTGCTTATTGGTAAGTTGTTAATGCCAGATTGTAAAATGTGCCTCTTCATAAGTTGTTCAGTGGGTTCAGAGAATAGGTACTGCTAGTGTATAGACACATTCTAGAGTTTCAGCCCTGCACACTCTGTTGAACCTCCCTTCTGGCACTGGGGTTTCGGATTGGATGGAGGAATACAAAGTGAATACTGCATGGACCAGACAGGCTTACTTTGTTGGAACATGCTGTTTTTTCCCTTTATATGTGAATAGCAGTGTGGCTGATTCTTTTTTTCCCACTACCTTTTCTCCAACATTATGGGGTGAGTCTTATAGTCCGGGGCGTCCTAATATACAGTATTATATGTTTAATATTTTATCAAGGTATTTTAAAAAATAAATAAATATATATATATATATATATATATATATATATATATATATATATATATATATAAAAGAAGGCATACATCCATGAAGTCACCCTAATGCATGGATTTGAAAACGTTGTGGTCTCTAAAAAAGTCTGTTTTTACACATTGGTCATATTGTGAAAGTTCAGAATGGCTGGAAGACTTTGGTCAAGAGCTGCCTCACAGTTAAAAAAACCAAGTTTCTGAATTGGCCTGTTTGATCTGAAGGTGATTGTTCTCCACCGCTGGAAGGATACGTCAGTTTAGTACTGTTTCAAAAAATCTTTTTTGGAATAAAATTCTTTTTCATTTCCCATTTCTTGGCCAAGTTTAAAGCTCTATAAAGCTTTTTCTGATTTAACTGAAACCAGCAGAAAGTTTTGTTCCCTTAGAAATGTCAGTCTCTTTTTTCTCCTCAATAAAAAGTTTTTCATTTAGTGCTAGAACTTCATCATTGTTTAAGTGCGGCTCTGCTGTACCTTGCAAAAAAAAAAATGTATTCCTATCAAAGCTTAACCTGTGGTAAGACTAATGGTAACATTTATTATATACCTTGTGGTTGATATTTATACATGTTTTCAGATGACGAGAACCAAGTGAGTCAATAAAGAAGCCTCTTTTTAACTATAGGTAATATGGGTATAGCTCAAGCCAAGAATCAAAACTGATCTACGGTGCATCTGTAAAGTATTCAGTGTATTAATTTTTTCAAATTTTTTTTACAGCCTTTTCCAAAATCGATTAAAAACATTTTTTCTCAGAATTCTACATGCAACACTCCATAATGATGCGACATGTTTACTTGTGATTTGGCAATTGTATTAAAAATAAAAAAATGGAGAAAGCACATGTATATAAGTATTCACAGCCTTTGCCATGCAGCTCAAAATTGAGCTCAGGTGCATCCTGTTTGCTGATCATGTTTGATATGCTTCTGCAGTTTAATAGGAGTCCCCTGTGGTAAATTCAGTTGAATGGACATGATTTGGAAGGGTACACACCTGTCTATATAAGGCCCCATAGTTGACAGTCAATGTCAGAGCACAAACCAAGCATGATGTCATAGGAATTGTCTGCAGACCTCTGAGACAGGATTGTCTTAAGGCACACATATGGGGAAGGTTACAGAAAATGTGTGCTGATTTGCAGGTCCCAATGAGTATAGTGGCTAATTAGACAGGAAATGCGCTACAGAAGTGTGATGGTTTTATGGAGTGATCCATGGGGCATTGAGTACACAGCTCCAAATAATCCTACTTTTACATTGAAGGTGCAGTCTGAGTAAAGGCTTTTCATCACAAGACAATTGTCTTCTTTTTTAACCCATATTACCTGTATGTATGATAATATCACGCCACATGGTCTTTTTTGTCATCCTTAAATTGTTATATAGGGATACGGTCTGGTGGGAGAAAACACCCTTCCATTTGAAATATCCCCCCTCCTAACCCAAGCTTTTTCTGCTTTTTCTTCCTGAAGAAGCCCTGTCCTTTAAGGGCGAAAAGCTTCTATCTATGAAATTAACCTAATCTGAATTTTTTTTCTGGTCAAAGTCTTTTATAAATACTTGGTATCTCTCTTTTAAAAAAACAATGAATTTACTTTCTTGATTATGATTGTGTTGATTTCTTTTGCAATTATGTTTGAATAAATTTTGATCCGAGATTCCTCTACTTATTCCAAACCATACCCCTGATAATCCCCAAATCTTTTTTTATTTCATTACGATCCCTAATGCGCATTTTCATTGGGGACAGAAACAACCCAGAATAGCGCTAAAAACCCTGCAGTCTTCTAAACGTGACGGAGGTATTGCCCTCCCTGACCCAGAATCCTATTATAGGGCTTGCCACTTGGTGAGGATCCTGGACTGGAAGCTTTATGGCAAATGTAAAGACTGGGTCAGTCTGGAAAATGTCACCTCACCAATACCCCTGTCTGATCTTCCCTGGGTGCCGTCACCGTCCAGACAGGAGAAAAAGCTGTTGCCAGACACGGTCCTAGCGACACTTCAGGCGTTCCGCTACACCCCCAACTTCCACAATCTGACCACGTGTCCAAACCCACACATGCCACTTGCATTCAACAAGGATTTCCCCCCGGGAGAACACTTCCACCCCATACATCTACCTGACACGCACCCTGAAATAAGAGCAGCTCACTTTTTTCAGGGCAACTAATTTAAAGATAAAACCCGTCTGATAGAAGATAGGCTGCAGATCCCTCACTGGCTCTATTTTCAGACGAGACACTATCTGAACACACCCAAACACAGAACATTGATATGCAGGGAGAAAACACTTTTTGAAAGACTGTGGCATACGAAACAACCCATAAGACACTCTATTTCAATCCTTTACACCCACCTAATTGAGATCTCCTTTCCGGAAGCCTCACTTCTCCAAGGAGGAATGGGAAAAGATCAATCTCTTCACCACTAAAGGATCACTCAATGTATTGATCCAAGAAAATAACTTCAAAATACGATCATGTTGGTACAGAACCCCAATGGCACTCAGTAAAATATTCCCAGGCCTCAGTGACGAATGTTGGAGATGCTCAAACGAAGTGGGCACGTTTCTACATGTCTGGTGGAACTGTCCACTTATCAAGCCATTCTGGAAATAGGTACACACTAAAATTACAGAGATCACAGATATGGCATTGGGATTAAGCCCGGCATGCATGCTCCTACATCACAACACGTATCCCTTTCAAGCCTATACACACTCTCAAGCATTCCACATGTTAAACGTGGCAAAGTTACTGATCCCCACTTTATGGAGGACAAACAAAACCCCCTCCTTGGAAGATTGGTACCGACGTATAGACAAGATAAATGAGATGGAAAACCTGATTCACATTTCACATGATACCATGTCCCGCTATGTGAAAACATGGTCGGCTTGGAACACATTCAGAGCAAATGATAATCAGAATTAACGGCACACAAAGATACCACAGATTATTCTTTATTAAACATTGATATACAGAGATTCTACATTGATATTCTTTTCTGCTTTCTTCTACAACATGTTACAATTCCTATTTCTCTCAATATGATATTGACTTTGTATTCGTATTGTAACAACAGCCTAACAATGTTTTATATTCCATACAAGATGTAACGTTATGTTTTTTGAGATATACATTTTAATGCTTTCATTCAATAAAATATTTCCTGCTTATTGGGAAAAAAAATTTGATGACTTGTAACTATTAATGGTTTTATGATATCCTCTCTCATTGGCTCCATAAAAAGTTCAGGGCTGAGGTTCCCAATATATTTTGTTTCAAATTAATTTATGAATGTAGATGGGAGCCACCAATCAAATGCAATCTGGGAAGGGCATAAAATCAGTATTATACGATTGTTGCTTGTAATTTTTCTACAATCCTTCTCTACATCTCCATCAATAATTTTGCACCAGCAGTGTACAATATTGTTCACTGCTTAAAATTACTGCCAGCCTCTGTACACATTGCCGGCGGCATCAATGAAGCCAGTGACATGGGCTGAGAGACCGACACCCCTCTATCAAGATGGAGGTCTATATCGCCATCACCATTACTTGCTTTCCAAGGATATATCCCCGGCCACCTAGCTTTTGGGACGAACCCAAACACAGAACGAACAATGGTTTGTCTCAAAGGCTAGAGAGGCTAAACAATAAGTCTTAATTGCTTTTTAACAGGTAAACAGATAATAAAAAAAAAATGGAGGCCTATAGGACAAGCACCCCAGGCAGGTTAATAAACAGATATATAGATATAGCATAACATATAGAATATACACACTATAAGCGATAGCAAGTTTAAGCATTTGCTTAACGCCCAGTGTGGATGGCCAATGGTGATCGAGTTCTTTGTGAGAGAGAACGACAGTATGGCAGTATGACAGTATGGAGTATAAGGGAAAAAGGAATGAAAGAAAAATGAGGAGTGGAGGTGAGTGAACAATGTAGAGAGACAGTTCATCTGCAGCAATTTTGCTTTTAACTCACAAACTAAGCCAGCTGAACATTTCGACCATCTCTACTCTACACAGACAGCTGGGAATGGCACGGTTACAGCAGCTGTAGGTGAGACACTTCAAAGGAGCTTCTTAGCTTCAACTCATCATTAAGAATGAGTAGGGCAGTAAAGGGTGATGGAAGTTTCTTCACCGACCACCCACCCAAACTATTGCAAAACAATTGCAAGGTCTGTGTGAACCTGTACACAAAATCGTTAAAAACAGATTTTGAATGAGAAAAAATGTATTTTAGATGATTTTGGCATCAGCTCTATTTCCATTGTCATAACTTTTAAATGTATTGAAGCAACTGACAGCTGACCGTGTATCCTAGTGCTGAACAACAAGCCTCATTTCTACCAGTTTTATATTCTCACTAATAACATAACTTGATGAATGATTGTAAAATTACAGTTCATTAAATATAATGGTGAGGATCAAAATAAATTCCTTCTGAAAATAATTAGCTGCTGGAGAAATGCTGAGCAGCACTTCTACTGATAGATGAGTTCAGCTAATTATTGATAATGTGAAAGGGCAGATGTGCACATGGCCCTCTTGTGTTTATGACGACCATCTGAGCAAATTCAAAAGCGCTAGATCCTTCTCTAAAGGTATTGGCATGTGAGTGATCAAAAGCACACATGTGTGGCTGTGCATTATTCTGCCTAATTAATTGTCTAAATCCATCAATCGTTATATAGTCCCTGCATGATAATATATGGCATCACACAACATGGGTAAATGCCATACAGTAGATACACAGGCAAATGAGTCATGTTATAAATGCTTGTACATATCTATTAATGTGGTCTATGAAGTACAAACTTATGGAGGACTATCTAATAATGACTAATTCTAATGGCATTATTCTTAAAATAACAAGGACATAGACTGTCTAATTTTAAGTACATTTCTTGCAAATTCTATGAATTTGTTTCTGAATTGTTCAAAATTGAACATAAAATTGATCAAGTAGAGATTAGACATGTTGGTAACTTTGAGGTGATCATTCAAGTATGTATCTGACGGGTTAAGGTATTTTGATGGATTTGTATCGTATGGCATGCTCACAGGGCTTTGGAAAGGAATCAGTTTTGAGTTGATCACACTGTGTACTGGTATAATTGATCGGTGTTCCGTGATATTTAAATTGCACAAGCCAAATGCAAGACAGATCAAGCAAAGGTTGATGTGTGTATGGTTATCATTCTTCGTAAATTTCATCAATGTTAAATGATTTCAAGCAATCTTTTTTCTACACCAGGCTGTCCCTGATAATTCATTTACTAACTTTTTTAGACAAACCTACAAAAGTAAATACAACAAAATCATGGAACAGGTACTTACTGGGGCTAGTAATGTTTCTATAAAATCTACACTAAATGCAGATTAATTTAAAAGTTAACTGCTTGTGTCTCACCTCAGATGATTTCAGATACTGTCAATAGTGGCAGTTTTAGATAGAGGCAGATAGGGGCAGCATCTGGGTATTGAAAATGTTTTCCAATGGCCCATGAAGCGCACACCCGCCCGGGGAGAAGATCGTCTCTAGAGGAGTGCTGTCTATAAGAGTCTATAAGTCAGTGACATTGGGAGAAAACCAGAGCGGGAGCTCGCCTAGGGCACCAATCTCCCTAGGACCGCCCCTGACCACTAATGTTCTGGCAACTAATTATTTTCAGAGCTTTTTTGAGGGTATCTGATATAGGAGACTGCTGTATTTAAAGCACACTTCGTTTTATAACAAAGACTTTATATATCGAGTCCATAATTATTAATACCCCTGGCAAATTTTGACTTAAAGTTTCTTTTATTCAACCAGCAGTTATTTTTTGACGGGAAATGACACAGGTGTCTCCCAAAAGACAATAAGCCAATGTACAAGAGGCATTTTTGTGGGAAAAACAGCTTTTATTTACATTTGAGCAGAAAGTGTAATGTGCAAAATTATTCATACCCTTCAAAAACAGTAACAGTCTCTGAGAAAAATACAAGGTTCTATACCCTTCCAAATAGTCCAAGCTGGTCTTAAGCATCCTTATTACCCTGATTAATTGGGAACAGCTGTTTTAATCAACTCAACAGGTGAAAAACAGAAGCTCTATGCAGTTGGTTTGTGGATAGTCATGGCTAAGACAAAGGAGCTCAGTGAGGACCATTGTGGCTACTCACAAGTCAGGAAAGGGCTACAAGGCCATATCTAAATGTTTTCTAGTTCCAAGACAAGATCATGTAGAAAATCTCAGAAGACATGGTCGGAAGCCAAAAGTGACACCTGTGCTGGCCAGAAGGATAGTAATAGAGGTCAAAAGGAATCACCACCAAGGACATTCTGTTAAATCGGGGCTGTGCTGGTGGCAATGTCTTAAGGCAGACAATCCAACAGACACTGCACTGCTAGGTTCCACGGATGCAGACCAAGGAGGACACCACAGGTACACAAAAGCTTGCTTGGCCTTTGCAAATGCTCATCTGGACAAAGAAGAAGACTTCTGGTCTTATGTGGTATTGTCAGATGAAACAAAAATTTTATTGTTTGGTCACAATGATGTTTCCTTCATTTGGTGTAAAAAATTAGACGGCTTCAACCCAAAAAACACCATCCCCGCTGTCACACATAGTGGTGGGAACCTAATGCTTTGGGGGTGTTTATCAGTCAATGGACCAGAGAACCTGATCACAGTAAATGGCACCATGAAAACAGAGCAATACATAAGGATTCTCAATGACAACATCAGGCAGTCCGCAGAGAAATTTGGCCTTGGGCACCAGTGGACATTTCAGCATGACAATGACCCAAAACACACAGCAAAAGTGGTGAAGAAATGCTTAGCAGACAAAAACATTAACGTTTTGCAGTGGCCCAGCCAGAATCCTGACTTGAATCCAATTGAAAATATGTGGAGGGAGCTAAAGATCAGGGTGATGGCAAGAAGACCCTCCGGCCTAAAAGATTTGGAGCTCATTGCTAAAGATGAATGGGCAGAAATACCTGTGGAGACATGCGAGGAGCTGGTCTGCAATTATAGGAAGCGTGTGATTGCTGTAATTGCCAATAAAGGCTTTTCTATTGATTATTGAGAAGGGTATGAATAGTTGTGGACATGATACTTTTTGCTCAAATGTAAGAAAAAGCTTAAAAAAGTTTTTTTTTACACAAAAAGGCCTCCTATTATCTTTTGGGAGGAACCTATGTAATTTCCCATTAAAAACAACTTACTGGTTGAATAAAAGTAACATTACTGTAAGTCAAAATTTGCCAGGGGTATGAATAATTATGGCCTCAACTGTATATATATATATATATAAAATAATTATCATTATTTTGTGACCCTCTGCAAGGATGATGAAAAGGGTTTTAATTACCATAAATTGTCATAAATAGTGTCCTAAAAATGCTAAAAATGTACTCAACTATATACAGGTATTATACAATCGTTGTATTTATACAATTTAGATAAAGTATTTAGTTCTCAACATAACAAGCATTATCTTTCATTTGGGTATTTCCCTATCCCTGTAGTATCACCATGCCACGTTGATAACTCATGTTAAAGCTCTCACCCTTGTGAACAGAAACTGAACGGAATGTTCTACAATATTCACATAGTTATAAAAACTTCCTGAATTAACAAGTAGATGGCATTAGATCACTATGTTACAAGCTATAAATCTCCAGTCTGGTTTAAAAATAGCTGCACTGCTCTTAATAAGCAAACTAAACGATTAACGTTGTGTTTATTTAATTTATTAGTTACTGTTTCTAAAGTAACCTTTCCACAGATTCTAATAATTCAAATAACTGCTGTAAAGGTTAAGGCAATTCTATTTTTCCCTTGTTCAGATTTATGCCATGGGACCACTAAGACTATGAAAAAACAAAACAAAAAAAGGGTATTACCATTGTACATAGTGAATGAAGCAGCAATAAAACAACAGTAACCACTGAATAAAAATTCTAAACTATTGAAAATTTTATGAAATAAATTATTTCCATAGCATAACCTTAGTTAATTAAAATCTATCTATCTATCTATCTATCTATCTATCTATCTATCTATCTATCTATCTATCTATCTATCTATCTATCTATCTATCTATCTATCTATCTATCTATCTATCTATCTATCTATCTATCTATCTATCTATCTATCTATCTATCTATCTATCTATCTATCTATCTATCTATCTATCTATCTATCTATCTATCTATCTATCTATCTATCTATCTATCTATCTATCTATCTATCTATCTATCTATCTAATCTACAGTACATCTGTGCTATGTAAGTAAGGGGTAAGTGAGATATGATATGATCATCATAATCTTTCCATTCCAGAATATTACTGCCAGAATCAAGGATCAGCTTGTAGTCATCTAACTATTAATAGAATAAATATGAAAATCCCAATGGTAGTGTAGTACCTTAAGTTAGAGTTTGCCTGTTTTTTCACATATCCTACATAGCTTTGCCGTATGTTCCAGTCGGTGGCTGGAGTATTATAAGTATTATGCTTCTTTTGTGGTGGTGCCACATTTTCACAATATTTGAAGATATTGTCAGAAAAAAAACATTTGGTCCCTTTTCTGTGATATTTCTAGGCATGCTAGGATATGCAGAGAGGCACACTTACACCTTTGAAAAATTATAAGCCACATGAGAAAAATATTGTAATAGGACAAAGATGCAACCTCCTGAACATTTACCCAGAGTGAAGCTGTTGTTGAGTATCGGCAGACTCGCCGAATTTTGAGTATCCGCAAGCTCTCCAATATTTTCCGGGGGGGGGGGGGCATCTACTTCCATTTAGCACACCCCTGGCATCAACGATGATGCTGGAAATGAGAAGGGGGAGGAGGAAGGGGGGAGAATCATGAAGGATTACACCGTAAACTGCGGTGCACTTTTAAAAAATGTTTGCCAAGGAGATAGCCCCAGAAGTTTAAAGCCTATTGATTGCTAGAGATGGTGAGTGTGATGCTAAAATTTCTACACCAGCATGCAAGTTGTATACAGTCAGAGATCAGACAGCTGCTGTGCTTGATTGCCCCAATTTCAGTCTGCCAACAGCCTAAATTTCTCAGCAACATGTTGCCTACCAACCCTCTGAATGAGTACTAAGAGGAAAATGAGCAGACTGGTTTGTGCTGGAAAGAGTATACCATATTGCATTGGACTGAATTGGGCATCACAAACATGAATGCATGGATTCATCCTGTGCTGTATTAATAGTTCAGACAAATGGTGATGAATAGTGATGGAAGCTACCCTGTTGCCTGCTGGCTGGCATGCTAGGCTGCTGCCAGTGATTTTCCAAACCACATATTACACAGTGCCTCTGCAGTGCTCATATCTGTGGCAATAGTTACCCACAGGGATTTTTCACCTATTGTAGGTATTAGTACCTATGGTGCGGCTTTTCATGCTTCAGTCGTGCAACTGCATGTGTGCGCCACACACTTGCCCAGTGCCCACCATAGTTATTCTGGTGGCACTTGTACCCCAGGGATTTTTTCACCCTATTTAGGGTATTATTATTGCCGGCTTTCCGCCTTCAGCCTGCCAACTGTGGTCGCCACACCCAGGCCCACCCATATTATCGGTCGCACTTTTACCCCAGGGGATTTTTTCCCCTATTTTAGGTTATATACCTATTGGGCGGCTCCGCTTCAGCCTTCGTGCCAACTGGTTCGCCCACATGCCCAGTGCCCACCCATAGTATCTGGTGGCACTTGTACCCCAGGGGAATTTTTTTTCACCCTATTTTAGGTATAATATAATTGCAGCTTTCCGTCTGTTACAGCCTTGTGCCACTGGTGTTCACCCACAATGCCAGTGCCCACCCATAGTTATCTGGTGGCACTTTACCCAGGGGATTTTTTTCACTCTATTTTAGGTATAATATATATTGCACGGCTTCCCGTCCGTCACCTGTGCCAATTGTGTGTGCTCCCCAACACTGCCCAGTGCCCACCTAGTTATCTGGGCACTTTGTTACCCAGGGGATTTTTTTCACCCTATTTTAGGGTATAATATATATTGCGGCTTTCCATCCATTACAGCCTGGCCAACTTCTGTGCCCAGTGCCCAGCACATATCTGGTGACAGGGTACCCAGGAATTTTCACCCATTCATAATGGGCATATACTAGTGCATGGCTTCATCCATACAGCCTTGTGCAATGTCCAGGCCCACCAGAGTTATTGCTGCCACAGGACCTTGTATGCAAAAGATAAAAATGCACAGGCAGGGCAGACCCCACAGGGGTCAATCGTGGTCGGGTCGTGGTGTGATATTCCTTGGCCCTAGATAAGGCCAGTGTCAGAGGCCACTACCGCAACGTGGAAATGTGGGGACTTAGTGACGGCTTCACAGGACACCCAATCTTCGCATCCACCGCTCTGCCCTGGCACACACCACCTCCGCATGCCGGCTGAACCTCCTCAGTTGCCACTCACCTGCCGCCACAATACTAGCACCACAGCCCTCATTTGATCCATCAGAGGAGTTGTTTTCTCACATCTTTGAAGAAGAGATGAGTGATGCGCACCATATGCCAGAGCATGTAGTGTGTAGGTAGCATTACACACATAAATGCGGTGTGATGACGATGAGTTGACCCCGCTCTGCTTCCTTTGCTGACGGTTCAGATAGAGTGAAGCGGTGATGATGATGATGATGACGTGGTCCGTGGATGTCAGTGGGTGCCCCCCCAAGAGAAGACGAACAGGGGAAAGTTAGAGGAGAGACAGAGAGGAGGAGGAGACAAGTCTGTAAGAGGGGGAGGTCACGCAAGAGTAGTGGCACAATCAGGCAGCATTATGGCACCTGGAGTCAGCCAGACGCACGCCAATCAACGCATGCGTGCACCACCCGTATGCTGTCAGTGCAAAGCTCAGCAGTGGCATTTTTTGTGTGTCTGCCGCTGATAGCGCGCTGCCATTTGAACCTGTTGCAAAAAGATACTGAGTCGTGGGAAGTTCAAAACCCACCTCGGTACAATGCTTGAAGGCACACTGACTCGCATCACAAACGCCAATGGTTCAACACATGACACAACAGCACACACACTCGAAGCCACCCTCCTCCTCCGTTCCAGCATCTTCAGCCACTTCAACCACTGTGCCCTTTCCCTCCAACCACCAGCCACTTCGCCTCTCGCTTTGGCAGTCCCAGCTCATTGGCCACGGTCAGTGTCAGTGAAGGACATTTGAGCCCGTAAAAAAACATGTCACGAGTCACCCCCTTGCCCGGCTCTGACAGCTAGCTGACAGAGCTTTAGCCGCCAGCTTTACAACAGCGGTGGAGTCTGATGCTTCAAAATTTTTCCAAACGGCAATCCCAATTTTATCCCTTTGGAAAAGAAGTAATGGCACTCTCAGGCACATGTTGGGGCAGGTCCACTACCACTGATACCGGGTCTGCAAAGCCGGGTCGGGCAGGTACATCACATACACTGCCCGCATTGGGTAAACCTGCTGACAGCTGCCAGCCAGGAAGCGGTGGCTCTCTGCAGCGAGTTGGGACACTGGCCACGACTTGCAAGCCGGCCTGCTGCCACCTCTTCTACTCCTCCTACCATCTCTCGGCTGGATCCTCTTCTGTGAGCGTCTGCGCCCACATCATCTGCATCCCGCAGTCCCAGGGGCTATTCCAGCCCGGAAACGACAGGTCACTGTCTGGGCTGACTGCCTGAAAGCAGAGAGCCACACTGGACGCATCCTGTCCGCCCTTACGCACAGGTGGCTCGTGCTGACCCCGCACAACTGAGATGGCAAAGTGGTGTGTGACAACGGAAGAAATTCTGTTGGCGGCACATTGAATTTGGGCAAGTTGTCACATGTGCCAGTGCATGGTCCATCACCAGTGTCACATGTGCCGTGCACATGGCATACCCACCTTGAGTTATGGTACCATCACCACCAGAAACAGCCTTAGCAGCCATCGCTTGCCGGATACCTGTGGCAACGCTGGAAGAGGAGTCTAGAGGAGTCAGAGGAGGAATGTGGCTTTAGAGGAGGAGGAAGACAACCTCGCAGGCATCCACGGTGCTCCTTGTGGTCACCTATCTGGGACCCGTGGTGTTGTACTGGCTGGGGGGAGGAACAGACCCTCAATGACATCAGTGAGGAGGAGGAACGGATATGAGTAGCTCGGCATCCATCCTTGTGCAAATGGGGTCTTTCATGCTGTCGTGCTGTTGAGGATCTCGTATCAAAAGGATGAAGGAGAACGAGCTGTACTGGGTGGCACACTACAGACCCCCACTAAAGCAGAAGTAGTGGAAATGTTACGGCTACCGGAGGTCTGAGAGACGCAGCAGTGAGAGCTGGCTACAAATATGATGCTCTACACCGCTTTTAAGGCGTTTCTGCACAGCACACATGACTCTACTAGGGAAAGGTGACACTAATCCTCCTGCTACCAACACCGCGCCGCAAAGACAGGCCACCAGCCAGCGGACTCACAGACTGCTGTTGAGGAGGACATGCGGAGCTTTTTAAGTCCTACTCATCGCCAAAGCCCTCGGGATCCACCCTGAGAGAACGACTCGATCACTAGAACCTCGCCTTCACACGCGGATATTGACACTCCTGAAAGCGATGAACCCCTGACTACTGGGTGTGCAGACTTGACCTTGGCCAGAGATCCCAATTTGCTCTTGAACTTCTGGCCTGTCCTGCTTCTAGTGTCCTGAAGGACCTTCAGTGCTGCAGCAGCATAGTGCAGAGAAGCGAAAACAATCCCATGAAAATCAACAACCAACACCCGCTCCGACCACCACACCCTTTCAAAAAATCCTACCACAAAGTCTACCCCCCAACACAATAGGCACCCTTACCCTCGCTAAACTCTAGCACATTAGCATATACTCCTATCACTTACTAATTATTTACCCTCCCCACAGCACCACCTCCCCTTATCACCTTCCGCCCCCTAATTCTCACACCATCACAACACTAACTTTTAAATAATCCCACGCACCGACACAAACATGCACCAAAACCAAACACCCAACCATCCCCCCATGCCCGTCACGTACAAACTTTCAGCATTATCTCAACATTATCATCTCGAACACTCCAACCTAAACCACCACAAATTCCTCTCCTCTCCACAATCCCAACCACCCCCCGCCTCCTCACTCCCCTTTATTCAACGTCTCACCACACTCCTAACAAATAACCCCCACCAACCAACCCCACTCCCTCCCCCTATTACTAAAAACTTACCAAAACCGCACACCACCAAAACACAACCACATAACGTTTATTTTCCCGGAAATACACCCCCCAAACCGACTAACCACAAACAACTCAACGACCAAATACTTGAGCTCACTCCCATTCTAACCTCTCAAACACTAGCCTCGTATTCCCACCCCAGACTTCGTCCCCAATCATCCAATATAGCTCACATAAGCCCAAAATATCTTCTACAATCCTAATCAATTAACACCAATATAGAATAGAACACCCAGTCCCATCCATTAAATGAATTCTTTTAACCCCTCCTCCACCTTACGCTATTTTAAAAAATACCCTCACCTTCTAAACCTGTACCTAATGATAAACACACACCAACCCCTATATTAAACTCACTTCAAACCACGATATCCACCAAAAACACAAAAAACACCCATAACCGTAAAAACAACCGAAAAAAACAAATACAATAAAATTAACAACCACAAACAAGTCGCCTCGGTCAAAAAGTTGGATTCCTCACCTTCCTAAAAAAAGACACGAGGTCCAAGGACTTCCGAAGTGGACTGACAATGGGATACATTTGCCTAGCAAAAAAGCCTGATTACATGCCTTGGCCTAAAAATGGTCCCCACGCGATACCGCATACCGACTTTCATGAATCCTCTGCCACCAACTAGGGTTCACAGCCGCCAATGTTTTCATTTTTCCATTCTGCCTGGAAAAGCATTAAAATTTTTCATGCCACGCTGCTACACACAGCGGCATAGCTACCATACCTAATTTTATCTGTCAAATGTCATGACCAAATTTTATGGCAAGTGACCTTGCCCAACATTTTTCTGGCCTCTAGCTGTGGCTGCATTAAAAAAGGCACATACATGTGCCAATTCCCCTTCGTGATCGCTACCTGATCGTGGTGAAGGGGCTTACGGATCACAATGAGCGAGTAATGAGTGTGTTGGCCATGTTGGCACACCCCAGATGAGAAGGTGATTGCTTCATAGTGATAAGACCAAAAGCGATCGGTTGAATAATTTGTCGTATTGGGATCATATAAGTTGATCTTTAAAGTCTAGTAGGTCAAAAATGTGACAACACTGCAGAATTATATAATTGTCAGTAATTTACGGATAAAAGAAACAAAAGCAAATCTGGGTGGTTTCCAGTTAATATGTTACACTACTCCATTTTGCACTTAAATGCTTTTGGGAATTGTTTTGTGGACCCTTTCTCTGGAAATAAACATTAATGAATTAGTGAATAGAGATGATCAAATTTTTCCAATAGCTGATTGCAAAGGCTCTGAAAACGATATAATCACCAAAGTTGCTGGAGATGTAGAGAAGGGCTGTGGGGACATTGGAAAAATATTTTTTGCTCCAGCACATGTAGTTTTAGTATAAATTAAGCTTAAAGTCAAAGTCCAAACTCTGACTTTCGAAATTTTGACTTGACTTTCAAGTTTGGTGATGATACCATGTTAAGGGCATTGCAATTTACTCGAAATCGTCAAAATGGTGGAATTTTTGAAGAATAAATTGACCATCTCTATTTATAAATTTCAGTTTTCACACTTTAAGCATGACAAATCTATGCACAGTTTATATATATATATATATATATATATATATATATATATATATATATATGTTTTATCTGCAGGTATAAAGCTTGATTGCCAAATATGTTTTTTTTGGGTCATTTAAGATCATCAAGCAGAGAGTGTTTACCGTAAGAGGTTTATCAAGTATCTGAAAGTCTTGCAAATTACTCTAAAGTGTTTAATTAAAAAGGCTGAATAACCATGCTTCACTGCTTTATTTAACCAATTAAATTTAACTTAGTGAAAATCAGCATTTATATAATCTACTTTTCTTGCTGTTTTTAATAAAAGATTTTAAATTGACCCCAAGCTGATCATGCCAATAGGCACATGGATAGGTTAGATAGAAATGGTGTTCATTTGCCTGGCTAAGCAGATTAATATTTAAGATGGAAAGATACTGTGCTAAGTCTTTCTTGACAATCCTGTCTGGGTTTGCATGATATGAACTTTAAGTATGAGGCTTTTAATGGAAACAGGAAAAGAAATACTGAAAATGCTTGTCAATGCAGAGCATTATAATATACCAGCAATAAGTAACTGTTGACTTCAAATAGAATAGACAACACTACAGTGCAAATCCATATTTATAATATTTAGACAAATGCAAACTCCAGCTGAAAGTCTATAATAAAACAGTCATAGTTTATCAGCATGACAGTAATGAAGGATTAGCTTGTTCTCAAATTTAGCCAATAACTAACACTTTTCATTCTTGAATCTGATTTGGCTGCTCTTAGGCAACAAAGACAATGAACATCATGTATTAAAGAGTTTTCATTCATTGGAGACTTTAAAACTTTAGTTAACACTTTTTAATGTGATTAATGTTTTGTCCCCTTGGGACTTTGTAAAGAAGACTCAAGCACTATAAACACCTAACTATGGAGTAAATGCAAAAATAAATCACTTTATTTTTTACCTCTTCAACTGTGAACTTGATTAACTTTCTTGGGGAGTTTTTACCTGTACCATCCTTGTAGACCAATGCTGATTATTTTAACAATTTTTAAAATGATTGTTAAAAGAGTTACACATTATGTTTACGTAAGATTTAGACATAGAGACATACATTCTTTTTTGGAGTTTATTATTAATGTAATTAAAAACATGAATTTTCAATGAACGAATAGTAATGAGTGGCATTGGCAGTATTCAAATACGTGATATTTCGCGAATATTCTACTAATAATTTTATTTGATATTCACAAATATTTGCAATGTGAGTGTGTGACCATGTAGTGAAAAAATATATTGCATCGCTATTACCTTTTAAAGTGAATGGTCACACACGCCTAATGTTTGGGACCACAGCTCCTACCTGGGACACAATCAATTCCCATTCACTGTTCAGTGCAAACTCAGAGTTGGTACCTGATGCTAGATGAGCCACCTAACTCTGCACAAGATGTCCCACCTGAAATGGCTGTTGGAGTCCCTTTATCCTCTTGTAGTTAAATGCCTCCAGTTTGACATGCTATATATGCAGAACTATGCGCCAGTGAATGTTATGTGAATGTGAAACATCACTGCAGGTGTAACGTAAATGCTTTAAGAATGTATCATTCGTCGATTTTGAAAAAAGCCCCATAAACCTTTGGCTAACCTCATACTTTAAACGTGCTTTGCTTGCAAAAAAATAAAAAAATATCACACCTTTGATAACTTCCATTGGCTTACATTAACATTTTAAGGCTTTTATTATTTGCTTGCAACTGCACTTTTAAAGTACTATGTAAGAAATTGTATATCAAGATGCTGCAAAAAATGAAAATGCAGCAAATGTTTCTATCGTTTTATGTCTCAACTCAAGATGTGACTTCAAGGACCATTTCTTTTGTGCTTGTCATCAGTTCATACTGCCTTGATGTACAAAAAAAAGTCTTGGAGTAGATTGTTGAGTAAGACTGCAGAGGAGCATACTCAGAAGATGTACATATAAATATTTTATGTGCTATATTTGAGACTTCTTAATTCTTTATTCCCATTGCAAATAGCAATTAAGTTGCTTAGCCTGAATTGTTTCATAACTTGTCAACTTAAGAAGCCTCCACCAATTCTCTTTGACTGAACAAAGGAATGAATATAAATGAATTCATAAGACAGACTGCAAGATAATTTATAACCAAAATGCATCTTGTGTAAAGAAGCACTTTGGGTTGACCTGATCATGAACCTGTCACAAAGACAAAGACCTAGTTTACACTGGAAAGTTGTATGGCTTTGAATGTGTCCATGTATTGTACAATATTTGCATAATTCTGTTGTCATTTTTTGATATCATTGATTGATGTATTTTCCTCTAGGGCTTGATGAAAATGATAAGTATCTATAAAAGTGAATGTACAGAAAGATCTCTTTATCTTTTAATTTTATATTTATAATTTTTTTTGCTAACTATTTCTTAACAATATGATTTGTGATTGGCAGGCCATTTTTATTTTCCATACATTGTTATGCTAAAGCCTTTATTTTTTTTGTCTGGCTATTGAAAAATGCTAAGTACAAAGGTTAGAGTGAAACTCTGTTAGTTTTTCACAATGAAAACATCTTAGGGGAACTAGTTTGCATATCTTTGCAATGTTCAGACATGGAGATCAACTTTATTGAATACATCTTTAATTGTGGGGTATTCGAGTGGGACCAATTGTGGGGGGTTTTCGAGCGGGACCAAAAAATTCCTCTTGAAAACAGGGATATCGCACATGACCGTAAACCACAGTCAATGTCCATTGCTTTGCACGGACACAGTGCTCCAGTTCCTCCAATATCTGACAGCAGCATGATGACGTCATCACGCTGCTGCAAGGAAGCTCGGAACCCAAGGAATATTGAGCCATGTGTTCCCTGGTTTACTCATTATAATAGATTATCCACCTATTGCCACATATTCATTTGCTTGATTATTCATTGCAATGATCTTATTATTGAATCTGGATTATTTTCTGATTATAAACCAATATTACTAAAGTTAGGCATACACGGGTCGATGTTCGTTTAATCGATGCCACAATAAGTTTGATGTGTCACATGACCCTCTTCCTATTGAAAAAACAAAAGTTGGATTCAAAATGGCCGACTTCAAAATGGCCACCATGGTCACCACCCATCTTGAAAAGTTTCCCCCTCATGTATACTAAAGTGTCACAAACAGGAAGTTAATATCACCAACCATTTCCATTTTATTAAGGTGTATCCATATAAATGGCCCACCCTGTATATATACACCAAACATTAATTACTGTAATTCAGTTAGTTAGAGGTTCTCAGCAAAGGATGGTTTAGAAAGAGTAACGTCATATCTGTTACCTTATGGTTGAGTCTCTGTAGAGAGGTTATACAGTAAGTCAGCCATTTATCAGGAACATGGAACCATTTGATTCTCTGCCACTCCCCCATAATATTGAAGTATTCAGTTCATAATTATAGTTATTGGGGTATTTAACTTGGACTCTATAAATAAATTATATCAGTTAGTCAAAGTGATAGTTGGTTCACATTAGTGTGTTAAGCAAGGTTTATAATTGCAAGTATCTATAGGGTACTTCTATATTTATTTATATACATAACTATCTTATGTCCAAATATGTGACCTAGGTTAGGTGAGTTTATGCAGGACCAGTCTTGATTTTTTATATATTATTATTATTATTAGTGATGGCCGAACTGTCCGCAAGGCAATTCAAGCATGCAAAACAAGCATGTTCGCCCATCCTCTCGCCGGCGAACAGTACGGGTGTTCGACCCGCCCCGTTCGCCGGCTAGAAGAAGAACTGTATTCTTCCTCCGGCAGGATCAGAACCTGCGACATCGTGCCGGAGAAAGAATCTTTTCACTACAAGACAATCTTTTCCCAATGCAAGTGTTTGTGGTGGTCCCCTACTGAAGATGGTGTAATACATTTAAGGATGCACTTTGGTTTGGTGGGCCGCAGGATGGCACAGCAGATTGTACACCATATTATCTTTCATATCATCCGTATCATCATATCATCTTTCATTTAATAGATATAAATGTAAAAGTTATATTGATTTCTTTAAACAAATTTTTGTTTTTGTTGGTTGGTTGGTTGTTGGTGTCTAGTGCATTTTTTAATAAACAAACTCTTAAACAGCATGGGATTGTTATTGATATAATGTGATGTTTTTCTCTAATCAGGAAACAGTGGACTGAAGTCAAGTCTTGTTACAAAGGTAACAGAGAATGAAGGGGAGTTACATTCTATTTTGTCAGCATGTGTCACAGTTCCACAGCAGTGTGCCTTGTAATAGCTAGTGAGCCAGATAATGAGCAGCTTAGAGGCTCCAAGTGAAGCAAGATTGGAAATTTTCTCTCTGCCCAAGATGTATAGTATTGGGTTAATCACACTTACATAACAAGATTTCTTCCTGGTTTTCATTATAATGGCATTTTTACCTCAAACAGAAATTTGTTACAAGGAATTTGTTTTTTTGTATGGGCTATACTCTGTGTATCACCATAAGGCAAAATGAAAAGCATAAAACTAATAATTACTATAGTAGATAAAAAGAACAATTTCTGTATTGTTAGACATAAACAGATTAACATTTTCTTATTAACCTCCCTAGCGATATGCCCGGGTTCGGGCACATCGTGGGAGCTCACCTGCTCCGTCGCCGCCATCTTCCCTGTCCATCG
>CM070035.1:52327601-52363996 GCA_036250615.1 Ptychadena robeensis | reverse complement strand
CCCCCCCCATTCAAATACACAGGTTCAGATTAGGGGTCATTTCACACTAGCTGTGTTTTTATTATCAGTATTGTATACTAGTACTAGTCAGAAATGGCCCTTAAATCTTATTTCAAATACAACTTTATTTGGTTTTCATACCAATCATACAGAGACATGCATCGTATATACACACACCAATCATACAGAAACATTCATCATTCACATAGAGACACACTACACTCATACATAGACATGAATCACGAGACAAACACACAGCAAAAACACAGAGACACACACATTGTTGGCTTTTTTGCTTGTCCCTCCCTCAGCCCCCTACATGTGCCCTCCCAGGAATAGCATGAAAACCTCTTGCAGATAGTGCTTAGGGCAAGATTTGCTTAGGGCAAGATTTGAGCCTGCCAGTGGTTCAGTAAGGGTGAATTTAAATACAACTAGTAATCTGAAATCCACATGATACACCTCAAACACTTTACAATAGTAAAGTCAGGCCATGCCTACAATGTACACATGTGATACATTTTTATGTATCTAATTATATATGTATATGTATATAATTACATATACACATAAATGTACACATAAATATATATTACATAAATGTATTATGTATATAATTATATACACTACAAATATATTTGTTTCATGATGTTGCTGCTCATTGCTTTGCAAATTCACAAAGAAGATATTTTAATTTATAATCAGCTTTGTTTTTTAAGTCACATTTAGGCCTGAATATAGAGATGCTAATGGAAAACAATTTTGGAAACTATGTGGTATAAAATATTAAATTAGATGCTTGGGTGATAAATTAAATATCCTCCCCTTCTGCTCTGATTTGCATGTAAATATCAAGCTTATTCATCTGAGTTGTACTGCAGATAAAATGGGCAATACCGTCATTAACACATGTACTCAATTTCATGATTGGAACATTTTGCATATGAGGATAATGATTCATCTGAGTTCTGCTTTGCATTACAAAAATCAATGACTGCAGTTTTACTCTCTCCACCATCTTTATACACATTGGCATCTATAATTAAAAGAAAATGGCACCCAATTAATCATTAATGTTGTGTATATCATGAAACATAAATGTAATCTAGTTCTCAGTTTTCACTTTTTACTTTACTATACTTATTGAATTCATGATTATGTAGGACATTAATCATGAAATTACAATTTATTGGTGATGGGAAATGTAGTACACCTATCAGTAATGGTTAATTTTTGAAAGTAGTAAAAGTCATTAACAGACAATTTAATTTGAAGCCAATTAGGGAAGTCAGTTATGAACTTTTTACGTTTATTCCAAATGATTTTATTAAAATTTTATAAATAATTTTGTTATTAGTCAACTATAATCTGTGCCTGCCTCCTAGTGTGGTCTCACATTGTTACCTTGAGCCCCTCAAAACTGAAACTAGAAGTGGTCATGCTGATACACTGATGCTGAATCATCCCATTGTCATTATATGCAAAGTATTTCATTTGTGCTTGTTTTATTTTATAGCCCTATCTTGATGGTCGAATTTTGACTTTGTGAGCTGATTGAAAATGATATAATCACCAAAATGGCTGGAGATGTAGAAAAGGGTTGTGTGAACATTTGCAATAAAATGTTTTGAAAAGGGCTGTGGGAACATTTGAAAAATGTTTTTTTGCTCTAGCACATGTAGTTTTTGCAAAAATTAAGTGCAAAATCAAAGTCAAAATTTTGACTTGACTTTGAACTTAACTTATACAAACTATTTGTATTAGAGCAATACTTTTTTTAAGTGTACCCCCAACCCTTCTCTACATCCCCAGCAAGTTTGGTGATGATACTTTGCTCAGGGGCTTTGCAATCAACTCAAAGTCGTCTAAATAGTCGAATTGCTTTAAAGAAATTCGACCATCTCTACTTGTCACCAAGGGAAAATACAAAAGAAATAATTATTTTCCATAATTTCTAAGGTGATGTAAAGTCCCGAAATAGGTTAGCTAGAAATATAAACTTACAGTCTTCAAACACTATATTTTAATCATAATTTGCTGGAAATTTTTTTCTGATTTTGATTCCTTAGCAGGCATTGTTCTTTTCTGTGACAACAGAAGCAGTTACAGTAGGACCACCCATACAGAAACTGCCCAAAGCAAGATCTAAGTCTTGTAGAACAGTTTTAATGTCAATAGTAAAATAGTAAAACATGAAAAGTAAAATGAAAGAGGTAGTATATAGGTTACCCAAAATATACCATATGTGACAATAACAATTACGTTCCACAATTTCAGGTAAATACTTATAAAAAGGTGAAAACATTCTCCTCTTATACAGCAACGAAAACAATTGTGGCCACTGGGAATTCAACTGGATTCCATTTGGATTGACTTGGCACACAAATATGCTTATACAATGTTTATTTTCCACTTGGGACAGACTCCTAACACCAACAGAAGGCCATTATGGGAATAATTATTTATATGGGAACTTTTCAATTAACTTAACTATATATGACCTCATACATTTTTGCAATTTCATAAAAAAAAATCACTAGCCAATATACTAAGCTGGGATTTTATCTTAAAAACTTTTTCCACCTTAAATCTGACCTATAAACTGCACCATTCAAATGAAAAACAAACTGAAATCTTTTAGGTGGAGAAAAGAAAAAATATAAAAATAAAATAATGTTGCATAAAAGTGCACCCCCCTACACTAATACTTTGTTGAAGCACCTTTTGATTTTATTACAGCACTCAGTCTTTTGGGTATGAGTCTATCAGCATGGAACATTTACTGTAGGTTAAATGTTCTTTCTTTCTACTTTATGTGCAGAAACACTCCAAATCTGTCAGATTGCGAGGGCATCTCCTGTGCACAGCCCTCTTTAGATCACACCACAGAATTTCAATCGGATTTAGGTTTGGACTCTGGCTGGGCCATTCCCAAACTTTAATCTTTTTCTGGTGAAGCCATTTTGCCATTTTGTGGTTGATTTGGATGCATGCTTTTGGTCATTGTAGTGCTGAAAGATATGTTCATGTGTTCATGTTCAGATTGGATCAGTTGTTCCCGCTCGAAGACAGGCAGATAAGATCGGTGAATGCGCACGTTACTCGATTGTGCTCTATCTATAAAAATCGAGTTGTGGATGGACACTTTTACCACTATATCTGAGATCTTTGCAAATTCTCGAAGTGCTGAAATTCGAAATATCAATCTGCAATTTCAATATGCTCAATCAACACTACTGCTGACCAGAGTTTAAAGGTAAGGCAAGGCATTATGGGCTACCAAAGGTCTTCCTAGTGAACCTCTACATATGTTCTCCCTACTGGCAGACAGTCATTTTACAGGCAGTCTATCCCACCTTAATACAATTATCTTCACCTGTCTGCTGCACAAAAAAATCTATTTGTAAGATGCCCTTCTTTACTCTTTCTTCTTTGTATTGAGATCTGAGCTTTGGGTCACATTTGTTTTCTAAATTGTGAATCATATTGTTCATTTTAATTATTAAAACTGAAGCAACATTTCTAATATGCATTATGCTTTGTTATTCTTGATCTTTACTCTTTTGACAAGCCTAAGTAAATGAAACCTATTATTTTTTTGTTTTTTTAAAAAAATCAAACACAGACCTTATATCACTTGAACAGCTAATGAATCGAGATTAATAATGCAAGGCCTTCCGCAATATGGTTGTTTTTTTGACAGTGTTTTAAAAGCTTTCTGAAAATATAGAGGAATTATGTTTGTTTGCAGGATAATACCTTTACTTGTTTCAATCAGGATGCTTTACCAGTGAAGAACCCAATATACATGAAGTACATTAAATCACAATGAAAGAGGCGCATTACATGTACAGTGTGAAGGATTTTTCTCTTTATGTTACAATGCATCATAAAACAATTTTTTTTACTCCAGGCACTCTGCCCTTCAGCTGTCATTTGGCAGGCGTCCACTTCAGCACAGTTTGACACTGACAGCAACAATGTCCTGCATTTCACTCCAGTCCATCCCTGACATCTTTAAGAAATAACCTTTCACAAGCTTGCCATCTGGTGCTTTGCTTATGGGCTACTAATTCTCCAGAGTTGGCAACTAACAAGTGTAAAACTGTCAAGTGAAAGCTTGCAGGTATGGTGTTTGTTTAACCGTTTTACGTCTATAGATGTTGTATTTTCTTCTTAAATATCATACGACATCTTAAAAAAAATAAAACAAAAAAAACTTAAGTGACTTATAAGCATTTTGGAGTCCCTTTCATTATTCATTTAAACCAATAAAATTACTAACTGTTGCCACTGCACTCTGGCAGTTAATTTAAGAATCAAGCTTTAGTCACGGACCTAATTTCTCAGGCAGGAAAGCAGGTCAATGGTGTGAAAAATGGAAGAAGGGGTACAAAAGTCAACATTAGAAAAAAAAAAAAAACCAAGGTCCATTGTTTGGACTGCAGAGCACACACGCTGCTAAATCCTTATCCCCGCGGCTCTGATATCACATATAGAAGATGACATTGAGCAAAGATTACAGTAACCTGGCAGGACGTTGCTTATAAAATGTCCTATGATTTGTTATTTGATTAAAAAAACAATAGTAAGCAACAACATTTGCCATTGTCTCATGTATATGTAAACTCAATCGCTAAAATGCTTAATAAAATGATAAGACAGTTCCTGAATTTGTTTTTAGTTGTTGTTTGTTTTGGGGTTTTTTTTGTAGCTTTCAATACACATCCGGAAATTATCCCATTTGGGGTTATGAAACCCCTGATTAAAGCTGAATGCCAGACAAATATTTAACTTTTGCAGTGAATACTACTTTAATGGTTTATTGCTGGGTCTTGTTGAGGTGAGAAAGGTGGTGGGCAAGTCTTCTTTTGACTACAGTGTAAAGCCATAAATGAATGCTCAGACATCTGAAAGAGGCTTACAAAGCAGCAGCCTTGCCTGCAGAGGTGGAGTTGTGGGGGCAGTGCTTGAATGGGTGAACTAAATTGCATGTCCATTCAAGAAGAGTGGGCAAATCTTGCCAAGTCAAAATGTGCCGTGCCCATGGACTCATACCCAAAAAGAGTGCTGTAATAAAATCAAAAGGTGCTTCAACAATGCATTAGTTTTAGGGTGTGCCATCTTATGCAACCACATTATTTTATTTTTATATTTTTTCTTCCCTCCACCTAAAAGATTTCAGTTAGTTTCTCAATTGAGTGGTGCAGTTTATAGGTCAAATTAAAGGTGGAAAAAGTCGGAAATTATTTCTTTGTCTCATTTTTAGTACAGCACATTTGTTTATTTTGGTTTTTTTTTGTAGCTTTCAATGAGCATCTGGAAATTATCCCATTTTGGGTTATGGCACCCCTGATTAAAGCGGAATGCCAGGCAATATTTTAACTCTTGCAGTGAATCCTACTTCAATAGTTAATTGCTTGGTCTTGTTGAGGTGAGAAAGTTGGTGGGCAAGTCTTCTTTTGACTACAATGTAGAGCAGTGGTTGGCACCTGAGTTGATATGGAGGGCCACAAGTGCAACCCTCGGCATCACTAAAGGGCCGCACATAACATTTTCAATCTTTACTGACTTGTCAAAAGTTATTTGCCTCAATATATAATATACAATTACCCCTGTTCATTGGTGGAATAGTGGCAGCATAGTCACTTGTCTGCTGATCCTTCCAACACTAGAGGAGAAGAGGAGTGGAGGGACATTCTCAGGTGCCATCTGGGTCACTGGCTTTTACGTATGCCTATCTTGTAAGTATATTGCCTCTCCTCCTCTTCCCACTTTAAGAAGATCCCGGACAAGGACCTGTCAGTTGGGAATGGGCGGACAGGTGAGTTCCTATGGCATATGCATTAAGTTAGTTAAATGCCTATAAGAGGAGGAGTTTCAGAGGCAGTGCTAGAATAGGTGAACTAAATGGGATGTCCATTGAATGGGTCAATCTAAAAAGCTCTTAAAAGAGTTCTTCTTTAAAACTATTAATAATATAGCCATGCTGACACATCACTTAGACATGTTCTAGTGTTTGCAATAATCTTCCCAACAGTAAGTCGTAGCACTTTAGCATCAATGTAATACAGAAATGGGAATAAACAGCATTTAATATAATATACAATGTGTTCAGTTACAAAGTGCTTACTTGATTTAAGGTAAAATTGAGTTATCTAGTTATTGTATATATATTTCAGCAATAAAGAATTAGCGAAGGTTTTAAAAATATTTTCAGTATACCCCAAAACACAATGCTATGGAACCATATCTCAACCATTGTAAAGTTTCAGATAAATCACAAACGAGTGATATTTTGACTAGCTGACTTTATGAATTCATTGCAAAGCCCCATGAACAAAATTGCTGTGAAGGGATGTAGAGAAAGGTTGTGGGGACATTACTGAAAAGATAGTACTTCTCAGGAATCTATCGTTTTTGCATAGAAATAAATCCATCATAAGACATATCATTGTTGAGATAATTTCCTAACAAATAATACACTTATCTGCTGTTCCCTTGAGCATTGGGAGTGTCCATCCTTAGTTCTTTCTAGTTTCCTGCATTGCGTGGGCTAATTAACAACAGTAATATGAATGGGCACTAAATGGTACTAGATAATTGTATTTTATAAGGGAACTTGTAGACACTGGCATGTCTCTTCTGAAATGTCTCCATGTAGGGAAATGCGAGCTGTCAACACCACATCTGAAGGGAGGAATGACAGGGCACAATCATTATTTACTCATTACAGGCAAGGTTTTTTTGTTTGTTTTTTTTCATCTGTATAATGGGATGTTTGACAGCAAAGGGCATTGAGTACACAATGTGCACTTTAAACAAATTCTAGGCATACGCCATTAGATTTATGCTAGATCCAATATATAATCAATATTTTTATTTCATTATTTTGCTGCCTTGGGCTACTCAATATGAAACAGATTTCAGCTGAGATTTGTTCAAAAATCAATCATGAGGGACACAATGAGGGACAATGATATGTGCCCCTACTCGATTATTAAAAAGGCCGTCTTTTCTCAATGGTCAATCAATTATTAAGTCAAGGTTGCAATTTCCTAGTTTTTGAGTTTCATTCGAGTTTTTGAAAGAGAACATCTAGTGCCACATACTGTATACTTTGAATAAGTAAATGTTGCCTGTGCACAACCAACAGATTGCAAACTTTATTGTAGATAACAATACAAGCCTAAAAAGCTAAAACACATTATGGTGGAAGCTACAAGATAGAACTGATATACTGATATATTGTTTTCATGGAAAAAAAAATTTCAGTCCTGCATTTATTTGACATTTGAAAGGCGCAGACAAAATATGATGCTGTACGACACATATGTAATAGCTAAAATTACTATCAAGTGTAAAATTGAGTTTGTGAGTCATGTTGAATATATTGTATAGGTCAGTCCTCTGTTTTGGTACATTTTCTTAGTAGCAAGCACAATAGTAATAATATTATACAACCAAACAAGAAAAGTAGAAGCTACGCATCAGGATAGTGTTTGCAGATGTGTGCTCAATACAAAATAACTTTGCTGAGTGTGTTGTAGCTAATCTTTACATACATACAGGAACATACCTAGACATACACAAGTCCTAGAAGTCTCAGACTGTGCATACTGTAAAGGTAACCATATGATTCTCCCTCGATAGATGAGGGATCGACTTCAGTGGGATGATGTCACCCTGCTGCAGCTGGCCTTTCACCTGATCGGTGGGCACCCTTTGTGTTCTGGCCATTACTTTGAATGGGGACCAAGTTGAAGAATTGTCATAGGAATAACAGTATACAAAGGGTATGCAATTAAATATTCAAAGAAATTTTCTTGAAACAAAAATGCAAAACCTGGAGTGCGCGTGTATATTTCAGTTAATTGTTCCAAGCAAAAAACACTTTTAATACTGATCACTTGAGCTGGCCATAGATGCTTAGATTTCCCAGAAATCGATTTGTTAAAATGAGTCTTGAGTCTTTAATCGTAAGTCGTACATTGATCCAAAAGTGCACAATTTCCGGGATACGATTTATCACTGATCAATTGGTGACTAGTGATGGACGAACATCAGCTGCAGCTGTTCGCGACCAGGCGAATCGATTTTCTGCAAATACCCACCGCGAACATGCAAACGCCGAATCTACATTGCTTTTAATGGAGGGCGAACTTCTCAGACTTTAGGTCATGTTTGTAGCCAAAATACCAATAAAAAATAAGTCAAAAGGGTGCAACCACCTGGACAGTGTCATGCCAGAGAGGGATCAATGGCTAAACTTCTCCCCCAAAGTATGGATTTTTTAAAACGGTGTTTTCTTCAGGTCTAATGGCCAGGAATCACATCTAGATGAAAGATTTTTACAAGTACCTTCTGCAGCACATTACATTTAGTCAGATCTTTCTGCAATGCATAATACAGCATACCCCACCCCCAGAGTAGGACTGGGGGTAACAGAACACCTAAGCTGTAGCTACAGATCACTGGATGAAGTATAATAGTAAAGTAGCTAAGCTATCCCTCAATCAGCAGCAGCTCTCCCTATCTATCTAGTACTGGAGACACAAAATAAATGTTAAAATGGGGGGCTTCTTTTATAAGGGGAGGTATCCTCCAGGAGCGAAAGAAGTGTGGTGTGGAGTCGTACTTTGTCTTCATGTTGAGGTATAGGGGGCAGGTCGAGCACCCATAATGTTCGCCGGCATTGCGAACTGCAAACATGCTATGTTCGCCGCAAACTGCCCGCCGGGCTAAATTTTTGTTCATCCCTATCTTTGACATAATTTAAGATCGGCTACACAAAAAAATGCGATGGAAGTGGAATATGGCCTGCATGGGTCGATCAATAAAAACAAACGTAAGTCTCTAACAATGTCCTTCAATTCATGATCGATCAACTAAAATTTACAGACATGTCCGATCCCTGCACGATCGATTTTGCGTGCGATTTCTCGCCATTTTGGGCAATCGCACACTGCAGGCATCCATTTGTAAACGATCGATTTCTTGCCAGAAATCGCATGGAAAATAGAGACATCTATGGCCAGCTTTAGGAATAGCTTTCCCATGAGGCCTTGAGGGTATAATTTCCAATCTAAAAAAAAAAAATATTATTCTTTAAAGCTATACATGACGTTTGCAGTAAGCTGGCCTCCTATTTCCCCATCTACCGTCACACTACGCCCTGTGCATTACCTCAACACTGGTCCCAGTATTGAAAGGTATCTTCCCCACATCTACTACTACTACTCTAAATTGGATAAAGGACTTTAATGTTCAGCCATAAGGAAATGATCAGATATCTGGCAGGTAAATGTTAAGAAAAAGTTCAAATGTTTATGGGAATAGTATAAACCTTCATAGAAAATGTACTTTGCTGAAAGATAAACATACTTTTATAAGTTAAACCAAAGCTTATGTCTCCAGAAGTAAATCTATTGTCATTTAGTGATCTTAACCAATCACAATGAATAATTCCCCAAACATAGTTGCCTGTTGCAGTTCTGTCCCTGAATGGGTTTGCCTTTTTTATCATTAATACATGGTGTCATTAAAACCCAATTATCTGCAAAGTCTGCTGTTACATGTGATTTGGACAAAATGGGGAACTCATTACCAAACATGTGAAGAACCTACACAATATTGAATTCTTGGATGGATTTACCTATCTTTTAATATTTGTGTGTCTATAAAGAATGTCTGTGGATTTATTTTACCCAATCTGATTTTATTTACAATCCTTAGAAGACGAACTAAGACTAGCACATTGATCAGATTATGCTAGTAGCTCACCAAATTGCAATGTAGTTCAGCACTCTGGTCAGTTCCGATAAGTAACCAGATATTGGATACGATTTCATCATAAAGACTTATACTCAGCTGAATTCCTTATTTTGAGAATTTGGGAATTTTCTTGCATAGTACATGTATGATAAATGTACACAGTGATATTTTTTTGAAGTAGTGAGAAAGCAACGTGAAATTTTTCGAAATTACAAGTAGATACAATGTTTGAATTTGACAAAAAAATTATTTGTAGATTTTTAGTTACCTCAAGTGGACCTCTAGTGAACCTTAATGGGGAGGCTACCTCAAGTGGACCTCTAGTGAACCTCCCTTTATCCTCACAAGTCCACTTAAAGCTATGTTTCCACAGCGTCAATTGTTGACGCATTTAATGTAAATCAATGGACTAGTACACACATGCATTGATTGCCTGCGTTGGGTTGTATTGCATTAGTGTCAACATGAAGCCCCACGTCAACATTAATGTAATTCCACCCAATGCAGGTATGGATGCATTACCACACCCATAGAGATTGCATTGAATACATCAAAACGCATGGGTATGCGTATTTGGTGCATCAGTCAAGAGGGAAGAAAGAGAAAAAACTATCAAAAATGCATCCTTGACATATGTCCCAACACATCCTAACACAACCCCTGCATTAAAGCAGGTGCGTTAAGGTGAAAAATCCTTTAACGCCACGGAAACATAGCCTTAATCTAAAAGGGTTGTTAATGGCCAATGAATGTATCAAGAATGTTTTCCCATTATAGAAAAAAAAAGTCTTTATTAATCCACAGGATTTATGTGCCAACATGTATCCATACAAACATTAAAAAAGTATTTTTATAAAAAACACATATATCAGAAACTTTCAGTGCATCTTGTGAGCTGTCTTTTGATGACCAACGTGTTTCACCCAAATGTCAGGCTTCCTCAAGGACAGACTAACTAAATTTAAGAAATATGGACATAACAGGGTAGATTATACATCAAAATATGACAGTAGAGGTATTTTTTCCCCATTTCTTATTCCTACATTGAGTTAATGTATGTATTGTTTAATTGAAGGAATGGTAGATGGATAATATTGTACCTCTGCACCTCTTCCACTAGTAGCCCCCTAAAAAAGTAATAAAGGATTGAATGGCAGAAGAGCAAGCAGTCACAGATAATCTTCCTATACAGTTTGCCAGCTTTCCCTATGCTAATCATACAATTATTTTTCCCTATAGCTGAACACTATAGCTGATTTGTGATCCCCTTTTATAGTGAGGTGTGGATATTTAACAAAGACTCAATTTGCCATTGTAATAAAGTTATTTCAGATACATGTGTCCTAATATCACTGGGCTCTAATCTGAGGGTTAGCCCTGGTTTCTATTCACAATAAAAACAAATTATACCCAGGTCTATTTCACGCTAGTTGCATTTGCATTACTGTAAAACAGCTTTGCGTCACAGGCACACAGGTTTCTATAGGAAACATATGTACCTGTGTTGTTACTGTTAGCGCAGACCACACAGGGTGCATTTTTGGGGTGAAGTTTTATTGATGTAAGCACACTTGGCGGCGTACTGCCAATGCACCTATTACCGCTACAGCATGGCTAGTGTTAAACCTCCATTAATAAATGGTTGGAATTTATGTTGCATTGCCTTCTGATCTACGGTCCCTTTTTAGACTTACATATTGTTACAAACACTCTTTCTAAACAGAAGGTTTTTACACAGCCCAATCCAGCACAAATCCCAAAAGTTTAGGTAGAAACCCTCGTTTTAGGACAGTGGGCAGAGCCATGCAAATTATTCATTTTCGCCCCATCAGCCAAATTCACATCCAGAACCGCTGGTGTACAGTGCAAACATAACCTTACGGTACAGATCCATTTATTCCAGACTGCATACAGCTGTTTCAGGCTCCTTGGCCATCATCAGTGCCGTGCATGGAAACCATGGCTCTATGGTGTGGGGCTTATTAAGAACTAACAGAATTCTCAGTTACATGTCAGTGCATGGACATCATAAAACGTTTATTCTATCTTAGCTGGGATGGGCTTTACATTTTCTGGTTATGTTTTAACTGAAATATAATTAAAAAATGATGAATTTTGCTAAAAATATACTAAAATTCATTGCAAAGCATAAGGTATTGTTACTTCACAGACTTCCTAATTAGTGACATTACAGCATGTCTTCTCAATGGAATGTACAGTTTTTAATAAAGGAAAGAGAGTCAGAGTTACGTGAACAAAAAGTCTGACATTAATACTGTAATAGGATCATTTAAAAAGAACTACTCAGGAACCAGAGAACTGCATCCATATATACAGTAATTGCCTGTGCAACCCATAATTATCATCATCTATGAAATTTCAATGAGTAGTAGTTCCCTGTGCTGTATACTGGAGAAGCAATTGTTAGCATCTTGGGTACAGGCTGATTAAAGCAAAGAAGGTAACAAAGTAGGGGAGCTTCAAGAGTAGGAGGGCATGATGATAATATAGGAAAAAGTAATATAGATGATTATCTGACCGCAAGATGTAATTTTGTGAATAATTAATATTAGAGACAGGAAGCAGATCGGTTCACCAGTAATCAATGTATTGTGCTTATTTGAATCAGGACAGCATTTAAAATCTTAAAGGTCAGAGTCAGCTAGAGAAAAGGAAAGAAAGTCATGAAAATGTAAGTTCATAGAAATGAACTACACATAATCAAGTGTAAAATCCTCTTTTCAATGCAACCATTACTGTGTCATGGTTACCATAGATGCATTCTGAAGGATAAGGCAAAGCTGTTGTTATCTGTGTTTATTGCTGAAACAATTATATAGTACCTATATAAAATGAATCCCTATAGCTGTGATCAGGTCATTATTAAGCCTGACCATCTATCTAATATGATCACTCTAATCTCAATTCCCCTGAACAAGAAGGCTGAACATTTTATAAATGGTAAACTTTAGACAAATGAATGGCTGTGGAATATAATAAAGTTTTATGGTGGCTGTACAAATATCCTAAAACTACACTGCCCTACTCAATGTTTGTGTGAGAGGTAATTTACCACTGCCAACCACCCCTGAGGGGGAATAAATGGGGTGGTTGCAATGTGTCACCCCTCCCCCATAATGTACAGTTCCCTGGTGCTTGGGGGCTGTCACCAAGTGGCTCCCAACTACCATTTTTTATTCATATTTACCCCCTATACCTTTAAATAGCCCACTGCCTGCACATAATGTGAATATATAGTGAATGTGTCCATATTGTGCAGCAGTAAAAATTGCTTAAAGAGTCATAAGGAAATTAAATGTAAGCCTACATGCAAATTCCTTGTACCCATAAAATGTGCTTTAATTTAGGGGCACAAGAAGGAGACTCCACATTAAAAATGTCCCCTTTCGGCCTTCAAACACCTCCCTTTCATCAGCAAAAACCTCTGTTCGGCAATTCAAAAACCTAGTAGGCTTCTGGCTACACACCCTTTCAATGAATCACCTTCACCAACATACAAAATTAGACTCTTTAAATTAAAGTTTGAAGAAATGATCATGTTCTTACTATCATTCAAAGGTATCTAGGGATAGGTGTAGACGCCCTTGGATAGCAGTATGGTTAATCTGTGAAAAGGGAAGTGACTTATTAAGTCTAACGTTCTGTAATGATTAATAGCAAAATATAAGATAAAATGTAAATACATAAGTTACTAATCACAGTAAGCATCCTTTAAGTGTTACATAATTTGTCTTAAATTGAAGTAAAAGTGAAATAAAAATTGTTGACTGGATAAACAAGTAATGCAATTAATTAATAATAATAAAATTACTAATAAAGTGGGGTATTGCCAATAAAATTGTGGAACAAATTAATGAGACTGTCAGGATTCGAACCCAGGGATGCTCCCACACCTGGTTGAAGCTCTACCTGCTGAGCGACCTCACAATCTGACTTTATGCCATGCTGGATCCCTTGGACCTTGATACCAAGTCACATAGTTCTATAAACCCTGAACCCTTTGCCACTCCCCTGGACTTCCTATAAAAGCCAAGTGCCTTGACAATAACTTGCTCTGTCTCCTCATCGTGCTCCCATTTCTGATAACTTGTGTACCGAACCCTGGCTACTGAATATCGACTACTCTTCTCGCATTGCTCCCTTCCTAACGTGACACCATTGGCTACTGACCCTGGCTTGGATTTGACTACTCTTTTGCTTGTGCCCTGACTGCTACCTGTGTTTCTGCTCTCTTCGTGGACTGTGCTCACCTGTGTTCTGATTGCTGTTTCAGCTACTGGACTCTGAGCCTGAACTGAGATCGTTACAGTGACATATGAAGATACATACTAAGTGAAAAAAGCATTTTCATTGTAATATCAATGCATAGTAGAGTTTTTAAAAGTTTTTGTAGCTCATTTAAAAGCTTATGAAAATGGTATTTACATCTAAATTGCTAGGTGGGTATGATAGTAAAATGTTTCAAATTGAAAAAAGTTAAAAACATATTGTTTTCCATAAACAACAATTACAATATTGTTGTAAATAAATATAGTTGTCCAAATGTGTTGATAAAGCCATCTGATTGAGGTGGTAATTTTCTGCAAATTTACTTACATGGTGTGTTGTGTGAATTTTTACACAAAAGAGGGTAATTATCACCATTTTGTAAATGTACGTTGCCTATTTTCCAAGTTGATTGCAAAATCTCTGAACATATTGTTGTCATAAGAATATCTAAGGGAATGTATTCCTCATGAAAATGCAATTTAAAATGTAACCAATGCTGTCTTTAAAATAAATGTGTTTTCCAAATATATTTTGTACATGTTTTTATGACCTTGCCCCCTCCGAGATTTTCATAGGTATACAATATGCAGTGGATTTGAATGGGCTAATAGAACACCTCTAGAGGCTGTGGGGACGCTTCCATTATCATTGAATGGGTATTTGATAGAACTCCAATCCAGTGGATCAACTGATATCCGGATCGCCTAATATATTTTTTTAGAACAAGAATTAAGAATTTTACTGAACATATGGACTACTTTGGACTATTCATTGATGCAGTGTTCTGGCATCTGATGATACTGACATTGTTGTTTTGATGCTTGATATATTTTTTGATTCCAATTGTTTTTGATTTAAAAATCCCCAACTGGGGTAATGTTTATGAGCCGGGGTGGCCTCTTTGAAAGTCTCCTTGCCTTTACCCTCTAAGCAAAGGAAAAAACCAGATGGACGGCTAGTCCGAATTACCTTCGGACGCGCCGCTCACCTAACCCTTGTCGCTGATTAGAATTTGGGATGTTGGCCACATTCCCGTAAGGTCCTAGTGGTATTCTATGTATATGTCCTAATATGTTTGCCAATAATGTGTATATCAATGCTAAAATTAGAATTGCTTCAAAAATGTCATGGTTGTTTAAAGTCAAATGAGGATTTCTTTCTAAAATTTTGAAGGGGTAAATTAATAAAGGTAGCAGCAGGACAGTGACAGCATCATTAAAACTGAAGGAGCTGAAACATGAAGTTCTTTTGAAAAATCATATTATATAAAGGGCATTGCAGCACCCATCTTGTCTGAATGATGGCAACACCTAGACAAGACAGACTGCCATAATAAAAAATTAAAAGACTGCCATAAGCACCCTTACCCTCATCTAGCAATAAAGTTATTTTTTTAATGATGACTCTTCCTAGAGCTTCAGATCTCCTTGTTGAGCATAATATTTTTTGGTAAAATCATTATTTCTTAAACATGCACCTGGCAAATAAAAGTTTCATTGTTCAGAATCATGTTCCAAGTTGGAATTCTATCCAGAGGTAGAATCTATAAACAATGAATCCCCTAAACTCAGATTAGGGAAAGTCGAGAGAATGGTTGCATTTCAGAACAAACATAAGACTTAGTAGGAAAGTATTAGCTCTTCATTTAGGTCTTTTATTTAGTTGCTCTTTAGCTGTAATAAAATACGTGTCGAGATATGGATTTAGGCTTTTAAATGCGTGCAAGTCGTCAGTTCAAGTGTTCTATTGCCTGTGATTTCCTTAGAGATAGCCTGAAAGGAATCTTGCAGTATTGCTTTTGTGTTGATATTTTTCAAGTGCTGTCCTTTGTTTTTTTTTATTAAAATCATCCTCAGATATTCCCTATGGTCTTATATTATAGTGGACAGGCCACTAGAATATCTCTCTTCATCCCAGCGACATAAGTGACCTCTGAACAGTTCTCATCTTGAACTCACATAGAATGAAATCAGTTCCTTTGGTCTGATTACAGAAGAATGACACAGGGTCAAGAGATCTCAGGAAATGATGAAAACTGCTGAAGAGCTTCGAAAAGTTTTTTGTACAACTCAATTTATTGTTGTTCAGCTTCTTATTTATTTACTGAATGTTCCTGTTAGAAATTAGAATAAAATTTTTAACCTCTTCCTGGTGCTATTTTTTTTTGCTGCTATGTTTTCTATTTGGCAGGACATGTTTTATTTAGAATAAAACAAAAAGGGGTAGTGGCTTTAACAACCATAGAACATGCACAATATTACCTAAAATATCCTTGGAGAGCATGTCTTCCCATTGAGGTAAGAAAGAAGGAAACCATCATGGTACAGGAGATGCTTTTGTAACAATCTAGGGTCAGGATTGTTCACAGTCCAGTAGCTGAAACAGCAAGCAAAACTCATGAGTAGTGATGGACAAACATCAGCTTCAGCTGTTAGCGAACAGGTGAAATGAACTTTTGCAATTACCCGCCGTTTGCATGTTCGCGGCGAACCTCTATTGAGGTCATATTTGTAGCCAAAACCAATAAAAAAAGTCAAAAGGATGCAACTACCTGGACAGTGTCATGCCAAATGGGGATCAATGGCTAAACTTCTACTCCAATATACAGATTTTTTTAAATGCTGTTTTTTCAGGTCTAATGTCTGAAAATCACATCTAGATTACAGATTTTGCCAAAAGTTAGCTGGAGTGGCCTGTCAGCCTGACAGTACCTTCTGCAGCGCATCACATTTAGTCAGATCTCTCTGCAATGCTCTCTCTGCATCAGATCTCCCTATATTTCTATTACTGCAGACACATGATAAATGTAAAATGGCCACCGGGCTGCTTCTATTACAAGGGGGGGGGGGTGTCCTCCAGGAGGGAAAAATGTGCTATTGGCTGTACTGTCCCACCTGACTCCTGACACTTTGCCTTCATGTAAAGGTATAGGGGACGGGTTGAACACCCATAATGTTCACCGGTGTTCGGAACTATGAAAATGCTATGCTTGCCGCAAGCTTTTCGGCCATCACTACTCAGGAGCTAGCCGTCCAGGATCAGTCAACAAACAGTGGTAGCCGAGAGGGAGCAACACAAATGTCAAACAACAGGCAGGGTTCATTAGAGTAGTCAGCAAGATGAAGAGTAGTCAGGCAATCTCAGCAGCTGAGTGTTGGTACACAGTGGCAACGAGAGCATGTTGTAGCAAGAGCAATATATGGGCAGTGTACAATAATTTGGAAAGGATGAAATGCAGAGATACAGTTTAAATATGAAGGACATGGGAAGGACCGGGTTCAACAAGAAATTAGGTGACTTTGTCCTAAGACTATAACATGATTCAAAATTAGAATTTCAATTGGTGCAGCAGACATGGCTACAGCCAGAAACTGAAGCATCCCTGTCTCAGAAAGACTTGGGAAGGGAGACACCATTGCCTTGATCTCTATTCCTAAGACTATTCAGTACTAAAAACAATAATCTAGGATCACCTAGTGGTCATTTAAGGCATTGTGACCTTAACCTTAATCCATCATGAAACTCAGCACGATTTAACTTAGGTGTCAGCTGGATTTCCCCAGCGATTCTGTCTCCCGGGTCTGATCCTGATCGCATCAATGGTATAGACCTCCATGTCGCCTTTTCCCTGCACTTTTAGAATGCACTTCAATGCAGACGACATATGATGTGTTACAATGTACAGTAAGAACAGACCAATTAATGACTTCACCTTAGTGCATTGAGAAAATGCACAGTACAATTTGGGTTTGATGGCAAACTACTGTTAAATCATCACACTGTAGTTCACAATCAGCAATGGCTGAATGGTAACCACAATGTATCTAAGTCCACCACAACACACTGATGCTTAATGATCTGCCAATGTGGTGCAACCTGGAAAAAAAATACATGACAATTTTGTGCTGTGAGTGTACTGCTGCTAGTGACATCTACTGGCTGAATTTGATATTGCACTAATTTATTCTGTTGCATTGATGTGAAAACGTATTAAATATTTTTTTTCTGCTCTAAAAACTGGGTGCGTCTTATGGTCCGGTGCGTCCTATAGTCTGAAAACTATGGTTTGTTTATTTTTTACTAAGTTTAGAAATGTATTTCTATTCTGATGTGAGTGAAATGCCAGAGCCATTTTTAATTTGTTCAGTAAGTTATGTTCTATCTTTTTTCTACGGAAACAAAAAGAACATACATATTTATTGTGATGCACTGAAACATGCTTCATGCCAAATACTGTTTTCGAAGCTGAAAAGTACACAGGGATATATAGTAATGCACAGTCTGACATCAGATAAGAGCAGTGTGACCAGCACAGTCTGCCCTTTCCTGGCTGATTTAAAACCTTAGACCCAGCATGATCCTTGACTTTCATCTATTCCACAAGATTTCTTTTCATTCTCTGACTATATTAACCTTTAACTGCTTTGGATCCAACACAATAAGCCAACACATTGCATTGTTTATTGAGCTGTAACTCTCAATGCAATGCTAGCTTCAGATCAGGGCTCTCAGTTTTACTTTGATGAATAATGATCTAGGAACATGTGGAAAAGACCAACCAATGTCACCCCTATAAAATGGGCACTATAGGTGACGTAGGGTTATGTGCAATGATAATGTATGTATGTATGTATGTATGTATATATTATATAACATATATTAATTAAGGTATTTTTCTAAAAAAAACTCCATTATGTATAACAGAATATACATTAAGTTATAGCTTAGATGATGTTTTAAATTTGTGACTTTTCATAAAGGTTCATGTTTGTGTCTGCTTGTGTGTAGGGGTGTTACCTGGAGATTGTAATCCCCTTCAATGCTCCCTCTACACTGATGTTTCCCAAAGTGTAACATTAGTCCCACTGGTGATCAATGCCCATGCATCAGGTAGGATGTTGATAATCTTGTCTGCTATTGGACACATTATTAGCTTCAGGCATGGTGGGCAAGTTTCTAAGTCTCTTCACATGTGTTCCCAGTACATGACACAGCAATGCAGAAATTCCCCTGTACAGCTTGGTTTGCAGCTCCCATAGTTCCTTATATCCTGCTCCTGCCAGGGTCTGAGACCTCTTCTCCACTAACCAGCTGCATAGGTGGAATTTATCCAGAAGCAAGAAGCTATTCTGCACAGAGAAGCCTCAAAGGGTATTCTACTCCACTAACCAGGAGCAAATGTGCACTATTTTACTTAGAGGTAGTTCTTTTTACCTCATAATTGTGAAAAACACATTGCCCTTTTGAAAACATGGTCTAAAAATGCTCCCTTTTTGACAGATAAATAGAAGGTTATTAAGGTTTAGAGATAGCATATTTACCTATTATTACTTAAAACGTTGTCATTTTCTACAATGCGGTAAGGCAATCAAAGCACAGCACATAGTACTCCCTGCCATCCCTCCTGCCCTCTACACATCCCATCATACACCTGGGGCAACTCTGCCCATCTATGATGACGAAAAGGTGGTGACAGAAGTGATCAGCAACTCCACCAAAATTCAGAATTGCAGCAGGCTCCCCAAGGATAGGTAAGTATCCCTGAATGCAGCTACAAAGGTACAAAGCTTGTGTATTGTGTCTCTGGACCTAATCCAACAAGCACTCAAAATTGCAATCACTCAATAAATTACCATGTTTTACAGTAAGATGCATGAGGACATTTATCACTAGAACCAACCTTTACCTCAATAAAGCTCTGGCACCATATACCGTATTGTTTGGGCTATAAGACGCACCGGACCATAAGACGCACCCAGTTTTTAGGGCAGGAAAAAGAAAAAGATTTAACAAGTTTTCACATCAATTGGGTTAATGGAATTCAGTGAATGCAATATTCAATTCAGCCAGAAGGTGTCACTAGCAGCAGTACACTCTCAGACTCTCATACTCCACACTGATTGGCAGGAGGAGGAGGGGGGCAGAAATCTGCAGTCTTCTCCCTCTCCTCTGATCAGCTGTTACTGTGTCGGTGGGAGCTGCAGAGGCAAAGATGGCAGTTCACCTCTCTCTCTCTCTCCATTGCCTATGCCAGCAGAGCTCAATTACACAGTTCAGATGGGAGAGCCGGACACCAGCCGGCATCTCTTAACTGACAGCTCTTCCAGCTCCCGGCTAATCCAGCTGGTGGGAAGCCAAGGTGCAACCACCTTGGGGTCGCACATTCGGACATAAGTCGCGGGCACTTTTTGCCCTCAATTTTGGGGGTGAAAAAGTGTGTCTTATGGTCTGAAAAATACGGAATTACCAAATTGATTCACTCCTTGGCCTGACCTTGATCATATTCCTGCCTAAAAGCTAGTACTTTGTCTTAGCCTGCCTCACTTCCTTTTGCTACCAATCATCCTCACTTGAGACTTCTTTATAGGACTGTCCGCTACTCGAACTCGAACCCCCCAAGTGACTAAAGAATGGCTTTTTGCAGAGGTGAGAAGCATACATGCCTACTGCCTAGGCTAAAAGAATTATTGGTCATTTCAGCTATTTAGAACTAATTCTAATTCTCATCTTAGATTCATACAATTGCCATCATTGTTATCATTATAGCTGCTAGACTAGATCTTTTGTGCCAGCAGTTATCAGACTCTAAAAAAGTAAATTGTCAAAAAGGTACTTAATCTCCCCTAATGAAACACATGTTCCCTACACTATTTCCATCTGGACAGCTTTCACACTTTTAATGCATGCCAAACAAAGGGTGTGATTTTGATTGGAGCTTAGCACTCTTTTCTCAAATTTTTTAGAATATTTAATTTTTAGTGACAAGGAATAAAAGAGAGGGGGAGCCAATGCCCATGGCATAGACAGAAATTGAAAATTGAGGGTATCTATTGAAAACAATGAAAACTTCAGGAGAATTCTACAGAATTAGCTCTAAAGTCTATCATAGACAAATCTATCCTGTAAGAAGAAACAATGCCCAATAATAATCATACAACATGATTCATGTGCAGAGGTAACCCATGATCTCTGGAGATCAAGACTTTGTGATATAAAAAAAATATATGATATACCCTGTTTTTCACCTTGAGATTAGGTAACAGGAACAATACATCAGCAAGCTCCTCTTTACTAAAACACAGAAAGATTGTTTATGAAACGTGCTCAATGATGTTTGATGTTAGCGTAGACAAGTCTGTAAAATTGCTGATTAAGCAAATGTGAGATGTAATTAACTAGAATTTCTTGTCCAGGACACATTTTTTAACAGATTTATCTCTTGATCAGAAGAATGATCTTTATATAATGAAGCATGTCTCATCAAAGGAAGTCAGATACTGTCATTTCCAAACGTTCCTGTTATCTGACTGTGAACAAGTACAGGAGTGAATTGCAATTAGGTATTTTTCCGCTGTATTTGACATAATGATGAAAAGTTGCAATACCTTTTTGATGAATATATGTAGGTGTGCCTTCATTAACCATAAAAAGTAGAACTCTGGTCAATTGAAAGCAGGATATTGCTTAAATAGGACTTACATAAGCTATCAAATACAATGTTTCCTTTCCTGGTATGTGAGAGGCCAATAAGGGATGAAGTCTAATATAAGCTAAAAAAAAGAAACCTTTGCAAAATCATGAAAATTAACCGCACATATTCTAAACAAGGAAATATAGGATGGCCCATGGCAGTACTGAGCACTGACTATATTTGGTGTGGTTAAATAAAGTCTGAGTCTACTTGTAGTATAAGTATTTTCTGCACACATAAAGTGGACTATTAACTTATAAACTTAAATTGTTCCCAAGGGATTGTTGTATGTCAAGTTGCTTGTAAGCCAAGACTATTTTGCCCATAAGAAATTATGACAATACCCGTAATGCATTCTTAACCTCACAAACACCCCTTACCTAACCTTTTCATAATAAAAAAAATGAACTTCACAAAACACCAATCATTTTCCTGGTGTTCTCACCAAAAAGTTAAAATCTCATTGACAGCAGTGGTTCCCACACTGGGGGGGCCCTGGGGGGGGGGGGGGCACGAAGGTATGCCAGGGGGCGCTGGGCCTCATTCTTAACCTGTGTTTGAATAGGGAGGGGGGCTCAATAATGTTCCTAAGTAGAAAAGGGGGTTCCCTGCAAGGAAAGTTTGGGAACCAAGACCTAACAGGGAGAAAGGATGAAATGGAAGGCAGTTATTGTTTAGAAGAGTCCCCACCTATAGCCACAATAGACTCTGTTAGCCTTTTATAGATTGATAAGATGGTCCATTATGACATCCTGCACTTTTTTGTGAGATCAGTCACATGAAGCCACTTTCATGTCTTTTCACAATTTTCTTCTTCTTTAAATTGCTTTCTTTACTTTCCCTTTTTTTTCATTTCTTCAGTTTTTGATACCCCGGGCCCTTTGTTCACAACTGCCCAAGCAGAAACATGTTTTGCCCATAAAATTCGTTTTTGTTGTAACTCAAGTTGAGCTTAAGTCAAGCTTGGTGTAACTCAACCATTCACTGTATCCTACTGTCCTGGTACCTGGTATATTCTTAGACACACATAAGCCATAGGGCAATGGAACTTTTCCAAAAATTGCAACTTAAAATTCTCACATATCTCTTTTTTCTGATCACAGACATACACCTGGCACTCAGCCTTAATTGTAATTTTTTTGACAGATTTTTTGACAAATATTTTTTTGACAAATATTTGACAAGTACAAATCAGGATAGGGATATTGGAAAGCAAGATACAAGTTTTAATTTGCCTATTAATTGTTGACACAGTATGTGCATTCACCGGAAATGCATATTGCACTGCCTAACTAATCAATCAATCAATAATCAATAATAATAATAATAATAATGTATATTGATCAGAACTAATAAAATAGATAATGTTTATAGGTTAAAAGTAGAAAACAAAGAACAAAGCAAGTAAATGTACAGAAAGTGGGCCCTGTCGAACACTGCAAGTCATTGGAATTAAAATATCCTGACTATAGTGCTCTTTGGAAAGAAGAATGCACTAGAATCATTGTCCTGTAGTAAGAGAAAAGCCCCAGTGCTGCTTCTTAGTGGATGAAGAATTCCCATATGTGAGTGATTATTGGGTAGAAAAATGGGTAGAATTCCTTATTGAAAAATTACTTATGCAATACTCCAATACTCTACATGTAGGAATGGCCTAAATATTGAAAAAATGTATAGAAAATGAGTAGAATAGAAGATAGAACTAATTTCCTGCCTATTTGTGAGGTTAGATGATTCAAGACATTTTTGGAAGGAAGAGATTAGATCACATACTCCAACCTTAGCACTCAAATCCACATATTGCATACACTTTCACTTCCCACTGTTCATGTTTTACATCCATCCTCCATATGCAAATATATAGCAAATGTATATGAAAATATATAGACAATTCTATACAAAGCAGCATAGGCAATAGCAAAATATTGCATTTTTGTTACCCTAATATGCACAATACATTTTTAAATTGGAGAATTTGTGATCTTCAGTCATTATAAGCTTGGCCCTTGTGCATGTGCATATTGCGAACGCAATGCACGGTAGTTCCGAGTACCAGCACTATACTACTATATTCAAAACTTTTTTTGAGCAATCTACCATCTCAATTACTCCCCCCTTATTCAAAAACTAGTGAGAGACCTCTTTGGTAGGGTCCATCTGTATCAAATGATCATATTTAGCCAACTACTATACCCACTCCAGACCATTCTCTTGTTACTGAAGCATAAAGATGTGTCCACCTTCTATAAAGCTTTGAATAAGTTTCTGTGGCGCTCCAAGCATCCTCGGATCGCACTAAAAACATTATTTCTCCCCAAGCAAGAGGGGGGGGGGCTTGTATAATTTGTCGTGCCTAATGAGGCACGCGCTGGATTGGTTGAAGGGGTCTTCCCATTTTTCCAATTATGCCTTGGAAACTGCTATGACTTTCCCTTGGGAATTGCACAACATTCTGCACTGCCCTGTGGGTGGGCTGCCCCAGTCTATACGGTCAAATATCCTGATACGTCATACTGTGGTGGCGTTTAGAGAGGTGAGAAAAATGATGCGCCTCCCGATGGCCGTTTCTAAGTATCTTACGTTAGTGGGAAACCCGCTTTTCCCGGCAGGAACGGAACAGGCCTCATATACCATCTGGGGGGCCGTGGGCCTCAAGAGGTTTGTGGATGTGATAGATAAATCTACCTCGAGACTAAAGCCTCTGACACGGCTGAACAAAGAATTTCCCTCTCTGCACCCTCCTATTCATCCTTTCTGCTACCTACAATTGAAAGCATATTGTGGTACTCTACCTACAGACCTTGCACTGTTATTTGTTCCATCTAAAATGGACGCGATTTTGGCTTTACCCACGTTTGGTCTGGCCACACTGTCTAAATCCCTGCGCAATTGCCTAATGCGACCATTGAAATCCACTAGTGTTCCGAGTTGGCAGAAGGAAATCCCTATAGACAATATAGAAGTGTGTTTAAATAAGGGGTACCAATTGATACGTTCACTCATGACCAATGAGGTGTAGAGAGAAACGCAATTCAAATTGATTCACAGAGCATACCGTCTCTGTGTTGTCCTGCCCAATGGGGGAAATGTAGGTAAATCGAGACCGTATTGTCCTAAATGTAACTCGGATACCCCTTCCTTAGCTCACTGTCTCTGGTTTTTTGCCCCCCTGGTGCGATTCTGGCAAGAAGTGGCGGACTTTCTAAATCGTGTGCTGGGGCGACAGATACCTCTAGACCCTATTGTGTTTCTGTTTAGCTATGTTGATCGGCGGACTTTTCACGAGGGAACGGGAATCCAACAGTGGGCGCACATTTGTCTACTGGCGGCTTGGCGAGCCATAATGCGTGCATGGATACATTCCATGCCCCCCCGCTTGAAGAAGTACTCTCTAGTGTGCGTACATTATTCCATAGAGAACTTCTGGATCTGCCTGAGGGCCGCCCCAAGCGCTTGAAAAAATGTCATACTAGATGGAGAGCTTATATTTCCTTTGTACTTCCAAGGCCAGAAAGATTGGCTGTTGCTCAACGCTTGGAGGTAACCAGTTGTGCAAGTTTTTGTTTCTAGCTACCACTCCTACTGGACCAAAGATACACCCTTCCGTGCCATGTCCCTCTTTCTTCCTTCCTTCTTTTTATGCCGCACTGCCCGATTTGTGCACCCTTTAATATAATATATTATGTTATTTATGTTCTCGGTATATGTACCATAATTTTTATTTGTTTTTGTCTTCTTTTCTGTAAAAGCAAATACCGGTTGCCTGTTGCGACCAAATGAATTGTTTCTTTGTGAGAAAATTTTCAATAAAGAAATGTTAAAAAAATAACTTTTTTGAGTTGCTGATATTGGCAATAAAAATTTGTGATTAGAATATTCGCCATCAACTCTATTCTATACACGAAGCTCACCCAAGAACTACATTTGCTTTGTATAGCTTCCTTGTTCACCTCTTTTCTTCTCCTGTGTCTCAATAGTCACCATATTTTTATTTTTTGATACAATTGGACAATTTTTACCTGCCTTACCTAAACACATATTAAAATATAGAGATTATTGCAAATATTGCTAGTAGCAAAATACTAAGTCTAACCCTCTGTGTGGTTTAACTGTGGCATGCTTTTTAAAAATGATTCTCTGTTCTCCCTCCCCCTTCACACCAATGACGCTGGGGATATGCTGAAAAAAATGTATGCATCCATAAAATGGAGGTCAGTGCCACCCACCTCCCCCCACCTCTTTGGTCACACCGAAGAGGTCAATTCAGAAGAGATCGCTGGGCCGCTAGAACTCTCCATCACCACGGTCTTCCCGGGGATAGGTGAGTATCCCTGAGTGTAGCTCAGGGTGAGTTTGTTTTTGAGTCAGTTCACTTAAGACTATTTAAGATGTTAAACTATTACAAATTTAGCTGAATTCTTTTTTTTACAAAAACGTGAAAAACACATTAAGGAAAATATACTTTCAATTCCCCATGTTAGTTTTATCTCTTCTCATTGAGGACAATATAAAATACTAAAGTTAAAAATTTAGGTTAGAATATAGATTAGCTAGTATATATAAGAACATTTTTTTTTTCATTTCATAAAATATTGAAAATATGAGCTATTAAATCTGTGCACATACCAGGAGGATAAATGACTTAATATACCTACTGGACACAACGGGACTATTACTTTACATTATATGATGTATAATGGCAAAAATAAATCTTTAGCTAAAAATACACCACATAATAAGGGTTTTTAAGGACAAGCTGTACAATGTAGAAAATCCATGTGTTGCACAGGCTAATAAGTGATATATCTACAGCAAGAAGTAACAAAGATTTATTCAGAGTTACTGTAAATACAACCAAAAATCAGGACTGTTTAGCTTACAGTTGGGTATATAATGGGCATGATACCTAATACTAATACAATTCAAATACTGCTTTTTTTAATAAGAAAAAAAAGACAATCGGAAACCAAACTCCCACTCACAATAGACCATTGCCACACCCCCAATTTGGCACAGCATCTCATGAAATGTATGATTTATCACCCTGGTTAATAATTGAGATGCTTCTTATAACAATGGTGGTCATCAAATAAATGCCTCCTTACATGTATGACCAGTATAGTCCCCTCCTATATTGTCAGTGGAGGACTCTCTTTCTACGTACACTGGTAGTTCAGATAGGGTTCTCATTTTTCTATTTTGATGGCAGTGGAGAATCACTTCCCTACATGGGTGATTGATTTAATAGTATATGCTTTTATTAGTAGTTAACAGAAGAGTGTCCATTTATATAGGCTTTCACTGGCAACTTGTAGTTTTGAATTTTAAATTATTAGTAATTTTTTCTGACTAGACAATGTACATCTGCCGCAAAATTTATTCATTTAACTTGAAGACATGATAAAAAAAATATAATAAGTATATACGTTTACACTTCTTTTCTTTTGATTTGGATTGGATAAAACATTTATAAAACATTTACCCAATCCAATCAAAATAAAAAACAAATGTAAAAAAATGAAAAAAAAAATTTCTGTACCTTCTCCCGCCCGGCGCGTAACCTCATCAGGACACGAGTGCCAATCAAGGAAATAGCCGGAGACATCGGCTATTTCCGGAGGCACTCGGGTGCAGCCAGGGATAGATACAACTAGCAGAAATGCTTAGCAGGAGCATTTCTGCTAGTTGGATCTACTTTTGAACTGGATTATAGAAAGACATTTCCGGGTCCCGCCTCCGTGACATCACACGTCACTCGGGGACCCAGATGAAGCCGGCGAGGAGAAGGATCACGACGGCAGCCGGACCACTGATACCCTTTGTGAGGAGATAATGTGGGCATTTACAAGGTGCAAAGGAGAAGGTCTGATAAAAGGCCAAAGGGTGTTGGTAAATGCAGTTCTGGATACAGATATCGTGGGACTATTTTGATACTCCCACAGCCATTGGGGCAGATCATGCATTATATAGGTGGTGAATAAATACAGAAATTATGCAACACAAACAAAGTAAGAACTTTTATTTATTAAACAGGGATTTTGCAATGTTGGTGACTACCAAAAGGTGAAAATTGTTGAGCAACAGATGACAGGCACTGTCCCTTCAAAGTAAAATCTTCTTTGGGAAGATGCACAGAAGATCACGCTAGTTACCTGTAAACTTGTCTGTGTTGGATGCTATTTTGTTTTGTAGGGATTCTACATCAGTATAAGCAGGTTTAGAATTGCTTTTTATATTGTTTTTGCCTTCTGAAAGACTTTTTCACAAGTTTTCCTCACATATTGTTCTGCATTTACATGAAATGTATTGTCTGTTCATACACTCTGTCTTAAGCTTTCATACTTATTACAAAATCGAATCTGCACTAAAACATTTCTTAAAAGACTATATTCAGCAGATCTTTCCGCAATTGTATTTATTGCCCTAGGCTAACGTATCCATTTCTCATGGGTCTCTGATTTAGTATAAGCTGGTGTTTCTGATCTTGGAAGTCCATCTTCGTGTATCTTTGAGACCATAAACTACAAATTTCCTTGCTAATACATAATTAATGTAGACTGATGTCCCTCAAGGGTACATGCTTTGAAATGCGAGCATTCAACAAATATTCTGCTCATATTTCTACAAAGTAAAATAGTTTAGAAACTTTAGGATTTTGGACTTTTTTTATGTAATGTTAAAGTTAAATGTGAAGTGTTGAAGTATAATTTGATGGTTCAGTAGGCATAAAGAAAGAAATATTCATCTAAATATATTTTTAATAGAACTATATTGAAAAGAATATTACATCTTTAAAATAGCATATCAGTTCAATTAAAAAGAAAGCATGGTATTGTTTAAAAAAGAGAAATTCTTAACTAGATAATTAAGGCCATATATCCACTGTTTTTTCCCAGTACTGGACTTGTGTCCAGCGCAGGGAAAACAAGACATGCGGCAGAAGATTCGCAGGCAGATTTCCCGCATCTGGTTTGCCCACAGCTTAGGGCGCATTGCTGTCGCATTGGTGGGAGCACACCCTATTACCCTCCCTAGTGTTATGTTTTTTTGTGCCATTTTTCATGCCGCAAAAAGCCACTTCCCGTGCAATAGTGGCGGAGTACACTGTACTATGCCGTGACTTTCCACTCTCCTCCCGGCTCACTACACACCTCCGGTATCAATTAGACGCCGGCGGTGTGTGCAGGGGAAAGCAACGCCCCCTCCATTAGCATGGAAGTCTATGTCACAGACCCCCCCGCATGCAGCTATGCAGAAATGCTGCAGGCTCACGGCTCACATCCAAGATCAAACTGCACCCGTACTGGCTTCGGGCGTAACACCCAGGAGGTTAATTTAGCATAACAAAGATGCAGAAAAGCATGCACTGGTCCCTGCTTTTCCATGTTTTGTGGACATGTCCATTGATCTTCAATGGATGTGTCTCCAGTGGCACTGCATGGTTCCACAATCAAAACTTAGGTGTTTTTGCTAAACCTTTACAGTGGTAGATCAGTAATATGCAAACCCAGTACATAGTAGTGTATTTGCCAAATGGCAATCATAGGAAAGCAAAATCGAATTTTCTCCGTCTTGACCTGCTTAGCTCTATTTTTTAAATTTAGGCACCTATGCCAGGAAATGTGAGTCTCAATTTCAATCTACCATAATACAGCGAGTGCAGAATTATTAAGCAAGTGGTATTTTTGAGGAATAATTTTATTATTGAACAACAACCATGGTTCTCAATGAACCCCCAAACAAACCTCACTTAATATCAAAGGGCTGAATATTTTGGGAAGTAAGTAGTTTTTAGTTTGTTTTTTTAGTTTTAGATTTAAGCGATTTCTAGGGGGATATCGTGTGGTGTGCAGGTGCAGGTGACTAGTTACTGTGACATAATTTATTTAGTGCAACTTAACAAAAAACAAATTTATAACCAGCTTTTTTTCAATTATTTTATTTTTTACCAGTGAAACCTAATTATACACATCTCAACATTCACAAAATATACATTTCTTCTGACATTGCAAAAACCAAACAAAAACAAATCAGTGACCATTATTAGCCACCTTTCGTTTGCAAAGGACACACTCAAAAGCCTGCCATCCATGAGGATTCTGTCAGTGTTTTTGATCTGTTCACCTAATCAACATTGCGTTGCAAGCAGCACACACAGCCTGCCAGACAACTGTTCAGAGAGGTTGAACTGTTTCCCTCCTTGTAAATCACGACATGTTGATGATGGACCACTAGGTTATCTCAATGGGGTTCAAATCAGGTGACAAGGAGGCACATGTCATTAGTTTTTCTCTTTTGTACCATTTCTTGCCAGCCACGCTGTGGAGTCCTTGGACGCGGGACATTGTCCTGCCTGAAATCATGTTTCTGGACGGATGCAGACTTTTCCTGTACACTGCTGACAAGAAGGTGTCTTTCAAAACTGGCAGTTAGGACTGGGAGTTAGCTTGGACTCCATCCTCCACCAAAAGGCCCACAAGCTCATCTTTTATGATTACAGCCCAAACCAGTACTCCAACTCCACCTGCTGGCGTATTATGAGTCGGACTGGAGCTCTTGCTCTTTACCCACCAATTCAGCACTGTGCCCATCCATCTGGCCCAATCCCAAAGACTCACTCTCATTCATCAGCCATAAAACCTTAGGAAAATCAGTCTGGATATTCTTTGGCCCAGTCTTGACGGGTTTTTTTTCAGCTGTGTGTCTTGTTTCAGTTGTGGTCGTCTTTGAGCCTTTTACCTTGGCCATGTCTATGAGTATTGACACCTTGTGCTTTTGGGCACTCCAGTGATGTTGCAGCTCTGAAATATGGCCAAAAATGGTGGCAAGTGGCATCTTGGCAGCTGCACGCTTGACTTTTCTCAGTCATGGGCGTATTTTGCGCCTTTGTTTTTCCCACACGCTTCTTGCGACCCTGTGACATTTTGAATCGAAACGCTTGATGTTTCGATGATCACGCTTCGAAGCTTTGCAATTTTAAGAGTGCTGCATCCCTCTGCAGATACTCTCATCTATTTTTGACTTTTCTAAGCCCTGGTCCAAGTCCTTCTTTGACCCATTTTGCCAAAGAAAGGAAGTTCGCCTAATAATTATGCACACCAAATAGGTTGTTGATGTGAATTTAGACACCACCCCTTCTCATTACGAGATTGCACATCCCTAATCTGCTTATTGGTAGTAGGCTTCGAAGCCTATGCAGCTTGAGTAGACAAACTGCAAATGATGTGGTCAAAATACTCATTTGCCTAATAATTCTGCACTCCCTGTATAGCTGCATGATACCTATAGCAGGTTTAGTATATTGTATAGTTATTCTGCTCATATTCTGCTCATATTTCTACAAAATAATGGATCCCAGGCGATTCTGACATCTCTCTGGAATAAGCTCAGATAGTTTTGGAGACTTTCTCAGTCAACACATCTCATCGTTAAATGGAGAGGTCAGAGCCGTGTTGCTGCCACCCAGTTGTGGTTTTTGGACAATGCACTCCCTAACACTACTGTGTAATCTGTGGATTCATTTGAGTCTCCCTATCAGCATCTGTTGAAAATTAGTTATGTCCCAGGATTGTCCAGGGGTTCAAATAGCAGTATCCATCTGGTTTGGTTCTGTGTCAGTAATAGTGTCACTTAAGCTGTGCATCCCTAGGTGCTCTTTTGTGGATTGATTACTCCTGGTTTTATTTTGGATCATTTGACTATGCCTGCCTGCTGCCATCCCTGACGCTGATTGTGACTAGTCTCCTGACAAATCTTCAGGCAAATCCATTAATTGGACTGATCTCCTTTGTATGACCTCATCTACATTTTTTTAACTTTGGGTTTCATTAGTCTTTCAGCTCTAAGGAAAGATACTAGTGTGCTGGGTCCTGGGTGAAACCAAGTTAGGTATGATGTCTCACATTTAAATGAAGACTTGGATTAAGGTGAAACCGTACTTAATATTGGAGTATCCTACCTCGTCTAAAACTGTTCACTCCACTGAGACCCTTACCCCCCCTGCCATTCCTGAGGGCACCACCTCGTCCAGCACTGTCCTGTCAGTATTGCACTAGACGAGATGGAGCTGTCCAATGGAGATTGGAGCCCCGGAAGTGCATACATACCGTTTGATGCTGTCCCCCTAGCTGATAAAATTCAAAAGTAAATTGCACAAAAACTGTTTTCTATGTAGAAAACTGTTTTCATTGTGGTTTAAAGTAAAAATCTCACCAAAAAAATTCTCTGCTGCCCCAGATGTGCCCCTTTGCAGTTTACCCTCTCTCTGCCAAAGGGAACTGTACTGGATACAGTGATAACTGTAACCAATACAATTTAAAGAAAAAAAATACAACAAAAAACACATTTACAAAATGAATAAAGTATTTAGGAAATGTTATCCTTCAAATAATACCGTTATTATTATTATTATTTTATTATTATTATTATTATTATATTATTATTTTATAATTATTTATATTATTATTATATTATTATTATTTTTTAAACATATTTTTTTACATAATTGTTTGTTTCAAACATTATTATATTCACTAGACCCTTGTACGGACATATTTTGGGAAGTTACAGGCCTACAACATAAAAAAAAATATTAAAGTCTATGGTGCGCTTGTGGTATGAAAATCTGGACCTCACAAGAGTGATAGGGAGGTTAAACATATATACCGGTACTTAAATTTGGGGCCATAATCAGGTGGCAACCTTTAAGTTACTCTAGGCAAATTTTCAAAGTGAATTTATTGGGGTTAGTCCAAAACCTACTAAACCATAGTCCATGGTAAATGAAAGCTATTAATGGCAAAGGTCAAATTCAGCAACAAGTCAAGCTTTTTTTAAGTAATTAAAATTTACAAAGAAAACATTATTGAACATATTTTTTGCATTTTCGATCTCTCCTTGATATCAAGTCATAAAATAACTGCACTTTGGTCTCCGATAATTAGGCCAAACCTCAACTAAGAGAGACTTTTGTTAATAAAGACATTCTGCAACTCTTTAGTGACTCTGGGACTCATTCCAGAAATTCCAAAGCCAACAAGAAATAATGGACCATGACTGAAATTCATAGCATTGAAATCCGTGTCAATTCCTTGCAACTGAGGATGGCACAATGGAGCTATTGTCACGAATCTTGGCTTAAACCCAATGGAAGCCATAAAACGTTTTTGTTGAGAAAATAACTCAATAATATTATCTGTAAAATGAATTGTGTTTGCATCACGTAGCACATTGTCATAGTGATTTGGACTGGTGAATGCATGAAATATGTTTATTGTTACGCTTATTCTTATACTGGGGTCAAACCAAGGCGCCAGTAAATATTTCCTTGAACTCCATTCTGGTGCATTTAATGATTCATATACTTAGAATACATAGACCATGAACTTAACTATAGTGTCTTTCGTGTTACTTGAGTATACACTATTTCTATGCCATATACTTCATGAAACTGGCATTCAGAGGAAGGATTATTACCTGAAATACCTGGAGATAGGATTTTCAAGTAAAAAACATAATTTTCAAGTGACCCTGAAATAAACATGAAATGAGTTTGTGATGGCTTGCTGAATTTCATGCAAGACAAAACGACCCATAAATATTATTCTTGATTTTTGGTGATGTTTCCGCTTATAAAGGTGTCTTTTCTTATTAAAATTGTTTAGGTGTCATTATACTTCCAGCATAGGTACTGCAGTGGTCTATCTGTCATCAGTAAACTGATGAAGATCATTTATTAAAGGCTTAGTTCATGTCAGTTTATATTATGGGGAAAACTTCACCATGTTCCTGCAGATTTTATTCCCAGCAGCTTGCAATTTATTTTTAGGGAAGAGCTGAATGAAATGCAATACACATGGGTATTATATCATAACACATGACTGGGTTCAAGGTCACCTACAGTGTAATGTTTGCTATTCACTTTAGTTTTCCATTCTGGCAATGTTGCTGAGAGGTTGCATTGGGTAAACATTTATTATTTGGGTTATTTCCTATCTTTATTACTTAAGTTATTTACCTTTATACATGCTAAAATCAAGTGTTTTTCATTTTTATTTTAGTGTCATGCATTTTCCGGAAATCTGTTTTTATATATTGTAAAATGAATGTTCATTTAATGTATTTTGAATCATGATTGCACTCAAATCTAAAACATAAATTTGAAATGTTCATAAACGTGTGTATATATATATATATTTGTTTTGATATTACTCTTACAAATCTTGTACAGGCTTGCGGACAAGAGAATCAAAGTACTATTACAACCTGGAACTTAACGTTCAAATATGATTAGTAAACAGGATGATGACTTATTAGTGTGCTGGTGCTTTTCATCAGGTTGGAACAGATGGACAGTGTTTATGGTCAGGCTGTGCTGCTGCAGAGTAGGTCAAGGGTTTAGCTGTGTCCATTGGCACACATGTATGGATCAAAAGACTCACAGAATTTCAGATCCTTATGGGTTTTCCTGTGTTCTATAAAATATCACTAAATGTTTTATGCTGCCCTCCTTTATATTTTCTGTTGATTATTTGTGTTGAGCTTGAATATTTGAATTGCAAATATTTCTGCCGAATATCAGCTATTCGAGAATTCTTGAAAATGGTGGCGGAAATGTGCTATTTCATATATGCACTGGCAAGCCTATGGCCACACATTGCGATAATATAGTTGCAATGCGATAACAAATACCTTCATTCATTTGCCCATATGCACAATTTTTTAGTTAGAAATATTGAATGAAATATTAGTAGAATTATTCGCGAATTCGAATTACTGCCTATGCCCTCCATCGCTATTGATTGTGACAATAGAACATGACCTGTATACATGTATTAAGGCCATTAATTTATTGTGTCTGTTTGAATTGAGTTTTTTAAATATTTGAAACATTAAGGGGTTTGTACATTTAGTGACAATGAATGAAATAATATTATATAGCCTAGAAATTTAAGAAATGTACCTGATAATTGTTATGATGTTGTGGTAAATATTAAATTTGCTACGTGATCTAGCCCCTGCCTCATGTGCAGGACCTGGAACACCTATCCTGTGCAGCCATAACAGGCTCTTGGTCTGGCCCCTCTGTCATATTTAGGATCCCATTGGGGCCCACGAGCCACAAAGTTTGCCCCTCCCCCATTTAGATACTTTTTTTGGGCCATGTGATTTCTTATCACAATAAGAAATCACATGGATATCTCTATTCAGAATTTGCACTATGGTAAATTATGTATTCATTGCAGAGAATTTTGCAGTCGCCATTTCTCTCATCAACTGAACTTTGGACAGGCAGAGAATTAGCTACAGTAATAGTAGATTTCTGTGAGTGTAGCCCATATGTCCTTTAGCAAATGAGGGTGTTAAACATAAATTGAGAATGGGTCCAGGAGAATCTTCAGCAATTACCATATATACTCGAGCATAAGCCGAGTTTTTCAGCCCAAAAAAATGGGCAGAAAGTGCTCCGCTCGGCTTATACTCGAGTCAGCTGAGGGGGTCCACTCACCTCAGTTGAATTTCCATGCTTCAGGCAGGCAGCTTCCCTCTTCAAAGCATCTTCTCTCTGAGCTCCTGTGAGCGCCATGCTTTCGACAGCTAGCTGATTGATGTAAACAAACTCCACACTGCCACCTGGTGGCCTGGTTACTAGTACACATACAACACTCCATAGCCTATGATTAAAAAAAAAGAATTGCCTTGCAGAACCCATCCTGTAATAATAATAATCCTGTGTTCTCTTAAATTTATTGATGATGTGGCACTAAGATTAATCCTGTTTTATTAATTTCTAGGGGCAATGGTGCTTTCTCTCTATATATTATTTAGAAAACTCCACTATCTGACTTTGCATTTCCCACCCTTGGCTTATACTCCAGTGAATGCGTTTTTCCAGTTTTTGTAGATAAAATTAGGAAGTATATACGTAAGTATATACGGTAAGGAAATCTAACACACCCATAATTGCCCAACTTCAAATTATCCAATTTCGTGAATATATCATGGAACATTCGAAATTCGTAAAATTTAGTTAGACTCTGTTCTATTGTCTTCAATCGTGTGTGGCTGTTCACAATTATTCGCAAAGATTCGCGAACCAGCTTTATAGCCTCTCCTCTTCAATTTGTGATCTTAGCCAGTACGAGCACTATGTGTATTGCGCGTATCCATTCGCAATGTGCACAAATATGCACAACGTATGCCATGTTGAACAATGTTGAAGAATAATATGACAAATATCCGCCATTGCGAATAACCGTGCGCACATTAGCAAAATATTGCAAATTCTCATATGTCGGATATTCGTCGAATATATTCGAATTTCGAATATTCTCGCTCAACACTACTTTAGGCAACACTTACTGGACTTAATTTTCAATTAAATTAAATTTATATATACTATACTCACCTTAACTTTAACAGTACTAAAGGCAAACACTTAGTTTAATCCTTCTTTGATAAATGATATGTTTTACATGACAAGCTCGAATAAGAACAAATTGTTCTAAATATAAATGTTATATACTTCAAAAATGTAAACAACCATATAGATAGATATGTGCGATTACTTGGGACAATGTTGTTAAATCTAAATATCTTTGCTTAGGATTCAACTCATCTATGTTATACTGATGCTTCTCAGCTCACTAGAAGTTGAAATCTTCACTATGAACCTAAAAGAGGATCCACAATGTAGAACTAATCTCTCTATATACAAATAGGTTTGCTTAATATTTTAGGGCATTGAGCAAATATAAAAATTATCAAGTTATTTAAACACATATCTATTACAAATATATTTTTAAAGCAGTGTGAAAACTAGTGTGACCTAAATACACTGGCATGGTATCAGCTTTTAGTA
>CM070035.1:52292495-52321287 GCA_036250615.1 Ptychadena robeensis | reverse complement strand
TGTATCACTTTTGGTACAGAAATCTGCACCTCAGTGAACCGCCAGGGAGGTTAAACAACCCCTTAGTTAGTTAAGTGGTAATTTGGGAAAGGAGGGTTCCTATCCTAGATCAACATCAATCATTTTCATGTACCATTTACTTCACTAGGCACTTGACCTTCAGGCACTCTCAAAAGACATGCAACAGTGTACCTGGTTGGTTATTGCATCTCAAACAGTTTTCAGACAGGGAGGGATAAACCTTATGTAGCACATTTGGGGTCCTATACCATCTATTTATGATCTTATATCCTGTCTGCTGAATTTTGCTAGATAGCGATGACTTTTGGGCCAGGTACAGGATCCTCTCCTTCTTTTTTTTAAACAATAAGATAGGATCCTCTCCTTCTGAGTGGAGGTGAGCCTGACACCCAACTCCTCCTCCCATTTGTTATAGAATGTCAGGGTAGAGGGGGTCCCTGCCTTGACTAACACCCAATGTGCTATGGACAGAGCATGTCTCACAGGGTCCTCCTAAACGCATAGGCACTCAAACTCAATCATATCCTGAAAATGGGATGTATTTGATTGAAATGTTTTAAGATAATTGGAGAGACAGACTGTCTCTCCTGAGGGAAAAAAGTTTCTTGGCAATCTTGTATCTTACTGACTCACCTTCTTGTATCTTGTGACCCACCTTCAAGGTGGTTCTCACCAAAGGGTGATAGCAAACCTCCATAGGCAAAGGCGATGGGTGCCATGGCAGGCCAGAAAGGGGGACTCCTGCTCCAGTAGAATCCATAGCTTGGGCTCCCCTTCTGCACCACTCCAGGATTCTAGCCAGGTGCACTGCCAAGTGGTACAACAATCAGGAGTCAGGAAACCCCAGGTACCCCAATACATCTCAAGAACAGGGACTTAAGGTGTGTAAGAAATTAGTTTTGGATGTGTATGGGTAGGGTCTGAAACAGGTAAATAAATCTGGGCAAGATATTGATTATTATCACGTTGACCCTCCCATACCATGTGTGTATTTTAGCCTTCTATGCATCTATATCCTTTCTTAAGAACTGCAACAGGGGTAAAAATTTAGGTAGAAAACTCTAAGGAAGAAAGAAGGAATGAAAGTCCCCCAGTACTTGTTGAGGGAGAAGGAGCAGGTTAAGAGAAAGGCCTCCCGTACCCGCTTCAAGCAATCCGCAGACAAGAATATACCCAGCTTTTAATTATAATTAGTGCACTAAAACGGTCTCGTTTACGTAACAGAACAGGGAGGGTGACCAACGGGTGAGATAGGAAGAAAATCAGCATACGCTGCCACCTTTTGACAAATGTTCCCAATATTTACCCCCCTATATTTTATATATCATATTTTCATAGCCATTTTTTACTATCTGTTATATCTACTGAATGTTATATAAATAAATGAGATCCTCTATGTTATATGGTATTTTTTTCCTAATGGCACTTAACTTCTGATGTTTTATCCATGTCTTACTATACTGTAAAAATGTACCAGGTTGTATTTTCTCCCCTTTCTTAAGCAACCTCATTTTATTTTATTAAAATTGATCAAATATAAATTAAAAAATGAATTAAAGTTAAAGCAATAGCTTAGAAATCATATGAGAAGGAGATATAATGGATGGTGCTATGTATTTGTCTCCAGGCTTTTCATTAAATCATATCTTGCAAGTACAAAATGTAAAATAAAAATTATTATATACAAAGACTGCTAATCATTAATGATGTATTGTTTTATCAGATTTATGGAAGAGTGTCAAATCTTCAGACATTAGTTCATTCAATTATCTGGAACCATCATTTAACCGTGTACTTCATGCATAATTCTATGATTTAGGGCAAATGTTTTGATCATTAATTTTAAGGGGAATTTTACTGTCAAGATTTCTTTGGAAATAATATATAATATTTATAAAGAAGCTATTTTTAGGAAATCATCATCAGATATTTTACATTTTAGATATCTAATATTTAAAAATGATCACAATGATTATTACCATTAATAAATTACCAATGAAATAAGTTTTGTCTGCAAAGTTCACACTCAGATCTACTTACAACATAATGAATTACATAACACTGTGCATAATACTTTCTGCTAATTGCTGAACCACTGGTACATCAGGACAGAGCCTTGACCGCCTTTAGGACAGTGGTTCCCAAACTTTCCTGGCAGGCCCCCTCTTTTATGTTTAGGGACATTTTTGAGCCGCCCCCCATCCCATTCAAACCCAGGTAAGGAATGGATCTCGCGCATCAACCCCCCCCCCCCCCCCCGTTTTGGAACCACTGCCTTAGGGGATTCGGTAGGCAAAAGTTATATTTTAGGCAGGACTCCTTAACCAACACAGATTGTTGTCAAGGTAAATTAAAATAATTTAGTAACTTTTACTTGAACTAATATTTTTTATAAAATACTTGCATATGTTGCTATATGTGTAAGGTGTTTGAATGAAGCAGTTAATTATAGTTATATAGATCAACCTTCAACAACATACCAGTCCTCAATCAACAACGTTTAGTAAAAGAGAAATTCCAAGCATAAGGACCCACTCTCAGACACTGGTAAAATGCTCTTATTCTTTAACTCATCCTTAAGCCCCCCATACACGTTCAGATTTTTCATACGAATTTTGCCCGATGGACCAGTGTGGTCGGTCGGGGTGATCGATCGGGAGAATAATCAGATGCGGAATTATGTACCTGACCTAAAAAATCGGTTGGGACCGCTTCAGGTCTGTCTGTAAATTTTGGTCGATCTGCTGTTAATAAAATAGTATTGGGCATATTGATCGGTTATAATTCGAATTCCGAATTTCAGTGCCAGCTGACCAATCGACCATAACATTTTAAGTGAAAATCGTGTGACCCGATCGGACGAAAAAGGGAGAAAAATCGGAACGTGTACGGGGGGCTTAAGGCACAGTAGATCAAATGCATGATAACTCATAGAAAAGCCTGGAATCAATTTGATAAACTGATCATTTAGTAATTCTCTGAATAGTTGGTCCTGTTTTAACCACAAAGAATTTAAAGGGTTTATACACAATAGGCGGTCTGTCACATCCCAACAAAGTATTTGAAGGAGAAAAAGAATGTCTCCCCAATCAGACACTCTGATAGGGGATTTAGGGACTTTTAAGGCAATACCATTCACAATTGTAAAAATCAAAGGAGTTTTTTTAATTAATGTACATTTGGTACAAATCATATCATAGTTCCTTCACATCACCATATCATGAAATGACCATGGATTTCTCCATCCCAACATGTTTCGCATATATAGTAATTGCTTCATCAGGAGATATACAGGAGATATTCAATAATCTCTGTGGAAGAAATCAACATGAAGGTGGGTATAGAAAAAATATTATTATTAAATGTGTATATATATGTATATGAGTTATTAAAGTAACTTATTAATTTACAGCCATATATTTTGAAATAGCCAAGAAAAATGGCTGTAAATCAGTAAGTGTTTGGATTCTTAATACATTTTTGTTGAGTAAGAAATACATTGGTTTTAATGTGAACGATTTCAGGACCCAATCCTTTTTTGTTGTTGCCTTTAAAGTCCCTGGGGCTAGCCACCCCATAGGTGGGTTGAAAAATACCTGCAAACTAAAATTCAATGTACTAAGTAGTGATGGCCGAACTTTGGCCATGTCCGTCCGCAAACGGGCGGAGCGGACTTTTAAAAAAGTCCGCTGTCTGCCCGTTCACGGACAAATTCAAATTCCCCGCCTCTAGGCGGAGAATTTGAATCGGAAAACCCGGATGTGACGTCAGTGACGTCACATCCGGCACCTGGAACGCATAGTTCCTGGTGTGCTAACCGGGTTTGCGAGCCGGGTTTTCACTGAAAGACCGGGTTCTCTACCAGAACAGATTCTTCCTGCGGCGGGATCTCGCTTCTTATGATCCCACCGGAGGAAGAGAGAGAGCTCCTTCTCGCCGGCGAACAGGGCGGGTCGAACACCCGTACTGTCCGCTGGCGAGAAGGAGGGCGAACATGCTTGTTCGCGGCCGAACTGTCCGCCCTGCGGGCAGTTCGGCCATCACTAGTACTAAGTGATCATGTGCAAAACCTATTCCGACAACTAGGTTTGGGCAAGCTAGTTGCTGCTGCTAGCAGGTAACTTGTAACTATGAGAAGTAATTCCACTGAGACTTTTCCTCTGTTTGCCATAGTGACACATTACCAAACTTGTCACATTGAAGTCAGCCTTGATTGTTGCTGGAAGTTGTTTCTTACACCATCATAGCTGCAAATGCTCTCGCTGACTACTCACTGTTAGACAGTCAACACTAGCCAGCCATCCAAAATTGATTGCATTTCAGGTACTGTCTTTTCATCTGAGAACTCAACACTGCAGAGGAAAAAAATGTAGATCACACTGTGATTTGAATTATCTTTTCAAACGCACTGCCTAGTAAGGTGGGGACAGATCTCAAGGGATCAGCATGAAACTAATAAGATTTACTAATGGCTTGAGCTTTTGTAATTTGATGAGAAGTCTAACAGAAGAATAAAAATAGCCAAGCTTTTAATTGGATATTGATCTAAACAGATATTCTCTTCCTAAGTACCTGTGAGAATTAGCTATCTTAGAATCACTGGATACGTTATATTTATCATGATTTCCTTGTAACTGTGCTGCACACTTACATACTATCACATTAGTGCTATAATTATTTAATAGATCAGTTCAATTATGTTCTTTTGATTCCTATAGCACTACTATGCCAGTTTACAGCAATAGCAAGGCTATTTAAGATGCTTAAAAGTCCATTAATGTTTATACTTACACTTTAAGAACTTTATTATATTTATATTTCTCCGTATTAGGGAGAGCGAGGGATAGTTACATACAATAAAATGAGATTGCATACATAATATATTCCAGGATGATGTTGTTCTTAATCCAACAAACTTGTTTTATTGTATTTTACTGTTTATTAGCCAATTAAAAAGTTTATAAAGAGCTGTGTAAATATTTTGGAAAGTATGTTGTAAAGGTTGAGAAGCATGACATGTTTGAACGGTTTATAAGGTGTTGCTGCATTTTGTATCCGGTTGCACATTTCATTTTGGATGCTTTTATTGCATCTTATATTGGTATACTGCCATGTATTCTTTTATACTCACTTATGCCTGCACCTAACTTATGCCTGCTCCTATTTAGCGAAAGGTACACTTCCATAAATGGATCCCTATTGGTTAACTAACCCAGTTTTAGGACAACACATCAGCCTTGTGGAATATATATATATATATATAATCCTAATGGATTTAAAGGGTGTAAGTTTATATTTTATTACAAAAAAATATTGTTGCAAGACTATCACTTTGTCCATGTAGTTAATCACATTAAGTAGTAATAATAATTAGCAAAATAATTTCACTAATTAATAAGCCTCAATCTGTGAGAAGTGTTTCTATTGTTATGCCCCAAATTCATGTTTTAAAGGACTGTAAATACCTTTCTAGAACCACTTGACAAGATAAGTTTTGGTAAAGAGTTGACAGAACTTATCACTAAAGCTGGCCATAGACGTCTCGATTTTCCTGCAATCATGGAATCGCACAGTGCACCATATTGCGTTATTAATTAATTGCTGATCCATCACTGCGATCAATCATTAGGATATTGAGTGATCAACCATTCTACTTTTAGATCGGAAGTGATGTAATGTGGGTTGGACGCCAACAGGTCGATCGCAAGGAATGATAGCATGTCTCCATTAACGTTCCATGATTCCCCAGCGATCAACTCAATTTAACAGACTGTAAATTTTATAGGTCCAATACTTGCTGGAACGATTCTTTGCACGATTCCGTGAGTTTGAGATCAATCACACACTATGAGCAAGCAACGATATCTGTGCGGCGGTCGATCTCACAGGAATAGCATGAAAAATCAAGACGTCTATGGCCAGCTTAAGTGAGTTAAAGTCAAGGCACTATATGAAGACTAAACACAAGTTCTACTTAAGCTTAATAACAATGGCTAAATCTGGCCACACCTGTCAATCCTCCTGTTTAGGCCAGGAAAGTCAAGATTTTTTATGTGTCTTTTTTTCCAGCTTGGATATTTCCTGAAATTTTAAAATTGGGGTAATTTAGGGGGAGATGGCATTACTCTGCCTCCTAAGTTCCCACCCCACTTGTTCAGATGATGTGTTGGAAGTTAGCTAACAATAGGAGGGAGGGGGGAGTGGAGGCCATAAGGATGTTACATCCTATGAGGAGGAAGCAGCTGCAGTGCCCATGTGCTACAAGGAACACTCTAATAGAACGAAAAAGCATTCTCGTAAGCCCACATGGCTTTAGGGGTAATTTACACAGTCAGAAGTAAACATTACCTCTGACAGCTGGCAAGGTAATGGATCATTCTGCACTGTGATGGTTTTCAGGTGGTTGCCCATAAGTATTACATGGGGTCGGTTGTCAGCATTTGCCAACAACCACCCAAGCGCCTCAACACTGCGTGCAACTGCTCCAGGTTTCCAGTACTTGTATACAATGTTGTCCTAAGAGCTGAAGAGCTGTAAAAATATTGGCACCTGATGAACAAAATTATGATTTTTTTTTGCAAATAAAATGTTTATTTTATTTGCATATTTTGCTGTATGCTGAAATTTTAACATTCATTCTTTCAAAGTCCATGTCTTGCGGCTTTTTCAGTTCAGTATAAATATATTTATTAAAAGCCAAGTTTTCTATTTTACAGCTACAGTGTGCATTCAATCTCATACTGTACAATAAACTATTAGTTATTTACTTGGAGAAAGTGGTTGCCAGTGCAAGAGATGTCATTAACAGTCCTAACATAGACTAACAGCAGTGTAGCTCTAATCCAGATAAATTTCACCTTGACAAATGTGAAGCACCTTTATGTACTAGAACAAATGGGTGCCAACCTCTTTATGTTATAGAACATTGCCTTTATGTACGATACAGATGAAACACTTATAGCTTGAAGACAAAATTATACACTGCGGTTTATTTATTTCCTCTGTTTTTCCTTTTTTCATGTTTTGTTCAAGTATTATTTTACAAGAATAACTGAAAATTGCATTGAAACAGCTATATACTAATGTGTCTCTTCAGATAAGCAAAGAAAAGCACACATTTATTCCGACTCTTTCACAGTTGCATCTAGCATAGCTACCTTACTAGTCACATCCACAGAACATGCATTACAACCCCATAGGGAGCTTTGCCTTCAATACCCGCAGATAAATAGAGTAGCTGTGTCTTTTCAGGTCACCAATAGGAATTTCATATAATCACACTTCAAGGGTATTCTATTATTTTGTTACAAATCGCAAAAAAATAAACAATAGCAAAGCAGAAAACATATGAATTGTCATTATGGGGTTATTTACTGCCCCATTTCCAAAAACAGCCAGAAAGGTGTTATGGAAACAATTGGACCACTACTTGACAAGGTAAGTTTTGGTTAAAGAGTTGGCAGAACACTAAAGCTGGCCATAGACGTCTCGATCTTAAAAGTGATCGTGGCCTGTGATCGCGGAATCAATTTCAATTAAGAGATCAATCGCACAGTGCAATATATTGCATTATTGATTAATAGCCAATCCCTCGCAGCGACAAATCATAAGGACAGTGAGCGATCGACCATTCTCCACCTTTTAGATTGGAAATTATGTAATGTGGGTTGGACACCAACAGGTCGATCGATAGGAACGATTAACGTTCTGTGATTCCCGAGTGATCGACTTAATTTTACAGACAGGTCCGATACTTTCTGGAACGATTCTTCGTGCGATTCTGTGAGTTTGCGTCCAATCGCACACTTTGTGCAAGCTACGATTTCTGTGCAATCAATCACGCCGAGCTATCACGGCGGTCGATCTCACAGGAATCGCAGAATTGAGACGCCAGCTTTAATGAGTTTAATGCTAGGCATACACTTACCGACACACGCCGATATCTTCCTCCGATATCTTCCGGGATGCTAAACGTGATGACATCATCACGTTTAGCCTCCCTTTGCATTCTGGGGCCCCTTTAATCGGCCGGGCACCCTTTGTGTGCCGGCCATAAGCTGCGATGAAGACGCCGCTTCATTGCAGCTTATGGCAGCGGCTTTCATGGGCTCCCATTGGCCAGAGAAGAACGGACATGTTGGATCTCTGGCCGGCCAAGAAGTGGGGCGACAGGGATCTGACGCCCCATGTGGGCACATGCCGATTAGCGCCCGATTTTTAACCTGACCGACGGTGTGAGCGCGCACGCCCGTCGGTCAGATTAAAAATTGGCCGCTTATCGGTAGTGATGATCACGAATATTCGGATTCCGAATATTAATCGCGAATATCGGCAATTCGGAAGTTTGCAAAGATGGTGAATATATTGCTGAATATTCGCAATTCCGGATATTCTGTATTTTTTTCCCATTACACACACCTCTCAATGCAAGCGGACAAATGGGAAGGCTGCAACAAGAGCTTAGCCACACTTCCTGCGACCATCAACAATTTTTAAATCCAATATTGGGGTGATGCGAATATTCGGAATATTGCGAAAATCGGCACTTTAGAAATTTTGCGAAAATCACTTAGATGACGTCCAAAATTCGCAATTTTTTTTCAACACGCCCCTCAATGCAAGTTAAACATATATTCGCGAAATTCGCATAAAACTGCTGATAATCGCAATAAGAAGAATATTGCCGAATGCGAATATTTTCCGAATGTTTTCCGAATGTTTTCCCAAAAATTTGCGGCATGCCGCGAATACGAATGTTGCCTATGCCGCTCATCACTACTTATCGGCATGTGTATGGCAGCCATAAGTCAAGGTACTATATGAAGACTAGTTCTCAAGTTCTACCTAAGCTTAATAACAATGGCTAAAGCTGGCCATAGACGTCTCAACTTTTCGTGCGCAATCGATCGCACAGAAATCATTGCTTGCACAAAGTGTGGGATCGATCACAAACTCACGGAATTGCAAGAAGAATCAATTAAGCAAGTATCGGACCGGTCTGTAAAATTTACGACCTGTTGGTGTCCAACACACATTACATGATTTCCAATACAATATGTTTACTGTATTTACTTAAAAATTTGCCTATGAATTTTTTTACATTACTCTATCTAAAGCTCCCAAAACACGCTTAGATTTCCACCCGATTTTTCAGCTGATCGACTTGCGTGCACGCTCACAGCATTCAATTGGCGGTCGGTCTGCAAATCTTAAAGGACCGAAATCGGCCGCCAAATTAATCTAAGCCATTACGGACCTTATCTGTAATTCTTAAATCGGTTTAATACTTTGGATAAGGACAAGAGTCCCCGTCCAAAGTACGGGTATGTCTTCTCAGCTCTTTTGTCCCTAACAGGGCTGAGAACACTGAACCTGTCTGCAGCTGCAGAGGCTGGAAGCGCACTGACAGTCTCAGTGACCTGGCAGCCTCTTCTCACGGCCAGAATCCCTAGATGCTGTCTGCGGAGAGGGCTGGCACACAAAGGGTGCCCGGCCGATGGTGACCTGATTTTTTCATCATCCCATTATATATTGAAATTACTGAAATTTAGGCTTTTGGAAAGGATATAGGGATGCCTTTTCGGGTCATATTTTACATCCATGTAATCATAGCTGTCAAGCATCCCGTTTTTGGCCTGGAAAGTCATGTTTTTAGGTGAATTTCCTGGCCAGATCCCAAGTACAGTATAATTTAGTAGGGAGGAGGCATTACTTTGTTGTTACTAACACCCGGCCTGTAATTGCTTGAACTTGCATGACTGTGGATTGTAGCTAACCACATCTCCAGTCTTATCTGTACCGTATTTTCTTTGACTGACCTTTTAAGGTATTACCCATGGCTTGTTTTCTGAATTAAACAATAAAGCTTGTTAACAGGATATCTGATTTTAGTAGGGATTTTGTGCACAGGCATATTACAGTCTCCTACCCAGTGAGGAGGCCTGACACACTGGTTTCAGGTCCTTTTGTGGGGCAATACCTGGCTACCTTGCTGACTTCCATTAGTTAAAACCCCACTGTGTGTACTGGGGTGACGGGGAAGGGAGATTCATCCAGTTCCTTCCATCCCATTCCAGAGTCTGGGAACCTGTAATAATACCATAAGTAAACGCATCAACTCCAATACAAGATAAAATGTTAGCAACACATAAAGAAGATAGTCAGAGGATAGGTTATCATCTCATGGTTACAAACAAAAAGAACAAACCAGTGGTAAGAGTTAAGGCCCCCCCGCACACACCGAGCAGCGTGATGTCCAGTACTAAGGTGCTTAGGTGTTAGGTAAAAAAAATAAGTATAATGTTGTACTGTCTTAGTTATCAATGAATACAGAAACTTTGTAGTTCAAGTGATAACCTTTATTGGCTAACTGAAGTACTTTATTGATCTCTATCATTGAATTAATTCAGTAAGCCAATAAAGGCTACCACTTAAACTGTAAACTTTCTATATAAAAAAAGATCTACCCAAAAGCACTAGAATCTTAAACAAGCTATGCCATGTTAATGGAATGAAGGTTTAGATCTTTAAAAATGTTAAGGGCAATGTTTGTGTGTTCAGACTTATCCTGAAATGGGATGATATCTCTTATCTATATTTTAGCATTGTCATCTCCTTTCCATTACCTCTTGTAGAAGTCACTGTGCCTTATGCCTGCCATACACCCACAGACAGGTGCCGACAGACGAGCTCCGATGAGCTCTGGAATGCAGCGTGATGATGTCATCACGCTGCATTCCTGGGCTGTCGGAATCGGCCAGGCACCCTTTGTGTGCTGGCCATTACCTTCAATGAAGACGCCGGTCTTCATTGAAGTTAATGGCATCAGCCGGCATCGGCCAGAGAACATTGGACATGTCCATTCTCTGGCCGGCTGAGCTGTGGGACGACAGGGATCTGTCGCCCCATGTGGGCACATGCAGATTGGTGGCCGATTTTGTTGCCGACCGATGGCAAAATCGGCCGCTAATCGGGGTGCGTATGCCAGCCTTTAGATTTCATTCTTTCTTCTAAATGTGCATGAATCCAAAAAGGTGACCAGTAGGTGATTACCATTGTAACCCCCTTTGCTGGGCCCAGGATTTTCATCTTTTTACCTAGCTGTAATATATAAATTAACTAGCATCAAATTTAAATACATCGTATATATCCATCTTTTCTGTATAATACTCTGTAAATAAGAGTCAATGCCTATTGAATTGCATCTAACGCTGGCGTTTTTACAGATGTGTTGAATCACCTTTTAATGTTCTGAATAAGCATTAGCAAACTATTTCCCATTGTTATTACCAGGTACCATTTAAATTATAAAAATCAGAGTAGAACACATTGCTGCTTTTAAACTGTTCCATTTGAAATGTAATTGTATGTTTCTTATCTTACTCCAAACTGCAGACAGGATTTTAATAATATTTATTTTCTTTGTTCTGACCTCTACGTTCTGGTAAAAATGAACATATATTATTCTTTGTTTTAGCAACTGGATGCAGACATTCTTGGTGCCTCATCTATTTTATTATGTAAAATTACTTATCCAGCAGCAAATTCTCTAAGGCCCGAAGCTCAAGGACTGTAGAGTCATTTATATAATGAATCCCAGAGTGAAAGTAATTCATCTGGGGACAGAATGTACTGTAATTGAAACTAACAAGGAAGGTTTAGACAGAAAATACATTTCTAATATTTGTCAATCTACTTTCTGCAGTATTAGCTTTTTATGGCATCTAAATGCATAAAATGCAGAGCAATAAATGCTATAACGGGATGCATAAATGACACAGTCTGGTTTTATTCTCTGGGTTCCCTTTGGTACTTTGGGTTTATGTAAACAATGCAAGGTCTATTTATAGGAGCCATAAAAACAACTGGACAAAACAATGACTTGAAGGATCACTTGTATGTGAGTTCCAGCTTGTAGTGTGATTTGTTCTTTTGGGTCTGCCTATCATATCAGACAGATATTCGAGCGTCTAGACAAAATCAACAGATCATCATTTCTTTCTAATGTTTACATAAAGATTTTTCTGTTGTGTACATCATTATGTAATTCCGACACTTAGGCTTCCGTGATTTATAGACCTGTCAAGCTTTACTTTCCAAAAAGGGTGACTAAATGAGCGCAGTGCATGCCACCACTTCTGCATTCCAGAAGTGATACTCATGAATCCTCCCGACAAGAGGAGTGGGTAAAGTTCACATTCTGTACCTCAGACAATGGCGTGGGGGTTTAATGAGGTAAAGGTAACCTCTGGGATGCATCATCATCCTATTGAGGGGGGTAATATTGGATGAAATAATAGAAATAGATTTTGAATAAGAGACTTACGCAGTCTAAATCCTGCTAAACATTATTAAAATGTTAAAACTCTTTTTTATACAGTTTTAAGACTTTAAGTTTTAAGACTTTAACTATATAAATAAAATCTGATCAATGTAAGTACCACAGTCAATGTGAAATGGTTTGTCTCACCCTGTTAGTTTTACTTTTCTCAGTCTGCTAAAGAAAGCAGCGAGAGTAAAGCTAGGCACACATGGGTAGATTCCTGTGCAATCGACCCACAATCAATCCCAATGTGGTGACATCACCAGTTTATGATTGATCGGGGATTAATTGAACGGAAATTAATGTGCACAACATGGGCACATCGATTCCCGTTCAATGGGGACCCGTTCTCCCCAGCTGGCAGCACCTGTGAATCACAACATACTGCCAGCTAGGGAGAAGCAGTCTCACTCACACAGCAGCAGCTTCTGAGTGAGGAGTGCTGGCTCCTCTCCTTTCACACTGACAGCGGACGGCTGTGGAGGAAAGGGGCAGAAGCCAGTGACATCCAATACTTTGCATGAAGATTCATGTCTCCATGCAAAGTAATGGTGATTGAATGGGGTTTTCCAACATGTTCTATTGATTCCGCTCGAAGGAAGGCACACACGGGTAGCTTTGTAAACAGATTAAAGTACAATCAATCACCGTGAACGCGCACTTTGATTGATTGTACTCAAATATAGTGCTATACCTTCATAGTTGCAAATATTCAAGATTCGCAATATGTAAAGGTAATTTATGGAAAGTACTATGCATTGCATTCGCAATATGCGCATGTACAAGTGCCAATTTGCACAATGAAGGTCAAAATGGCTGAAGATTATAAATTTTCAAATTTAAGATTTATTTTAAATTATTTATTAAAATGTATTGCGAATATAAGTCCAAAAAAATAATGCAATATTTTGCAAATACAGATATTGCCTATACTGCTTATCACTATTAATTTTCTCCTTCAACATTTTTTCAAATCAAGCTGCACATTGACTATTGCCATATATAGCTACAAAGCTAATACAATTTGAAATACTTTACTGTTATTGGAAACAATGATTCTTTCAACTCTCTTTTTTTGGGGCCATTCCCTATTGGATAATCACATAAGATTGTCCCACCCATAATTATAGAATAGCTAATAAATAAGTGTAACAATATACAAAGTTCATTTGTCAAACATTTTAAACGATTCTGAGCAAGCTATATAACAATTGCATCTTGTTTTCAAAGAACAAAATTGTGGCAGACAAATACCATCTGTGGGCACCTTGTCTGGATGCGGTAACATTTCTTTGATCTCTGACTAATAAGTAAAGTATGCCAGCGCTCCTTGTACTGCTCTGTGGGGAACTTACCTGATAAATAGTGTCTAGTCAGATTTCAGGAAATAAACTGATTGTTTTAGTGTCTGATTGTTCCTAATGGGGCAATACGCTTCTAAATCCATCTATTTTTTACTTTCTAGCTGCTTTATGAAGGAATTATTTTATTGCTAGCAAACTTGGCAGTAAATATATTTTTTCATGTTGAATGAATACATCTTTAGTACTGAGTATCACCTCTGAGATTTAACAAGATTCTTTCTGACAATGCCTTTATCTGTATTTATTTATTTTTTGGTTTCTCACTAGAGGGATGGAACCATGTTTGTTATACATTATACAGGCTTAGCATCTGCTTTTGAAACTACTTCCTCCTACATGATAGATAGACTGATGACATCTATTGATGAGCCACATAGGCAATTCAAATTCTCAATATTTCGCGAATAATTCTATATATATTCGGTTCGATATTCGCAAATATATAATCGCGAATATTCACAATGCATTCACATTTTCATTACCTTCATGGCAAATGAATGGTAACATGCTATATTTATTTTCGCATTGCAAATATATAAAAGCAATGCGTGGCCGTAAAAGGTTCCCAGTGCATAACATCGCAAATATTTAAGATTGTGAATATCTGCCACCATATTCACAAATTTTGTGAATTTTTGAATACCTGATATTCGTCAAATATATTCGCAATTCGAATATTCAAGCCCAACACTAATGAAATCATAGCGGCCCAGGTTAAATTCCAGTCAAGGATGATTTTTATAATACATTTAAAGCCCTTTTAATTTTTTTTTATTTTTTAGCATATTATGAAAAAAACACTGAAGTCACTTCCAGTACTTGGAACTCACAGTTCCCAGTTTCGATATCCGGACGTCACTGATGTCACTTCCGGTTTTAGCCGGTTTTCTTTCAGGAGAGACTTCTATCTGCAGTCACTCATGAAAGAATCCTTCCACTGGCCAGATCGTTCTGCTCCTGATCCGGCCAGTGGAAGAATTGTCTCCTTCTTCCCGTTGGTGAACAGGGTGGGTCGAACACTTGTACTGTTCACCGGGGGAAGAAAAGAACTGTCTGCCTTGTGGATAGTTCAGCCATCACTGGTTAAAAATAATTATTGCATTATAAAAACAGAGGAGCATACATAGATATATCAAATAAATAGAGTTAAAACAGGTACTATACATTTAAGACAAATGACTACCACAATTTTCATAAGTTTGGTATTTGGAAATACACTATAGCCATGAAACTGTGCCCAATGCGTTTCCCCTTTGTTTGGGCTTCTTCAGGGACATCAATAAATGATAACTGTATTTGTCGGACTATAAGACGCACCGGCACATAAGACGCAACCATTTTTTAGGGCAGGAAAATTTTATAAGATTTAATAAGTTGTCACATCAATTGGGTTAATGCAATGAATTTAATGAATACAATATTCATTTCAGCCAGAAGGTGTCACTAGCAGCAGTACACTCTCAGCTGAACACGTCATACTTCACACTGATGATGTTACTGTTTCTGTGTCGGTGGGAGCAGAAGATTGATTGCTGTTCCCACGGACAAGAGAGCTATAGATGCAAGTTTATCTATAAATCTCTCTTAATTGCCTATGCCAGTTCAGTTCATCTGACAGCTCCTCCAGCTCCCCGGCTAATCTCCGTGTCGGGAGAGCTGGCGGGAAGCCAAGGTGCAACCACCGGCGGCTGAGTGGCCGCGGGGGTCGCGCATTCGGACCATAAGACGGAGGCATTTTTTGCCCCCAATTGTGGGGGTGAACAATTGCGTCTTATGTAGGGTAGTACAAATTATTCTTCCAGGCTCCTTGAAATAACCTACACTCAACAATAGAAGGAATACAAAGGGGGGAAACATAACATACCAGAAAGTAGACTGCCAAGGACTTATGCTACTGGACTATATAGCATTTGTTTAAAAAATTACATTAGAGATTAATAACAACCTTGCATATATTTTAAAGTGTTAAAGCTTCTGTAAGATTTTAATGATCATGCTTAGATCTATTTTAGGGCTGATATACCGTAACACAGGCATGCTGTTCTGTCAAGAATTAAAAAGCTGTTGAAAGTTCTTTTCCTACAAGCAGAAGCTCCATGTACTTGTCACAAAGAAATTAATGGATACCTCCCAACTCTGTCAAGACAATGTAGCTTCTTATAACTATATTCTAACCCACTGAATATTTGTTTTTGTATGTAGACATTTTACAGAACAGTCTTTTGCATTAACCCCTTCAGAATGTTGTTAGTGAAAAGTTGTATGAACATTTTTACAATTTCAAACATATTGCTCTGTTTTAGTAAAATGACAATTTTACAATGTATATACAGTGGTGTGCTAAACTATCCTGATTTCTTATTCTTTTGCATGTTTGTCACACAAAATGTTTCTGATCATCAAACACATTTAATGATTAGTCAAAGATAACACAAGTAAACACAAAATGCAGTTTTTAAATGATGGTTTTTATTACTAAGGGAGAAAAAAAACTCCAAACCTGCATGGCCCTGTGTGAAAAAGTAACTGCCCCCTGAACCTAATAACTGGTTGGGCCACCCTTAGCAGCAATAACGGCAATCAAGTGTTTGCGATAACTTGCAACGAGTCTTTTACAGCGCTCTGGAGGAATTTTGGCCCACTTATCTTTGCAGAATTGTTGTAATTCAGCTTTATTTAAAGGGTTTTCTAGCATGAACCGCCTTTTTAAGGTCATGCCACAACATCTCAATAGGATTTAGGTCAGGACTTTGACTAGGCCACTCCAAAGTCTTCATTTTGTTTTTCTTCAGCCATTCAGAGGTGGATTTGCTGGTGTGTTTTGGGTCATTGTCCTGCTGTAGCACCCAAAATCGCTTCAGCTTGAGTTGACAACAGATGGCCGGACATTCTCCTTCAAGATTTTTTGGTAGACAGTAGAATTCATGGTTCCATCTATTACAGCAAGCCTTCCAGGTCCTGAAGCAGGGACACGCACCTTCCAAAAAGTTCTGGGAAGGTTCACCACTGTTCCATGTTTTTGCCATTTGTTGATAATGGCTCTCACTGTGGTTCGCTGGAGTCCCAAAGCTTTAGAAATGGCTTTATAACCTTTACCAGACTGATAGATCTCAATTACTTTTGTTCTTATTTGTTCCTGAATTTCTTTGGATCTTGGCACGATGTTTAGCTTTTGAGGTGCCTTTGGTCTACTTCTCTGTGACAGGAAGCTCTTATTTAAGTGATTTCTTGATTGAAACAGGTGTGGCAGTAATCAGGCCTGGGGGTGACTACAGAAATTGAACTTGATAAACCACAGTTAAGTTTTTTTTTCACAAGGGGGGCAATCACTTTTTCACACAGGGCCATGTAGATTTGGAGTTTTTTTTCTCCCTTAATAACGTAAACCTTTATTTAAAACTGCCTTTTGTGTTCATCTTTGACTAATAGTTAACGGTTGTTGATGAGCTGAAACATTTAAGTGTAACAAACATGCAAAAGAATAATAAATCAGGAAGGGGGCAAATAGTTTTGCACACCACTGTATGTGCACAGCCACACTTTTATATGCCTTTCTCAAAATGGCCACTAAGAGCACATAACCAAGATGGAGCCTCCTTCTGGCATCACAACCAAGATGATAACATTCCAGCTCCTGGAGGAAGTTTACCTTATATGAACGTGACCGTTTAGGAGGTTATGATGCTACACTCACATAAAGGGTTTTCATTCAGCTGAACATCGTGTCAGTGTGTGATTCTTCTTGTGCTATAACCAATAAGCACCTTAATAAGGTGGAATGTATTGATACCATTGATACCATCTATGGCCCAAGGTATCACACGTGGCCACTTTGTTGCGTAGCCCTCAAGCCACTTATAAGCAGGGATTGGTAATTGTTCTACCTAGGTGAATACTTCAGTAAAGGAAACATGAAAATATAAATTATACACTGTTGGCAAAATGACTTGCTTTATTTCTTTTACATATTTTACAAATTCTTACATATTTTACAATTTTTTTTCTTTAATCTGAGTTATGGTTAATAACAAACATCCATGCTCTTCAAATGCATTTTTAAAGAGTCCATGGATTAGATGCCTTACTTCTGGACGTATCTAAAAGGGTTTTAGCTTTTTTAATGCTTGATTTTTTACTACATTATTACTGCACAGATTTTATTTTCATATAAAATATTTCATCTTCTACAAATACACTGTCGTTGAGTGGAATGCTCTCTTACTTTACTCTTACTACGTGGATTTGAATTGTGACATTTTGTTGCTTATCTCTCTCTCTAATGTTATTTTTAGTGATGGCCAAAAAGTTCGCCTGGCAGACAGTTCGCAGTGAACATAGCATGTTCGCAGTTCGCAAGGCTAGCAAACATTATGGGTGTTCTACCCTAACATGGAGACAAAGTTTGACCCCTCACCCTATAGTCAGGTGGGACAGTACATACGATACAAATTTTGCCCATCTAGTGATCTGTAACTATAGCTAAGGTGTTCTGCAACAAACAGTTCATCATAACTGAGCAACAAAAGTCCTTCTCCGGGGCATGGGGTATACTGCATTATGGGACCTGTGCCCTGTGTTATAATCCTGAGGTGTGCTGGTAGTTGCAGTTCACCATAACAAACTGAAGGAGGACATTGCAGAAAGATCTGACTAAATGTGTTGTGCTGCAGAAGGTACTGTCAGGCTGGCAGCCCACTCCAGCTAAGTTTTGGCAAAATCTGTAATCTACATTTTGGCCATTAGACACGAAAGAAAAAGCATTTAAAAAAATCTGTATTTTTGGAAGGAAGTTTAGCCATTGATCCCCCTCTGGCATGACACTGTCCCGGTGGTTGCACCATTTTGACACTTTTTTATTGGTATTATGGCTACAAATATGACCTGAAGGTTTGAGAAGTTCGCCCCCCATTAAAGTTAATGGAGGTTCGCCGAGAACATGGGAATGGCGGGTTTTTGCAAAAGTTCGTTTTCCCTGTTCGCAAACAGCCGCAGCTGATGTTCGGCCATCACTAGTTTTTTTTAAATGTTATTCGATATATATTCTCTTCCGCAGAACATCCTCAGTTTCCAACTTCTTAGTTTATGACTCCTTAATCCTGTAGCAGCCCAAAACTTTTTACTCATCATTATTACTTTGTCTTCTGCCTTCTGAGACACCCTCTCTTAAGAAAAAAGGAAAACTGACCAATGAGATGCCTATATTTCAATATTATCATACAAATTGCATGTAGACAGTCAAGCACACATGCTGCAGAGTATGATTTACTCAGTTTCAGTTTCATGCAATGTGCAAGTTTATGTGGAAATCTTTTATGTTTTACATTTAAAAATTGGGTTAAAGTTTTCTACCACTAAATGAGTTAAGTCTATTAATATTAGGTGAACTTTCCTAAGGAGCAGTGCCAAGAGAATAAATACACACATCTCTGAATTTACTAACAAATGCAGTTTGATGATGATGGACACTGAGACATCCTGGTAGTGGAAAGTTGTGGTATGCCAAAAATAAAAATGTGATTTTGTTTTTACGTTCATTGGATCTATCTGACCATTGTTGTGGTTCATGTGAGGGTTTGTGATTAAACCCCCCTTCCCCCCAAAATAAATAGTACAAACCATAGCCCATACTGTGCTTGAGAAGTAAATAAAATCACAATGACTTGCATCTTTGTTGAAAATTTGCATGATCATGGTGTCTCTCAGACTGTTTACTCTTTGTTCTTACTGCTCTTGGCAGTCTTTCCTATGGGGCTCATTCATGTGGTTGGTTGAAAACACTTTGTTTTCACAGACTGACTGCCCGGTGAATGTGTTGTGTCGAGTGAGCTATTATCTAGCATTTGTCCATAGTTACAATATGCACATGAGTGGCAACCACTCTAAAAATAACAGTCTGTAAGAAGCCTACGTCAGGTGTCAAGAAGCCTGCCATAGAATGATTGGAAAGGTACACTATTTCTCTGGTCAGCCCTCAAGGCTCCTTCAGACTGAAATTAACTTTCTCCTGTCTACAACAGTTGCTACTTCCTTACAGAAATTTCTAGGCAATTTCCAGGTATCTGCACATAACCACCCCTCCCACCATATGCAGAAAAGCGTTTAGTTTTAAGGTAGCTATATCCACCCTGACTCCTGTATGGTCATATTACTAAGAAGGAATGTTTGCTGGGCAACAGAAAAGGTAGATTATTATGTCTGTGTCTGCATATTGAAGAAGACAAATGCCAAAAGACCTCCTTATGACATTTCAGTATAATTACAAGCTACACTCCATGAAGTTATCTGCTACAGCAGTTACATCATCATCATTTTCAATGATTTATTTTTGTTTATGGTGGCTTACAAGATTTTGTAGCTAAATAATAGATAAAAACAGCACTTATTGTGTACATGTTAAGCCCTCAAAGGTTTAAATTCATTCCAATGTCTAAAGCTCTCTTTCATTTTCTTTACCTTATCCGAGTTTTATTTTGCTGCTCTTATCACCAACTGTCTCTGACTTTCTCTCAGTACTCTGCATAACATTTCTATAATACAAATGCTGGGCACAGGTGAATATTTTCTTTTGCAGTAAATCTGTTTGACATACAAAGAACGGCTTCATCATCATTTAGGAGATTTCAAAATACTTAAAGCTAGCCATACACGTGTCGGATTCCATGTCCAATCGATTCATCATCCGATCGATTCCGGCGATTCTGCCGGGAATCGCAGGTGTGATCAATCGGCCAATTAAGAGTATCCATCGCTGCATACCACCTTGTCCAACGGATTTCGGCACGATTCCGGGACGATTCCGTGTCCGATTCCACCTCCGATTCCACCTCACAAATGGCAACTCCCCCTGATCTGTGCAGAATCGGATCAAAAAGACCAACATGTTGGTTCTCTGACGGATCCGATTCTGGGCCCCCGAACGATCGGACGTGATCGGACGGACAAGGTGGGCTGCACACGATTCCGGCACGATCGATTCACGTGCACGCGCCCGGAATCGATCGGCGCGGAATCCGGCCGGAATCCGACCCGTGTATGGGGGCCTTAAGAGTTCCGTGATGAGACATTGATGGACATATAATATCATATTACTGTGAGACTTGTTAAACCAATTTGTTCTACCTTAGTTAACTCCATAGCAAATTATAGATGTGCCAAAGGCAGAGGGGCATAATATGAATGTCAGTAATCAAACCAATGACTGCTATGTAATTTTCATCTTTCTGTTGTCTCTTGAATGTAAAAATATGTTTTCTACAAAACCCTCAGCAGTAATAGGTTGCTACTTTTCAGAAGATATTACCATTTTTTGTAGCAAAAGTTTTATAAAACTCTATGAATACAGTGTCAGTGACCAAGCACATGTAAAGTGTATGTGAGTATTGTTTTGGTGTGTGTATTGTTTTGGTTTCGCTTACAAATAAATGATATACAAGTCATATTAAACAAAAATAGCTGGCACCCAAAAAAGTCCTGTTATAGTACTTATTTTTGCAATTAAGAGCCATATCAGTACAATAGCATTTGCTTTATAGGAGCAGTAGAAGAAGATCAAAATCCTCTATGGGGTTGATTCGGTCACTTTGGAAAATGTATTTTTACTTTGCAAAAGAATGTTCATTTACCTCAATAAAAGCAGTCAAATTAACAAAGACCACCCTAAAACATTGAAGAAAAATATAAAACTTGAAAATGATTGGATCATTTCAGTCAACTAAGCCAGCTAAGCCAGTAAATATAATTCCCATAGATAAATAAAAATATTCCTTAAATATCTTTTTTTTTATTTTTATACAGTGGTTTGTATTATGGCCAAATCCACAATTTCTAGGTGGATATATGTTTTTATATATACTTTTATATTTGTTACCATCAATGGTGAACATGGCAAAACACTCTAGTACTGATAACAAACTAGAAAATGCACATTTGTACATTACCAATTTGTCTACAAAAGACTGCAGTTTTGGACAGCACCTAATGTGGACTTTGCTCTAAAAGGTAAGGTCCACTTATATGGCTGCCCTATTGTCCAGAAGTCTAGACAAATAGTGTGTTTTTTGCTTCCTACCAAAGTATTTTTGATTTTTATAGTTTTTGTTATGCTGTTGGGGGCAGCCTTGTATTTTTGTGTAGGTCCACATTATGTTATAACTGAATCACACACACAGTAGTTGTAATAATAATTTGTTTAACTGAATGCTAAATTACCTTTTATTATAAGAACTGTAATCACAAACATTACATCTTGCAAAAAACAAGAAATGATCTAATGTGAAACATTTTCATCATGAAATGTCTGACTTCATGAACTTTAGTGCATTAAGCACTTAGTGTGTGCCAACCCTTGAGTATTATATCATTTAGCTGTAGCTCCAGGCAGAATGTCCTATGAGACCTATCTTATATGATTATTCAAAGCATTCTATTGCGACCTGGAACAGTAATTACAGTACATATGGAAGCAACATCTGATTGTATTATCCAATGGAGGTTTGCCTTGGTCATGCCTTTCAAAATAATACTCTATGTTTGTGATTTTTTTTCCCCCAATAACTTTATTGAGAAAAGTATTCAGCAAATACAACTATGTTTGTGATTATTCAAAAAGCCTGGCATCTGAAAGGGTCTTTAGATTATTATTTTATAACCATATCATAAATGATACCACTAGTTGTAATGAGACTGTGCACACATTAACACATTATATATGTAGACATATATATATATATATATATATATATATATATACTATTTGCATTCTAGGATTCAGTTTTAAATATTATGTACCGTATTTTTTGGACGCACCTGACTATAAGACACACCCAGTTTTTAGAGCAGAAAAACCAGAAATTTCATGTGTTCAAATTAATTAGGGAAAAAAATCCCATGCAGTGCCCAATTTCAGCCACAAAAATTGTGTCACTAGAGAGCACACTTTCTGGCACCTCATCTTCCTCATACACGGAGAAAAGGGGTCTGTGGGGGGATCTGCATTCATGTCTCCCCACTACACTTTGTGTGTGACGAAACTGCAGCTTTCCCACACACTCTGCATTGGTTAAATCAGCAGGGTTGTGCAAATAAATACATCTGGCTGTGTGCAGATCTCCCATATGCCGGGAGAGCTGGCAGGGAGCCAAGTTCCACATTCGGGCCATAAGACACAGGCACATTTTCCCCCTGATTTTGGGGGGTGAAAAAGTGCATCTTATAGTCCGAAAAATATGGTACATGATTTAAAGCATGGAAAGATTTGAATGTGCATTAGTACCCAGTTTAAAAAAATCTACCTGCCGTTACAAGTACGTTTAAGGTGGTCATAAACAGGTCCGTTTTTCAATGGATCACTGTTCATGTTTGCAGTGATTGATTATTTGAGAATCGATTGTGGCCAGCTCGAAGAAAGCTTGAACAGGAAGAAACCAACATGTTGGTAATCCCTGTATGATTGACATTACTATGGTCCCCATCCAAAGTATCAAACGTAATGAATTGGCAAATGCTTAAGTGCACAGTCATTTATCGATCGAGTTGGTATCAATCCGTGTATGGGGACCCTTAGTCTGCCTTTATAGTGTTCATTTGTGATTGTGATTATTTTGTCAGATGATGTGGTTAACTCTCTTGAGGACAACCTAGACTCTACTGTTTGTAAACACAAGGAGCTTTTGTAAAGCAAATAATGAGTGGAATTTTTAAAGCAATTACTATATAACAGATGTCTGCATCAGCACCCTGCTGTGTAATACTTTGAGTTCTTCAAACAACTCTTCAATCTCCTGATAGGAGAGCTCTAGCTCTGAAAAGCAAAGTTCACGCTAGATCTCTACAGAGAGACTACTGCTCCCACTAAGAGCAAAGGTTCTTTTTTGTACCATTCTGGCAGGGGACAGGTTTTAAACTATGCCTGTTGCTGCATTGTAAAGAAAACACGCTGCCAGACTTTTGAACCTTTCATTTGATGCATCATGCAATTAGTAGATGAAACTTTATTAATTGTATACCTTTATAACAGATGTAAATAGAGTTTACAGTATGTGTGTGTGTGTGTGTATATATCGATGTGTATACTATGTGAGTTTATTTGTGTATACCATGTTACCATGTGTTTGTGTATACATGTCTATACATTTAGTTCATGAAGTTACTACTGTATTCTATATACTACTATATACTACTAAAATTAAGCATAACGATGCTGTATATATGTCTGAACCTTAAACTTAGAGTGTCACATATCCCTGACTAGTGATGGCCGAACATCTGCCATGTCGGTTCGGCTAACTGATAATCACTTCCGGTATTTGGAACAATACCATCTTGGATTTTTACCATATTAGACTGGAGTCTCTAGTGAGTGAGCCACGCAGGGATCTAAAAAATTCTTCTGCCAGCCAAATCTTTTTTAGATCCCTGTGTGCCCAGGATGGCAGAAGTATACTCACAATAGAACATGCAGTATTTGCTATAAACTGTCCACCACACAAACACTGCAGCCATCTTTATTCGCTACCCCTGCAATAAGTTTATTACATACACATGACCTCAGTAATATGCCTCTTCCATACTCCACATTCTTCTGACCCCTCCAATATGCATATGCCTGATTTCTACAATATATTTTCTACATTCACCTTACCCCTCCAAAATTTGAATTTGCTGCATTTTGTATCACCTGACTGCTGCACTCAAAATGTTAAATAAACTTGGTTTTGTACTTTTTTAGTACATTACATACACCTGACTCCTGGACTTTATGCATTGCATACTCCAGAACCTACAATTGCCCTTTCACAAATCTAGAATGCCTCAGCCATCGTAAGGATATTGTGTTGTCTTTATACAGCCCCAGATTGTCCTTTCAAACCATGTCCTTGTAATATTGTGCGTACCTTTCACGTACTGAAAGAAGACATATAAAGAAGATATATAAAACTCATAATTATTTTATTTCTGGTATATTAATTTACACATTGCTTCTTACAAACTTTGACTCCATGCCATTTAATTGCCTACACAGTGATAAGAATAACAAATCACTCTGAAAGAAAACAAGCATTTATTGTCTTCCTCCCTGCACACGTTATCTAACCTTTTAAACTTTAACAAAACGTGCTATAAGTTTGAATGTGTCATTTAAGCAGTACACTAATGTCACGTCAAATGAATCACTAGAAACATTAATGGTACTGCATCGCTATCAAACATGACCTTTAATTCTGCAAGGTCCCTTCAATTCTAAATGGATTGGTCACTTATCGATTAGTCCTTCATGCTAATGCAGTATTCTGTTTCACATGCAATTTAGATGCCTATTAATTCAGGTACAATGTGGCAGATTTAGTCTTACATGGATCTGCTGTCAAAATATGCTCAGTCATATAAAAATTGTATGGAGCAAACCAAATACATTACAAGATAATAACCTACAACAAATATAATTTACTAGAACATTCTGTTGTTAAAGGTATTTGAAATTTAGGACTAAGTACATAATTGAAATGCATTCTTGAGAACTGTTTTACCTAACAAAGAATTTATAATTATGTCCAGCATGTGAGCATTGGGCTGGTTCTTTGGAAGGGTTATAAAATAATATATTATTTAATGGGTTGATGTGAGTCTGAGGGAGTGGGTGTTCCAATGCAGATTATGTTTGCAGTCAGACCATGACTAATTAACTACCAGATAAAATGCTGAGCTTCTGTTGCGAAAGTGGATCGTGAACTAAGTGTATGAGTTACCAGGTTTGTGTATGTGAAGGGTTCGTAACTGTGCTCTGTTGAGGGATTGTAAGAGTAAGTGATATTTTCCTGTTGCTGACTGGAAAAATCGGGTGCATGATAAGGTTTATGTATGTTTGTAAAGGTCAGAGAACATGCCAGAGAGTTCGGGATAAGGTAACTATGACATGCCATCTCAGAGTCACCAGCCTGGGACAGGGGTGTTATAAGGCCCAAACAAGGGAGCAGCAAGGACTATATCTGCAGGGAATGGAGCTCTGTTGGATCTTGTGGGAGGTAGGCCCTTGTTCCCCAACTGGGGGCAAGAGCAACCCTAGCCTAAAGAGTGTCACCGGGTTGGAGAAGGGTTAGGACAAAGATTTGAGTTACCAGTAGTGGCTGCTCCCAGATCGCACAGGATGGCATGGACTCTGAAGTGTACCGTGAGTCACCAACTAAATGGGTACCGTATCTTACACCAAAGTCACGGTGTGTTGGACCTGCATCGGGATGTTAGCAACGGCCTGCAAAGGGACCACCACCCCCATTACTGAGAAAGGTTCGAGACTGTGTGGGCAGAGCTGCTCTCTTGGATGGAAGGGGGTGTATGCAGAGAGGAAAGGCCCAGCGGAGAGTCGGCAGAGATGCAGGGGGTCATAGGGAAAGTGTCTAGAAGTTGCCAGACAGGTGCTCCCCCAGATTCACCCCAGTACGTGTGGTGCACTTGGTGCACTAAGGGGCGGTCCACTTTCCTACAATTTCATGATTGGACAATTGAAATTAATTAGGTGAAAGGGGCGGGCTGGGAACAGTAAGTTTGCAAAGAAATTGACTAGGAGGAGACAAGAAAAAAAATGAAATCTCTGTTTTATTATCTGCCGCTTCTAATGGTTAGCGTCAAAATTGTATTTGAAAATCAGATGCCCCATTACTTGAAATATTTAATTAGACCCCCAAAATTAACATGAGCATGCAAATTACATGCACACTGGAGCTGAGCCAACCAAACTTTTCATAATGTACCTGATTGGCTCAGCTTCAGTTTGCATGCAAATTGAATGCTAATGTAACATTTCATGCATTTCATCCATTTCCTGTCACTATCAGATTTAAAGTCTTCTTGGTTAAGTGAAATTCTAAAATATAATATTTCATGGTAACGTTTTAGGTACTGCAGTTTATTAAATTACGGTTTAGTAATGTTTCCCATAATTAGGCATTCAGATCCGCTGAAGGCGCATTGAGGAAAATACAACAAACACACATAAGTACCAGAAACACAAACAAGCTTAATTCATTCAAATTTGTTTCTGTTTAATTGTTTTCCTTCCTAGTTTGAATAATAATGAACATCTTGAACATACATAAGTGCAACAATCATACTTGCATTCTTGTAATACTGTTTATTTATATCTTAATTTCACCAGAAGACGTTTCCGCTGCTTAGCAAAAAAATGTGTATACAGTATATGTAATTTTAGATAAAATAATAGAAAGTATATGTATGGGATTATTATATTGTAGAGTCTTTACAGCATAAAAATATAAAAGCTTTGTTTAATATGCATTGCACTGTGCAGTGCTTTAAATAAATTGCCTTATGGTTTATTTGCGAAAAGTTTGTGAAAGTTGTTGGAATAAAATCTAAACATCTGCTTTATTGAGCTCCTGGGAAAGAAATACGGAATCTAATTTACTATGTCATTAAGCAGAAAGAAGTATGAATGTTCTATACCTGTTTTATTGTCGATGATGGTAATTTGCCATGTATCTATTAGTCTTCAAAGAATGGATAGAGAAAGTGTAAATATATTGATTGTTTAATATTAAATAATACAAGGAACTGAGCTGATTACGTTTCTAAAAGAGAAGGTATCTAAAATTGTATGTATAAATACTACATTAACTATTAAGTATACTCTTAACAAACAATAAAAAAGCTATTTGACCTTTGACCATAAATGGGCAGTTATGTACTGGTCAAATTAGGGAAGAAGCGTATCTGGTATATCCATAATATCTGCAACACCCCATATGGTCAAATTCACTCAATATTTTCTTCTGCTACGGAGCACTATGTTCAAGGGTTTTAATGGCAAGAAGCAGTATTACTCGTATGACGTCAAATTGATGAAGTAAAGTAAAAAATTCTTTATTGTATCGCGGACCATATAAAACATCACTTCAATTTGACGTCATACTAGTAATACTGCTTCTTGCCACTAAAACCCCTTGAACATAGTGCTCCGTAGCAGGAGAAAATATTGTATGTACTGGTCAAAGCTGGTGTCTAAAAATTTAAAAAAAAAACACTATTGGTGTTGTTCATGTGAGAGCTTATAGCGCACCAAGATTGTCTCAGTTTACACACCCTGACAGAATTTATAATTTCGTAACCTTTTTTCAGAGAATATGATATGATCATACTCATCATACTCAAAAACCTTTCTTTCACTCATGGTAAGTGTTTTTACTCTGCTATCTAAACTTGTAAATTCTATGCTATCTAAACTTGTAAATTCTATGTATCAACCCATGGAGCTCTGGATTTGGAGTCATACTCAAAATTTAAGTTGAAAAAAACACTACAGGCTGATCCACCTATGATGTAATGTCCTTAATACAAGACAAAAGGGGGCGGGCCAGTCCATAGCATCAATGCCCTTGTCTTGCAGGAACTGCTGACACACTCCAGCCACATGAGGTCTAGCATTTTCTTGCATTAAGAGGAACCCAGGGCCAACTACACCAGCATATGGGGATAGGAGGATCTCATCTCAGTACCTAATGGCAGTCAGCCTACCTCTGGCGAGCACATGGAGTTCTGTGCGTCCCCCAAAGAAATGCCACCCCACACCAATATGACTGCCAAACCGGTCATGCTGGAGGATGTTGCAGACAGCAGAACATTCTTCACAGAGTCTGCAAACTCTGTCACATCTGTCACATGTGGTCAGTGTGAACTTGCTTTCATCTATGAAGAGCACAGGACGCCATTGGAGAATTTGCCAATCTTGGTGTTCTCTGGCAAATGCCAAATGTCCTGCACGGTGTTGGGCTGTAAGCACAACCCCCACCTGTGGATGTCGGGCCCTCATACCACCCTCTGACCATTTAAGCAGACACATGCACATTTGTGGCCCACTGGAGGTCATTTTGCAGGGCTCTGGCAGTGCTCCTCCTGTTTCTCCTTGCACAAAGAAGGAGGTAGTGGTCCTGATGCTGGTTTGTTGCCCTCCTATGGCCTCCCCTACGTCTCCTGATGTACTGTCCTGTCTCCTGGTAGTGCACCATGCTCTGGACACTACACTTAAAGACACAGCAAACCTTGCCAAAGTTCACATTTATTTTATTTTAATATT
>CM070035.1:52282371-52292395 GCA_036250615.1 Ptychadena robeensis | reverse complement strand
TTGCCGCTGCCCAGTCCCATCATCACACTCAGCAGGACCACACGGTCTCATTGCTACATTGATTTCACAGAAGTGTGATTGACTTGGAGTAACATTGTGTTGTTTAAGTATTCCATAAATGTTTTTGAGCAGTGTATAAAGCAAGTGAGACTGAGATAGCCACGCCAGAACTTGTGTAACTTGTGTTTTGGATCATTGTCATGCAAAAGGAGGCATTCACAGGGCATTTTTCTAGCTCATTTTTTTGACAAGTGTGTAAACGTTCACACACAGGGGCAGCTTTCTTGGCAGCTGCAGCCCCCTTCTAACAGGGAAAAAGCTATTTTTTTATGTTGCTGTTAAGCTACACTTATATGTCTTGTATCTGCCCACATCTTTGTAACAATGGAAGGAAAATCAGAAGACAGATAAACTATTTTCTTGTACATCCTCTCCTACTATCAGCAAACTCTTTACCACCGTTGAAAAACAAATTTGCTTCTTGTGGGGTCATTTATCACTTGGCCCAGTGCTGTTGGCTAATTGTAATGGGTCAGACCTGTATAAAATGCTTTTACATGTTAAATCATGTCCTATAAGAATACCCACATTTCACCTGCCTAACCATTAGTGTTGAGCTAGAATATTCGAATTGCGAATATTTTCGGGGAATATAGGCTATTCGTGAATTTGCAATTTTCACGAATATGGTAGCGGATATACGCAATTCCGGATATTCGCCATTGGGTTGCTTATGGGCATGGATTGTATATATTGTGTATATATACGCAATGCGAAAATAAATAGCACATGTGGCCAGGCGATTATAACTGTGCATATATTTTTGCAAAGATTCGTGAATATCGAATCGAATATTGGTATTGGAATATTGCCTAAGCTGGTCATCACTACTAACCATTCAATATGGCTCTATATCAAATTTTGCATTATAGCTAGTTTATTCTGTTGCCCTACTAAAAAAGGCCACTTAGGGCAGTGTTGCCCTAAATCCATGTACCATTCCTCCAGCCTGCCTGGCTTTTGATGATTGATAAAAATGTTATAAGATACTTGTTATTCAAAAAGAAAAACCAAACTGTGGACCATTTAGGTCACTGTATATATATATATATTTATGGCTAAATAACAAACCCTCGTCTTTGAACATATGAAAGAATGATACAATAAAATGTATTTCTTTAAAATGTTTTATTTGATTCGGTGCCTTGAAAGTCCAGCTGGTAATCACACCAGCCCTCTCCTACAGTGACCTATATGGTCCACAGTTTGTTTTTACTTTTTGAATCATTAACTGGGATGTGGCACATGATATGATTTTGGTACATATCACATACCCCATGACTACCCAAGAAAACTAGCACTCCCATATAGATACTTGTTATTGTTTGCTATGTTATTGTTTAGTTAGTATTTGAGAGGTTAACTTTGCACCCTTCGCATCAAATAATGTAATGGCAATCAACAAATTACTTTGTAAACTATTATCCCTTAAGCCAGTGTACCACGACTGGTAACTGTCATCTAATATTTTATTGTTCCATGCTGAAAAAGAACTTTGAGGGAATTCCTAATGCATTTACACAGATAGATAGGGGGTTTCTAACAGAGTTAACAAATGCCTGCAGTTTTACTTCTGACTTTTGATGTAATCAAATAGATTGATGACTGTATTAAAAGAATGGACAGTTTGCACTGTGAAAGTTCCCTGCAAGAAAGATTTAAAATGTTCATGTATGACTGCCTGCTGAGTAGATGACAGTGATGATCTGTATTAGGTCACTTGCCAGTTTATAATGGGTACACAAGGCTGCAGAAGTACTGTATGTGCATTATTCAAGCTCAACAAGCAGAAATATCCAGGAAACTGCGAACAATACTATTGAATATGAAAAGTCATATTGCTGAATGAACAGTGGATTAGATTGCAGAATTTGTTATTAGATCACATGGGCCTGTAAGACTTTCTGGTATGTGATGAAGGCGTGGGCCTTTGCAAATATTGGTATACTTTCTCTGCAGTTTACTGCTAATTTAAAGCTAAGCATTCTGTGCCTAAAGGCCCCCCCCCACACACACCGAATGGGGGCCGACAGAGCTGCTAAGATCAGCTCTGGAAAACAGTGTGATGACGTCATCACGCTGCAGTCCTGAGCTGACAGCATCATTGGGCACCCTTTGTGTGCCAGCTATTACCTTCAATGAAGAACGCTGGTCTCCATTGAAATTAATGGCATCGGCTGGCATCGGCCAGAGAATATCGGACATGTCCATTCTCTGGCCGGCCAAGCTGTGTTGGCACCCCCGGTCGGCGGCAAAGTCGGCTGCCAATCGGTGCGTGTATGGCAGGCTTAATTGTGACCTCTGTACACAAATAGAGATGGTCGAATTTTTCGACTTGCTAACTTTGTGAGCTGATTGCATAGCCCCTGAACATGGTATCATCAAACTCGCTGGAGATGTAGAGAAGGGTTGGAGGAACATTTGGAAAAAAAATTTGTTTGCTCTAGCACATGGAGTTTTTGCATAAATTAAGTTGAAAATTAAAGTCGAAATTCTGATTTTCGAAATTTTTACTTGACTTTGAACTTAATTTGTGAAAAAACTATTTATGTTAGAGACATAATTTCTTTTTTGGAGTATACCCCCTCCTCTATATCGCCAGCAAGTTTGGGGATGATACCATCTTCAGGGGCTTTGCAATTAACTCGAAACCGTCGAAATGGTCGAATTTTTTAAAAACAATTCGACCATCTCAATACACAATACCAATTCAGCAGGGAATCATTATCACTACCATTGTCACTATCTTTGAAGTGTCATTAATTTGTTTTTGCCTAATGATATTATAATTTTTTTCCAGCTATGATTCTTTACTTTTTGTACATTGTATACAAGTGTAGCTTTACACTTTTAGGCTGAGGCTCCACTTGGATGGTTTGGGAGCAGATGTGGCACATTTTTTTAGCCGCGTCCGAACTGCTACCATTACTCATCTAATGAGCCTGTCTCCTCTGCTGCAGATTGGGTTTGTCCAAATTGCCCATCAGCATCCATTGAAATCAATGGAAGCAGAACAAATACATTTTTTTGAATGTATGTGCCTTATGTCCAGTAACAGTTCACAAATTAGTTACAAAGCATTTTAAAAAGTTGATAATTTGACAGATTATTATATTCAGTTTGCACAACACTACTAATACCATATTATCGATACATTTTGCAAAAGATTATGCTTGTTTATTAGCCTCATTTTATGAGCAGATGTCATCTTGGATGTTCTTCAATATAATTATTATATACATTGGTGTATTTATTTCCTGTGAAATCTTTTTAGACAATGGTCCTTTTTTTCAATTGGAAAAGGTCAAACACGTCTAAATGTAGTTTGTTAAGGGCTTTGCAATTGTTCTTTGAAGTTGAATTATTCTTATTTGAAGTTGAAAATTTTTGGATTAAGAACATTGGCTTAGGAAGAATATACCTGAAAGCATTGGATGTGTAGATATCAATAAGATTTAACTTGTACATTGAGGTTATCAAGCTTTGTTAATTTAAAAAAGAGATAAATACAGGATCTTACAGTCTCAACATGCATGAATATCAGGGATTTTAACAACCTGGTAAATGAGCAATTATAGCAACCGACCCGCCGGTCAGTTTTCAGGCTTTGGTCTTGTCACGGGGGCATAATCTAATTGCCCCCCGAGCGCCTGCATATGTTTGCAGGTGAACAGATAGGAGCTGACAGCAGCAAAGGAAACAACTGTGTAAGTGTAATGTAATGCCAGTCAAGAGGGCCAAAGAGATTTACAGGCTGTATCGGCCGCTAATTGGTGTGTGTATGGCAGGCATAATGCAGGAATATATGAAAGTTTCTTAGGAGCCTTCCCTGTAGACATGTGCTTTTTAACAGTCCACTTGAGAAAACTGGAGTCAATGTGGCTAGGAGAAAAGCATTCCTTATTATCACAAGATTGCTGTTGATAGTAGAATCAGAACAATTGCAGAACCCTGAATGACTGTACACTCTTGCATCACTCTATGTTGAGTAATTAGGGTGACGGTGACGGTGACGGTGACAATGCACAAGGCAACTGAAACTGAGGGATTACAGCATTGTACATGTTATATGATTCCCACATACAATATGTATTTACAGTTATTTCTAGTATATACCACTTGCATCTTTATAAACTTGTTTACTTGGTCATTTCAGCATTCAGTAATTGACAAATGTATTCACACAAATAGACACTGCCTGGTCCCAAAAAAAGTCATGTTCCAGAGTGATGGGCGAAACTGAAAAGTGATGCACCAATCATGCCTAGCGCCTACTGTACAAGCCTGTGGGGGCAGTGCTATAATCTGGAGTTGCTGCAGTTGATCAGGTCTAGGTTCAGCAACAGTATGTGCTCCAAGGAAGACGTCAGCTGACATGACATGCATTTACTGAATAACCAGGTTATTCCAACTTGTGCTATTGCAGGATCTTATCGAAACAATGCCACAGAGAATAATATGTGCCGTGATCAAACCTAAAGGTCGTCTGTGACCATTTTTATTGGTGGCAACTTTTTTCTTGGCCACCAGGCAGTGTATATATATATCAGTGAAGCATGGTGGTGACAGTGTCATGGTGTGGGCATGTATGTATATATTATCTGATTCTTATATTCAGATAAATGCTTCAGAACTCAGTGAACAGTGCTTCACTGTGCAGATGGCCAATGACCCAAAGCATACTGCAAAAGCAAAGAGTTTTTTAAGGGAAAGAAGGGGAATGTTATGCAATGACCGAGTCAATCACCTGACCTGAATCTGATTGAGCATGCATTTCAATTGCAGAAAATGCCCCAAGAACAAGCAGGAACTGAAGAAATTTGCAGTAGAGGCCTGGCAGAGTGTTACCAGGAATGAAACCCAGCATCTAGTGATGTCTATGCTTTCCAGTCTTCAGGGCTGTAATTGCCTGCAAAGGAAAGTTTGATTTATGAGTAGTATTCTGTCCCATTTCATTTGATTGTTTGTGGGAGGCACATATGCAAACTGTTGTAATACCTACACCGTTCACCTGATTTGTGTTTGTTTCATTCTCAATGCATTATGGTGGTGTATAGAGCCAAAAATGTTAGAATTGTGTCGATGTCCCAAAATTTATAGACCTGGCTGTATATGTGTATGCTCTTAAACATGTATATATATTTGCTTAAACATACATTTTTTATGGATTTAATCATTACAAGACTATACTTATTTTTTGTAAATCAGAGATTATATACAATTGACAGTAGATCATCCTTTTCCAATTTAACAAAAACAAAAAATAATGTCCATATAATTTCTCTTCAATAAGTCATGCTATAATCCCAAGTGACAAAGTTACGATGACAAGGAAGAGCTATGACTTCAATAAGGTGAGAATATAATATTGAATTTCTTAGAAGCAACCTATAAATGTATAGAAAAAGACATTTCAAACTAACACCATCATGTGGTCTGTTGTAGGTGCTTTATTTGTAGAGCTTCTCTCCATTGATTATGGTTTATCAGTCTGCTCATTTGTAGAATGAATGTTTACATAACATATTATGATTTGAAGTACTGTGCACTGCGTGTAATTAATCATCATAGTGAAGCAGCTATAATCTGAACAGTGCAGATAAATCCAACAGTTAAAAGAGAAAACTCTGATATAAAATATGTCGTTGCTACACAAGGCATTTTACAATGTAACCATTTTAAAATTGACAGAGTTGAGTCAATTGATCCACTAAAATTGACCTGTAGTAGGTCCCAATGGTCCAGTTCCCACTTTATGATGTTTAATTGGCCCAATCACTCATTGTTAACTCTTCACAATGACTACAATATTTCTTAAGGAATGAACCAATTAACCTCTAGAGGCACAGGGAAGTGGTTGTCTACTGTCCAATTGGCCCACTGCTTACATACTACACAGATAATACCCAGAAATAATCTGTAATAAATTGAAAAGTCCACTGAAAAATGTAGCATTTGCAACACTAACAATGTATAAAGAAAACATGGTCTGCCATGGGGTACAGCACATATGACTGGTGTACTAGGCTGGTGTCTTTCTGAGGTGAGTGAAAAATGATTCTTTGTCAAAACATTTTCTTTCAACACCTTACACAGAGAATGAATCCTTGCTAAACCAAAATAAATTCAATTGTATGAAGTTCAGTTTTAGAATTTTTAGTCGAGTGTATTTTGAGATTTTTTTCCAAGGCCATGAAGGAGAGATTTGCTGTTGTTTCAGTCAAAGCTTTTAGATGATCAAAGGCACTACAAGAGTTTGAATGGTATATTATCAGGTCTTGCAGCCTTCTCTGTGGTGAAGCTTCTCAGCTCTTTTTTGTTGTGAGTTTTACCACTGTTCATGTTGACTGATGCTAAAAAAAACTCTTCTTCTAAAAAAAAATCTGCTAGTCTTCAATAGTTTCATTTCAGCCATCAATACCTGTATTGAAGCTTTTAATTTAAAGATAAGATGGGAAGGTAAAGGGGAAAATGAAAGACATTACTCAGTGGTTGGTATGGGTTTTTTGTGTTCCAGCAACCACAACCATAGTATCTACGCATATAATGCAATAACAGCCAGTTCAAAAACAATGCCTTATAGCAAATGGCTCAGTAGGCATGTAAGATAATCAATAGTATATAGGAAAAAAGAAAGTGAGGTTGAAGTTTGAGAAATGACTGTGCTTGTTCCATGTGAACTTTCTAATAAGACTATTGCAAGTGATTTGTGAATGCATCTTCACCTTGTTAAAGCTCCCTTCAGCAAATGTCTGACCCCTGTGTCTCATTGCATGGAGGACAGACACTAGTAAGTACCAGGTCAGAGTTGAAACCCCAGCAGGTAATTTCTATGAGAAGATTAGGGGACCGATGAATTTTTAATTTGGCCAAAGATTCATCTGAGTAGTAGAAAGGGAAGACATCACAACCCTTCAATAAAAAGAGGATGCTTATTATAGCCTAGTATAGATTGTAATACCAGGAAACAGTAACATTAACAAAAGCAATCGATAAATTACGCCAAAATAAAGTATGATTATATAGCCAAAAGCTATTGAATTTCCTTTGTTGCTGCTGTGTGAAGTTTGTAAAAATACTTGCAATCATGCTGAGAGGTTTATATTTCCCCAGATACAGAGAAGAAAGCTCTATCAAACTTTACATGCGGAAATGGGCTATAGCAAGTAATGCAATTACATGATTGACAAAAGTCACAGATAAATATTAATGTTCTGTGTTAATAGAATCCAAAATCTGGCTTCTAGTGAGCACATGCACTCCATATGTGCATTAGCAGTAGTTATAGGAAAAGTAGATTGGAGTTAGTAAACCAATGTAGGCAGTCATACTAGATGTGTACATCAATAAAAGTAGTACAGGATGCGGCTTAAACTCCGAACCCTGTTTGGAGATGGTCTGCTTTGTTATGAATTGATACATAGTGGACATCAAATAGTTGTGTGCAGATATCCATAAGCTCAATTTCCATGAACTGCTATATATATATATATATATATATAAAACGTAATGTCCAATCTCAGTCATGCATGTCATAAAACCTAGTAGTTTGGGTTTCAGATATGTATTATACTTTGCAAATAAAATAGCTTGACATTATTATATTATTTTGGAGGCAATACATAAATAAATAAATACATAAACAAACAGACAATCATCTGCTATACCATCAAGTGTTTTTAGTTTCCATACATTGCCTTTAAATAAGGACATTTGCAGCCCACATATTGGTCCGCTCTGTCAACCATTCTGTGCATTATATGATTTGAACATTCCTAATTTCTTTTCTATAAAAAATAATTGGGGTCAGACCATTGGATTGACTCCACTTGTAAAAAGCAGACACCAATTGTAATATATTTGACTCATAGGTAACATTTTAACATTTTTACATAGGACTTTGTATGACTTTTATGCAAATAGTAGTCTAAATATGTTTCTTAGGATATCTTATATGAAAAACTACATTGTTGATAAACTTACCTTATTCTATAACCTTCACAAGGTTTTCCTTGTTTTGTGTAAAATTATACTGGTTCCATCAATAATAATGCACCACTGATATAGATTTTCTGGCAGTCTGGTTGTAGCATTGGTTCTCATTGCAGCACATATTTTATCAAGGAGTAAATACACTAGTATCACACTGCACTGATCATCAATCATTCAACTTGGTTTAAAAGGTAATCATGCTTTGGATGACCCTTTTGTCAGAGACGGAGCATTGTCATTAAAGTAAAGGAACACAACTAAACATCGCCTCGGATGTTTGTTATTAAGGCAGAACGAGAAATAGAACTAAAACAGATACCACATACAGTGTATACATTTTAAATTGTTTGTTGGCCATTTGTAAAAGTGTTAATATTCCAAATGTTCTAATTCTTATGGGAAACTTTATGTTTATGATTACATGCAACTTTTAAGGATAATAGCAGAACCAAGAGTTTTTATAAAAATTGAATTTCTGCTAAATAACAGTTTGCAGTTGCTTAAATGCGTGCATGTTAATTGTTTCACCTAAGAAATATTTACAGTAATGTTCAGCCAATGTATTGATGAACAAACCTCTGGTCCAGTGTTTGTTTTCATTGAATATCCAGCTTCAGTTTTGTAGGTCTCTGTCTGTCACAGAGTTTCAAGGAATACTACTATAGATTAGAAGATTAAAAGATTAAATGGACCTCCATTAACCTCCCTGGTGATACAATTATTTATTTATTTCTGAAAGCAGTATGGGAATTTTTTTATAGATAACAATGTCCCACCCGCTCTAAACCCCCCCCCCCCCCCCCCCCCCCCAACATCCCTGGCATCACTGATGCATGGACTTTGGGACACCTATGCACCTTTTGCTTGCTTACTGCTTACTACACAAATAAATATAACCCTTGTAATGTCCAGGATATTGATCATAAGTGCTTGAACTGGAATATTAAAAAATAATCTATTATAATAAGTCTTCACTTTGTTCAAATTACAGAATAAAAACTTTCGCTTGCTGGGAGGAAGCTAAAGTGATTTTATATTTAACCCAAGTAGCTTGAAATCAGACAGTCATTTGAATATGTAATTTGTGATCATAGTGAATGTAATTGAACATGAAAAGCCATGATTGTAGAATCAAATTACAATTAACAGACAATTCCATGCAAAATTACTATTTAATGATTTTTAATACATGGCGGTGTTCCTTCTTGAAATTAGCTTTAGAGGATAACTTCTGTCTATGTTTAAAAAGTTCTAGTACCATACAGTATCGAGCAGTCCCCTAAAGAGAGACTGTGTCCTGTAAAAAAAAAAGAGATTTCATGTGAAAAAAAAGATTTAATGATTTTTTATCTATAGTAGTATTCCTTGAAACTGGCTTAAGAGGATAACATTTTTTATACGTATACAGTTCTATTTCTTTTCAATATCCAACAGTCAAATAAAGGGTCCTGCTAAACAGAAAAAAAAGAGTCCATGTAAAAAAAAACTGCCAATTTGACTGAATTCAGCATTGGCATAATTTGTTCACCCGGATTTGAAGATTTTAAGGACTAGAAAAAACTACTTCCTCTCTTTTTCAAAACTGTATGTGTCTGGCTTGTTGCATTAGAGGATTTAGGTTATTGTAAACCATGACATACGACCAGTATAAAGTCTGTAAGTCCTAACTTCACTTTTTCTAATCAATACTTACTCCTGCTCAGTGATTCAAACACAATTTAATCACCAGAGTCTATATAAAAGCATTAGTGAAATTAAATTACTGCAGGTATACCTCTAAACTAACTATGCAGTCCAAAATCAAGAAGCTGAACACAGGTTTGGGGACTGGATGTCTAAGGACAATTTTGCGGATGATCAACTGCTGTGTGTGTTTGCGGGGCTCACTCAGCGTTCGGCAAGTGGAGGGGCCCACATGTAGTGATGTCGCGAACCCAAATTTTCGGGTTCGCGAACGGCGAACGCGAACTTC
>CM070035.1:52267101-52277146 GCA_036250615.1 Ptychadena robeensis | reverse complement strand
CCATTCATATTACATTTTATATATCTATCATAAAAATTATGTTCTCCCAACAATTCTTGGTTTTCTATTGATAATTTCTCCTCACTCATATCTCTCAACTTTCCCTTAGTATTGCTACGGGGTTTTATTTATTTTCAGGAAAAATTCAGCCATATAGTTTATCTTTAGTTTATACCTTATTATTTAATTATTTTATGTAATAAAGAATACACACATTTTGAATATTGCTGCTACATAAGTAGCTCATATTTACAGTTTTTATTTATTTATTTTTGTAGCTGTAGATCACGTTTTAAATGGGGCAAATTCATGGTCAAATTCCCATGCACACTGTGTTGGATGTATTGGATGGGATGCAAAAATGGTATCCAATCCAATGGAAAATAAGTGAAAACACATAAAAAGTCATTACAAAGTTTGAAAATGTTGAGTTTCCTGCCTTGTCCCCGTGACATCATCACATATCTGCCACAGAGAAGGAAAACTAAAGAGGCGATACAAGAACATTGGGGACACAGTAGGATGCAAGACAAGGTGAAAAGGCGTTCCTGCTGTGCATTTCTGCTACCCCGAGTCCAGCTTGGGGTTATCAATTGCAGGCTTTTTATTTACTCTGAGCTGGCCCTGAGCCTCCTGCTCAGGTGCTTAAAGATATAAATACTAATAAGAAGGGCAGAATCTTTATAGGAAGCTAAATTAAGAAACACGGGGACATGGTCTCAAACTAAATGGAACAACATTTTAAAGTAATTTTTTACTGAATGAGTAGTGGCAAGTACTGTTGGACCATTCACAGGTTAGGAAGAAGTCGGATGCATCTTTTTTTTATGGATATGATGCTCTATAAACTTGTAAATAATAGTGGAAGCAGATATTTTAGTGCACAGCGCAGTTATGGTGCTTCTTACATCAATTGCTCCCTAGTCCATGATATGTGTTGTCTTCCAATGCATAAGAATCAAAGAATTTACTAATTTATAAGGATATAAGCCGAAGTCTATAAATTTTGGGGTTTTACAACTTGCTATCACCAAATTGCTGTTAAGTTGTAATTATTAATAAAGTATCAAGTTGAGAACATAATAACATTGAGATGTTGAGTCAAGGTATCTCTGAAAAGGTGGTTTTAACAAAAATTTGGCCCCTCCTGTTTCCCCTTAAAAGTTTTTGAACTTTTTGTGTCATATACCCCCAACCCTTCTGTACATCTCCAGCAAGTTTGGTGATGATACCATATTCAGGGGCTTTGAACTAGAAATCGTCGAAATCGTCTAATTTCTTTTAAAGAAATTCGACCATCTCTACAGAAAAATAGTAATAATTACAACGTAACAGCAATTTGGTGATAGCAAGTTGTAAAACCCCAAAATTGATAGACTAGGGCTTATATCCTTATAAATTAATTAATGTATTTATTTATTGCAAAAACTACATATGCTAGAGCAAAACTTTTTTTTCCAAGTGTTCCCACAACCTTTCTCTATATCTCCAGCAATTTTGGTGATGATACCATTTTCAGAGGGTTTGCAATCAGCTCACAAAGTCTATTTTTCAGTTCTACCTACAAAAATTGCTATTTTTGTGTTTCTGGACAAAATTCATATTTGTCTAAGGTGTTGTTTAAGTAGTTCAACTACCAGAATGAGTTTGCATTATCTTTGTTGTTTTTGCCTTTGCCATTCTAATGTGCCTTTTTTATGTCACACATTTAATTTATCTCCACATATATATCCACATATATTTCTGAATTGGGTTCAGAATTCCTAGAATCCTTCTATAGAAGAATAAAATCGGTTTCTGGGGTAAGAAAAATCCCACTAGTGATTGAATTCTGCGGGGTATTAACTCTGCTTATAAATCCATTCTTCCTCTTAATTAGGGTCAGCAGGCCTTCTCCTTCTAGATACCCCAGCTGGAAGCTAATCTCCTTCCTGAACTATGTGAATTATAAGTGTGTCTGTCTCAGATGGAGAGAAGACAGAAAAAGAGTCATGAACCCAGTTATGATGATCAACAGGAGCTTGGAGCAGTGACAGCATGTTGCACTTTACTTGCGTTAGAGGTTATAAAGTACACGATTCGTTAAAAGAAACTAAAAGTCTCTGTCTGAAACAAGGAGCATGCTGGATTAAGTTATGTAGTTGAAGAGTTATTCCTAACCTATACACTTAACCATGATTTTTTTTATGGTGCAAAAAAAGAAACATGGATGAAAATGAGTAGTAACACATTACCTCCCTACTGCAAAGGACTGGTTCGTGCTGCGTTGCTGAGACAAAAGGCTCATCAATGTGTCCAATATATGGAAATGCAGGTCAAAAGCAACCACATGGAGCCACAACAAACTATGGCAACACTAGTGCACACTACAAGGTTTCATTTTTTTGGCTGCATTTTTTGGATATTTAAAATGAATAGGCTCTCTCAATGACAAAATGTAAACATTAACATGCATAATTTACTGCAACTTTATAGTGTGCACCCAACTTAATTTGGTGCTTTAAGTGAACAAGCCAACCAAACCGATATAGCAGGAACTTAAAGAATCCTTAACTCATTTGTTTAACAGTCAGATTATAGTGACCCTCCACATAAATGTATATCCCTGTATAAAAGATCATATCATATAAAAGTTTTTTGCATTTGATGCATTAGAAAGTAGTATGCCCAAATATGCCAAATTTCTGAAATGGAAAAACATATGGCCAAAGACTCACTCACTATCTACCTGCTAATATGGTCACCTTGGATTAAATTTCATACACTGATGCAAGGACATCACATTTGACATAAGTACCTCAATAGGTCTTAGAAAGGCTCATAGATTTTGGTAGTAATTATTGTGCCCACCGATAGTGTAATTTTCTGGTTTGCGAAATGGTCTTGCGAGACATGGTTTTACATCAGATCTTATGTTTATTGAACTATTTGTGGAGAGTTTGGAGTTCAAGTGATACCGTTTATTGACTAACTGAAGTCATTAGAGAAGCAAGCTTTCGGGATATCGCTGATCCCTTCTTCAGGCTTAGCCTGAAGAAGGGATCTGCGATATCCCGAAAGCTTGCTTCTCTAATGACTTCAGTTAGCCAATAAACTGTATCACTTGAACTCCAAACTCTCTCTATTTATCGATGGCTAACACGGTACAACACTCTACTATTGAACTATTTGTGAAATATTTGCACCTGATATACAGTACGACCCCTCCATTTCCCAATATAAATGAGGTCAGCATTCTTGACAAGTGTTTTTAAGGGGAAACAGGAGGTGCCAAATTTTTGTTAAAACCTCCTTTACTCTTTCCTTTTCAGAGATTGATTCAACATCTCAATGTTATTAGGTTCTCAACTCGATACTTTAGATTTGATTACTAAAACACTGCTTGGCATTATATATAAAAACTGTACATCTGAACCTAAATGTTGCTTCTTTAACTTCAATTCTTATATTAATTCTGCTTGTTAATTGAATTTCACGGTTATTGACATTACACGATTTCATGGACAAACATTGAACAAATATACAGTAATATATCAATTGCCCTGGTCCGGGATTTAACCCAATACCAAGTGCCACACCCTTTAAAGTTAGAAAAAATATATTATGTAATAAGGCAGCAGATAGGGTTTTTAAGGCACTGGGCTTTGCAAAAATCAAAATTAGAATAAAATTTGTACTTTATATACAACCTGACAATACCCCAAACATGGGTACAGTACAGAGTATATAAAAACATTTGAACAATATACATGAACACCAGAGGTGAATTAATCACCATTCCAATACATGTACAATTACCAATGACACATTATAATACAACCTCCATACTCTCTTCCTTTCCTCCCCTACGGGCTTCTTCAGGAAAGGTCTGAAGGGGGTATGGAGTAGATGTTCTAAAAGTGAATAAACAACATAGTAAATAAATAAGCAGTTCCAATCATAACACGTTCTGTATACATGTTTTTTGTGTATAATCTTATGGGCCAAGCAAGGCTTCTCATCAGGGGAGATAGCAATGGCTCATATATATTTAAAAGAATATTATCTTAATGCGGGATATATAGTCCTGTTGAACAATGTAGTCTTAGTAAAAATGGAAAAAGAACCTACCCTGTTCACTGGTCTTGACACCGTGCGAGGGTAGTCTTTGTTAAAACCTGTTCATAATGCTCTGAACTTAAGGTCCCAAAGGATCCCAATAGCCTGGTTTACTTTGGTCATTGAACGGATGAACCGCAAGTCCAGCAGAGGGAGGAAAGACAAGGCAAGGAAAAACGGAAATCGGTACCTAAAGTATGCACCGTGTGGTACTATACAACCCAAGAAGTGTGTGATTTGTGCGAAATGTAGATGAGTCCAAAATGAATCCATGGAAGAATGAGAGACATAGACAGACACCCCGAACATAAGGAAGAAAGAGGGGTGGAGAGAAGAAAGGAAGAAAAGCCCACCCAGAGGAATATGGGTGGATACCCGTGTGTGACAAAAGAAGACAGAACAACCCCACAACCAGCAAAATAGAATTAAAAAAAAAGAAAAAAAAAAAGATAAAAAATAAAAATCAAAAATATAATATATAATATATAATAATATATAATATAGATATATAATATATATCTATATTATATATATATATTATATATATATATAAAAAACATTGAACAAATACTTTCTTTCAATAATGCTTGTTTGAAAAAAAAAGAAAGTGTATATAACATGTGAACTGTCTTTTTGTCTTTAAAAAATATATATAGTGTCACTTAGACATGATTGAAAGTGTTTATCTAAACCTGATTTTAGATACCACAGTAATCTATTTTGTTTAATAGGTCAAACCATGAAACAGGAGGAAAAGATAACCTTGTCTATCCAATTTTATATGCATATATAATTATAATATTATGTAATTGTTTATATTCTTCTACTGTCCCCCTCAGTCCTCCACCTGTGGCCCCTGAAATCTAACTGGTAATGCATAGGGCATAGGAACCTGTCTGCTGATCCTCCACTGACAGGTCCTCGTTCGGGATCTTCTAAGAGTGGGAAGAGTAGGAGAGGCAATAAACTTACAGGATAGCCATAGGTAAAAGCCAATCAGCAACCCAGATGGCGCTTGAGCAAGTCCCTCGCCTCTCCTTCTCTTTCCTCTAGTGTTGGCAGGGGATCAGCAGACAGGTAAGTGGCTATGCGCCAACTATTCAACCAATAAACAGGGGTGATTGTAAAGTATATATTGTGGCACATAACATTTGACGGTGTATATGACACAAAATGTGCATTACCACACAACAATATTCCCTAATGCTTGAAGTGTAATTTACAATACAAGTCAGTATAGATTGAAATTGTTATGTGCTGCCCTTTAGTGATGCTAAGAGCCGCACCTGTGGCCCTCCATATCAACTTAGTTGGCCACCACTGGTATGCATCTTATACCATAACTGTCTGAGTATAAGCCAATCTGAATATGAATTTAGGTACCTTAGATTACCTAAGATTACCTAAGATTACCTAAGAAACCAGAAAAAAACGAATGGCTCGAATATAAGCCCATGAACATGGTAATGTCACATAACTGAGTATACTCAACTGTATAGATGGAGTGTAGACACATTACAAATATTACATTACAAAAAAGGAGCACATATATTGTTTTAGCATAAAGTTAGTTGATAGTTAGTTAGTTAGATAGTTAGTTAGTCTAAATTTTAACATACCTGTAAACTTTAGTTATACAAAAACTATATATACTAGAGCAATATTTTATTATTAAATGTTCCCACAACCCATCCCAATAATTTTGGTTTTGGAACCATGCTGAGGGGCTTTGAAATTAACTCACAAAGTCAGTGCACGAAGTTTAATGAATTTCATCCCTAGTATCCCTAAGTATAAATAACTGTAGAATTGTAGAATTTGTGCTGAAAAATATTGCTTATATTCAAGAACATACACATTTATTTTTGTTATGCAATGACCCAAACCCTTAAACTGTAAAACTACTAAAACTGAAGAGATCTTTAATATTCAATTCTTTTTATAAACACGAACAAGTTACTTTATTTATATCATCTATAAAGCAGCTGATAATCTTCCTAGCCTAATGAAAGGCAGTGTATATTACAACATCATTTTTGTAATTAATATTAATTTTCTAGTAAATGTCAGGACAGAGATGGAATACTTGCCAGGAGACAATTACTATATGAGATATTACACAGTCATATTAATTATCTACAATTTGGCAATGTCTGTAAATCTCAGATACCCTGCACAATCTATATAGCCTGTAGGTCTGCTTTGTATTAACTACATTGAGGCAGTTTATTTTAATGTATACTTTTATTTTAATGTATAGCATGTAATCCTTTTTTTTATAGGGAGATATATTATTCTAATTTATTGTACTGAATATGTATTTGTATACGAACATTAATAATAACTAATTAATACATTAATACATTGCATTTATATTGTTTGTTTTTCTTTGAATATGTTTGTCTTGATTGGTTGGTGGTTGGTGGGTTTGGTAATTTGTCTTTTGAGGTGCACTGATTCATGCTTTTAGTAGATTCAGTAAATTCAGACAATAACTACCCATCAACATGTTAATGGAATTCACCTGTTATTTTAAGTCTGCAGCAGCAACAGAAGATGTATCTTGATCCAGCCATATAGGTAACTTTCTAGGTGGTCCATGGGCCTGTATGTCCGAAATTTCCGCTAGAGCAGATTTTGTTGCGTATGATGAATGCACCTAAATGTATGGAAATAAATTGTGCGAATAATAATAATATTTGTTTTCTGTGTTTGAATAAAGATTGTTACATACTCTATCATAAAACAGAGATAGCTGTAGAGCACCTTTTGATATGTATAGATTTACAGATGGTATCCAGGTAGTATTACATATGCTCAAAACACTCTATTATGCATGTATGCCAAACCTTTCTTCCTCTTGATCCTTACTATTGCATCGGCATATCACTGTCCTCTGCATCTTTAAAACATGTTGCGAAGTGAAGTTGGATTTACCAAATACAGCAATCTGGAAATGAAGAGATGGAGACAAATGTACCTGCTTTTCAAATCTTCTGCCAGTTTACTCCATGATGTTTGATGTTGCACCACCCCACGTCACATCACTCTATAGGGGGGATATGAATCACTCTCTGTACATCACTTCTCAGGCTCCTCCTATTTATGTATATTAACATTTCCCATTGCAGGGGCTAGACCTACCTAACGGTTGATGATTGCACCTCTAGGACGTTCAACAAACAAGGGTGTTGTGTGAGAGTGTTGTGTCAGCTTTCATTCAACTCCTCAAAATATATTAAAACCTTTATGAATGATTACAAAAGCTGGCCCTAGATTTTTAGATTTCCGGCTGATATTGCAGCCGATCGACCGCCGTGTCTGCCACAAAATTGGCCTCAAATCTAATGCTTAAAAGCTAAATACAGCTGCATATATCGGCCTGGGAGATCGATCTAAAGCTGGCCATACACCTTTAGATCTCTCTGTGAGATATCCTTTAGATCGACCAACAACTATGTAGTATAGGGTCCCCTGCGACAGAACACAAGTAGACTTGATGGTTTAGAAAGTCCCTCATATTACATGGTTTTGGTAAAACAAAAGGAGATCTAAAGGGTGTGCGGCTGATTCTCTGCATGACCGGCTGTGCGCGATGACGGTTAGTCTCACGAGAAATAGAACAGAAAACTACACGTCTATTGCCAGCAATACTCATTGTACAAATTTTACAGCAGTAAAAAAAAACAGTCAAAGCTAAAGACCAGTCATCCTATTATTTACAATAATATTCAGCAGCACCACCTAGTGTAATGTGGTATTCAAAGCTGGTAACTCCTCTTCTCCCTCACAAGCCCTGCAAACCCATATCTACTCTATATCTACTTTGCGTTACTACCCCAAGCGACTATCCTATCTTACTATTTGGGAAAAAGAGCTGAACCATGCCATATCTGACAAAGAAGCTACCTGTATTATCTCTAACACCCGCAAAGTAAATGTTGCCTCTGCTGCCCAGGAGAAAAGCGATAATACTCTGACGAGATGGCACAGGTGCCCAACCCGTCTGCATCAGATGTTTCCTACCATATTCCCTGACTGGGGTGGTGCCAATGGGAATGGGGCTCCGTGATACATATTTGGTGGAACTGTGCGACCATCTTGAAATACTGGGAGGCGATATTTGCCTGTTTTAATACAGCACACAGGTCACCTGAAGTCGCCCTCCTTTCTCTGTCCAGACTTCCAGACCCCGCCGGAGGAAGAATAGAGAGCTCCTTCTTGCCGGCGAACACCCGTACTACTCGCCGTCGAGAAAGAGGGTGAACATCCATGTTCACAGCTGAACTGTCCGCCTTGCGGGCAGTTCGGCCATCACTACTCCTAACACAGAGCAGTATTTATGGCTGTATTATAGTATGTACATCTGTGTTTTATCGCAATAATGTTTCCTTGATATGCATGGCTCCACCCACTGCCCTGAAGTGAGTATTTTTCCCTTAAATTTTGGGATTTGTGATGGATTGGAGCATGTAAATACCTTCTGTTTTCAGAAGGCTTGACTGTGCTAGACTTTTGTACAGTAAGATAAGCTAAAGAAAAACTAAAAAGAGCAAGCGTAAGCTTTAACTCTGAAATATGTAAGATTGCCATCAGTTTTTAGTTCAGAACAAAAATTTTACCTTTAGTTTAATACAAAATTTTTTATCAGGTTTGCATAAATGCAAACAATAGATAGCCATATCTCTCTAAAGGTTAAATGTGTTTGCTGTGTCTTACATCTTGTACAATTCTCATACACAAAAATATAGAACAACGTGTTCTCTAATAGTTTCTGTCACCTGATAATAAGCTAGGCAAATGAGTATCATAGCCTGGTGACTTTTATCACATTTCTCCCCATATCCTTTTTTAATTACTTTTCCCCAGATGTGTAATTCATTATTATAATATTTTGCTGCACTTTTTTTTTTTTTACATTTCCAAAACCAATCCTGTTGTGTTTATAATTACGTTCTACTATTTATTTCCTTATTAAAAACTGAGAGATAAAGAAAAATATTTATATAATCCATTATATGTAAAATGCTTTCTTGGAATTCATTAGCAAACATGAAGCTAACAAAATTGGTAACAAAAAGTAAAAAAAAAGGATCAATATAATTAATCATATCCAGTTGCCTAATGTAGGAATTATTATTGGTATATTGCTCTGCTTCCTTAATTACCAGACAGAACAGAGAACTGTGTTCTTGCACTGGGATAGTTTACATGCATTAGCTGTTGATGCTCTAAGAATCTTCTAATCCTTCTGCACTAGCTCTGCCCTCCAGTCAGTTAATTTTCTAAACGTATAACTGTGCTATAACATATTCCTTACTGCCAAGGGAAAAAAACTGCCAAAACAGCGTAAAGTTAAAATTTAACACCCCTTCTCCTGCTATTTGCATGAAACTTCTGAAAAGTTGGAAGCACTAAAACAGGAAATAATTGCGCTTTGTGCACTGGAAAATGTGCTGAATACATATTTTATTAACATTTTCCCTTGTTTTCATCATAGCTCGGAGACACCAGGGACACAGTAAATTGCAGTCACACCTACAATGCCTGTGATAATAGAGTCAAGCATAACTACTCTACTTTAATCATAAGGTAATTATGAGTAATAGCTCCTTCAGGTAATGATAGTGCAAAAAACATGTCTAGATTTAATTGTTTTAGTGATTTTGATTGATGACTGGATGTTACTTTGCGGGGCATAATGGGTTTTGCTTTGTAAGCTTTTAATACAAGAGATGACTTTCTGAACATACATGTACAGTCATATAATCACATGATATTTAGTGCTATTTATTATTCAAGGTCATCCAGCTCATTGAGGGCCACATATAGCTTGGGTTGTTGTATAAACATTTTCTGAATCTTTGTAATCCAAACCTTACTTTATTCCCTGCTATCGGTTAAAAAACAACAAAAAATATATTTGGAATTGGCCATGTCACTGAAT
>CM070035.1:52220269-52236406 GCA_036250615.1 Ptychadena robeensis | reverse complement strand
CTCCCATTGAAGTCAATGGCGGGTTCGCCGGTTCGCCGGGTTCGCAAACTTTTGGGCTAGAACGGCGAATGCGCTATTCCGGGTTCGAGCCATCACTACCGATCAGTGGTTGGGTCAGCAGGGAATCGGGTGCGCTAACTGGTCATATTGACCACAAATCTGCCATCGTGTCAGATCGCACAGTGATTCGACATGACTGATAATTCAGATCGGATACCATTAGTTCGGATGGGGCCGGCAGTCCCCATCCGAAGTAATGGCCGGTACACAAAGGGTGCCCGGCCGATTCTCGGCACAAGCAGCCGTGCGTGATGACGTCATCACGCCCACTAGGTCGGCTCGGCAGTTGACAGGAAATCGCCCTGTCTATGTCCAGCTTAAGGGATTAGTTACAAACAATCCAGTCCATAAGTCCTTTGTTGGAGGTGATGATGTTGCCCAGGAGTTAATTATTCTCCATAGCTATCTCTCTCTGGGGCTGTGTCTCCCCTAAACTGAGGTACAGGATTCTGAAATACTGTATTGCTGGCTGGTGCTTGTAGTCCCACGGGCTGCAAACTCAGCCTGTCTCACACAGGGATTCCACTCTCTAAAGCAGAAGCAGGAACAAGATGACACTAGGACCTTCCTCACTAAGCCTTATATCAACAGTAGGAAGACAGTAGCAGTGTGGGCAATACCAAAAACAATCACAGTAACATTTTATTGCATTTGCATTACAATACTTATGTTCCTTTTTGTTTCAGAGAAACACTAATAATTGAAGGCAGCACAAAAAAGAAACAGTATTTATTTCCAAAAACAGGTCAACAACAGCAGATCCCGAGTATGAAAGGCTCAATTTAAAAGGACTGTTGACTTTAGACAAAGTTTAGATATAACAAGAACCCTCTATAATATCTCTGTAATTTTGCAAAGTATATATGTCAATAACCTTCCTGTAAGAACACCCAAGTTTTTCCTCCGCCAGATGACCCTTCCGGGAAAATATGACTTTGGATGACCAACTAATGCCGATGGCCAGCTTCAGGGTTATCCATATTAATATAATGTTTACATTTAGCTATAAATACATGTTTTCTCTAAGCTTTCTAATTTTTACAAACAATCTCTTTTAATTTCTTCATGCACCTGCATCACAAAATATATACACGCAAACGTGTGTGTGTGTGTGTGTGTGCATATCTGAGCACAATAATAACATCACATAAGTATACAGCCTTCACACTAATGGCTTATCTGACTCACTGGGTGATGACTTATGCCACCTTGTCAATCTTAAATCTTTCCTTCTGGCATATTTGCCTCCCATGTGTGTAGGTTTTTACATTAATGTCATATTAGAAATGTTATGTTGCCAGACTGAGAGTAAAATCAATACTGCGGTATGGCAATCGAGACCACGATGCAATGAAATAAAAAATCAATGTAAAATATTAGACATACACTTTACATTTAGCATATTTTCATTGAACCATGTGTTTATAAACACATTTATGATACAAACTTTAAATGTTGCCCATAAATATAAGTTTCCCCTTACACTCCTTTATTTTGTATTTGCTATATTTATCTATTTGACACTGATTATTGTCAAGGTGATAGAATACTAACTTTGCTGGATGTTTTCAACTTAAGAGTCGATAAGGATACACTGGTCGATTTCTCATTTGATCCTTGCTCTATCGATCATCATGAGCGTGCACGTCGACCAATCAATTAAGAATCGATCACTATCCACCTTGAACGATCGATCAAAATGTTGTCTAAATCGACGGACGAATCGATCGTACAGGAATTTGACATGTCGCCTTCAAAGTACATTGGTGGTGGTCATCGACTTTTAGTCTGACAATCACATTATTTTCGATCCAAAACATTCTGGAAATCGATCTGGGAAAGTTGAACGATCAAATCGATAGTCGATTGGGAAGAATTCAACCCGTGTATGGGAACCTTTACTTTAGTAAGCATGGCTGGACACACAGCCCTGTTGCTGAAGAGTTGTGTGGGATTTCTAACATCAGAACTGGTAGTTAGTGATGGCCGAACATCGGCCTGGACTGTCCGCGAACGGGCGGGTCAGACTTTTAAAGAAGTCCGCCGTCCGCCTGTTCGCGGGGAATTTAAACGGAAAAACCGGATGTGACGTCAGTGACGTCACATCCGGTCCCTGGAACGCATCCTGGAACGCATAGTTCCTGGTTGCGGGAGCCGGATGTGACGTCACTGACGTCAATTCCTGCTCCGAGACGGAATTTTCACTAGAAGACCGGCTTCATGGCCGGTCTTGTAGTGAAAAGATTCTTCCTCCGGCACGATCTCGCAGGTTCTGATCCTGCCGGAGGAAGAATATAGATCTTCTTCTCGCCGGCGAACGGAACATGCTTGTCTACTGGTAGTAAAGCAGACATGGAGATGGAGGAAAACTACTAAAGCTGAGCATACACGTACCAATTCCTGCACGATCCGATCCCCCATCCGATGCCGTGCGCGCTCCCGCATCCCTTAGGGATCGGGTCGTGCAGGAAGGAGGCTGCAACTGATTAGGATTGGGCTAAAATCAGCCATCCTGTTGGATCGCACAGTTATCCGACAGGATGGTAAATTTTAGCCCGATCCCATTAGTTCGGCTGGGGACAGCTGCCCCCAGCCGAAGTAATGAGATGCACATAAAGAGTGCCGTCCGATTCTCAGCACTAGCGGGCGGGCGTCATGACGTCATCACGCCACTCCTAGTGCAGAGAATCGCATAAGGAATAGACAGTAAATCGTACCGTCTATTTCCAGCTTAAGACCTACCTAAGAAGGTACCTTAAAATATATTAAAACACACTGCCTGTATTAGTCTGTAAACAATATACAGATAAAGCAATTGGTAAACTCCTTATTAAATTCAGGTGTTTTATTTAGACCTGTATTACCATCAGTGTATAAAATCAAGCACATAGCCATGCAGTTTTAATTTACAAACATTTGTGGAAAAATGTATTGTTATGAAGAATGGATTCCACCATTGCCCCTCCACTATGCCAGTTCATTTAATAGTTTTTGCTAGTTTTTGCAAAATGGAAGCAATTAGGAACAAAAGACACTCAGCCACAAAATGCAAGACTTTGTAAAGGTAAAGAGTCAGGTCAAGTCAGGTCAAGTTTGAGTCGTCTGGTTTATAAAGGTTGGTAATGTCCTGTTGACAAGAATCTATAGCCTTCAATTAGTCATTTGGCATTAACCTTATTACAAAAGCTAGCAGGTGCATGCAAGCCTAACATCATGCATAATGGCAAGGTCAGATGGAGAGGTGTAAGGATTGCTGCTACTAGATTTAGGGACAATGGAAACATGTTCTGTGAAAAAGCACATATGTCTGTCCAATGGACAAGTCTCTATTTGGTGGATTCTAGATAAAGGTTACCTGGCTGAATGCAGTATGCAAAGTGTAAAGTTTAATGGAGAATAGAAATAGAATAGGATTACAAAAATGTCCACATCTTTACTACAACAAAACCTTGTTACAATTATTTGGGTATTAAGCAGAGAACACACAGAGCTGTTTGAGGTTCCCTGCAGCAGCGCAATGACATCATCGCGCTGCTGCCCAATATTGGAGGAGCTGGAGTCACAGCACTGCTATGTCTCCAGCTCTGGCCATGCATTACATGGAGTCCCACTGTCCCCATGCAAAGCAATGGACATTGACTATGGTTTATAGTCATGTCCGATAGGATTGATTGGTCCGGCTCGAAAACAGGGATGGCTACATATGATGTGGGCAAGATAGATGGCCGTGAGCACACACGGCGCTCCAAGCGGCCATCAATCTGGCCCATATCTACACGTGTGTTCCCAGCTTTAGAGATTGAATGATTGTGACTAGCTGTCTTTGTGAGTTTATTAAAAAGCACCTGAACATGGCATCAGAGATGTAGGGAAGGGTTGTGGGAGCAGTACTGTTTTTCAATGACGTCACTTCCGTGTTTACAAGCCGGTTTTTCACTGAAAGACCGGGTTCTCTACCCGGTCTTCAGTGAAATATTCTTCCTGCGGTGGGATCTCGCTGCTAATGATCCCACCGGAGAAAGAATAGAGGGCTTCTTCTCGCCGGCGGACAGGGCAGGTCGAACACCTGTACTGTCCGCTGGCGAGAAGGAGGGCGAACATGCTTGTTCGCGGCCGAACTGTCCGCCTTGCGGGCAGTTCGGCCATCACTAATGATCAACACTGGATGAATATGTCAAAATAAACCCCAAAAATTACCTGTACTAAAAAAATTAGGAAAGTCCCTCACAGCCCTTCTTTCACTCTCTGATGACACAGCACTGCAGTGGTGACATTTTTAAAGGCCCCCATACACGTAACGAGCCGTGGACAATTTTTCTGACCGATGTGCGACGTTCGATGGCCTGCGGACCACATGTGACATGGAGCGACAGATCCATGTTGCCCCAAAGCTCGGTCGGTCAGAGAACAGACATGTCTGTAAATCTGTGGTCGATGCCATTAGTTTTAATGGGGACCGGCGGCTGGCACACAAAAGGTGTCTGGCGATACTCTGAGCGACGGGGTGTAGTGTGATGACGTCATCATGCTGCACTCCCACGCTCGTCTTTCAGTCCCTGCTCGGTATGTATGTGGGCGCCTTTAGATCCATGACAGCCAGGATAGATAATGGGATTAATGGAATCTCTCATATGATTCCAGGGAACAGCAGTTAAGTACATTTTTTGTAAGATTTTAGCTCACTACTCTACCATTGTACTAGCTAAGAGGTAAGCCAAACTTTAATTTGATATATCTATAGATTTTGAGTATACATCCTCTTTAAGTAAACTTGTGACTTAACGACTGTAATGTAAACTTAATTTATACAAAAATGAAAAATTCTAGAACAAAATTATTTTTTTCGCTACATTACATTACATTTTGGGTTTATATTGTTGAGGGAGTTTGCAATTGACTGACGGATAAACTAGTCAAATTTCCATTACCATCTCAATTGGGCATACACATACAAGCAGTGAACAGAACTTAGGTAGTGTTGGCCATCAATAATAAAGTACCATAGAATTTTACAACTGTAGTGTATACATTTCAGAGTTATATGTCACAGTTGTTATACACGCCACCCTTTGGGGTTTAGTGTGCTTCCTAGCTTATCTATTTTGGGTTTTGATATAATTCTGCTAGTAATTACACTTGCAATGCTACCAGAGAGAGAGAGAGAGAAAGACTGAAAGAATGTTTTAACCATTGTTCTTTGAATATGCAATGTTTTTTTTTTATATAAATCGAGGGTTTCAATACAAAGAGAAATGACTCTTGTCTGAGTGGCATTTACAGATGTTATTGTGACAAAAGATGAATTTTCCTAGTTAATACTACAGCTATGTTTCTGCGTCTGCCACAGTCAAGAGAGCAGCAATAGATGTATTGCTTAACATTTGACACAATAAATACTAATGGAAAGTATCAAGCATTTACTTATTTTCATGTCACTGTTAATCCTTCTAACATAACATTACACCCACAGCAATGAAGAATAGCAGACAATAACATTAAACTTTCAGAATAAGATTACTGTATTAGTCAACGGAAGTCACAGAAGACAATTACGATGCAATCAGTGTATTTAAAGTTCCCTTATGATAAACTCAATTTACGACATTAAAAGTAGCTGTCACTAATGCCATCTTCTCCTTGCTGTTACTGCAACTCTCTCGCTTTATTGTTTAATTATTCATGGAGTTTATTAGAAAAAAAAAATGCACAGTGCTAACCACTTTAATATTCTCACTCTTGGTCTGTGCTATAGAGAGCGGAATTGGAAAGCAGCTTTTGGAAGTCTCTGGAAGGAGTCTATTATGTTCCTGCGGCCATACTGTAACCAACTAATCAATGAACTTGTTACTTTAGTCAATTTAAGGGAGCTTGTCATGAAAGGACAGAGAGATCTGCCAATAATTTTAGACTTCTTAAATTTGTTTTTATTTTCTTTGGGGGGTGGATGAATTATGTAAAACCCTAAACCTCATGCTAAAACTGGCATTTTCCACTTCATATGTCCCTGGCTAACCTCAGATTAATAACTTTTATTAAAGTATCAGCACAGTACAATACAGTAGCGTATGGCATGTAATAAATTTCAGGAAAACATACATATAGATTATATCATCCAGTTTACAGATTAGAGATGGTCGAATTTTTCGACTAGCTGATTTTGTGAGCTGATTCCAAAGCCTCTGAAATGGTATCATCACCAAAAATGCTGGAGATATAGAGAATGTATGTGGGAACATTTGTAATTTTTTATGGCTCTAGCACATGTAGGTTTTGCATAAATTAATTAATTAATTATTCAAAGTCGAAATTCTGATTTTAAAAATTCTAGGAATCAAAGAGTTTTAACCTGCTGAGACTGTGCTGACAATGCTATGGGGGCCATGTACAGCAGATAATGTAGCGGTCAGGGCCGCTTATCCACTCCTGTGAAATTCACAATAGTATTGTGAGCCTCTCTCCAAAAGTTGAAGATCTTAGTGCATTCCCACCATATGTAAATCAAGGTGCCGCACTTTTCACGACATCTCCAGCAGCTATTGGTCAATTGTTGGTTAATTTTCTTAAATACCTCTGGTGTTTTGTACTAGTGTATCAATAGCTTATAATTGGTTTTCTGCATGGTAAGGTTCTGTGTTGTTTTGTGTGCTGCTAAACAAATGGTGTCCCATAGGGGCTATATTCCTTTCACATTTGACTTTCAAGTGTCTGGAGTGTGATGGTTCTGTAGCTTGTAATGTGGCATATAGTTTGGAGATCAGGTGCCGTTCTGGAGTTGACTTAGTGCACTTGTTCAAACTCTGATAAAGGACTTGAGAAAGAATGCACCATAGGAGCCTTTGCTAAAAAATGCCGGTTCAGTTTAGACATATATACCACATTCCAGTTGCTGTAAATGAGTAGCATAGTAATAAAGTCTAATATCAGGTAAGCCTAGCCCACCTTATTGCATGGGTGCCAATAGTGTACATTTTGGTCGCCTATTGCACCCTTGATGCATATATAGCGCCAATAACTGTCTAGACAAGTGTCCAAAAACCTTAAATGGTATGAATTTATGCATTAGAATCAAAATTCCTCCCGATTATTTGACGGTGAGGAGGCATGGAACACCATTGGTTAATCCTTGTTATAAAAATGACTTGTCTGTTCATGTTTAAAGTGTGTCTCTTGAATCAGGACAATTCTTACCTTGTGTTGTTTGAGCTAATACCATGATCCTCTAGTTAGGGGTGTTCAAGCCCCTAACATTAAAGGAGGCTAGTTTGGTGATTCCCATAGAAGGATGTTATTGTCTCCACAGAGAGGTTGTTGGGTAGTAAAAAAAGGGTAGGTGAATAAGAACCAAAGCTAAATTGAGGGGGACAGATCCCTGAACACTTCTCAAACTTAAAACCACAGAACAGATAAATTGAAGACCCCAGTGCAGGGAAAGATACTGAAATGGGGTAATAAGGGTACCAACCTGGACTGAGGAAACTACCCACTTGGGGGAGAGAGAGCAAATAAAGAATGTGTACACCCTAAGGGTCTATCCCCGCCCACCGATGACTAACACACCCAACTTTAAACTATATTGTGAACACTGAATTCGGTTGCATAAAGAAGTAAGCTACCCAAACATACTATAGGTGAGTTAAGAAATGGGTAAAATACTGGTAGTCAGCACCTAGGCTTACGGAGTAAATGTTATCTCAATGTTTCCGGAGACATTCTGGAGACCCTGTATCACCAAAGAAGGCCAACATCGTACCAACCACTGGAGAAATTGGCCTGTGTGGCTTGGGGTTAATGTTTCCTCTGTTGTCTCTTCACTTTGGAAGATGGCTCAGTGTTATGCTACTTGTACTGCTGCCTCTACAGGCCCCCAGTCACCCTGTGATGGACCAGATGGTGGGAGTACCTCAAGCCAGGAACTTGACTCCAGCAGATCCCTATGCCAGTTGGTTAGGCCCACTGCTGGTAGGTGTATAGTAGAAAGTACTAAAGATCATCAGGCGTACACAGGTAAGTCTTTTTCCCATTGTGGGCAATACATAAGCAGAATGGGAATCTCCAGGTGTATGAAATCCCCCTGGAACATAGCTCCTCCATTAGGGGGAACAGTGCTCTCTGCTGTTGTAAAGTGCTGAGTGAGAGGTCCTGAAATAGTTGGATATCTGCGCCTTCAAATCTGATTTGACTTTGCTGTCGTGGTCTGCACATAATGGTCTCCTTTAAAGGAAATATCTGTAAACAGCAGATGATGTCTCGTGGAACCGCCCATTGGGGGTTCAATTTACGCAGGGTTCTGTGGGCACTGATTTATTCGATTTTGGTAATTGCAGGGCGGTCTAGCACAGATTGTCTTCAGCAGAAATAGATTCAGGGACACTTCTTACACTTTTGTTCGAGTGTCGACCTCTATTATCTTCATCATCCAGATGTCTGTCCATATACAAGACTGTACGGACAACACTCGCCTGTTGTGCTTGTAAAACGGTGATTGCTTCATCCCTGCATGCTCCAGCTGCTTCAACTTCCATCAGCCTGTGTCCCACTTTCTGAATCTTTCTTTATGTAGACCAGCTACTGCATCTATCATAGCTTGTTTGATGTCACTAGCCACAGCTCTTTCAGCATGGGAAGGAGGTGAAGATACTCCAGGTCTGAAGCCAATAATTCAGGGGGGAGAGCGATCACACTGTGTCTCCTGAAGCCCAGATGCCTGATCCTCAGCACCATCTTGGGTCGTGCCCCCCTTCTTCAGGCAGCTGGGATTTGTATATGTCTGCGATCTGGCAACATGGCTGCGAGTTTGGGCGCTGCTGCGGGTCCCCCTAAGGCGGCTGCTTGCCAATCTTCCCCATTTTCAGAAGGGTGGGCAGCTTTTGTGCTGTGTTGGGTGCTTGGTACGTGGGAGACCCGGGATCAAGCAGCTATCTTGGACCTTCTTTAACCCTTGTAAAGAACATGATAACATTTACAAATATGTTAACATTCTTCCTGTCCAGTGCATTAAACAACAATTAAAATACATATTTTAAAGACAATGTGATGTGTAAAAGTGCTAGTTTTAAACGTCCCTGGTGGGTTCAATTAATTCTATTTTTTTACCATGTATTCTTTTTAAATTTCTAGCCTGCTCTGGCCAACATCACTCCAGCCCCCACTGGTAAAGGAGCCATCTATTACAGTATTACAATACAGGCCAATGACAAGTGCACACTCCCCCCATGTCCCTAGCATCATCACTGACATTTAGGGCATGGGTGCCGGAAGAAGAAACTGGACGACATCAATTGAGGACACCATTTGTTTGCCAAGAAATCCTAAGCGTGGCTTGGTATTTCCACTTTTGTTAATTTTTATCTACCCCAAGCCACACTCTGGATAGACTCTGGACTCCATGCTTTCTGGACCCAACCCCTGTTAACACCGACAGAAACAGAACCGATTTCATTATTCTACATTTTATAGGGTTATTGTAAGTTGGGTTTTGACTGGTATATAATTATAACCCATATGAACTTTTGAAAATTAATATTTAATAAAAAAAAATAATTTACAAAGTATATAATCTATGAAAGCCAGTATGTGATGTAATTGAATAGGCCTTTTTGACTGATTATTGATTTTTATGTGTCATTTTTGGGTAGGGCAGTGGTTTCCAAACTTTCCTTGCAGGGCCATTTCTATTTAGGAACATTATTGAGCCCCCCTCCCCATTTAAACACAGGTTAAGAATGAGGTTTGGCACCCCCCTGGAATACCTTTGTGCCCCCCAGTTTGGGAACCACTGGGGTAGGGTAATTTCTTGCAAACTTCTCTGCATAGGTCAAACCTTTATAATACTGCTAACAACTTTTACACAACTGTGCTATGAGTGCACAAAATAGTGCGTTTCCCTTATTTCTATAGTAGCCTACACATGTAGGTTTGTATATGGTGTCAAATTTCATTTTAAACACATTTAAAATAAACTTTCAAAACCAACACTCTAGGACTGTGATTGATACTAATATGTGATTAAAGCACATCTAATAATAAAATTTACTATTTGTCCATCGGGACTCTAAAGTACTTAAATGTTCAAAATTACTGCAAAGTCTTGCAATTATGAAAGATGTGTGGCAACCCTGGGAATGTAACAAGTGACAGTTTATAACACTCACACAGGAGGGCAATTTGGTGGTTTAATTATTTAACAGTTTGCATAACCCTGATGGTATGGAATGTTCAGAATATGTCACAGCAGCTGTCAACTGTCTATAATCACTTTCACGGTAATAGATGATATTTCCTATCTTCCTTTGGTAGTCTTAATTTTTTATTAAAAGTAAAATCATAAAAGAACTGTGCAATGGAATATTGTAGTATAATCAGTATTTTAGAAGTCATTCATGTCATTGACCTTTTAAGACCATATCTAAATGCGACCTAGGGTCTCTTTCATTTGAACTCTAAACTGGGTGATGTGGGCAGTAGATCTGGACCCTATCTGAACCCTACTGTGTTTCATCCCAAACAATGTGTGTTTGCTGAGGCAAATGAGGCGCTCAAAACATGGATAGTCTAAAAGTCATTGTAGGTGTCTATTGCTTCTTTATTATTAGCAATACAACTATTTGATGCTTCTCTATAGCAAGAGCTCCTAGAATATTACTGCTTGTTTTTAATTTGTTCAAGTTACAGGTAATATGATGAGTTTTTTTTGTATAAAGACTGGAGTGGGTTGGGGCAATGTGACACTGCAATATGCATTGTGGTACAATTTTAACCTCCTGAGCGTTTCGCCGAGGTCCAGATTTCTGTACCAAAAGCATTACGCTGTTTATCATTGAAAAAAAAATGTTGTAGGCCTGTAACTGACCAAAAACACTGGTCTAGTAGACATACTGAATATATAAAGTTTTAAACGCTTAAATATTTTTAAAAAATCACATTTAATGATCAAATAAAATATAAAGCACAAAAATCTTCTTAAACTAGAATTCATTTATTAAATCAACCAATATTGACAGGCGGTCTGATACACCGCGCAGGGAACAATGTCGCACGCTGGCACATTTGTGGGGGATTACCTGCAGCTTGCCCGTGGCTTAGGGCTCGCTCCTAACACGTACTGCATTCATACATGCAGTATGGGCGCTGTTTTTCCGCGTCTTGGGACACCTCCATTGATCTCCAGTGATTTGAGGTGTCTCTGGCGGCAATGTGCGGTGCTGCAATGAAGACGCGGCATCCCACAGCTTCATATCATCACTGCATACGCGCCACTCAAATAGCGCAGAGTAGACACTGTGCAATTCATTAGAATGGGAAGTGTGCTCTCTGCATCTTTTTCCCTGCTGCAGACGTACGTCCACCACGGGGAAAAAGACGCAGTGGATGCGCGCCCTTACAAAGTATTTACTTCTTATGCGTTTTCCTTTATTTTGAACTTGCATTCAGAAAAATCAATCCAATCAAATGCAACATGAAAGAAAACTCATAATAAGCAAATACATGTTTTTTTTTAAATGTGTTTTTTTCATTTTGAATTGAATTGGAGCAAAGAAATCGCTCCAATCAATGTTAGAATGAAAGATAAACCATTAGGAGCAAAAAAAAAACAGACATTACTCACCTATCAGCAGTTTACACCTGGGAAAAAATTATACTTACCTTCCTCACTATTTCATTCCTGGCGCCAGCATGTTTAGTTCCCATCCATCACGAAGCAACGTCCTCCCATTCTTCAGACCCTCTAGCCGACCCGAATATCTAAAAAGTCGACCCTCCTGCTGTCAGAAACGTTTTTTTTTTTTGGGGCACCAATCTCCCCAATAATCAGCAGTGCTGCTGCCATGTGATAGGTCCGCTTTAAGTTGATCAACAAAACAAATGATCTTTTTGCATTACATCATTAAAGACCTCCCCCAGTCTTCATCATAGATGCTCCCTCAGCACCAGCTCCCCTGTCACACTCTGTGTCCTGCTTCTCCCTCAATTCAGTAAATAATTTTAATTAAGTGATTATAATGATAACTAGACAATTTTTTGGTTTCAATTCGTCTTGTTTCTATTAAGTGCTCATCTGCGCTCAGTGTACAAGTGTTCTTGAATTAAATATATGGATATATATTTTAAAAGTAGTAATACTTAGTAGTAGTAAATACTATATTTTTAGGGGTGCTTGGGATCATTTTGGAGGAGCTCAAGACCATCTAAAATAAATCTATTTATGTCCCTGATTTTAGGTATGTCACTCTACTTAAACTAAAAGTAAATAATTATAATTATAAACATTTACTGACATAGTGCAACATATTTCACAGCTCTGTACATTAAATTATTTGAGATGCAACATAAGTTAACACACAGGTACAGGTTATGACATTTATCACAGGAGGAGTTGAGCCTTAAGCTAGCCATACACGTGTCGGATTCCATGTCCAATCGATTCATCATCCGATCGATTCCGGCGATTCTGCCGGGAATCGCAGGTGTGATCAATCGGCCAATTAAGAGTATCCATCGCAGCATACCACCTTGTCCAACGGATTCTGGGACGGATCCGTGTCCGATTGTCCTCCTCACAAATGGATACTCCCCCTGATCCGGACAGAATCGCATGAGAAAGACCAACATGTTGGTTCTCCGTCGGATCCAATTCTGAGCCCCTGATCAATCGGACGCGAACGATCGGACCAGGTGGGCTGCATGCGATTCCGGCACGATCGTTTCGCGTGCACGCACCCGGAATCGATCGTGCCGGAATCCGGTGCGAATCCGACACGTGTATGGGGGCCTTTACAATCTAAGAGGTTGGAGAACAGAGTATACAACAGGTAGTGGGGGATGGGATTGGCAGGGTAATGATGTTAGCAATGAGAAAATGCATAGGCTGAAAAGGTGAGTTTTGAAAGTGAGAACAAATCTTATAGGACGAGGGAGAGAGTTCCAGGGAGTAGAAGTGGCCCTAGAGAAGTGTTGAAGCTGCATATGTGATGATGTTTTGAGCGGGGATGTCATTAAAAGGTCACTGGAGCAGGGAAGGGGGAGGTTAGGGGTATATTTATGTACTAGGTTGGAGATGAAATTGGCACAGGAGGAGTGGAGTGATTTAAAGGCAAGGCACAGAACATGAATTTGATTGATTTGATTGATTGAATTTGATTATCTGGACAATTAGAAACCAGTGTACGATTTGCAGAGAGAAGCAGTAGATGCAGAGTGGAGTAAATGAGTCTAGTAGTAGCATTTTTCATAGACTAAAGAAGTAAGAGTCTAGAGAAAGACCAGAAATGATGAGCACATGAACCAGGACTCTGGGGCTATCTTGGAGATGCTACTCAGATGAAAGTGGTATGATCTAGTAATGTTGTGTATGTGCGGAGCAAAGGAGAGTCAAAGGTGACACAAAGGCAGCGTGCTTGTGGAATAGGGGAGATGGTTATGTTATTAAAAGTAAAGCCCCCCATGCACCTTAAGATCACTCCATACAATTTCAACCAACAACTCTGTATTATAGTGGCCTCCCTAATAGAATACATAGTGATTGGAAGGTTTAGAAAGGTCCTCATATTATATGGTTTTTGGTAGAAAAAAAGTGGATCGTACAGAAATTGTATGGTAAGATTGTAAGGTGTATGGGGGCCTTTAGTGAGATGTCAGGGGTAGTCTTAAAAGGTGAATGTAGGAAGTCAAACCTATCAAAAGGTAATGGGTTAATATTCAGTTATAGTCAGAAGTTCTGTTGTTTTGTCTTTTCATAGTTGTCTGATATAGAACCATAGCTAGAGAAAATGAACCGTGCTGCAGATATGTGCATGTATCTAGTGTAACATAATATCTGTAAGGGATGGAGTCTCTTACGGTGGTTAAGAGTTTATTTTCCATTCTTCCTGAAAGTAAAGCAAACAATCCATAAATGGAATGCCTTTTCATCATTTTCAATGCCTGACCCTGAGCAAAAGTTTGACGTTATCAACATAGAAGTCTATCCCCATTTGTTCTTGTATACATGGTTACTGTATCCAGGCTTATTTTACTTTCCTTTAGAGCATATTTTTAGCTCGCTTATTTCAGGCTGCTCAAATGATCTCTTATAATATGTAATCCAAACCTTACTGCTTCACTAAGTTGTTTTTGCATTGTGCTTAAGCCTTGGAGCAAAGTTGATTATATGCTGTAACCTTTTATTGGTGTGTTGCATTATATGGTAAACAGAATATCGCACAAGGTATGCATTTCCTTGTCTGATTTATTTCATTCTGCTTTGTTTAGCTTTGTTTATGTTGTATAAGACCAGATTATGCCTGTAGCATAGTTAGTGGCTCATGTATAAAGGTCCCCATACACGGGTCTGTTTCCCATCGGATTCCGGGACGATCGATTCCGGGCGCGTGCACGCAAAACGATCGTCCCGGAATTGCGTGAAGCCCACCTTGTCCGTCCGATCACGTCCGATCGTTCGGGGGCCCAGAATCGGATCAGACAGAGAACCAACATGTTGGTCTTTCTGATCCAATTCTGCACACATCAGGGGGAGTTGCCATATGTGAAGTAAGCGATCGGACACGGAATCGTCCAGGAATCCGTGGGACAAGGTGGTATGCAGTGATCGGATACTCTTAATTGGCCGATCGATCGGACCTCCGATTCCCGCTGAGATCGCCGGAATCGAACGGATAGGTGATCGATCGGCCATGGAATCCGACTGTGTATGGCTAGCTTAAGTCTACAAGGGTAAACTTTTTGGTTAACTGAATGCAACTTCAAACTTTTTGCATCTATTCTCTCTCTCTCTTTCTCTGTGTGTGTGTGTGTGTATATATATATATAGATAGATAGATAGATAGATAGATAGCATCAGGTATCCTGTTTCCCTTTAATTTCTTTTTTTAGCACATTTCTATTCACATCCAAATGCGGGTATTATGTATACATTTATGGAAGGGAATGCAAACTATATCTAAAAGCAATCAGTATACTTAATCAAGCTAAGTACAAATATACAATGATAAATACACAGCTGCTGTTCTGAATACTAGCTTAGTTTAAATAGGTCAGGATTGCTGAATCTTAATTCTTTCTATGCTTTCTGCTAAATATGTCAGTTATGAAACTCAGATTAGTGTTTTCTGAATCATGCAATCAAACCTGCCCTTATTACAGCTAATGCGTTCATCTTAGATGACGGTGTACTCTAGATTTCATCCTCATAATCCAGGTCTATCACATTTTATTAATTTCCAACTCCCTTTTGTCTCAGAGAAGAAAAAAAAAAGCATTTGATTTAACAGGGTAGAAAAATGTTCTGTGCAATCACTCTCTAATGTCTTTGCTCACCTTAGTCTAAATCTGGCTTTTCTACCACTTCATTTAATGTAAAGAGGCAGATTGGAGCATGGAAGAGGCAGGTGACCAAGAACGGGAATTGGTATCAGAAAAGCATAATGATATTATATTTTATGCAAGAAGAGGCTGATATTAAGAAGTTCCTGAATATCTATATGGTGATTTGGCTAAATTGCATATTTCATACCTTACTGTACTACGTAACTATGCTTTATTGTGCTTATATGTAATGTTGATCGCGAATATTCAAATCACAAATTTTTACTTTGAATATCAGCACTTCGAGAATTCGTGAAGATCTTGAATATAGTGCTTTATCTTCTAACTGCTAATATTCAAGATTTTTATATCAGTAGTGTTGATCGGCACTTGTATTGTGAAAATCTTTTTTATTGTAAAAATCACAATTTTACAATTTGTTGCGAATATTAGCTGAAACATTTGCAAAATTGTGCGAATATGAATAACCAGAATAGTAAAGGTATAGAAGAGTAGTGATGGCTCGAACCCGGAATTTGATGTTCGCGAACGGCGAACGCGAACTTCCGCAAAAGTTCGCGAACCCGGCGAACCCGCGAACCCGCCATTGACTTCAATGGGAGGCGAATTTTAAAAAACAAAGGGACCCCTTTCTGGCCACAATAGTGTTGGGAAAGTTGTTTCAAGGGGTCTAACACCTGGACAATGACATGTCAAAGGGGAATCCATGGCAAAACTCCCAAGAATTTTTTTTCTCACACAATAAATCCGCACGAA
>CM070035.1:52187910-52214776 GCA_036250615.1 Ptychadena robeensis | reverse complement strand
TCGACCACGCCTTTAGAAAGACTGTGCAGGCCCCAATCTAAAACCCTCGCATTTGGCGAAGACAATGATATAATTCTGGTCTGGAAGGCCAGTGCACCTTTAGTTGGGAGCAGTTAATGTCCCGTATGCAATTTGGGCTTCTATTACCAGACAACGACGTATAAAGACCGTATTGAAGCAAAGAAGAATGAGGGGAGTGGATGGGTAGTGTCTGAAAAGGTATAGGATTTGGGATAATTCATTTTCAATAGCCATTCTGCCAAACCACGGAGAAGATGGCTGGCCATAGCCAAATCGTCCTTCACGCTTGAGGAGGGGGGGGAAATTCCAACGATAATTTCCTCGGATCCCCAAGCAATGGGGCCAAGTTTAAATGTTGTAGCCATGAAAGGGAAATTTTTTGCATTTCAATACTTGGCTTGGAAATGTTTACATGAGGGATGACTTTAGCGTGGTAATTTAAAATTGATATTTTGGATATCGAATTGGTAGGAGGGAGTGTAGTAATGGGTCGTAAGGGAATAAGAGGTATCCGCAAAGGCAGAATTTTTAGTTTTGTTCGAAGCGAACCTCTCACTGATGGGCAAGCCCTGATCGTGAAGAGGGGCTCCACAGTCAGTACGCACAGCAAGGAGAAGCGACATCCCTGTCGGGTACCATTTTTATTATAATGAGTCTGTAGTGGCTTGGCCCACCTTAGCATATGGGCAGTATACGTGCGGAGAACGCTGTAACTAGTGTGGCACAATGCCAAATCTTTCCTTCTTAGCACAGCTATCATGTATCTCCAATCTAACCTATCAAACGCCTTTTCCTGCATATGTCGATAAGAAGAAGCATTTTTTAGTTTTGTGTACATTACCCAGTGTAATAAATAAGCGCTTTAATGGTGTTGTCCTTGCTTCACGCCCCGACAACCCCACCTGATCCTGGTGAATGAGGGATGGCAGAGATGATTAAATTCTAGAGGGCTAGTATTTAGAGTATAGTGTAAGTTACCTCAGTAACGAAATGGGCCTAAATTGCAACAGACCGATGGGTCTTTGTCCCCTTTCGGTATCACGTTATATGTGCTTCCATTATTGTTGATCGGGAGGGTGTCTGTGAGGTGAATGGAGTGAAGTGTCGAAGAAGTGTGGTGCGAAGCGGTATCGACAAAAGTTTTGCTAGTACTGCGGCAGGGAAGCCGTCGGACCTGGCGCCTTGGTCTGTTTCAGGATTGTAAAGCCCTTGTAAACTCCTCCTCACTAATCGGGGCCCCTTCAAATCTGCCGCCTGTTGAGTGGAGATAGGGGTCAGCGGGAGAGAATCTGTAGAATGCCCTTGTCAGGTCACTTTTCAGTTCTAGAGTGGTCATTGGGGATTGTTTATAAGTTCCTATGTAGTCCGCGAAGTGCCCTGCTATGCTCATTGGTCACGTAGGTTGCTGTCCTTGTCTTTGAGGGGCTGTATCTGGGTGATGCTTTTTGAACTTAGGGCCTTTGCCAGAAAAATTGCCCCTTCTTGTTCCCGTGGTCGTAGAAGAGCTTATGGGAGAGAATATATGCTCTTTAGATTTTAAATTAAGCTCATCCTTCAATTGGTTGTCAGGCTGTAGATCTGACAAGGTTGTTGGCAAGTGAAGCTTATGTGCCTGTTCCAGCTGTAATCGTTGCCAGAGGGTCATGATCTGGCATGGCTCGCCTTCTTCTTTGCGCAGCTCGAGCAATGAAAGCCCCCTCATAACGCATAGGGGCTTCCCATACATTAAGAGGAGATGGCGTGATACAGCGTTCTATCGAAGTATTCCACTAGGTCAATCCATCGTTGAGTCTATACCTTCGGGTCCCAAATAAACGCATGTGTTTAGCCTAAAGGATTCTTTGCTGGGGGCAGTCCTGAGTTTAATTGGAGGAGCAAATGGGTGGCATGGTCAGAGATGGGATGTTTGATATGTCCAGATTTTAATTAAAGGTAAAGCTTTTGTGACAGGGAAAAAGTAGTCAATCCTTCGAATATTAGTATGGGGGCAGAAAAGAAAGAAATAGTCTTTCACGGATGGACGGATGGATAGAGTTCTCCAAGTGTCATGAATGCCTAGCATCTGCCAATTTTTTTCTTGATATTACGAAGGGCAGCATACGGCAAAGATGAGGAGCCATTAGAGGAGTCCTCGAATATTTAGCTTGAATATCGCCATTTCAGCATTTCGCGAATTTTCGCGAATACATAATCGGATATCAGACGCAATTGTGATTTTTATTGCGATTTTTGCGATCCCATTCATTGCAATGGATCGCGATTTTATCATCGCAATGCAATTTTTTTTAAACGGAAATGACGGACATTCTCTGAGTCGAATATCCGAGCTCCATTGACTTGCACGTATTGCGCATATTTGATTGCAATTGCGATTTTTAGATCGCAATTCATGTCCACAAGTGCGGATATTCGAGATTAAGAATATGGAATCGAATATTATGGTGGATATTCGCGAAATTACGCGAATTTGAATATTGCCTAGTTGCTCATCACTATATCCCACCCCCAGAAAAGGACTTTTGTTGCTCAGAAATGATGAACTGCATGTAACAGAACACCTTAGCTATAGTTTCAGATCACTGGATGGAGTATAATAACAAAGTAGCTAAGCCATTCCTCAATCAGCAGCAGCTCTCCCTGTCTATCTAGTACTGCAGACACATGATAAATGTATTATGGATGCAGGGCTGCTTCTTTAATAGAGGGGGTGTCTTTCAGAAGGTACAAAATGTGTTATTGGCTGCACTGTCCTACCTGACTGTGGTGTGGGGGGTCAAACTTTGTCTCCATGTTAAGGTAAAGGGGGAAGAACACCCATAATGTTTGCTGGCCTTGCGAACTGCGAACATGCTATGATCACAGTGAACTGTCCGGCGGGAGAACTTTTCACTACTATTCTTACTCAATAGTTTTTTAGCAGAAAACCCACAGACAAGAATTATTAATAAAGCAGAATGTACCTTCATCAGTCTGTTTTGTTGTCAACATGATCCAGGGGTTTTGTTTCTTAAATCTTTGACTATATTAAATTTGCTACCTGGAAGGCAGTTATCTGGATCCAAGTTATTTGCTATTGATGGTTTTGTTTTCTGATATTTACTGGCAGAGGAAAATCTTGTTTTTCATTTCCTGGTGTATAAAAAAGCACTTACTTTAATTGTGATTATTCTTATGTGTTGATTATTCTATTCTATATTTTACCTGAAATTTTCAAAAAAAATTTCAGAGAAATACAAATCAAACATGAATACCGAGTAAAATGTTAAAGAAGGCACATCGGTTTTGTCTTTAATAAAATGATTGAGTTTTTTTTTATAGGTGCAATGAGCAGCTGAATAAGCAGCCCAGTAACTCAGTAACCTCTCCGTTCTCAGAGCCGTTCACGGACAGAATGTAGTAATATGTTAGTAGATCTAAATTTAGTGATGTTTACTTTGGCTTCAAGTGTCATGGCATTTCTCACTTTCAAATAAGTGAGGCAGGGAGTTTAAATAGGGAAAAGTAGAACGGATGATAGAGATTTACAGGGGGTTCCACCAAGTGCTAAAGATTTTAACCATTCTGTTTTCAGAACTTGAGAAAAGTGTGTTTTGTAAGCAAAATTCATTATATGGCAAAGACATTGAGTACAATATTGAAAGTACACAAGGGAATGTCTATCTATCTATCTATCTATCTATCTATCTATCTATCTATCTATCTATCTATCTATCTATCTATCTATCTATCTATCTATCTATCTATCTATCTATCTATCTATCTATCTATCTATCTATCTATCTATCTATCTATCTATCTATCTATCTATCTATCTATCTATCTATCTATCTATCTATCTATCTATCTATCTATCTATCTATCTATCTAATGAACAGATAATAAAAGCTACAATACCTAAAAATCTATATCTCAGTCCTACTCACATGTTTGAATATCTGAGCATTTTGCCTGTAGCAACATTTTTAATTACCCACGGCCCCCTTCATATGTGAAAAATGTGAAAAATTTAATAAAATTGCCTCCTTTACAAGGAGATCAATAGCGCTGCTTTGTCTGCTTCATCAGAGTCATCAAAGACACAGGAGAGACTCAGAAGGATCGGCGGGGGCCTGACATAGAGGGACATTGCGGGCTTCCTCTGGACAGGTAAGTATGCCTGAGTGGTGGTTTGTAGAAATCCTTGAATTTATATTATCTAAAGCCTAAAAAAAATTTTTTTACATTGCCATTGTCCCTTTACTCACTATCAAGGGGATATTTATGCAATGAGAACTGTATTGGATTTGGTTTTTACTTTCATTCCTGGTGATAATAGTGATAAAAGACAGAAGGCATAATAGTGGATGGGCATAATGTTTTATTACTGGGCATCCTATTTAGTATCAAATCCTATCAAATCCTATACTATCTGATTTGCAAAGGTGACAAGAACTCTTTCTGTGGACATCAGGGATCTTTTTTTCCCCTGTCAAAAATTACACAAACAAAAATGTGATCTGTTTCCCCAACTTTTTATCCAGGACCCTTAAAGTGCTGTGGCTTAAAACGTGTAATATGCAGACACAATTGGGTGTTGCCCCATGCCCAAAGCAAGCTTTAACTGTCCAAACATGATTTGATTTTCCTCTATATAAAAAAATGTTGTCAATGGTACAAGTATCTGACAGGATTTCTTGGCACTCCGATTTGTATTTGCTTTTGCAATGTGCTCAGGACTTTGTAAATGTGTGTATGGCTAGTTTTACTCAGGTACCACTGAGATGGAGTGAGGAAGGGAGTGGCGGAATTTAGTTGGTTTTACTGCTGGCAACTCTCTTCTACCCCTGGCAACAAACAGTATCCCCCCCACCCAAAAAGATAATATGATAATAGTAACCCTTTCTAAAAAGCTCTGACAAAATTAAAACAACTATTAGTTTAGTTGTGAATGCTTTCATTTAATTGATGAAATGCCCTTTGTAATTTGATGTAAATAATAAACTATATACTAGTGTGGGAAGGTGGTTCGAAAATTGTATGCTTAAGGTCAGATTGTAGGAGTAGCTGGGTCTTTGTAGCAACAGGAGAGAACAGTGATAGAGCTGTTATGGATCTAGTGGGAAGTAGGCCTCAGGCCTGCAGATCCGAAGACCAGGAGAGTGCTGAATTCTAACAAAGAATTTACCCTTGTTCTCCCAACTGGGGGCAAGGACATCCCTAGCCAGACGTGAAACCTAAGGTGAAGAAGGCTAGGGTAGAAACTGATACCGGCAGAGGCTGCTCCCAGATGGCTCCCAAGGAGAGGGATGGAGCGTAACTTGGCACTGTGATGGATGTACAATAAAGGGCACCGTATTCACACCAAGCTGACATGTCTTTAACCTTTATTGAGGGATGTGCGCAAGGACGCCCCTGTGAAGATAAGAAGACTGTGTGGCCTGATTCCCTTCAGATGGAAAGGAGACATATGCCTGTGGAGGCCTGAAGGGATTCCGAGGTAACCTAAAAGTGAGATCATAGTTGTCCCCTGATTCACCCCTGTACGTGCGGTGCTGAAGATGGGTGGTCCACTTTCTTACATGATAAACATCTTAATTTCAATAAACACATTTCAATGCATTTGTATGGTATCTGTACTATGAAAGCAACTGGCAGTCACCAAGCTGAAGCTGTACAGCTCTCAGAGTCTTTGAAATGATGGCAAAACAAAGTAGAATTAGAATGTAATAAGTATAACATTATTATCTATTTTTCATTTCTGTTTAGCCTCTTATATCCTTATTGATCTCTTGAATAAACATATAAGCAGCTATTGGAATTGTAAGATTAAAATAAATGTTTTTTTTCTATGTAATGCTACCTAAAAATAGTTAGAGCAAATAGTTATAGTTCATAATTGCTTTAGAGCTGCTAACTTATATATTGTATATTGTATATATGTACATTCCATCATTTTTTATACAGTGAGATTATTTCAAGTACATTTTTATTTTAAGGAACTTGACCCATGATCCTGTGACACTTAATGACAAATTGTGGCACATGCACTGTTGACATATGGATAACAGATCATCTCGGAGGGAGCAGGTCCTTCACTTCTCTTTCATCTCTTATAGCGTATATAGCCTAAAGATTCATTTTCAGTAGACATTCTACAAATCACTTCTTATTGAACTGTAGAGGACCATTATTGATTTTGTTTACCACAACACCTCATTCCATATAATAATAAAGTGATATATTGCCTAGTAATTTAACACCAGTATATTAGTGTCATATGTGATGATGCTTGTAGTACAGTGCACCCTGTAATGCACATATGAGTGACCCCTTAGTATTCTATTCTTCTCTCTTGCAATGTATATTGTAGAGTCAGTAGACTATCAAAACTGCTACATGCATGGACATGCATCAAGCATATTGGTACTCTTTGCAAATTGCCATATTCAAGGGAAGCTTTACATTCCAAAGTAGCCTAATTAAATTTGTAAAACATTTGCCTTGTTTAGAGAATATTCACTCCACTGGTAAAAATATACAATTATAAAGCCCCTCCTCAATACAGTATTGTGAGTGTGACTAACTAAGGAGATAGCTCCCTCCCGATGTCCCTACAACACCCATATCATGTAGTGATTAGTGATGATTGCGAATATTCGGATTCCGAATATTAATCGCGAATATCGGCAATTCGGAAATTCGCGAAGATGGTGAATATATTGCCGAATATTCGCAATTCCGGATATTCGGTATTTTTTATCCATTACATGTGCCTCTAAATGCAAGTGGACGAATGGGAAGGCTGCAACAAGAGCTTAGCAACACCATCAACAGTTTTTTAAATGAATATTGGGGTGATGCGAATATTGCGAAAATCGTCACTTTAAAAATTCGCATAAAAATTCGCACCATGTTAAAAATATATTGCGCGCACGAAATTCGCAATAAAAACTGCCGATATTCGCAATAACAAAAAACCCTGAATATTGCCGAATGCGAATATTTTCCGAATGTTTTCCATAAAATTCGCGGCATGCCGCGAATACGAATGTTGCCTATGCTGCTCATCACTAGTAGTGATGTCATCTATAACCAGAAAGGGACACCATCTCGTATCCACATTGTTGAAGAGACACACACATCGCAACGTCTATGCTTGTAGAACTTTACTATTTTTCTTGCTAAGCCTGCATTGTACTTCCATTATTGTGAGTATTGTATCTTTTCCTTTACCAGTAGCACTACCAAACTTGTTGCACTAGGTTGTGCACCTCGTTTCCTTGTTGCTATCCTATGACCGTGCCATGCTTCAATTCATTAAGCACTTTAGAACAAACAATTCTTCCTCAAATGCAGACTGCATAGCTACAGTAGGTTCTTGGTTCCTTGAACCAGTGGCGATAGGAAGAGGAACTCTTTTTTTCGAGCAATTTTCGTGCCTCTGACTTAAAGTGGACCTACCACCAGGAATCTATGTTTTTATGAATGGCACTAGAAGTGCCAATAATACGGAGTAATGACCATTTTAACAAGATTACCACACAGCTCCCCTCACTTCCTGGTTCGCTGAAGGCAACACATGGAACTGGGGGTGCAATATCGCGGGTGGCCACTTGGGGGGTGTTCAGTGATCTTCTATGGGAATTTTCAAAGAAGATCACTGCTTCCTGTGGCATGTTGCCTATTTCTGCCTTCAATGAACCAGGAAGTGAGAAGAGCTGCCGAATTATTTTCTTAAATTCCTCATTACAGGTAATTTTTGGGGTTTTTTCACTGCATTCCTCCCTATTATTGGCACTTCTAGTGCCATTCATGAAAACATAGATTCCTGGTGGTAGGTCCGCTTTAAGGGTTTATATTTTTTTTAATTATTATGACCATGCAGTTGTCAGTAAATGGTGTGCTTAGTCCAAAACTCATGCATACATCATGTTTGTTTTTAAAACTCACCTCCAGGCACATAAAGTATCCAAATAAAGGCTCATGCAAGACAGTGAAAATGGCGTATACATCGTTTCAGAGCTCCCCTGCAGGCCTGAATAACTTACCACCCTACCAATTCTACTTAGATTTTTACTCAGTTCTTCAATAAGGGCTCATTTGACTTGATTGCCTTAATGATTTCATGCATACATAAAATGCTTGCAAATCTGTGTGAATTGATTGCACAGATTGAAAATGAGCTGCGGTCTTCCATTTCCACAAAGGAGTTTACAACATCCCAGCATAAGCTTGATGAGGTAATCCTGAACTTCAAAAACAACTTTGAAAAAAAAACAGATTACTTTTGATTTAAACACAAAAAAAGTATCAGAGGAATCAAGTATACAGATGGTCTCCCTCCACATGGAACACATAAAGTAGTGGAGTGGATTCTTGGAAAATGGAACAATAGTTTCCTTAGTTATTCAAACTACCAATACAAATTCAGTTCAATCATAGAACATAGTCTAAATGGAAGAGTACATGTTATTTTGTTGGAAAATGAGACATTAAAGGGGACGACCTTTTGGTCACAAGAAGCATATCCAGGCTCTATGCTTCCGGAGAACATATTGGTCATGAGAAGGGGTCGAAGTGTTGATCATGGAACAGTGTACAGAAGTAGGGAGGAATTGTTTTTATTGATTTTGATAATTAACGCATTTATTTCTGGATAACAATTATGTACAACATGAACCAATGTTGCTTTGCTATTCCCATAGGTTTTTTAAGATACAGCACATTTTTTAAAATAAATACTTAATGCAATGAGGAATAGTGGCCATCCATTTATTGAATCAAATATTTTTGCCATATAATAGGATGTGCCCATACAGTTTTCCCATAGGATATTAAATTGGAAAAGTTAATCAAATAATTCTCTATAGCGTCATATGCTCCACGTGTTTCTTTTTTGACATGTTCTTTTTCATTTTAGAATGTCAGGGAAACCACAGAATTACTTCTATTCACAAACCATACAGGGATTACCTTCTTTGCTTTACAGTACGTGATGAGAAGAAATTAGAACAAAAAGTAATCAAATGATTGATAGGCTTAAACATGGTGATTTTTTTTGAGAGTAGATAAATATGCATGGACAAATAATGGTCACTCCCCCCATGGTAAGACCCAAGAGTCTTTATATTCGTGATAAAGTAATAACATTTTTGGGATAGACATTGGCTTGTTACCATTAATGCAAATGTCTTTCATCAACCCTCTGAGCGTTACGGGCTTTTCGCGCCATTTTTTATGCTGTTTCTCCCGCAATCGTGATTTCCCACTCTCTGCCCAGCCCTCTACACCGCCGGTGTCAAATAGACCCCGGCGGTGTGTGGGGAGGAGAGCGGCGCCACCTCCATTAACATGAAGGTCTATGGGCCCCGCCCCCTTCAGCATCACAGATGACGCCGAAGACACGGGACCGGAAGGGCTCCGTGTGCCTCCAGCTCATCTACAGAGCTGGAGGCACACGGAGAAATGATTAAACTGCGCCTGAATTGAGTTCGGGCATAGCGCCCAGGAGGTTAAAGCAGACCTACAACCAGAATACATAATTACATGAATGACACTAGAAGTGCTTATTATAGGGAGGAAAGCATAACAAAAATTCCCATAGCCCCCAGTAGCCACCTGTGATATTGCACCTGGAGTTAACCCATGGAAGCCTGGCGAATAAATATGGAATCTCTCATATGATTCCACTGAACAGCAGTTAAGTATATTATTTTAGGATCCTGGAGCCCTTAGCCACCATCATACCAGCTCAGAGGTAAGTCAAACTTTAACTTTACATATGTAATTTTTACATAGTAAGTTTACATTCGCTTTAATGCTAGCTGCACTGCTTTGTGGTACTGCAGCTAGTGTGAAAAAGCATTTTAGCATTATTACTACACCTGAGTATGGTAAGTAGGTTGTGACTTTTTACCTCACTGCTGCCCATATAATGAACAGTTTTATGACTACGTTAAGTGGGTAAGCTTCATCGCTGTTGACCATGGATTGATTTACATAGAAAAGACATACATAGAAGGACTTTTGCACGATCGTTCTTAGATTAGATCGTATTGTGTGATTTTCCAATTGTAACAGTCTAACATCGATCAATTGTACCACCACACAATATGATCGAGTAAAACATGACTGATGATCAATTTATGATTGTATTATGGATGTATAGTATAATATGTAGTGATGGCTGAACTTCGGCCAGGTCCGTCCTCTCTCGGCGGGGAATTTGAATCAGGAAAACTGGAAGTGACGTCAGTGACATCACATCCGGTACTTGGAACGCATAGTTGCTGGTTCTGACGTCCTTGACGTCACATCTGGTCCTTGACGAAAAACCATGATATATTTGTATGATCAATTTACCAACATGTACAATCAGTTTTCAATCAATTTTACCCGATTAGGGTAGATTACTTTTGGTCGATCGTACTAGATGTGCAGGAAAAGATTTCTGTATGATCATCTTTAAAATCAATAGTTTTAAGTTGATCACATAGAAATATCCAACAGTGTATGGCCACCTTAACTGAAATGCATAGCCCAACTTTATCTTGTTATACAGCATAAAGTTGGGACCTGATAGAAGAGAATTTTGTTGAGAAGGATAATGCCTTGTGGAATCGAATGATATACATAGAAATAGGAAAGGTGGTGGTTTAAAAGGATCTTGTTCCATATATCGCATCTCTTTTAATAATATGAAGCAGTTCTGCCATATTGTTCTCCCTAATATGTTTACACTTAACAAATTTTTACTCAACGAGGAAATGCCACACCAAAAAGACTTTAAATATAGATTTTAAAGTCTTGAGCATTATTTAGCTCTGGCTGTTACACCTGTAAGGGCCTGATATGTCCTTAACAGGTAGTACGGCATAACACATGAATGCCAAACTCAACCACGGAGTAGCCCCAAACTTGGGTTAAGCTTGATATTTATTTATTAAATGTCCACAGTTGTGGAGGTTTTTCCTTCTCAGGTGAGATATAACAATGAACACAGGGATGTCAAACTCAACCACACTGTGGCCCCAAACTTGCATTAAGCTTGATATTTATTTATTTATAAAATGTCCACAATTGTGGAGGGTTTTCCTTCTCATCAGGTATAATAATGAACCTTTTCAACTAGAAACGACTTACGTTTTGCTTAAATATTGAATGTGGAACAAACAAAGCGTAATACTTTAACATATGTGAAGTAAATGTCAAATAAAATACACATCTGTGACATTCAATATTTAATCTTATATAATATATAATAACTTAAACATGAGGAAAATTAATTAGCATTCTTCTAGAACTCAGTGATCCTCATCTATCTCCATCATGCTACAAAACTAATCCATCTAAAATTAAACAACTGCCATTGTCCCCTCAGCTTACTGTGCTTAAACTGAACCTAAAGTAAAAAAATAATATTTTTTTTACTTTCTTCTGAGCCATCACAATGGTGGTAAGGTACTCCACAATCCTAAATATATATTAACCTGTTGTTCCCTGTTGCCATCTTTAGTTAGTGGTTAATTAACTGCATTATGCATATGGCCACTAGATAACACTGTAATGGTTTTACAAATTTTTTTTAATTTAAATTGTTAATTTCAAAGCCCCTGAGCATGGTATAATTACCAACATTGTAGAGAAGGGTTGAAAATTTTAACAGATCGTCCCTATAATAAGATATTTCACAAAATGGTATATTAGGTGAGTTTAGGTGTACTTTAAAGCAGTTTTTGATACAAGTTTATATGCGAGTAGCACAGTGGCTACCATTAAAACTTTACAGCATTAAAGCATTACAGCACTCAATGGAAAAAAATGGGCTTCAAATGGGTTTCGGGTCTTAACCTCCCTAGCGGTTGTGACGAGCCCAGCTCGTCCAGAGTTTGTGTGAAGAAGAAACTCTGGATGAGCTGGGCTCCTGTGCTGCAGAATATCCCCGGAACGCTACGGCGAATCTCTTACCAGCTGCAGCATAACCGATCGCGTCACGATGACGCGGGAAGGGGGCGGGCGGGGTCGCCATAGCCTCCATGTTAATGAGGAGCTCCGGGATTCCAGCCAACACAGATGACTATTAATTGATGCCGGCTGTGTGGAGAAGGCCGGGGGAGAAGGGGGGAATGCAGGAAGTGTACTGTGTTACGCTGCCGCGATTTGCCTGTACCGTGCTGTAAAAACAGCACGGTATGGGGCATTGCCCTAGGGAAGGTTTATAGGTAAAGTCAGTGCATACATAAACACAACCCCTAGTTTAATGGGTTGTAAAATATGGTAAAAATCAAAATACAACCGCCATCATTCCGCCCCTACGACAAAAAATCCCTACCCCAACCACTTTCTTCCCTCACCACCCTCTCACCCCCCAATCCTTTTTTCATCCTGCCTCCATCCCACCCCCCTCCCAACGCTCCCCTACCCCTTGTCTCCATCGCCTTCTGGTCTCTCTTCCCCCCCCTACCACAATACTCTTCCAGCCTGACCACATAACCCCGCTCCCCCCCCTCCAAACCTCACACATCCCACCATTGCACCGTTCCAACCTTTCATTCCGAACCCTCTCTACCCGTTACTGACATCTCCCCCCACCAATTTCTCCACCATTCCCCCCTATTTACCTCCCCCCGTTCCCACCACCATACTCACTTATTCCCTGATAATCCTCCTGCGCCACTCTACCCCACCCTAAGCAAAGACATCCTTTATTCATCTCCTCCTCCTCCCCCCCCCGTTCAAACCTCATTTCCCCAGCTCAAGCCCTCATTTCCTTTCACAGCTTTCCCACTCTCCCGATCTCACCGCTCCTCTCACCCGACCCCCTTTGCGCAGCATTCCTCAATCCCTTCTTACCCCGCACTCAACCTCCCTGCTTCCCTCCCCCTCAACAACCCCGCTTCATCACTGATCCCCCCATCCCCACCACCCACCCAACCCATCCCTATACCCTCGCCCCTAACCCCTTCCGCACAGACTACCTAACCCAAATCCCTATCACCCAGACCCCCTTATTCACCCGCCTTCCCCCGGACCCCCCCGCCTTCAACAAACCCCCACCCACCCACCACCCCTTCTCCTTTCATTTTACCACATCTCTCCACACTACATCACTCTCAGTGACCCAATCACTCGTCTCCCTACTGCTCCCCCCTCTCCAGCAGACTTACTACTCCATACAACCTCCACTAACCCAACCCAATATATCTCTGTCTCCCTCCCCGCATCATTTTACCCTAGGCTCCCGTCCTACTCTTCAATCTTATAGCCTTCTGTTCCTCTACCTTAGACATTCCTTGGTCTTCTGAGCCCTCACTTACCCCCCTCACCCATCCCCAACTTCTTCCTCCTCAATCTGCCTCCCCTCCAAATCCCTATTCCTGGGCTCCATCGACCAATAATTATCCTCCACAGCTGCTCACGTTTAGAGAAAAAAACATAATAAAAAAAATTGACAAGCTTTGGTTACAGAGATACATTACATGATACAGTTAGATGGAAACAAGCCAGAAGCCTATTTTATGGGCCTATGAAAACTGGTCCAGTTGGAAAAATGGAACACCAGTAAGGTTGTCTTCAGATTGAAGCCACCCGTGTATGTTTCGTGCCCAGGACTCTCAGGGGGTAGGGCAGGTTGACAAGAAGCAGATTAGTATTACTGTAAATTAAAACACAGGCAAAGGGTGCAGGGCCGATCCTCCCTCCTTGAGCCTCTACCCCCTGAGAAAGTTGCTGCGACGAAACGTCGTGGGATTTTTACAACTGGGACCAGTTTATAGGCCATAAGATGTCTTCTGGATATGTTTCCATCTAACGGTATCATGTGTGATTCTCTGTCGAGTTGTCAATTTTTTTATGTTTTTTTATTATGTTTTTTTCTCCTTGTATTTGATTGTTACCATTTTACAACCCATTAAACTAGCTTGTTTTATGTAATGCACTGACTTTACCTATATTAAGACCCAGAACCAATTTGAAGCCCTTAAAGTCCCCAAGCCCCTGTATTGCCTACAGGGGAGATTTCCCTTTCCAATTTTTTTCCATTTAATTCTGGGATGTTGGCTTCACACTGACTTTCAGAGGGAATATCTCTTTGTTTCAATTACAGCACTCAAGTCTGAGGGTATGTTACCACTTTGTTTTGTGATCCGTCACAGGTACAGACCATGTGATCTGTCGGGACCCCACTAAGCACTGTGCTTATTGTAGGGGTCCCGACAGAACGCATGCACTGTACCTGCCCGGCAGATGATTAAACAGAGCATCCGCTGGGTAGGTACAGTGCATTTGATCCTTCGGGACCCCTCCAAGCACTGTGCTTAAAGTAGGGGGTCCCGACGGATCACAAAACTAAGTGGAGACAAAGGCTTAGGCTGAGGCTCAAATACATTGTGAGGTACATGCCCATTCAAAATGCTGAATTTACAGTAGAACATAGTTGAACCTCAGCCTTACTATCAGCAAGGATAATATCTATTTCAAATATGTAAGTTCCCATGTATTTTTGGGTTTCCTCTGGGCATTCTTATTTTTTAATTCATCACTACAACTTACAAGGTAGGTTAATTGACTTCGGGATGCCCATTCACAACAAAAATGTTTACTTTCTCATTGATGAACCATTCAAAGAAACCAAAACAGTTTTAAATTTCAGGATTAGATTAAGGGTAGTTTATTGTTAATGTGCTGCCCACCTAATACAAACACCATCCTACCCATAATAGTTTGATCAAAGATGGACAACATGGGCTCTTCTTGTTTCATCTTTGCTCACTATTATGCTAGCTGGAATAAATGATTTAAACCACAGTATACCTGTACTTTCCTCTGTAAATGTAATTGCCAAGAGACATTTCCCCTATCTTTTATATGTACAACCTCCCCAAAGGCTTGAACTAGGCCGATAAAATAACCTAATAATATATTGATTTACGACATTTTAAAAAAACTGTGCCAAAGACAATGACTAAACAATGTTTCTATTCATATAGAGGCTAAAGTAGTATAACCTCTACAGTTAAGGTGCCAATACACGCAAAGATATGAGTTAAATTGATGGCTGCTTTAAGAGCTGTGCGTGCTCACAACCATCTATCTGGCACATATTATATCGGCCATCCCTGGCTATCCTAAACAGGAATATCGGACATGACCACGGGTCCCCATGCAAAGCATCAGCTGAGCTGGATGACACAGCAGTGCTGCGCCTCCAGCTTCTTCAATATCAAGAAAGCTCCAGCCCAGCGCGATGACGTAATCGAACTGGGCTGGAGCTTCCTCAAACGGCTCGGATATCGAGCCGTGTATGCCCAGCTTTTCTGTAGATTTCAAAATATGGTAAAAAAAAGAAATCAAGACATACTCTGCCACCCTACATTGCATGCAAAATTGTAAATTCTACTATGCACTAGTGATGAGCGGCATAGGCAATATTCGAATTTGCGGTATTTCACAAATAATTCTACTAATATTCGATTCTATATTCACGAATATTCACAAAAAAACTAGAGTCCTAATTATAATCGCCTCGCAATTATCTTTAAAATTAGTCACATGTGCTATTTATTTTCGCAATGCCCATAAGCATTCCAATGGCGAATATCGCGTATATTCGAAATTGCAAATATCCGCGGCCATATTCGAGAAACTTGCAAATTTAGCCCATATTCGCCGAATATATTTGCAATTTGAATATTCAAGCTCAACACTACTATGCACATGTTATTTACTATTCATTTTTTGGGTGGAGGGTTACCAGGTTGTCCTTCCTACCCTTGAGCTTCGCTAAGGCCCAACTGACAAAAGGACACAAGCAAATATTACTTAAACACCCGCTATCAGAAATACCAGCAGCAGGCTGGAGAACAAGGAAAATACCGTTCTCTAACATATTTTATTTATATCTACATCATATTTTTTTTAGCAGAACCCCATATAGAATAAATTGAAATATCCACCTAAATACAATAAAATAGTACTTTCTTATTGTGTGTTGGGAATAATATTTTATTAAGTAGAAGGGCTTGCTGTTAATACTGAATGTTGTGTTAATATATTTATTTAACATATTTATGATGCAATAATAGAATTATATTAACATTCTCCGTAGGTATTTTGTAGTCGTATACTGTGCTTTCAGGAAAGTTAAGTCCCAGCATAAATACATGCGAGTTATTGATTCCCACTGAAGACCTTGATACAGGTTTGATTCATTGTGAGTCTTTGATGTCTTATACTTTGATAAATCCGGAATCCTGACACAAGTCTGAATCTCTAATCATGACCATAAATAATTGAAGTTTTCAACTAGTAAACCCAACAGTGTTGGAGCCCCAAAGGAAAAATGTACAAGTAACAAAACCAAGCTCTTGTATACATACTGCAGATAAGTCATAATAAAACCGTAATCCAAAATATGAGTGGTGAAATAAATAATATTTTAAGCAGCATTGGAAATAAATATTTGATCTGTGTAGCAATGCAACATGCTTTTAATACAAGAAATAAATAAATCACCTCAAAAATATATATCTTAAACATTCTTTATATCTGTTTGGATTTGGGAAAAACAAAGTCTTAGTAAAATACTGCCTTCAACATCTTATAAACTGGCACATGCCTTATCTGATCTTTAACTAGTTGTGCCCAAGTTACAGTGCTTGCTCTAATTTCAGGTCGTACTGGGTATAGATTGTAAGGGCGCCTATGATGTTAGTGAACTGGTAATACAGGGATGGAGGGGAGTTGAAGATGATCTCTGCTCTTCATGTTCTTGTCAACATTTGACAGCTTTATTATAAATTGAAAGCGTCAAATCTAAAATAAACCTGGCTCAGTCCTGGCCAACTCAAACTGCATAAACAGTGGTTCCCGCTAGTAAAACACATTTTAAAACACTATGCAAAGCAGATATATAAACAGATGCAAATATATACAAATAGCAGTCTTTCCGGCAGTTTCTGTGCTTTGCCATTGTATGCAAGTCAATGCCTAATTTGTAATCCATTGTAAATACCATGTTCCTGTGCATTTATGAAAAGAACACAATCTGGTTCTGATCTATTGATGTAATAATATTAATAGTTGCTCATAGGCAAACTACAGAACAGACCAGTATAAAGACTTTTTGCGTTTCTTGACTCTAGCCGAGACATTGACACGCTAAAGCCCATTTATTACTTAACACCTTGGTAACTAGTTGAAATGTAGTGAAGAGCGACTAGGCAATATTCAAATTCACATAATTTCGCGAATACTTGCAATGATATTTGATACGATATTAGAAATCTTGAATATCTACATTTGCGGACATGGATCACAATCTATAAATCACAATGCCATCAAATATGTGCAATGCATGCAAGTCAATGGAGCTTGGATATTCGACTGGGAGTATATTCGTCAAAAAAAAATTGCATTGCAATTATATAATCGTGGTCCGTTGCAATGAATGGAATCGCCAAAACTTGCAATAAACCACAAAAAATCGTGATGGTGGTGGACACCCGATAATATATATGCTGATATTCACAAAATTTTGAAATGGCAATATTCAAGCTAAATATTACAAAATCTAATATTTGACCTCAACCCTTTTGAGTAATAGCTAGGAGCAAATTTTTTTAGAACATTTTGGGTGCTCAAAATGTGGCTTTTTTTTCTTGTTTCTATGTTGTGTTGTTGGAATGTAGATTTCTGGCCCACATTTAGAGCTAAGATCATTGATTTTGACTTTAGATTGGGCCAGTTCTATATGTCATTTTCTTTATTTGCAAAGATTTGTTTTCTTTATGTCTTATTTAGCACAAATAACCTTCCAATCCCCTCACAAGTCACCATTGAGAGAACAGGTCTACCTCAATCACCAGTTTAATTGACTTATCCCACCAACAACCACACAGCTAAATTATTAGGATTATGCAGTTTAGCCTTTGAGTTGCCACGGTTTTAGAAAGGTAAAATTTGGTACTGATGCCAGAATGTAGCTTTTGTACTACACGATTGTTAACAAAGTGGTTCTATTTTATGAATTAACATGAAGACATACAAAAATATATACTCACTAAGATAAAGGACAAATACTGAAATATATTTTGAAGAAGCATGACGAACTGTTTATAAAGTGGTATGTTGACATCTGGGGGCTTTCTCTTAAAACACTCACCTCTGTGGAAAATCAAGTAAAACACAGACAGAATAATCACAATTCAAAGAAATATCATATCATTACACTTAGACTATATAACATTATCTTTAAAAACCATTTTCAAAGAAAAGTAGAAAGAACAATGATTCATTGGGGCTTGAACTTTCCTTCAGCTTGCCTGACAGATAATAAACCCCATGAATGAAGCGAGATAAAATGGTCTGTAGAAAGTCTACCTTAAAGGATAGTAATTATGATAGAGATAACTCTCTCTGTGTACTGTGAAATTGCATATGTCCTTACACAGATCAAAAGCAAAAACATTGTTGATGAGGTTATTTCATGTGATAAAAAAACTGCAACAAGAAAATAATAAGCATATCTCCTTGACAATGTCCCTGCTCATCAATATCAACCTAATAAAAGAATAAAACAAGGACTGTGTCAACGGTTGTTGTGGTAATTATATAATTAACTCACTCAGCATTTATAGCAAGTGTCAGGAACCTAAAATCACTGCAGTGACTCCTTTGATCTTATACTGAATGTGCAGCACATATTGTAGAGCCATATTAATCAATGTGTACCAATCTTTAAAGGAGATTTGCTACCAAAAAAATAGACAAGCAGCTGTGCACTTATCAGATAATGTAACAAGTTTTGGCTAAATCTCCAAATAAAACCATAATATTTACTGAATTTGCTCTGCATGTAGCCATTTTGAAAAATTATCTCTGGCGTCTAGGCACTGGGCATTGCTAAGAGCTTTTAGGCTCCTTGCCACTGTTTGGCTGTAGACCAACCATTATTTTCCTTTATAAATTAATGATGACATACTGAAATTAAGGAGAAAGCAAGAGAATTGTCTGTTATCTCCGTCTGTGCTACAAGATCTTGCTTAATATGCAACAGAGAGATTCAAGTTATTAGGTAAACATAGTACAAGTTTCACCTATGGTCCTGATATCATCAAAATGGTGGACAGGGAAAAGAAGGGATAAGTGCAAAATGTCCAACCTCAAGATTCACTTTTTTGTAGGAGAGTCTGAAGGATTTTCAGTTCATATGTACTTTTGAAGCCACGTAGAGAATAAAGCATTGTAAAGGTTGTTGGACTTGGCAACTTGGGATTCATACATTGTATAAGTTATAGGCAGGAAAAAGGAATCCGCACTCCATGGGTGAAGTTAAAATCCTCTTGCTTTATTCAGTATTCATACAGTTAATGTACATTGAGTACTCTATGAATAAGCTCTTTGAGTGAAACGCATCGGAGAATAGGGGGTCAAGAGAAGAGGGGGTGATACAACATAGAATGTACATTAACTGTATGGATACTGAATAAAGCAAGAGGATTAGAAGAGATAAGACATGCACATTGTTCCTGCACCTAAGGGAGAAGTTACCACAAAGAAACAGCTACAGTTACATCTAAAACTAAGTGACATTGCTTACAATATACAACTCATGTTATACATGTTATACAACTCCCTCAAGTGTCTACCCTTCTGACCTTCAGGAATAGTGAAAAACCTCTAAATAACCTCCCAAGTCACAGTTATTGCTCCTCAAGTACTGAGTTGGACTTATTTGTGATTTAGATTGTGTGCATCTGGACCTAAAACACCATGCTGCCCAACAGGTGTGAGGGCCATGGGCAGTTTTCTAAAAGGAATGCTTTATTAGGTCTGAATCATTTTGAGAAGAGAGCTACTGCAAAATGGTGCAATCAGTGGCGGTATTACATATGGGCATTATGGGCGGTTGCCCAGGGTGGCATGGGGGGGCATCCGCCCATAATGCCCATGTGTGAAATTGTCTGTCTGTGACAGTTCGCTGACAGACCGGGGGTTGGTGGCTTTGTAGCGAGAGCAGGACTTTGCGGCTGGCAGAGCTCTCCTTCAGCGCCCCCCGGCCGGGAGTGATCTCTCTCGGGGAAGGCAAAGGGGGATGCTGGGAAGGAGAGCCCTGGCAGCCGCCCCTCCACCCCCACCTTACCCTCCACCCCAGAAAGTTTCTGTGAAGGAGAGCCCAGCTGCCGCCCCCCTAGTGATCTCTCTCAGCATGGTTGGCAGAGCTCTCCCTCAGAGCCCCCCGGCCAGGAGTGATCTCTCTATGGGAAGGGTGGCTGCCGTGGCTCTCCTTCAAAGCACCCTCCCCAGTCTCGGTTTGAGGGGGGAAGTCGGGGGTGGAGGGGCCGCTGCTGGGGCTCTCCCTCACAGGCAGGGTCAGGCAGGGTTGCAGGGGCGTCAATATCTGTAGGACCGCCCCTGGGTTCAATAGTCCAATAGCCTGTTGCCCAAGGGGAATAAGAAGTGCACATAGAGTCTATTGAACTTAAGGTGGAAAGTTCCAGAGAGGTGACTTCAGAGTGACCCTGGTTGAGAAGGAATCAAGGAAATGACCAAACCCCCACTGCACTTACATCATTACTTAATAGTAAACCCACTTCAGATATAAAAAGAATCAGAACAAGGTGGTAAAGGTAGTAAGTTTTCATATTTAAGACAAGCTATTAACTATAGTAATTGAGAAGCCTATAGACCTATATGGCAGCAATGACCATTTTAGCATAGGTATACAGGGAATGTCAGTGTGTGACCCTATTCAGGTAATGATCTAATAACAAATCTGATCTAAGACTCTTCATCCAATGGTTGCAGCTGTGCATACTAATACAGTAACACCTACCTCCATGCGGTTCAGACCTTATGCTAGGTAACATTATGTGGATTGGAGCTATACCCCAGAGTATATATTCCCAGTAAAATTGTGTACAGTCACTCTGAATTCCGAAAGCCAGTAGGATGACTAGAGAAAAATCTTCAAGAAACAAAACACAGCAAGTCCAGTTGAATTAAACACTACATACACAATGATCTGGATGAATGAGAACCTTCATTGACATCTTGCAGTACTCTGTATAAATTATGTGACACAGACTCATCTCTCCTGACATATGTAAATAGATGCTAATGCAGGGGTGGAAAAACTTTTTGACTTGTGGACCACATTGGCTTTTTAAATCTGATAAAGGGGCTGGACCAACGCCTGTAATTGCCTACCCTCTATAGGTGTGCCAATTCCATGCATGGCCTGCATCAATAATGTATAATAGGAGACATGTTATCTTCCTAAATTTCCTGCACTTCCTACTAGTTTTTAAAATGTGTTACAGTACCGCAGACCAATCATATGGTGCATTAGGCATTGTAAAATGTAAAAAGGAACTGCTAGTGTACAGACACCTGCTAAAGTTTTAACACTGCACACCTTGCAGGAGATTAGACCTACCTATTGACACTGGACTCTTGGCTTGGCAACAGTGAGTAGAACAAAGCCTTGCCTCCCAGTACTAGCATTTTGGCCTAGCTGGAAATAAATTTGGATGGATACTGCCTCATTTTCATGATCTTTGTTATAAAAACTGCATTTTGATCTGATCCCAAATATAATGGGTTACAACTTTGGTACCAAAGATTACTACACTAGCTAGATAATATAGAGAATATTGATAAACATATAAGCACACAATCCATCTCTGTATTGAATACTTGTATTTTATTAACTTGCAATACATGCAATAGTTTCCCCACCATTATAAACAATGAATAAACTTTACATTTACTATAGATAAAAGGCTGAGTCAAATGAAATGTGTAACAGGAGCTTTTTCATCTCTCAGTGATTAGTCACAGTAAAAGATGGAAAAACATGAGCTAGTCACAGAAATCCTGCCACCTCCTCAGTGTACTAGAAATTCTAAACCTCCTCACAAGCTGATAGACTTGGCATTTCATGAGTATGTTAGCTGCAGCTTTAGCTACCTTTTAAGGGAACATGCACTTTACGATGTCTACTCATCGCTGAACAAAGAGCTAGATATCCATGCTCCTGTATACATTTAGAAATGTTTTAAGTTTACAAAATGTATAACCCAATAAAAGTATATGTTCAGTTATATTCATACCCCCTCCACCCCATGTTCTTAAAATGCACCTCAAGTAATTTGTCCCTCACAACTAGAGATGGTAAATTTTTTTTTTCCAAAATTCAACCATTTTGATGATTTCGAGTTAATTGCAAAGCCCCTGAACATGGTATCATCACCAAACTGGTGATGTAAAAAAGGGTTGGGGGTACACTATAAAAAAATAAGTGTGTCTCTAACACAAACAGTTTTTGCCCAAATTAAGTTCAAAGTCAAGTCAAAATGTCTAAAATCGGAACTTAATTAATGCAAAAACTTCATATGCTAGAGCCAAACTTTTGTTTTTTTTCAAATGTTCCCCCAACCCTTCTCCAGCAATTTTGGTGATGATACCAGGGGCTTTGCAATCAGTTAGCAAGTTAGCAAGTCAAAAAATTCGACCATCTCTACTCACAACAACAAACACCCTATTATTAGGACAACCTGATAAAAAAAATCTTCACCTGTAATGAGATTATTATTAGAGGTGGCGGAATTTGTTTTCAGAAATTCGAGCATCTCGACGATTTCGAGTTAATTGCAAAGCCCCTGAACATGGTATAATTACCAAAATTGCTGGAGATGTAGAGAAGGGTTGGAGGTATACTACTAAAGAAAGTATGTCTCTTACACAAATAGTTTTTGCACAAATTAAGTTCAAAGTCAAGTCAAAATGTCGAAAATCCTAATTTCGACTTTGATTTTGAAGTTAATTTATGCAAAAACTACATGTACTAGAGAACTTTTTTTCAAATGTTTCCACAACCCTTCTCTACATCTCCCGCAATTGATGATTTGCCATTAGCTCACAAAGTCAGCTAGTCGAAAAATTTGACCATCTCTAAATATTATCAATGTCACTCGTTGCTCCTCCTCTCTATGCAAAAAACTCTTCTTCTATTACATATACTATGAGGAAGTACAAGTCAATCATCCCATCCACTTAATAAGCCTATGTAGCTACATTATGAATTTTCGAATCATGAACTTCGAGAAAAAAGATGTAAAATATAGTGCAATATCTTCTAATAATAATCTCAAATATTGGCAATCCTGAGGAAAGTAGCATACATTCCACACACAATATTCACATGTACAAATGATGATATTCGCTGTGACAACACACATTGCAATAAATCGTGTTGCAAGTGCAGTGCTCCCCAAATATAATGAAAGGAGATCTCAAATTTACTTTGCTGAGCTAGTGCTTCTCAATGCTAGGTTCCCTAGTCACCAGCAGGTGGCTCCCTGCAAGTTTGGGCTGGGTTGAGAACACCTGTCTCGTTAGCCTGTGGGCTATTTAGGTGTTCGCCACCCAGCTCAGAAGTAAGTAGAAATGCCATTTTTTTTCTTTTTGACTTTAGGTGTGCTTTAATTGTGATGGATTGTCTTACGATGTATTGCACCCAAGTCCAGAACAGCATTTATATTATGTGGAGCAAAGCCTCCTTCTAAAAATTGTTTTAACTTTCTATCTGGCCAAAAAGGAAGATGCTTGTGATAAACTATGATGGAGACATTGTACAACCCTGGGCAAGATAGAGGACTGATAAGTCTGCTTTAAGGGTCTGTAAAGAAAACATTTATGATGGGTTAGCACAATTATGCTACTTTGCAGAGCTCCACTGGTTCTTTTAGAATCAAACAACTTTTTACAGCCTTGCATGCAATAGTTTGGGAACCTGTGAGTAGTGATGGACCGAGTGTTCGCGTTCGCCACGCGTTTGCGAACATACGGCGAGTTCGACCCGCCCCCCAAATTTTTTAAGACACGTGACACGTCGTATCCGGGATGTGGAATAATCCACCTGGGTAGCTGCATGGGATGCAATATGATTTGGACAGAACGCATCAAGAAAAGAGAGTCACCGAGGAGATAGGAGTAGGAGGAGTAGAAGGGCGGCAGCAGCCTGCCTCAGTCTGGCGGTGTCCCAACTCGGCTGCAGGTTTACCAATGCGCGTGTCTTATGTACCTGCCCTGACCGTGCTTTGCGACCAGTATCGTGGCAGAGCCATTGCCCCAACACTGTATCCAGAAGGTGCCATGACTTTTTTTCCCAAAGGGAATAAAGATTGGGGATTGCCATTTGGGAAAAAAATGGCCGGTACCTTCCACTGCGGTGTCCCAATACCAAAAATTTTTGAAGCCCAACTCCACAGTGGTTGGAAGCGTGGGCAAGAACTCCAGTAGGCAGCTTCAGACCGCGGGCGGAGGGTACTCCTGTGACATTGTTTTTTTTCTCTCAAAATCTCCTTTCATCAACAACCTGGACTAGGAGCTGGACTGCTCAAGCGAGGCGAAGTGGCTGGTGTTGAGAGGGGGCAGGAACAGCAGTGGTTGCCAAGTGCTGAAGATGCTGGGAAGGATAGGAGGGTGGCTTTGAGTGTGTTCCGCTTGTAGCCTGTGGTTTTTTTTTGTCTGTCACTTCTCTTCTTTTTTTTTCTTCCCCCCAGTAACACAATTTCCTCCATTTTCCCTTCAATTTTTGACTTCCCACACAACACCCACCAAACACCCTAATACCAACACAAAAAACAACTCTGAGCTTTGCACTACCATACTGTGAAACAGCATGGGTTATTGGCGTGCTTCTGGCTGACCCCAGGTGCCGATGCATGCTGCTGACTGTACCACTATATCTTTATAATGCCCCCTGCTTACAACTTCGCTCCTCCTCCCTCTGTTTTTCTCCTCCGAACTTTCCCCCTGTTTCTTCCTCTCTTCGTGTGGGACCCCGTGACAATCCACGACACACGACTCGTCATCATCATCACCGCTCACCTGTTATCTGACACCTCCAGCAAAGGAATCAGCAGCGGGTACAAACATCACCGTCATCACAGCACCATCCCTCCCCCTCCATGGTGTGTAAATGCTAACCTGTTCAGAGGCATGTCCATGTCATCTACATGCTCTGGCAATAATGGTTGAGCATCACTCATCTCCTCTTCAAAAGAATGTGTGAACAACTCCTCTGATGTGGTCAAATGTAGCGGCCTGTGGTGCTAGTATTGGTGGCGGGCAGGTGAGTGGCACCTTGAGAGGTGTCAGCAGCCGAGCATGCTGGAGGTGGTGTGTCCAGGGTCAAGTGGTGGATGTGTAAGATTGGTTGTCCTCCTGTGTAAACCATCACCTAACAACTAGTCCCCAGCATTTCTTACGTTGACGGTAAGTTGGCCTCTGAACACTGGCCATTATTCTAAGGCCAAAGGAAATTCACACACCACGCCACGACCACCACGACCCCTGCGATTCTGCCTCTGCTGTCTTTTATGTTTTTGGCGTACAAGGCCCTGTGGCAGCAGATAACTCTGGGTGGGCACTGGACAGTTGGCACAAGGCTTATGGACGGAAAGCCGTGTACTTTTTATTAATAACCCTTTATGGGATAGGGTGAAAAAAATTGCTGGGTATTACCCTTCCACCCAATAACTGTGGCTGGGCAACACATTGGCACAAGGCTGTAATGCAACGAAAGCCCTGCACTTTATTATTAATACCCTTTATGGATAGGGTGAAAAAAATTGCTGGGTATTACCCTTCCATCCATCCACCAGATAACTGTGGCTGGGCACACACATTGGCACAAGGCTGTAATGCACGGAACCCGCACTTTTTATTAAACCCTTTATGGATAGGTGAAAAAAAATTGCTGGGTATTACCCTTCCACCAGATAACTGTGGCTGGGCACACACGTTGCACAGGCTGTAATGCACGGAAAGCCCCTGCACTTTTTATTACTACCCTTATGATAGGGTGAAAAAAAATTGCTGGGTATTACCCTCTACTACCATATAACTGTGGCTGGGCACACAACAGTTGGCACAAGCTGTAATGGACGCCCTCAATATTATTAATACCCTACATAGGTGAACAAATCCCCTGGGTACAAAGTGCCACCAATAACTATGGGTGGCACTGGGCAGTGTGGGCGCACACACAGTTGGACAAGGCGTAAATAGTGAAAAGCACTGCAATAGCCTTAAAATAGTGTGAAAATCCCCTAGGTTACAAAGTCCACCAGAGAATTATGTGGGCACTGGGCAGTGTGGGCGCACACAATTGGCACAAGGCTGTAGTGTGAAAAGCACTGCAGTAGCCCTTAAATAGGTGAAAAATCCCCTGGTGTTACAAGTGCCACCAACAATTATGGGTGGGCACTGGGCAGTGTGGGCCACACACAGTTGAAAAGAACAAGGCTGTAAGTGGTGAAAACAGTGCAATAGCCCTTAAAATAGTTGAAAAAAAATCCCCTGTGTTCAAAGTGTCCACCAGACAATTATGGTGGGCACTGGGCAGTTGGGCGCACACAAATTTGGCACAAAAAAGATGTAAGTGGTGAGAAGCACTGCAATAGCCCTTAAAATAGGTGAAAAATCCCTGGGGTAACAAATGCCACCAAATATGAGCACTGGTAAGGCACTGTGTGATATGAGGCTTGAAAATCCTGCCATGCAGCCCACAGCAGGCAACAGGGTACGAAAAAATAGCCTAATAGGCTTTTGGGGTCTTTTCAGACTCTGTTCTGACAGCATTTGAGAATCACTGTAGGGAGTAGACTGCATGACAACTGAACTAGCTAATCGTCCCTATACAGCAGCGCAGCTATCTAAGCTAACTCTCTCCCTTCAGCAACAAGATGTGAAATGGCGTCTCTCCTGTCTATAGGGGGTGGTCCGTGAGGTGGTGGTGCTGATTGGCTGTATGTGCCTGCTGACTGCTCCAGGTCAAAGTTTTAATCCAAGATAAAAA
>CM070035.1:52167489-52187885 GCA_036250615.1 Ptychadena robeensis | reverse complement strand
GCGCTAGTTCGCGTTCGCCGTTCGCGAACATTAAATTCCGGGTTCGAGCCATCACTACCTGTGAGATTGTTTCTTGTTTCTGCAACATAAAACAGTTATGCAGTACACATAATAGCCGTAATAATACACTTGATAGCAAATCAGGAGGACAGTTAAGGACAATTAGCCCTTATGATATCTATTGAACAACATGTTTAAATCTCAGAGCTCAAGCCAAGGACATAATTCAATGTTGAAAGAAATACTTAATATTGCTTTATGTTGATGATTTATTATACCAATACAAATAATCATCAAACTATCATTAGGGAGAAAGCATTTATTGTATGCTTAAAATTAATAATGATAGCTTTTCTAAGATAGTTACTTGACCATGAAATCTCTTTCAGGCTACAATGAATGATACAGTCTTTCTAGTACACATACTACCATGCGGTGATTTGTCAATAGGCTAGCACAGTGTGATCAAACAGAGAAAAATATAGCGATATTCCATAGATGAAAGAATTAGATTACTAGCAATTAGTTTATTAACAGAAGGACTGGGTCAACAACGTCAGATGCTGGCTTAAACACAGCTCTTTTATGAAAATAACTAGGAGATGGGTTATTGTGTTATTTTCCCCTAGATTCTTGTATCCCAGAGAAATAAATGATGAGTGATAGATATCCCCTGGACTCCCATAACACCGCAGGAAAGAGGGTCTGTTCTATTGATCAACACTTTTTACAGAAACTACAAAGCCTAACTCAATAGCAATCAACTCAATGGTTGGATATGTCTGGAACAAACACAAAGAGATGCATCGTTGTTTACTATTATTATGCCGCATACTTTTAAAAACACTTTTTAAAACCCTTACACCACTTTCATATCATAAAAGGATTTACAAATAAAATAGTTAAAGCTCAACTCCAACTTTATCTTCAAACTTACATAGTTGTACAAGTCCTTTTCTCTCATGTTTTTACAATTATGCCGCTGCACATAGGCTCCTTCTCACAATGTGAATTACAAATTTTAGCATGTCAACTTATTTACTGGGTGATGGACAAACATAATCATTATCTACCTCTCTCCTCTACAGACTCCCTGTCCTTTCCTTACCATTAGCTAGATTTCAGTTTTTTTAATTTAGGAAGACGAGTATCACACGTGGTCCTAATTACAACTCCATGTTTCCCTACATTACCCCATTAGCCATCTTTTAAAATGCACAATGATGATATCATTAGATTTAAAAAAGGGGAAGAAGAATTGAGGTATAAAAGACAAGTGGAAATCTGTTAAAACAACATTTTAAACTTAAGCTTAAGCATTTTCACATCAATTTACCCCCCTGGCAATATTCTCGAGTGTGACCTCTTGAATATGAAAATGTAAGTCACCAAAATCTGTTTACAGGAGGGCATTCCTTGGTTGCTGTAGACAGAATTGCCACAGGAACGCTTTGTCTTGAGAGCTCCTACAAGGAACACCCTACTGAAACCTTTTACTGGATGGACTTTCATAGAAATGGTTTCCTTGGTTTATGTCTTTTTTCATGATCTATATGTAGTGTTTTTAGTGTTATTTATGTTAATAAATCATTACTAGTGATGGCCAAACTTCGAACCTGTCCGCCTGCGAACGGGCGGATCGGACTTTTAAAAAAGTCTGCCGTCCGCCCGTTCGCGGACAGAAAACCCAGATGTGACTTCAGTGACGTCACATCCAGCACCTGGAACGCATAGTTCCTGATTGTGCTAATGTCACATCTGGGTTTGCGAGACGGTTTTTCACTGAAAGACCGGGTTCTCTTCCCGGTCTTTAGTGAAAACATTCTTCCTGCGGCGGGATCTCGCTGCTTCTGATCCCGCCAATTCGCGGACAGAACACCTGTACTGTCCGCTGGCGAGAAGGAGGGCGAACATGCTTGTTCGCGGCCGAACTGTCCGCCTTGCGGGCAGTTCGGCCATCACTAATCATTACTTTATTAGCATGTTTCAGACTTAAGCACCTTTAAAGTTACTGGGAACTGGCCAACCCCTACTTGAGTTAGTTCAACTCTTTTTGTATGATTATGGAATGTGGTGCAAAACTATTCTAAGGAAGTAATTCCCAAACTTAACCCAAGTTGTTTGTCTTAATATATTTTATATTGCAAAGGTAATTCATTAAAAGATAGTCAGTTAGTGTTATCAGTACAGGTATTGTAGTTGACAAGACACCTACTATCTCTACTATCTACCATCCTTAGGAAGCCTCCCACCTAGATTAGCTCCAAGTCCTATTCTCATTCAAATGAAGGTCAAGAAAATTAGGAGGAAAATATGAATATTTCGCTTAAGACTATATTTAAAAGGGGTTGTAAAGAACTGGCTGCTTCTTTCATATCCCCCTACTGGCTCACTTACTCCCTCCTTCTAGAACAATGATTAAATCAGTGTAAATAAAAAGGGGTGTGGAATTGAAAGGTTTTAACACTACCTTTCAAGCCCACATAAGCTAATTTTTTTTTTAAATGAGCATGATGAGGTGGAAGCAGCTTAACCCTAATTAACCCAGTTATTTTTGATGGTTCAAATTTTTACAAAATCTTTTTGAGAAAAGAACAAATCCAGAGTCAAAGGATGCTTCTCCATATTCTAAAGGGAGTATGAATGACCATGAGCAAAATCCACCAAAAATCCTTACCAGAAAAAAGACCTCTCAAATCAAAGAGTGCGAATCCACAATCACATAATTCATGGTTATTGACACCATTCTTTTAGATACCTACAGAATGTGTCACTGGTGACATCATATAGCTCCTAATTTTTCACTACATGGCCAAACTTGAGAACTGATCTAGAAAAGTTTCACCATTTCACTTATCTTGACTATCATCTACCTTAGTACTCCTGCTAATTATTTAAGTGCAAGTGTCTCAGATAGTTTTCTTTTTCATCCCAACATTTAATTTACAAGACTGCAAACAGCTTTGCAAAGCTGCACAACATTTCATTCTTTCATGCACTTTTGTAAAAAAAAATTGAATCTGGTTTAGATTCTAATTTACTCCAGTGGGACTTTGTGGTTTACAAATCCTTTTTTAAAAAGCCACCCATATCACTCCGGTTCTAATGAACAGATTCTTCCTTTGGTGGGATCTCACTGCTCCTGATCCTGCTGGAGGAAGAAAAGAGAGCTCCTTCTCGCCAGCAAACGTGCAGGTTGAACTCCCGTACTGCTGATGAATAAGAAATTCATGTGTATGGACATACATTGAGATAATATAATTGCAGTGTGATAATGATTGTCGCATTGCGATTCAAAATGATGGTCGAATGTCATTTATTATCACATTGCGATTATATTATCGCAAAGCATGGCCATAATATTGTCAGTGCATAATATCTAAAATATTCCAAACTGTGAATATCTGCCTCTAAATCTGCGAATTCTCATATAGCTGATATTTGTCAAAAATATTCATATTTTGAATATTCGAGCTCAATACTACAAATGTTATTTGTATATTCCACAATGTTCCACTCTAGTAGCAAAGGAACCTAATTAGTGTTTTCTATCTAGCAAGCTATTATTTATGACTAAATTAGTGATCTAATTCATCAGAATACATTATTATTCCATTATACATGTATATACACGTTGCAATTTTGAGCAGAAAGAAAATCTATCATAGCAACTATGATAACTTTCTATAGTCGACTGTTATAAATTTTTAATGTAAGTAGAAAAATGATCTCTGATAACAATCAGTTTTGCATTGACAATCACCATGGACTGTTTTTACATTCTAATTTGTACAACAGCAGCCAAGAGCCACAATAATGACCTAGTTGATATTTGTAAGGGTAATATGCCATAATGATGAAAATTCAGCAAATACAATGCATGCATCTTTTGATCATGTATCCATCTGTCTAATGTTCCCCATGTGATTAATATTACAGTAGATTATTCTCCCTCAGGTCCAAGTCCTGCATTTTTATAAGAGTTTCTAACTTTCTAGCAGCACACTGATTTGAATTGTTCATAGAGTGCTATCCAGGGATTCTGTATACATGATCACCCAACAGACTCATTAGGAAACACATTTAAAAACTGAGCTGGCCTAGATCAACTCATTTTTTCCTCTGCAACAGACTGATGGACACTAGAGATGGTCGAATTTTTCGACTTGCAAACTTTGTGAGCTTATTGCAAAGCCCCTGAAAATGGTATCCTCACCAAACTTGCTGGAGATGTAGAGAAGGGTTGGAGGAACATTTGAAAAAAAGAAGTATGGCTCTAGCACATGTCGTTTTTGCATAAATTAAGTTCAAAGTTAAAGTCGAAATTCCGATTTTCGAATTTTTTACTTGACTTTGAACTTAATTTGTGAAAACACTGTTTGTGTTAGAGACTTACTTTCTTTTTTGTAGTATACCCCCAACCCTTCTCTACATCTCCAGCAAGTTTGGTGATGATACCATGTTCAAGGGCTTTGCAATTAAGTCGAAAAAAAATTCGACCATCTCTAATGGACACAAAGTTTGAATGTTCAGAATTCACTCTGAACATTCAAACTTTGTCAAACTAAGCACTCCTTCATACATTTGGTCATTAACTTAGATGGCAACATTTACGTTGTGGAAAACAAAACTACATTACATTTTAGGCAAAATGGTATGTTAAGAAGCTACATTTAGAGCACCTTTTCAAATAAAATAGTCAACCGGATTTCTCAAGGACCCTGTTACAGAAAAAAAATATCATCACTCATCATGATGGTGGAGATGCACTCCTCAATCTTAAAATATAATATTCTAACTTGCTGTGCCAACCATCTCTGGCAGTGGCTATCTTAAGTTCTCGAAAATGTGCCAGTCTTCTGGGGGTTCATTAATGGTAGCAATGTTTATGCCAACTAGAAGGTGTTAGATGTATCCCTGGAGGTATGTAAAAGGAAAGTGATTTGGTCACTGACTTGTCCTTTCAGTAGATGTGTATGATAAGCTGTCAAAATTGACACTGTTGTGGTTACTCACAGGACAGGAGGCGCAGTGAGTGACAATCCGGATTTATTTATTACAACTAAGGATTTGTTATATTTTTTCGATAGATCATCTGTGTAATGGGGTGTTTGACAGCGAGGGACATAGAGTTTATTTGGTGAGTTCAGGCGTGCTTTAAGGAAAATAAGCAGGGTCTACAAGCTTGGGTGATGCAAGGTCTGAGGGTCTTTAAGCAAAGGAAGCTGTGGCTATGGTGTTTTCTAGCATTTGAACATCTACAATAGCAGCAAGGATGACAACATCCAAAAGTGTGATGTCATCCTAATAAAGAGTCTTTTCAATGATACTGTTATGTGTGAAATGTCTAAAATACTAGTGTAAATAAAAAAAAACTGGAGCCCAGTTTTACAGGTAGGGGTAATTAGAATATATGTTTTTATCAACTGAATGTGTGCAATGTATTGTGATGGCCGAAAAGTTCGCCTGGTAGACAGTTCGCGGTGAATATAGCAAGTTCGCAGTTCGCAAGGTCAGCGAACATTATGGCTGTTCTACTTGCTTCTTATACCTTAACATGGAGAGAAAGTTTGACTCCTCATCCCACAGTCAGATGGGACAGTACACCCAATAAAATTTTTTTTCATCCTGGAGGACCCCCCCCCCCTAAAAAAGCAGCCTGGCGGCCATTTTACATTTATCATGTGTCTGCAGTACTAGATAGATAGGGAGAGCTGCTGCTGATTGAGGGATAGCTGAGCTATGTTGCTATTATACTCCATCCAGTGATCTGTAACTATAGTTAAGGTGTTCTGCAACAAGCAGTTCATCATTTCTGTGCCACAAAAGTCCTTTTCTGGGGGTGGGGTATGCTGTATTATAGGACCTATGAGCTGTGTTATAATCCTGAGCTGAGGTGTGCTGGTAGATTTCATTTTCCCAAGCTTTCACTGAGATCGTGATCATTATTTTCATAATCTCACAGGTTTACACAATTACATACAGACATGCATACACAATTTTTGTAATGCCACATATTTAATTTTAATTAGATTTTGTTATTTGATTTTGGTGTTTACACACATGCTATTATCCAACCTTAGAAAACCCTAAAAAAAACTATAATAATATGTGATTGGGAAATGACCATTGCTGTATAGTGTTTATGTATTCAGAGGTGTGGGAATGGTGAGAAAGAAGTACCCATTGATTCTCATATATGAAGACAATATAGTAGGGCCCTACTAACTGTAATCTGTGGATACAACAGTATGATACTGATTCTCTCCCTGTTGGTGTGTACTGCCTTTTAAAAATCCCGCTATCCTCACTCTCTTATGAGAGTTGGGGAGACAATTTCTTTTTCTCTAAATTTGAGAATAAACATTAGCTTAAATTGTATATGTATAAAAGGCAGATCAGATCTGCATAGGCCATAAAATGTCCACATAAAATTCAATGCATATATATTATAGACAAGATAAAAAAAAAAACAAGTCCATGTAAATGAAAATCAGAAAAAAATCAAATTGAGTTGGGGGAGCTTTATTACACCCGGTACCCCCGTACACCATGGGCCCCCCCTCAAAGTTTTTTTTGGCCTTAGAACATCGGCCTCCTCAGGAGGGGGTACAAATCCAACTTGAAGTAATTGATACAGATATCTTTGAGTGGTCTTGTAGAGGATCATCAAGGATCCTAAGCCATCATGTCCGTGCCATGGACTGTCCTGTTGGAAAGTGGAAAATTGTATTTATACCTTGTAAAATAAATGTAGAAGATCTGCTGGTCCTAGACCGCTGGATTTGCTGAGTGATGTTAATGCAGGAAATGTTAGGACCATAAGGGGTCAATTAACCACTGTCATTGCTAGTAGCATCTCTAGTAACCAGTAATGGACCACTATTTGTAAAAAGCTAGTTCAAATGAATATTGTGCTAAGCTGAATTATTCTTTAAAAAGTAAGGCGTGCAAGATGTTCCACAGTAGAAAAAAAAACTTTAGCAAAGTAATACATTTTCTTCCATATCTTTATGTGGCAGTTAAACTAATCCACAGTATGTGCTCAAGACCATAGCATTTAGTGCTTTGTAATTAATACTGATATGCCCCAAAGCATTCCACTGTACATAAAGTTAAGAATGTGTCTGATGAGCTAATATAATTTGATCAGTTCTCTCCAGGGCAGATCATGTTTGGGTCAAAGTGTATACAAAGGTGAAGCTCCAAAGGGTTGTTCTGTATGCTTAAATCAATCCACACAAATCCCCACAAGGTACATGAAATTGGACAGACTGCTATCTGTGATTGGACCATTGCTATCCTAAGGTATTTTATAACATTTGCCAATAATTACATTTTAACTTGAAGAGCACTTGTCAAGTGCATTCTTTAATTTACAATCTCTGGAATTAAATTATTACAGACAGCCTTTTCAATTATTCCTCTTTTACTATTAGAAAACACGGCTTTTTGCATATGTATAAATATTATACTAAAGGAACTTGGCTTTATTTAGTTTAGAGCAGTATTATCTGATAACTGTCACCCATCTGGGCTTTGTGCCTCCAGGAGGTGGAATCTGCCCAGCTATTTTAAAATAATAATTGATGCAATGGAAAACCATAGACGACTAACTAACCAGTTTTTACTTACTACTTACTTGTTGTGAGTGCATTGCCACTCAGATAAGTTCAACTTATTTCCAAAGTGACATTACCCAGCCAACACACTTAACCTCCTGAGCGCACTGCCCGTTTACAACGGCGCGATACGGGTGATCGAGGCAGTGTACACAGTACACTGCCTGTCTTTTTCGGTATCTCTCCGGAGGTCTTCACGCAGCTGGTGTCATTACTGACACCAGCTGCGTGAGAGGGAAAGCCGGCGCTCCTCCATTAACATGGAGGTCTATGACGAACCCGGAAATGCTGCAGCGATGAAGACAATCGCTGCAGCTTTCCGGGGAGGCATAGGGTCTGTGGTTGAGAGGACCCTGTTCAGCGAACGAACAGGGTTCGTCTCAACCGCTAGGGAGGTTAAAGCAGACCTACCACACCGCAGGTCAAACGGCACTAATTGCAGCAGCGCTCACTGCCCCAAAATACAAAAAAACATATTTGACAACAGGAAGGGTGATATGTCCCTTGCGGCTATATGAAGTTGTGCCTGCCCAGTTCCGCAGGATTGTGATGTCAGCGTCAGGGACCCAACAGCAACAGCGTCAGGGACTCCTCCCCTCAGGCAGTGATGAGAAGTGTGCTCCTCCAGACGAGTGTCTTTCCCCACCCCTGGAAGGGCACCCCTCATCACTGCAACCTGCTTTCCAGGGAAGGGAACTCGCCCAGTGCACTGATCAGCCACAATTGCCGCTGCTGGGGGGGTCGGCTCTAGAGGGTCTGAAGAATGGCTTCGGTTCACCTAAACCTCTGCAAACCAATGATCTTGAGTATGGTTTCACCATATTTGGACAAAGCCAAGACAAAAAGAGAAAAAGGGAGTTGTATTTCAAATAAACCTAAGGGAAATTTCTCACTAGCCATGCTGCTGCTGTGGTGTTTTTTTTACTGGTAACAGTGCTATTGGTAATGCTACAGTGTGCATTACTGGTAATGAAACCCCATGTTTCCGCATTGCACTGTGTGTGCCTCTTCTGTATAAGTGTGTAAGAGACAAATGCGCTGTGGCCATAAAAACGTATTCTACATGGCAGATTGTCGTAATGCACTGCTTTGTGTGTTACTGCAAAACTCAAATGCCAGGCTAGTGTGAAAGGTACAGGAAGGGTCTTATGGAAACCTGCCTAACTCACATTACTCAAGTTGTGCTGCATTGCGGTACTGCAACGCCGGTAGTGAGAAACGACTCTCAATCTCCACCTGTGTAGATTGATTATGTTCCTATTTGGAAAAGGGGAACCACTTCATTAGTAGATTGTTAGCTTATGTATCTGTTGCTTTATGTATTTCTACACTTCTGAGGGTGTTTGAAATTCTTTCCATTACAAAGAAACAGACTATTTTTTTCATGATGTAAACAGAATGTAAGAACTTTGTTGTTTACCAGACTTCTAAACATAACACACTGATTGTATGGAATACCAAAGTTCAGTTACCCTTCTTTTAAGTATACAATATAAACCACACTGGTTGTAAATAACTAGTTAGAGGTGATTCAAATACGTTGTTCTATTTCCTACATTTTGTAATGTTATAAAATCACTCCAATTTTTTACTTTTGCAAATGTTTAGTTTTTCTTCACATTCATATTATTGCACACATTGAATACTCTGGGCTATGTTTTTTTTATAATAAAACTTGCAAAACTCCAGTCATAGAGAGCAAATGATAGAAAATTATTTAGAAATGAACAAATTGGACCAACATATATGATGCATATAGGAATACACTTATTTATAAGGTCACCAGCACAGCCCATTCACTTGAATAAGGCTGTCATAATAATAACAACTCATAGATTACTAAACAATTACTTTGCTAAAGCTGGCCATACACCTTTAGATTTCTCTGTCAGATATCCTTTAGATCTACCAACAACGTATGTAGTTGATTGAACAAAAGGAGATCTAAACGGTGTAGGGGGACCCTTAAGCCGGCCACGTCTCGATCCATTGCCGGCTTGTAGCAGACTCATTACTCATTGTGATGATTCGGCTACAGAACTGACAGGAATCCTGTGTGTACCACTAACACAGATTCCCGGCAGATTGTAGCCAATTAATCATTGGAGACGCCGCACTTACGCTGAAGAAAGGGACGCCCCTCCAGTTACACGGAGGTCTATGGCGCCGCCTACCCCCGCCCCCTTCACGTCACCGGTGACGCAATCGGGGGCGGACCCGGAAGCATCGGCATACATGCCGATGCTCCCAACCGCCGCAAGTAGACGGCGAGACCTAGAGCGTGGCTCTAGTTAACTGGGGCTGAGTTTCATGATGCATGAAACTCAGCCCGAATTAACTCGGGCAGAACACTCAGAAGGTTAAGGTGGGTACCATTGTAGTTGCAGACAACTGACCACCATGTGTTTGGTGTGAGTGTGCACGCAGGTCAGTCTCTAGCAACTACTGCCTGGAATCGATACATCTATGGCTGGCTTAAGTTTTTAAGCTATTGTTGCAAATTTTAATTAACTTTCAAACTCAAAGAAACATGACAACCAAGACCATCAAAGTGGCCTATCGGCAATATGTCAGAGATATCAAAACCAAAACAACAAAAATGTTATAGACTTAAGATGTGGTAGCTGAATTTGTTTGAATTTTTAAGGCTAAGGTAGTAGTGAAGAGTTCACAGTGTCTGTTAAAACAGGTTTAGGGCTTTCAGTCATCTCTCAGGGTCCCAAATTATAAACAGTGGACCATGTTAGCCAGTGGACCACGTTAGCCAGCCCAATAAAATGTGGGGATTTCGATGCAGTGGAGTCAAACCATTTTTCTCTGTTCAACTACAACTACACTATTGTCTTTTTCCACGTACTATACAATATTTCGCTGTTGTTGTTTTAAAAATGCTATAAAAGTTTATTGAAACAGAAACATGTTTTTAAATATGTCCAAAAAGGCAACAAAAGACCTGTTGATGCTATCAGAAAGCATATAAGGTTGTAATGTCTACTGATCTGTTTGTTCTGATGTGCACGAGGGTATCTCTCCAAACTAGGTAGCATCTTGTTATGGTGACAACTCTAAATGTTTGCTTTTCTTTACTTTCAGATACTCTGACAATGATTTTCAGGCCATATTAATATCCTTAATTGGAATAGAAACAGCAGAAAAATCATTCAATAACAAAATATTATTCTAAATCGTATTTACATAGCGCCAATATATAACACATCGCTTTACAGAGTTTATATAATCATATTATGAACTGTCCCTCAGAGGAGCTCATAATTTCATGTCCCTGCCATAGTCATGCATTTGTAACTAACACAGACATATGTCAAAGTCTAAGTCTAAAGCCCCTCATTTTTTTAATTTTTGGCTGATCAACTCAGCAGCCTTTATGTATATTTGTCGTTAGATATATTTTAGGTACTTTCAGGTAATGGTACTGATAGACACTGTTTGTAGTTATTATTTTTGGTATTTTTTTTAGATTAAATCTAGAATGTAAAAAAAAAATCTGCCTAATTTAGGATCAGTAATAGATCTAGTGGCCTGGGGAGTATTCAAGGTGTCCTCTCCTTGAATACTCCCCAGGCCGCTACATCCTTAGGCCACACCTTATATTACTGCCATGAGCAAAGCCTTATAAAGAGATAGAGACTAGAAGTATAGAACTGAATATCTACCATTATTAATCTCTTATACACATTTACACTTAGTTTCTAGGTGACTGAACTGTGTCTAATGCATCACCTCACATTTTAATGGACCCAGCATTTATCTATAATTATAGGTAACAAAACAGTATGTCCTGCTTTCAAAAAAGCAACATTTATCCGTTTTAACCAGCGGTCAAAGAGGATACACAGAATGCTTTGGTGGGTAAAAGGAAGTGACAAATGAGTTTTTAGTGTTAAAGTTCAGAATCAAATGAAAATCAAATGAAATCCATCAGTGCACTTTGTAATTTGTGTTATCTGCTTTTTTGTCTTTATTTAAAATGGACTGTTAATAGGCACCTTTTATTTTGTCTGAATTCTCTCTATTGGTGTGCCTACATGGTGAAACAAATGGTTTCCTCTTATAATTATTTTATTAGGTATCGCTGAATGAACTTGAAATGAAAGAGCGATAAACAAGTGAGCAGTAAATAAACTATTAAAAATTAATGGTGTCTTCATTTGTATGGACATAATTATAGGGTACTTTGCACTCTAAATGAGTTCTCTGGTCAGAATTGTCTGTTTGTAAGTCACTGCAATGCATTAGGGGATGGTACAATATGTACAGAGCAGAACAAACAGTCCGTTATTATCAGAAAGCTTTTTTTTTTTTTTTTTTATGAAACATTGAATTTTAGCTTTGTATGTTCTTCACAGCTGGTCAGCTCAGTCCTTAATTAATCACTATAATTTTTTGCTGATGTTGCTATTAACTGTGAGTGTTTATGCAGAGTAATACATCTATTTGTAAGGTAAAAAGTAGTCTTCCCCATTAATCAAAGAGGACAAGGTGCATTGTCAGTGTCTAATCCAATAGAGCCTCCTAACCCTTACATTTTTGTTATAGCGTTTTACTGTTACCTAGCTTGTTTATTAGGACCAAATAGCAAATAGCAGTTGGAGGCCATGCTTTAAGAGAAGAATCCAGTAGGGGGTACTTTTGGGACAGAGGAGATAAAAGGGAGAGTCCCCAGGAAGTTTGGCACCTTTTGCCAGAGTCTAAGGTGAGGGGAGTGAGATACCCTGGCCTTGTGAGGAAGGCGCATGGAGCGTGCAGGTGGCTCCTAGGCCTGAATCCTCTTGGTAAACCCATGCTCTGAGTGAGCCCCGGTGTGAAGCTTGACCAATCCCTGATGCCTGATACAGCCTTCTGGATCGGGCCCTGGCTCCCGGAGACTGCAGTCTAGTTCGTGGCAATGAACAGCATACCTTCAAGCTGCAGGGAAGGCTGCACAGGCCACACAGTCAACGAGAATTGCCACAAAGATTCATTGAACTTTCTTTATAAGGACTGGCTATGGCAGACATTTATCCTCGTTGTATATTGACAAAGTTCCAGTAAAGTTATACTGTTAATCATTATTGGTGTGTTTCTCCTTTGTTCACTAGCCTCAGGCCTGCTTTCCTACATTTGTCTACAGTAAGTAACTAATTAACACTGGTTCAATATGTGAAGTTATATGTTTGCAATAGGGATGGTCATCAGTATCTGTTCAATTAAAAGTTTGTGACAAATCCTATTTAAAAATGTTGATTACAAATTTTTATTGTGAATATCGGCACTTTGCCAATTTTTTATATAGTGCTATATCTTAGTAACCGTGAATATTCAAGATTTTTTTACATCAGTACACGGAACTACCATGCATTGCCTTCGCAATATGTGCATGTACAAGTGTTGTTTGGTGCAATGAAGGTAGTAATGACTGGAGATCACAAATTCACGATTTTATTGTGAATATTAGGAAGAAAATGTGCGATTTTTTGTGAATACGAATATTGCCTATGCTGCTCATCACTATTGCCAGAATAATATAACATTTTTGCTATCCTACACATGTTATCTCATGTGAAATAATGCAGTACATAGGAGTCTTAGCTGACTTTACTCCCAATGCTGTGAGTTCTTGAATTACTTTGATCATTTAATGCTGTAAAAGGATTGAGCAGTTAGCTGACTTCAGTTGGTATAGAAAGTAAAAGCAGAAGTCCTCTGCTATTGTTTTACACTGCCTAGTGACAAGTGACCACAGAAAAACATTAAAGCAATGGCCTTGTAAGCAGTATTCTCCCTAGAAAGAAAAGAGGAGAGAGTCTAGATATCTGTGTGCCAAATGTTATGTGAAGCTTTGTGTATAAACTTGTTTTCAAAATTTACCCACAAGGGTGAAACTATAAAATATGCTTTCCCCACTTTTTATTATAATACATTATTAGGTGACCGTAAAATAACTAATAGCAAGAATATGTGACAAACAGTGAGGTATGGACATCAGCCGCGGGTGTTACTGTCTGGTCCATGAATATTTCCTAAAATATCCACGGTTCGCATGTTCATGGTAAACCGCATTAACATATTTGTAGCCAAAGTACCGTTAATAAAAGTGTCAAAAGTGTCCAAATAACTGGACAGGAGGAACAATGGTTATACATCACAAAATAAATATTTTTTTTTATATTGAAGTTTTTACTCATAGGTTTAAAAAACAAAAGCATGGGGTCCCACTAGCTAATTTACGTACTTATTTGTGACTAGTAATTGCTGAATTGTTTGCCCGTCGGTTCCACCTGACTGTAGGAAGAGGAGTCAGTCTTTGACTTCACATTAATGTATGGGAGGCTAGGGTAAACTGTTTGGCCATCACTTATCGTTATAGCACAATACCATATAAGCTTGTAGTCCACAGTGAAGATACCAATATGCAGGCTTTTAAGCTTTTAAGGGACCTTTGTCCCCCTAGGAAATAATATATACCAAAGCTTTTTATTGGCAGGATCTCTTTAAGTTCAACAGTGAAAACAAGGACTTAAATAACAAGAACTTAAATAACTTGTGTTTATTTTGGGGGTTTGGTACAAGTTAACTATACGGAACATATAAACTTTTATAATCTCTGCATGTTTGAAGTGTATGTACTTATGAAAATGATATGGGAAAAAAACATGTATTTAAAGTTAAAACCTTTTCTTTTTTTTGTCTGTGCTCTTCAATTTCTGTCTCAGAGACACAGCAGGGAGTATGAGAAGCTCTCTTCAATGGAACAAATTATCATCTCTTTGACAATTGCTACAAGAACGTTGCAAAATTCATCCCATCTTATGAAATGGTGATCACGCATACATTTTGAATTTCCAAAAACTTTTTGTACCTTATTCAAGAGCTTTCCATACACTTCAAAGCGTAAAATCGCAGCTGCCCACATTGAGCGACCGTTCCATGTGGCGAGAGAACGGATATGTCATGACAAATTTTTCTCAGGCCAATTGCATTACCTTGGATGGGGATTGCAAAGAGTGCGCTCTGATTCTCTGAACAACCGGCCACAGTGTGATGACGTCATCAGGCTGCAATCAGGCATTCAAGGATAGTGCAGGGATCACTGCGTCTATGGCCAGCTTAATGGAGAGCTTAAGACAATATGTATTATCTAATTTGTTAAATGCCTTGACTCTTGTCTGCTTCAGGGAATCCTTCAGAACCCCCTGGGGGTCCCAACTGCAGAAATCAGTCTAGACAGTGAATTATCACTCAAAACCTAGATAGAGATCCCTCGCTCTTCTACACTACACAACAAGACGTGGCTTCCTCCTCTCTATAGAATCATTAGATATTTCCATTACAGGCTGTGAATCCCCTCTAATTGTCACTGAAACAATATAAAGATAAGTTTGATACTACCCTTCTAAAGCTATCAACTAGAAATGTCCAATGCATTTAAGAAAAAGGTGAAATATAGGTCATTGAATGATCTCAAAAGTCTCTCACGCTGGTGTCTATCGAAATACCTAAAAAACCCATCAGATAGAACAGTCAATGGATTCCGGTGAAAAGGAATTGATTTTTTTAAATCCATCGAATGCAAAAATCGAACCTTGTCTGGCTACCTTAAAACTTGCCCCACGTATATGCATTAGCTCAAGTAAAACTTGCAGTTTTACAATAACGACACTGATTGAAGATACTAGTACACAGTATAACTGATAGGCTATGTCCCCCAATGTGTGGCTGTCCGTGGCGTGAATAAATGGCCGCCATTCATGTCTATGGCCTATGGCTCCAGATTGCAGCCGGGGAAGAGCCCTATTGAATAATATGGGGTGATTAGAATCCACAGGTGGCTGTACATGTGGGAACATAGCCATACACGATTGATTTCTTAAATTCAATTTCTGTCCAGTTATGGAGATAAAGATAAGTGTAAAAGATTTATGTTCAAATCTACTTAAACACCTGAAATACCCACCAGATACTTGTACAATTGACTGAATATTTTCAAGCTGATGGGGCTTCCCTGGTTTTGCATTCCCTGCTCAATTTTGTTCAGTTTTCATCAGAAAGCTAAAGCTAGCCATACACGTGTCGGATTCCATGGCCAATTGATCACTCACCCAATTGATTCCGGCGATCTCAGCGGGAATGGGAGCTGCAATCAATCAGCCACTTAAGAGGATCCGATCGCTGCATACCACCTTGTCCGAGTGATCGCGTCCAATTGATCGGGGGCTCAGAATTGGATCCGACAGAGAACCAACATTAACATTAATTTTTACATTAGCATGTGTTGCTCCATATACAATATATGCATTTTTGGACACGCTGGTGTTTGTAGTTCCAAACTTGCTGGAGATGTAGAAAAGATTTGGGAGTATACTACATAAAAAGGAAGGCTCTAACACAAATAGTTTTTGCATAAGTTAAGTTCATATTTAAGTAAAAATTTCGGAAGTTGGAATTTCGACTTTCAACTTAATTTATGCAAAAACTACACGTGCTAAAGCAATAAAAGCTCTCCAATGTTCCAAAGTTCTCCAATGTTCCCACAACCCTTCTCTATATCTCCTTTTCAGGGGCTTTGCAGTCAGCTCACAGAGTAAGCTAGTCAAAAAATTCGACCATCTCTAGTTATTATTGTATGGTTCTTACCAATTCAGTGGGATAACATTTTAACATTGATCGTCTTCATAGCTTTCTCCTTACTTAGGAGCACATGAAAGTTGGTCATACATGGGTTGATTTTTCCTTTCAAGTGACTTTCTATTCAAATTCTGATGAAATTTAAGTCTGATTTAAGTCTTCAGAAATTGTATCTGTAGAAATCTAACATATATTATTCTGCAGGACTTTATTTGAGACACTTGAAATAAATTCCAATTCTCATTCACCATTCAGCTTGACATAAATTATAAAACTGCCTTATTAGCCAATAAGTCACTGAAGACAAGGCACCTCGGTTGGGCAGATCACATCATATTAGTATACTTAGCCATTTATATTTTAATTACCTAAAATTGCAGCATGAGTAACTTAGCAACTGGCTTCAGTACATATTTCTTTGCAAGCATTACCAAGCCTTGTGGTCCCCAAGGTCTGGAGCTTGTTGTGCTTCACACATTAACAGTAATGGCATTAACCACAAAAGACTGGTATGATGGTGGCCATTAGTGCATAGTCAATCTTGGGATTCATTCTTTCATTAGAGTCTTTTGCTGGAGACAATTAACAGCTGACAGCTAATGACATCTAGTTCACAGTTGTAAATACAGTTTAAAAGCCAATAAATGCAAATGGCTTCTTGCATGCTTTACAATACAGTAGGGATTATGTGTATTGTACATGAGGACTTTAAATTACCATGTACCATGCTTGATTCAAAATATATTGAAAGGTCAGTAAATATGTCCTTATGACTACGTTTTAGGACAGCCACAGTATCCAAGACTGAGATTTGGAACTTTACAAAGAGGTGTTGCATCTGGTAAAAAAAAAATGTTGCTTAAAAAGATAACTTCAGCTTCCAGGTCCACTGATATCTCATAACAGAAATAATTTTAAACAGGACATCCAATATATCTTTGGAGCTGTTCTGATTTTTTGGTGGATTATTTGCCTTCTTAAAGTATTCAGATGGTATTCAGGATATCCAATCAAGTACAGTATGAAGTCCTAAATACTTATGATGTACACTTCAAATGCAATACAATAATTTTTTCCCATATTAACGAATAATCCTCCTTTTGCTTACATTTGCTGAATTACATGTGTTTGTTTTGATGTCTTAGCTCTGTGTATCAAAGTCATAAACACCCTTAGCCAAGTAGAGATGGTCAAAATACTTTAACTAGCTTACTTTTTTGTGTTAACTGCCAATTTTTCCCAGATTCACGAAATTGTGGTAATTTAGCAAGGAGAGGGCATTACTCTCCCTGCTAATGTCCCACCTCGCACATTATCAGCACAAGCAGGGTGGGACATAAGCAGGGAGAGTAATGCCCTCTCCCTGCTAAATCAGCGGAGCCAAGCCCGGTACTGGAAGTGACGTCAGTGACTTTACGTCACTTCCTGTATTTCCCCGGGTTTTTTTTTTAAGTTGACAGGTACGTATTCAAGATATTTGTGAATTCTTGAAGTGCCGATATTTTTTCATAGCAATTGTAACATTTGCGTGCAACACTATCGATTTCCATCACTTGTGGTCGATTCAGTTTAATAAGTGATTGATTTTTTAAACAATTCAAGGTACGTTTTTTAGATCAATGGAAAAACAAGTCTGTTTCTAGTATTTCATGAAGAGATAGTACAATTGTAGCTTCAATTTGTGACAGCAGTGATGTACATAAACAGATGCAGTAATTTGTTTTTTTGAGCACAGGGAGGTGCTTTGTACTATGTCAGTCTGACCTTGGTCTTTTTTGTTTTCTGATAAAAAATTCAATCACTCACTATGAACCTGAATATTTAAATCTGGGTACATGGCAATTTTCAGAAACTCTCTGTACCCTTGAATTAAGGCAAAAAAATAGAAATAAAAACCATGCAGTCTGTCTTTCACATTGTGTTAAGATTCAGGCTTCAGTAAAATTTTGCAATATTGTCACCATGTGATTTTCTCCTTCACAAAGGACACACATTCAAAAAGGACACATTAAGCGCAAAGCTAAACAGCTTTTAGCATTATCTGTTATTAAAGCAACTAGCAGGGATCTAAAAAAAAACAGATCAAAGAAAAACATAGAGGTTAGCTTTTAAGGAAGTTGGATGTAAAGGCATTTCCTGCTTTAACCAAAATAGTAGATCAGACAGATAAAACAACAATAGTATAGATGAGGAAATAAAAAAATTCAGATTAAATAAAAGCATAAATGCCACAGGAGCAAACAACCGAACTGATAGAACGAATCAAACAATCCAAATCAATAACACTTATCTAATGCTTTCCAGCTTATGGCCTCAGGATAGCGTTAGGATCTTAGAACTACACAGTAAAGGCTCTACCCACCCTGAATTAGTATTTCTGTTTTAAGTAGATGCTGGAGGGTAAAATCATTCTGTGTGTAGAAAGATGAACTAATACAAGCTTGTCATATCTTGCAACAGGTGGATGTGGGAAAAAAATTCTTAATTTTTCCTAAGTTTAATTTAAAGAACATATATAGTGAAAGCCTTTCTTTATACATATGAATTACAAGGGAAAGGGCATATAAATCCTAACATTAAATTCTTAATAGTTATTTTTTAGTCTTAGAAAATCTTTTCTATATACGAAAAAATACCTTTTCTATCTGCAAACAATGCCAAACAAGCTTGTTTTTGTCAGGATCTACCAGGTAAATAACAGGCTTTTACACAAGTCCCCCACATATTTGGGGGACTTCACTTCAAAGTGAACTTAAGCCTCCCATACACATTTCGATCTCTTGAAATTTCGATCTCGATCACATTTCGATCTCTCGACACAATTTCCTTGACCCATGGAATACTTAGCCATTTTGCCTCTGTTACATAAACACACCTCATTTATACAAATAACGGCAAATAAAAAAGTTTTATTTATAATTTTAAGTGCAAATGTATATATATATAAACATGGCCACAGCCAACATACAATATACAGTGGCACTAACTTTTTTTGAGTAGCTTCCACCAACCGTACCCGCCACCAGCCCTTTAATATCGGTTGGTACTTTTTAGAATGACTTTAAATACCGTAACATAACTGGGGCTTAAGACCCACCTTAGAAAACATTTTCACCAGTATTTGTGACTTTCCTTCTTACACGACACATCAAAAGAAGCCTTCAGAAATCCGATTTACTATGCGGCACTGTCCAGCTTCCTCCATGCTGTGACAAAATAAACAAAACATGTTACAGAACACATAATACCCCAAACACCTAGTCCAACCAACCAGGGAGGGAGGTCGGGTAAAAATCCTGATCTGAAAAGGATCTGCCCCCTGCTGACCCTTCCTTATCAAACTTTCTGAGCCTGTCCAGCTAGAACACTGCCCCTTTTCCTACAACCCCTACTCCATTCCAAAACCAGTCCCCCTGATCAAGCTGCCCTCCAATCTACACTTTTAGCCCGGTTCTGGGCATACATTGGATCTAACACCTGTGTTGTATAGTGGCCTTCCTGATAGAATACATACTGATTGTAAGGTTTGGAAAGGTCCTTATATTACATGGTTTTGGTAGAAGAAAAGTTGAGTGTACAGAAATTGTCTGGTAAGTTTGTAAGGTGTAAGGGGGCCTTTAGTTTTACAAAATGTATATTGTCTAGTTAAAAAAAAGGAACAAAAACCAACATTTCTGATGTATGTATTAAGAACCCTAAGATTTCCAAAATGTGACCACCTTAAGCTAACTCTCTGTCACTGTATGTGATCATGTGAACAGGTAGCTTCTTTCTTGCAGTCAATATTGGACTTTATCTATAACCCGGGGTGCACATTAGTGGTACTCTGGTACTCAAAAGGGGCCAAAAACTAGCTATGCGTACGTGCATTATTGTTACAAAGCTCATATTATTATTATAATCTTGTATATATAGCGCCGACATAATACGCAGCCCTTTAGAGAGCATATAGATAGTCATATCACTAACTGTCTCTCAGAGAAGCTCACAATCTTATGTCCCTACTAGTGATGGCGCGAACCCGGAATTTGATGTTCCCGAACGGCGGACGCGAACATTCGCAAAAGTTTGCGAACACGGCGAACCGGTGAACCGCCATAGACTTCAATGGGCAGGTGAACTTTAAAAAACAAAGGGACCCTTTCTGGC
>CM070035.1:52151806-52167389 GCA_036250615.1 Ptychadena robeensis | reverse complement strand
TGGATTATGTCTGCTAACTGTGACTCACAGGGGTCAAAGTTTCTGCAATGTTAAAAGATAAAGGGCGAACCGAACTCGCCATATGTTCGCGAACATGGGTGAACGCAAACATGCGATGTTCGCCGCGAATAGTTCTCCGGCGAACAGTTCAGGCCATCACTAGTCCCTACAATGTATATGTAACTAACACAATTATAGGTCACATGTAACTAACATAGGAGAATCTTTTTTTTGGGGAAGCCAAATAACCTACTGCATGTCTTTGGAGTGTGGGAGGAAACTGGAGCACCCAGAGTAAACCCACGCATTAACGGGGAGAACATACAAACTCCTTGCAGATAGTGCCCAAGCCAGGATTTGAACCTAGGACTCTAGTGCTGCATGGTCAGTACTGATGGCTGAACTGCACGCACGTTGGACAGTTAGGGCGCAAACATGCATGTTCGCCCTCCTTCTTGCCGACGAGCAGTACTAATGTTTGATCCGCCCTGTTCGCCGGCAAGAAGGAGCTCTCTATTCTTCCTCCAGCTGGATCAGGAGCAGCGAGATCAGGAGCAGCGAGATCAGGAGCAGCGAGATCCCGCCAGAGAAAGAATCTGTTTACTAGAAGACCGGACATGAAGCCAGTCTTCTAGTGAGCAGCCGGATAGCAAACCTGGAAGTGATGTCAGTGACGTCACATTCCGCTAGCGCAACCAGGAACTATGCGTTCCAGGTACGTCAGAGGAGGCGGGGAATTTGAATCTGCCCATGAACAGGCGGACGGCAGACTTTTTTAAAAGTCTGATCCGCCCGTTTGCGGGCAGACCTGGCTGAAGTTCAACCATCACTAATGGTCAGAGTGCTAACCACCTGAGCCAACATGCTGCGCACTAACAACTTGGAGGCACTCTGTGTCTGGGCGGCCGAAGCTAAATGTTACATGTATACAATTTATGTCACTTGGATAACTGCAGGGAAACATGAATAACTATGAAAGGTTGAAGTTAGAGGTGTGAAATTGGGAATGTAAATTAATAATCCCCCAAAAAGATTGGACTTCTAAGGGTGTTGGAGATCTGGGGGATGAAATTCAGAGTAGGCATATGTGAGGGTAAAATCTGATAAGAGAAAAGCACTGGGTGAATATGACTATGAAAGGTTGACATTTGGACTGCAGGTAGTCTCAGGGGTTAGTTACTAAGCCAGAAAATGTCAGGGTTGTACTACTGAGGTATGAGATCTGGGGGTTCAAACATGTTGTATTGTGAGAGTTACATTTGACCCAAAGCCAGCTGGTGACCTGAGGATGGAGACAGCAAATCGGAGGCTAAATCATCAACAGGGAGGTCCATCTGCAGCGGAACCTACCATGCAGGAAGCTGATGTAGTGGACAGTGAGGAAGACCACATAGATACGGGGAGAGTACCAAACACCATCTCCTGGTACTCATCTCAGGAGCTCACTAAAAAAGTTATGTGCACCCCTGTCTATAACATTCTTCATGTTTCAGTGCCCCTAGATCATATGCTGCTGCTGTTTAGTTACATCATCCAAGAAGGGGACAACCATACTTAAACACACACTTTTTTTGGATTTATGTTTGTCTGCTAGTGGCTACAAAAGTTATGATATAGTAAGATACAGAGCACATTCAGATTTAAGACACTACAACAAATGTCCCTAAAGCTAACTAATTTTGGAAATGTTCTTGTATATATCTGAAAATAAACAAACTACTTTACAATCCCACATGGGCCCACTCACTCCCTATGAATCCACTTAGGCCACATAGAAATTGAGCTTTGTACACTTCATACCCCCTGGGAGGCACTTGTCATTATAAGTTGCAAACCAGCATGGCTTATAGATGACAAGTTTTTGTACTGTTTTATTTATTTATTTTTTACTTTTATATGTACATTCTGGAGTTCTATTTTACCTTGAAAATGTAATGTTCTGGGCTACGTAATTTCTGGTCTTTTGATCTTGTTCTTACATCCAATTACTAACAGAAGTATATAAAGTGCAATTACCTCCTACTTCATTTCACATACATTTGTAGGTTTTTCTAGTGTTGCATAAGTTAACGCCCTGTTGCCACAGCAAGCTCAAACCTTTGCTGCCAACTCACTGTACCCAAGGAGAATGTAAGATGTTTTTTTTTTATCTGTTTTTGATGTTTATGTTTATTTATAAAAAAATATATAACTTCTCCAAATATAATCAGAGAAAAAACTCTACGAATAGGAAAATCATCCCTAGAACAATTTTGTTTTCACTAAAGAAAAATAGACCCCTAGATTGTATTGATGTTGCTGCATGTGCAAAAAGTTTTTGCTGGACAAGTCTATATCAAGAGAAATCTAATCTATTTCAAAGGCTTTTGCATGAATTTCATCAGGGTTGATCCTTTAAGCAAGAGAAATCATTAATGTTCAATATGTTATTAGGTTTAATGCCCTTGTAACTACAACCATGACTAGCAGCTAACACATCCTGCTGTGCCTCACATGTTCTTTATTTTATTCAGCAGCCAGAGGGCAATTCTCTGTCTGTACTAATGTTAAAACGATGCCTCATTAGAATGAGATTTCAGCTTCTAAAATGACATCGAAAAGTGTTGTATTATAGTATTATAAGGCCTTTAATTATACAGTATATGTATATGTGTGTGTGTGTATATATATATATACCCACAGGAATTGATCAATTCTGGTTAAATGTAGTAAATTAAAAGGTTGTCAAGTCAGTAGGTCTCCAAGTTCTAGTAAACCATTGTCCATTATTTAACCCATAACCCCAGTATACAGTACAGGTTTTATATATACAGTCGAGCCCATAATTATTCATACTTATGACTAATTCATTATTCAAATGTAAATAAAAGCTGAGAAATGGGCTCGACTGCACAAATAACATTTATGGGGTAGATTTAAATTTTCAAAAGCAGTAACCTTGATCCACACTTAGGATTGCTTACCTGTTCTAGATCAGCCACCGGCATTCACTATTCGTCTGTATTGCTCGTCTGTATTACCAGCATAGGCATTCCAAATTCTCACATTTCTGGCATCATTGATCAGTTTTAGCTTTTTGTATGTATAAAGAACCCTAAGATTTCCAAAATGTGACCACCTTAAGCTAACTCTCTGTCACTGTATGTGATCATGTGAACAGGTAGCTTCTTTCTGGCAGTCAATATTGGACTTTATCTATTACCCGGGGTGCACATAAGTGGTACTCTGGTACTCAAAAGGGGCCAAAAACTAGCTATGCGTACCTGAATTATTGTTACAAAGCTCATATTATTATTATAATCTTGTATATATAGCGCCGACATAATGCGCAGCCCTTTACAGAGCATATATATAGTCATATCACTAACTGTCTCTCAGAGAAGCTCACAATCTAATATCCCTACCATAGTCATGTATATGTAACAAACACAATTATAGGTCACATGTAACTAACATAGGAGAATCTTTTTTATTTGGGGAAGCCAATTAACCTACTGCATGTCTTTGGAGTGTGGGAGGAAACCGGATTCACCCAGAGTAAACCCACGCAATAACAGGGAGAACATACAAACTCCTTGCAGATAGTGCCCAAGCCAGGATGTATATAATAAATTAAAAGGTTGTCAAGTTAGTAGGTCTCCAAGTCCTAGTAAACCATTGTCCATTATTTAACCAATAACCCCAGTATACAGTACAGGTTTTATATATACAGTTGAGCCCATAATTATTCATACTTATGACTTAATTATTATTCAAATGTAAATAAAAGCTGAGAAATGGGCTCGACTGCACATAAAACATATATGGGGTAGATTTTAATTTTCAAAAGTTGTAACCCAGATCCACACTTAGGATTGCTTACCTGTTCTAGATCAGCCACCGGGGTATTGCCCGTCTGTATTACCAGCATAGGCATTCCAAGTTCTCACATTACTGGCATCATTGATCAGTTTTAGCTTTTTTCATTGGATTCACTGAAATGCCTAAGAACGTATACTGATTGAAATGTAGATGACCTTCTTAACATACACAATCTCTGTTTTATTTTGTTATCGAAAACATACACGTGGTGATTGCAAGTGAACGACATTTGTACAGGTCCATCCACAAGCTGCAAGCTGCATTACAGTGTCCCTGTACTATAGCCGCTTAACTAATATAAGCCGGCATTTAACATGAGATAAAAATAGGAATAATAAAAGTAAATTGTTGCCACTAAACCATTGAGACATGTGAGATGAGAAAGAAAAAATGTTGGCTATTTCAAAGGGTGGTGTCTTTAAAAGTTAGGGCTTGTGTCCACTGCTTCTTTTTCCCTGTGGTGGATGCACGTCTGCAGCGAGGAAAAAGACACAGAGCAAACACTTCCCATTTTAATGAATAGTATAGTGTCCACTAAGCGGCACACCTGCTACTGATTTGAAATTGCGGAATGACGCTTCTTTATTGAACACAGCATGGTGCTGCTGGACACCGCCATTATCAATGGACGTGTCTCCAAGACGTGGAAAAGAAGCTGTTCGAGCGCTGTTTTTCCTTTTCTTTGGTATGCTAAATTAAAAGGGTGTGCTCCCATCGGATCAAGCAAACTGCTTGCAAGTAGAGACAAATTTTTTGACTAGCTGACTTTGTGAGCTGATTGCAAAGCCCCTGAAAATGCTATCATCACCAAAATAGCTGGAGATGTAGAGAAGGGTTGTAGGAACATTTGAAAAAAAGTTTTGCTCTAGCACATGTGGTTTTTGCATAAATTAAGTTAAAAATCAAAGTCGAAATTCATTTGTGGAAAACCTATTTGTGTTAGAGACATACTTTTTTTGTAGTATACCCCCAACCCTTCTTAACATCTCCAGCAAGTTTGGTTAGGATACCATGTTCAGGGGCTTTTGCAATTAACTCAAAATTGTCAAAATGGTCAAATTTTAGAAACCATCAACCATCTCTACGTGCAAGTTGCAGGAAATCTACCAGCAGTGGATACATGACCTTAGTCTAGCAGGCACTTCAAATTCTGGACTGAATTTAAAACCCAGATACTTGAGGATGAAATTACAGTTAATAAGAAGCACTGGACTGTATTCGGCGCTAGGATAAAACCAGCATCTTAGTTACCCCTTCTTATTCTGCCATGCCAATAAATACTCAAGATTTAAGTCCAAAGTGATAATACCTCCAAGCTCCATCACTGTACTACTTTAATTTGTGGACATTATTCATACTAGTAAAGAACTAATAGAAGCTAAGGACTGGCTGTCAAATATTAACATACTCCAAGATGAAACATGTGGATAGACAAGCAACCCAACTGACGTGTATCAAGTAGATTATCTGAAAAGATTGAGCTGTTTTGCCAGTGGATGAAATGAACTCATGTAACAGTGTATCAGGAGTTGATTCATTTATAATTAACAGATTTACTTCCACAGTGTCACTTTTCTTGACAGCTGTATCAGGGGATCCCATCTCAGGTGATGGAAACTCATCTATGTATTAATTCAGAATTTCACTACACTCTAAGATTTAGATGAGGGTAGGTACAGATGTAGGTAGTGGACCATGTATTATACAGTGTATTTGCCTTGTGATGTATGCACCATGTTACATATTTTGATGGATGTCAGGTCAGTGTTTGTATCTAACATATATGATTTATGTATCTCTATGTACAAGACTGAAAGAACAATGTAGAAGTTAAAAATAACTTTGGATGAATTCAGTTTTTTCAGTATAGGCAGAAGTACAGTGTTTGTGCAGCCCAAACATATGGAGTGGATTGGATAAGAACTTCTGTCAAGCTGTATCTCAGCCTATTGGAAATTATTTTGTTTAAAGGAGCAATCATTCTCATTCTACAGTATTAAAGTTGTCAGTAGAACAGATGGGAACTTATTTCCCCATGTGGACATATGTCCCAAAGACAACTGGCTATGAGAGTGATGATAATTTTTACCATTGTTCGCCTTGCCTTGTGGAGATTCACTTTCACTTCTTGCTTAAGCCTGCCATACACACGCCGATGTGTGTAGGCAAACTAGTCCCGATATCTTTCCGGGAGGCTAACGTGATGACGTCATCACGTTAGCCTCCCGTTGCATTATGGGGCCCCTTCAATCGGCTGGGCACCCTTTGTGTGCCGGCCATAAGCTGCAATGAAGACGCCGCTTCATTGCAGCTTATGGCATCGGCTTTCATCGGCTCCCATCGGCCAGAGAAGATCAGACATGTCCGTTCTCTGGCCGGCCGAGAAGTGGGGCGACAGGGATCTGTCGCCCCATGTGGGCACATGCCGATTAGCGGCCGATTTTTAACTTGACCGACGGCGCGGGCATGCACCGCTTATCGGCATGTGTATGGCTAGCATTAATCTATAAAATATCCCAAATTAATGTCCATGAGTTTGTCATGGCTCTTAAGCAGAGTTTTGTTTAAAAAAACTGCCTGTTTTATAGACATTTTCTAGATAAATGTAGCAATAAGACAGATTTACTACAAGGTTACAACTTGAGTCATAAATGTCTCCCTCAGCTGATCTAAAGTTGCACTGTGAGAATGAAACCTGAACCTGACCACTTCTTATTTGTGTTCAACAACATTCACTCACCAAAAAAACCTAACTGGAATAATTGAGACTCAGACAGATTGGATTCTAACCTCCTGAGCGTTTCACCGAGGTCCAGATTCCTGTACCAAAAGCGTTACGCTGTTTATCATTGAAAAAAAAAAGTTGTAGGCCTGTAACTAACCAAAAACACAGGTCTAGTAGACATACTGAATATATAAAGTTTTAAACGCTTAAATATTTTTTAAAAATCACATTTAATGATCAAATAAAATATAAAAAACAAAAATCTGCTGAAACTAGAATTCATTTTTGAAATCAACCAATACTGACAATGCAGTCTGCTACACCGCGCAGGGAACAAAGCCGCGCGCTGGCACATTTGACAGTGGATTACCTACAGCTTGCCCGATGACGTCATCGCGCACCCGCCGGCACAATCCCGATCATCGGCATCTGAAGCTCAGCGGGGGACACGGAGAGAGAAGCTGTAAGCCTCTGGGCTGCCTGCAAGCCATCTGGCTGCAGGTTTCAGCACTAATCCTTTTCAGCAACTTTATTTAGCCCGAGATAACTTGGGCTAAACACCCAGAAGGTTAAATGTCCCGGCCGCCTTTTATTACCAACGTAACTAACAAAATATAATATAAAACAATCACTAAACAGACCATTATAGATGAAAATGAAGGTCACTTGAAGGCTGTTATCCTGCACCCTGTATCTGCAGTACCATAGGCCTCCAGCCGCACTTCACTGACTTGGAGACAATTACAATAAAATGCAGATACCACCCTACAGACACAGCAAATTCGCAATACCTTACAAAAAAATTCAATTGCGGCGGATCTCTCACACCCTTAACAAAGGGTGGAACTCAGTACGACGGTCCCTTCCAATTAACTCTTCGATAACCAGACCATCTTCAAGGACCTTACAACCCCACAGCTGCTGTGACAAGTTTTGAAACCACAAAACAAAGGATCTGTTTTATAAACCAAAGAAAAATTGATGGAGGGAGGGTGGGAAATTCATCTGACGCACACTTTGCTCCGACTGAAGTGTGGAGAATTCTCCTCCCATGATAAACTACTGGAGGACCCCTCCTAGCAACTGACCCAACCAATCCGGTAGAGTTGGAACAAGATACCATAATAACACAATCATATATATATATATATAATACAGAGAGAAATACTAAAACAAATTTAATTACTGATTATAAAAGTTTTTGGTTTTAAACATCTGCTCCTACTGTTTAGGTGCCAGTAAAGCAGAAATAAACACAAAATCTAAAACATACCCAGAAGGCAGGGATTTTTGGCAAAAGATATATGCTAAGTGTCTTCTGCTAGAAAATGTTTTTCCTCTTTCCTATTATAGTTTTTAATTTTGTGTGTATGCTTTACAGTGAAATCATTGTGCTGAACTAGCTGTTTATGTCCATTATCTGTAAGGTGCTATGGATTTGCCAAGCACTATACCGTTCAGTAAAGAGACATTATCAATGGCTAAGGAGGATATCTGGGAACTCCAAAGTAGCAGTGGCAGATGTGGTGGTAAAAGCCTGTAGACATGGATACCCTGCTATAACCAATACCTGTGCATTACTGCACTGTATCTGTTGGTATGGTGTCTATGAAACTGCATTCTGCAGAACTGTTCTGTACCTCAATGTGTTGAACTTTGTGCTGTGCCTACTACCTTGTAGGTCACTACTCAGTATTGGAGATCCGCAATGGAGAATAAAGAAAAACTTTTTCTGACAGCAGGAGGGTGTTTTTCCCACTGCAGAGGTGCAAGCGCAAGGACATTTTGGATATCTGTCCCCACTGCCCATGTGGCTGTAGGAAGTCAAGCCTGCACAGTCCCACGTGACTGTGACATCAGCGTCAGCGACTTTGTGATGGGTGATGAGGGAAGAGAGAGATGCTGCTCACCTCTTATCACCCAGCGGACAGCTGCATGGATGCACATTTCTCAGCACGGCAGCCGACAGCCCCCTCCCACCCCACATCAGATCTGTCCAGCAGATTACAGAGAGAGTGTCTCTGTAGGAGTTGGGGGGTGGGCTTAGTGTCAGCTGACGTGGTGAGAGCTGTGTTTTTCTGGAAGTGGCCACAGCTTGCCAATATCTAAGATGCTGGCACCAGGAATGAAAACAGGAGGAAGGTAAGTATGTAGAAGTTTTCCAGGATCTGAACGTCTGGCAGGTGAGTAATGTATCTATTTCATGTATGTTTTTTATTTTTAGTTTAAAACCAATTTGGTGATGTGGTGATGCTTGCTATGTAAGTTGATATGCAGTCCAACTGGGGAGTTCTTCATTCAGTGGAAGCTGGGAGTGCTGAATAGCCCTCAGAAGAATCCTATGGGTGGCAAACAGGCAACAACTGCATGTTTCAGTGGCAAAGAGGAACAGTGCCTGCATTACCCTGGACTGGAAAAGTGCACTCCTATTAAGTAAGGGTTCCATAATTAGTGATGGCCGAACTTCGGCAAGGCCTGTCCGCGAACAGGCGGATCAGACTTTTAAAGAAGTCTGCCTGTTCACAGGCAGATTCAGATTCCCCACCACTCGGCGGAGAATTTGAATCTGAAAAAACGTATGTGTTGTCAGTGATGTCACATCTGGTACCTGAAACGTATAGTTCCTGGTTACGATAGCCGGATGTGATGTCACTGACTAGAAGAGGCTTCATGCCTGGTCTTCTAGTGAACAGATTCTTCCTCCAGCGGGATCTCGCTGCTCCAGATCCTGCCGGAAGAATAAAGGAAGAATAAAGAGCTCCTTCTTGCTGCCGAACGGGGCGGGTAGAACACCCGTACTGCTGGCTGGCTAGAAAGAGGGCGAACATTCATGTTCGCGTCAGAACTGTCCACCTTGCGGGCAGTTCGGCCATCACTATCCATAATGTTCCCACATGCTAAACCTCCATTATACTATTATGTCTGTATGGTCTAACTGATGATCTGTTAATATTGATGAATTGATGTGGATAAAGGTCACTGCATGATTCTTTAATGATATCCATACCATTATCTTGAATCAATAGAATGACTAGGGAAGAGCTAAGCATGTCAGGGTGTTGTGCAACATTCATCAATAACAACACTTATAAAGAAATATTGGAAACATTGGAAATAAGTAGCCACAGCATTTACTAAATGTTTCTGCCCAAAGAAAACCCATAACAAAAGTAGAAAAGGTCCCTGACAGTGCCTACATAATGGGAAACTTTACCAACCAATTTTTATACCCTGTACTAGCCACCATATTTCTTAGTGGGTACCTTATTAAAACCACCTCGCTCACCACGGGGGAGGTAGTGAACCAAGGTGTGAGAGGTTTGAAATGTGCACAGATGTGCGGTTTATGTTTTTCAATATGCTGATGACTTGGGATTGATACTAGCCTGTCTAAATATTGTATCTTTGTTTTATATCCCCCGGCTCCCTTTCTTTTCTGTCCCCTTCCTCAATGTCTATTTCACTTTTTATACATGTGATTTTTTCATATTTTGTATGTTTGTGTTTTCAGGAAAATAATAAACATTGATTTAAAAAAAAAACCACCTCACTCTTTTAACTTCCATAAATCATCAAGGCATTAGTATTGAGCGTGAATATTCAAATTGCATATTTTTATTGTGAATATCGGCACTTTGAGATTTCACAAAGATCTTGAAAATACTGCTATATCTTCGTAAGTGTGAATAGAGCGATTGATCGTTCATGAATAATACAAAAAAAACTTCAAACGAGTTTGATGTCACTGTGACATTGCGATCACAATATGTGCATGTAAAAGTTCTGATATTCGCAAAAAGTAAACAGGAGATCTTGAAGTTGTCAAATATTTGAATATTGCCGATGCTGTTCATCACTACAAGGCATTAGCCTTTTGCCATTTCGAAATAACCGGCCTGATCCCATCTGCTATCGATTAGCCAAGTTGTCCAAAAATCACACTCTTAAGTGGTGTCAGGATAGGCTATGCTGTGACATAAAAGCAAAACTTTATTAACAAAGAACAATTAAAAACATGGCTTAAAAACCCTGCAAAACCTAATAACTAGTGATGAGCATCATAGACATCATATTCGTAAATTCAAATATTCGCAGTATGACCATGCATTGCGAAAATCTTCAAAATTAATGGTTACATGCTATGTTTATTTTCGCAATGTGAATATGATTTTTGCAAAACACATGGCCATACCACGAATATTCTAAATCGCAAATACCCGCTGACATATTATAAATATTCACGAATTCTCGAATTGCCTATATTTGTGAAAACAATATTCGACATTCGAATATTCAAGCTCAACACTACTAATAACGCAGGACACAGTGGAAACAAGCCTTAATCTGAGCTTAAACGACAAAGGATACTCTTAATAATGTCATGCTTTTAGGGTGTTGCTGTCCTGCATTCTGTTGTGACATTCATTGACATTGAATTAATGCATTAAGTGAGACCCCCACAAGGACCCTGCGTTAAAACCAAAGTGACGCTGGCCTTTGTTTTTATGGCCAAGTAGGCATTGTCCCTTTCACTTGAATGCGATGTGTCCTGTCTGCAAGTTTTTCCCTGAAACAAGCCCTTACCCCTTTTTTTGATATTTTACAGAAATGCAATGATCAATTTAAAAAAATCAAATAAAAAAAAAAGTATATTTACAAAGCCTTAACATGCATTCTGTTTGAATTCTATATCAGTTTAAGTTGTTCGATCAATTATTGTTCATTCATTGTTCTACCTGTAGTAGACCTTCTCCATGACCACCTTGTAGAAAGCATCAACCTTTTTTTTGTGGTGTTTTTGAATTCCAATTGAGTCCTAAAGGGAGAAAAGCAATTCTAGTGTATACAAAAGCCCATTGACAAACTCCATTACACAACATCCATTTAGAATACATACAGTAATTCAACAGCAGAAAGACTGAGATATCTCAGCTCTGATTTATGGCTACTGAAGCAAGATGTTTTTCCTTCCAGTTGTAAATGACCGAGCTCAGACTTTAATGTATATTAAAGTGACATGTTAATTCAGTGCATACAATACAAACAAACATGGCTTCTTCTAAATAACTCCTAATCGACTCCTGGTGCTTATCAGTCTTGCTGAAGGTGTGGGTGAGACTTTGCTATCTTTGACACCATCCATCCAACTGAAAACTGCACTTCTAATGCGCACTTTGTGCTCTGGAATAAATCATAGAGCAATGATGTTTAACACAATATCACAGGCACCCAGTGTGAGTCTGTGGCTAGCTCATGATAACAGATATGCATGAGATTTTGACAGAATTAATCCATCTCATTGCGGAGCCGGGCTGAAGAAATACAAATTGATGTCATTTGCCCTTTGCCAAACATAAGTCATTTAAAGGAATGTACTTTTCGTGGTTGCTGTCATTAAAGTTATTATTAAAGGAATTTCTAAATCACTTATACCAAATGCAGCATTGTATCAGCATGCCATCCACAGTCAACAAATGAATATTTATGTGCACAGTGTCACAAAATATTTATAGGGCTTGTGTATTTCAGAATTATTTAAGAACACTGGCTAAATTTGCCATTTTATTTAGATCTTTGTGTTCTTAGTAGCAAACCCATGCAGTCTATTTTGGTGTAATCGTGCTCTATAATAGAGTTTAGATTATGTATTGTTCTATATGGAGACCCTGTATTTGGGGTAACACTTGTCCAAAATCAGCAATTTGATGTTGAACAATCATATATAGATAGACTTTTATTGTGCTTACTTTAATAATGATTTGTCAAATTCCCTTTGATCCCTAATGTGTAAAGTTTAATGCAGTTGTCATGATTTTCCAATGGATTTTAGGGATGAGAGACATCTTTTGTTACAAAATTCTTTGCTGAATACCCTTCTTATAAAGATAAAAAAGGAGAATTAAGGAAGATAAGCTCTGAAATATGGACCAGTATTTGAAGAAATAAAACAAGGTGTCCACTGAGTTTTAACCTTTTGGTCTTATTTTTTTTCCCAAGTATGTTTAAATTCACATACTATTGAGTGACCCACTCTTGGAAGTCTGTTCCAGGTGTTCTCCAAAAAAGTCAAACTTTCTACAGTTACTTAAGTTGGTTTGAAACCCAATGTCTTTGATCAGCATTCATATTGAAAATACTGCCTTCCTGATCCGTATTTATAGACTTTCATTCATATATTTAAAGGTTTAGTGATATTCTATCTCTTATCTTACCCCAAAACTGTACACATCGTGGTTCCTTAGTATCTTCTGGTGTGGTTTATCCTACATACCCTTCACCTCTTTTGCTGCCCTCTGTAAACTTTCCAATTCCCACTTATTTGCTCATACTTTTATGGACATACAGTACTGCTATGGGTCAAGCAGACACAACTTAAAAGCTACAGATACCCAATTACACATATATGAGAATCAGCAATAAACAAAGTGATGTATTACTATATTTTTCACACTATAAGACACAAAGGATCATAAGACGCATTCGAGAGAAAACAAAATTAGTCAGTCAGTAATTGACATATGAAGTGACTATACATCACATCACATCACTTTATCTATACACTATCAATATCCATTCTCCCACTAACAAACTCATTGAGAGACACATTATTTTACAATATGATACTAACAACTTACCCATGAGCAGCTATTTACACATTGGAGGAGAAATTAGTCTGTGTCACATACTATCACATAGGTCTTTTTACTTGGCTGGAGGTAGTGGAACAAATTCCCAACCCTCCTGGGATGTAGATTTTTGCTCACAGAAGTGAAATAAAGTTAAAGTTAAATAAAAAAACAATTGTCCATAAGATGCATAGACACCCCCCCCCCCCCCCCCCCCCCCCCCCCATAGTCTGTAAAATATGTTAAGCCCCTGTGTGTGCCATTTAGTTGAGCTTGTTCCAGGAGGTTGTGCTAAGGAGGTAACATTACATTTTTTGGAGGTTAAGTGATGTATCTAAGCATACAGTCGTGATGAGGCAGGAAAGGTGTTACAGATTGAAACACTTTCTGCTACATAGTTTTCTCTTCTAGAATTCTGACTGATGGAAATACTGTTGGGATTTTCCACTCTGACTTTTGGATTTAGGAACTGGACTTCTGTGGTAATCATTTCTCCTTTGAGGGATCCTTGTAGAAATGAGTCCGGTTCTGGGTTAACATTCTAGAACTGTCTACAGGAGATATGGTAAGTGACTCAGAGTTGTGTTGAACGTAAATATTAGAAACACCAATTTCTATTGTGAATCTCAGCACTTCAAGATTTCAAGAAGATCTCCAATATACTGCTATATCTTTGTAATCGCAAATATATAACATTTTTTACATCTGTACTTGGAACTAGCGTTTATTGCGTTCCCACTATGTGCATGTACAAGTGCCGATAATCTAGTACAATCCTAACACAGTTATTTGTTTAAGGTCATCTTCAGAGGTGTTGACATCTTGGGATGAATGCACATGCGTTCACAATATAGGTATACCTGATATCTGTATAGACATATATAGACACATAGAGTATTAGGTTAGGTTCATAAAGCTGGTTGGAAATTGTCTATTTCCAGCTCCTTACCGACCATGAACTGTGAGTGTGGGTAACGAAGCAACATGCTGCCTCCCACCTAGTGCCCTAAGGAATTTGGGGAGAAAACAGGACCAGGACCAGGACCAGCAGCTTGCCAACCATCCACACTCCCCAAAACACGTGTACAGTTAGATCTCACCATAGGTTTATGCTAGGCTCCAGTTTTTACCTTGCACCTGCTTAATGCCATTTATATCATACGTGGCATACACCAAGGGCAGTTCCCATCTTTTGTGCATGGTGAAACCATAGGGTTGCAGAAAATCTAACCTTCATTGGTGTTTCACTCTCAGTCCATTCCTAGTAAGCATTAAATAAGAAGAAAACAACTGACAGGTAAAATTATGTGAATATGACATACCAACCGAATAATCAGTGATCATGTTATTGAGAAATGCACTACTGAGCGACTTAGGAGATCCTAATTGAACACTTAGCAGTTTGCTAGAGATTGGAAGGACTTTGGAATTATGCAAACTCTTATCTTTGCACGCTGAGAACAAAGCTTGCATCTGTTAATGAAATCTTCATACCTGAATACAAGAGGAATACAAGAGAGGAGGCAAAGGTTACATATCACAATAATAATGATGTCATATCTATGGAAATTGCACGAAGGTGTGGCAGAGAGGGACACACAAATTGAGGAGGCTATTTAGTGCGGTATAAAACCTCCGGACAGGTATTTTGTAAATGATACAGTAAAGTTCCAGATTTTAACAGGTATCACCAGATAAAAATGTTTATGTATTTGATGGCTACAAATATGATTTTTGGACAACTTCACAAGACTTCACAATGTTGGCTGATATGGGAGTTAGTACAAGCCCTGGATACTTGTATATTTACAGAAAATATAGAAAAGCATCTACAACTATGCAACACCAAAACACAGGTTTAATCATATGGAACTAAAATTATCATGTATATTCCAAAGACACCTAAGTAACTCCCATGGACACTCAACCGCAGGTTACATTTTTTAAAATATATTAATTAAAATATTAAAGTTAAAATAATCATGAAAACTGTGACTTCTTGTTAATACCCTGCTCTCCCCTCCTGCTGTTTGTCAACACATGACCTGATTGGCTCATTTTGCTACTATTTCTTTTTACACTCAAGCCCTGCTGTACCGAAACTGCACAGCTGATACAGGTATACATACCGCTGGCATTAGAAATGTACATTTACTGATGTATAAATGATCACAGAGCTGTCTTCATGTAATCCTTTTATATCTAGCAAATAGTGATGTCGCAAACTGTTCGCCAGAGAACTATCCGCGGCGATTATCACATGTTCGCATTCGCGCATTTTCGTGAACATATGGCGAGTTCGATCCGCCCACTATCTTTTAACATTGCAGAAACTTTGACCCCCGTGAGTCACAGTCAGCAGACATAATCC
>CM070035.1:52080599-52113362 GCA_036250615.1 Ptychadena robeensis | reverse complement strand
CTTTCTGTGGCTTTGCCAATAAGACAAGTTAGGAAAACATATCTACAATGAGTACAAAGCATACCTGTCAACCTTTCAGTTTTGGGCAGGAAAGTCACGTTTTTTCATGTGACGTTCCCGACCAAATCCAGATTTCAACAAATCCTGGATTTTCCTGGATTTTAGTCATTTAGCAGGGAAAGGGCGTTACTGTCCCTGATAATGCCCCACCCCACACACAATCAGCACAAGCAGGGTGGGACATTAACAGGGAGAGTAAAGCCCTTTTCCTGCATAATCAATCAAGAACTAAGCCCGATACGCCGGAATGCCAGATTTGGAAGAACCACATTCTGCGTACCGGAAGTGGCGTTGGTTACGTTACTACCTGTATTTCCCACGGGTATTTGTTTTTTTTGTTTTTTTAGTTGGCAGGTATGGTACAAAAACCTAAACTAACAATCGAGAAACCTACTCTTTGCCAATCAAGATGAGTGTTTGGCAAATGATTGTGATGGGCAAACATCGGCCACGTCCTTCGCGAACAGGCGGAACAGACTTTTAAAAAAGTCGGACACCCGTCTGTTCGCCGGGAACTTCAAATTCCCTGCCTGTTCGCTGGGAATTTTAATCGGAAAAACCTGATGTCACTTCCGGTACCTGGAATGCCTTGCAGACAGTTCGGTCATCACTACTATGATGGCACCTTTTAACCTCAAAAAAAGCTAACACAAAGCTCCAATAACCAATATGCCGTTTACTGACGTAAAAAACCCTCAACTGACTTAACATTTCTGGGACTTGGTAGGCATTAAAAACTGTGTCCAGAATTGGACATTTAATTTAAGGGCAGCATAGTGGAGTGACATTACATACATTGTAACAATTTTAAGGCCCCCATACACGCGTCGGATTCCGGCCGGATTCCGGGCCGATCGATTCCGGGCGCGTGCACGCGAAACGATCGTGCCGGAATCGTGTGCAACCCACCTTGTCCGATCGATAACGTCCGATCGTTCAGGGGCTCAGAATCGGATCCGACGGAGAACCAACATGTTGGTCTTTCTGATCCGATTCTGCACAGATCAGGGGGAGTTGCCATTTGTGAGGTGGACAACCAGACACGGAATCGTCCCGGAATCGTCCCGGAATCCGTTGGACAAGGTGGTATGCAGCGATCGGATTCTCTTAATTGGCCGATCGATCGCACCTGCGATTCCCGCCAGAATCGCCGGAATCGATCGGATAGGTGATCGAGCGGCCATGGAATCCGACTGTGTATGGCTGGCTTTAGAGTTACACCATTATGTAGATGATAAAAAAACATGGGTGTATTCACAGAAACACAAATTGTAACCAGCGCAGGTTCAATATGTATATATATTTAAAAGAATTATATGTGCTTTTATAAAGCTTACATATTAGTATACTATGTGCATTTTGCTAATTTGAGTTTGATCATGCAGTGAGCAATATCCTAGCATTGCATTTGCCATTTTATTTAAGACCTTGTCCCTTTTGATGTTTTGCATAGAACATAAAAAAGTCAGGAAAAGAAGCTTTTATTTTGAGCTTTAGGGATCTTAGCTGATTTAGTATGCAATTGACTTTCAATGTTTCCATTCCATCTTCTTCTTGTTATAAACCAAAACAATTTATTTGGTATATGTTTTCTTTTCATAAATGTGAGATTTTATTTTCTAACTGAACCAGTACAGTTTTGTCTATCTGCTTTTTTGAGTTTGATAAATAAGGCAGAGTAGACAGCAGAGTCTGCTCGTTGTACTGATAAGGCCTACAAAACAGCGCAATAATCTGAGCTTTTAATTCTGAGTGATATTACAAACATTGCCTGTGTGTTTTGAATATGGATGAGTAACCAAAGGGTTGCTGATATAAACAGTGTAATGCAAAATACGAGCAGAGTATGTAATAACAGTCGTTATGTTTGAATATCTCTCGTTTAGCAATCCAAATGGGGCACAGTCTCAGGAAAACAGATGGCCAGCGTTCACACTCGATGAACAACATTACCTTATGTTAGACACAGAAGACTCAAAGACAGATCGGAAAATGCGTGCCAAGCAGTGCAGATTCTGGAACAAATTTTATCCCAAAATCCTACAGATAACAGGTAAATAACCCTGAAAACTGAAATATTACAAATAAAGGGAAGTTTATCAAACCACCGTACCTTGAAGGAAAATAATGTTGTGATAGCAATTTCAATTTGAAACAATATTGTCTTATAAGAGATGCAACACAGTAGTATAGATCTGTTGCCTATAGACCTAATTTAGTAAAGTTAACTTTACGAGGGAATATACCTATAGCTATACAGTAGTATGGAGAACACAGTGGCAATAACAAAATGGAGTGGCCAGTTAGTATAAAGAGGGTTTATCACCACTTCCTTGTAAGGTATTCCCTGTAGCATTCATATGCATTTATATGTATAGATGGATTATAATCCAGGATGGAGGGGGTCACAGACCTGATGAGAAGGGTCACAGCCATGATTAATGCCACAGCAAAAATAGAGGGCTCAAGATATACAGGTTACAAGATAGAGACGACCTGACTAATGATAAAAAGGGTCAAAGTCAAAACTGAACTGGTCATAGGCCAAGATAGGAAAGTCACAGCAAAGGTTGAAGGTCGGTGTGTGCATGGAGTGATCACAATAAGAAGGCCTTGGTCACAGTTATAATAGAGGGGTCATAATTAAAATGGAGGGGTCATGGCTAGGTCATAGTCAACGCCATGGCCAGAATGTAGAGATCAGAGTCAGGATGAAAGGTTCACAGCTCACAGTCAAGATATACAGGATACAAGATGGAGAACACACACATAAGGGTCAACGTCAACATGCAAGTAGTGATAGGCCAAGGGTAGTGATCTGCAAAGATGGAGGGTCATTGTCGGGATGGAGTGGTCACAATGAGATTAAAGAGATTACATTCAGGATGGAAGGGTCACAGTCAGAAATGAGGATTCACTGTCAACTTCTGTCACTCCCTACTAGGGCATAGGGGGCAGACAGATCAGGCAGGATACAACCAGGATGGGTAAGACCTCACAGCAAAGCAAAGGGGGGTCATAGGCTAGATCCCAGCTGCCCAACCTGTGGCCCGGGGGATATCATCAAAAGGCTTTGATGATATCTATGAGGTACATAATCTTTGACGATGTATATGACAAAAAATGTGCATTACCACACTACAGTGTTCCCTAAAGCTTGAAGTATAATTTAAAACCTAAATAATGTATTCTTGCTTTACCTTTTATCATTGTTTAATTATAAAATGCTTATACAAGTCAGTATAGATTGAAAATGTTATGTGCGACCCTTTAGTGATACTGAGGGCCGCATCAACTTAGTTGGACACAATTGGGCTAGATGGAGGGGTCACAGTCAGAATACAGGCATCAAAGTCACAAGGAGTCAGGGTTGTCTGTCTCTCTGTGCGAAGGGGCAGAGTTCCAGATGCCAGCTCTCTTCTCTTACTGGTAGTGAGCAGTAGTTTCACCACTTCCAAATGTCTATATATTTAATAATTTGTCCCTATGTTGTGAGCTGATATGTAAACTGTTTTCGCATTGCTAACAAGCAGAAGTGTTCTTATCTACAGGATAGAGAAAGGTTTTGGTTATGCGTTACAAGATAATTATTTGTGCATTATATTTTGACTTATGACTTATGCTATTATGTATGTTGTTTTTTCATACTTAAGTTTTGTATCATTCCCCTCACAAGGGCAGTTTATTTTAATCAAAAGTGGAACGGAACACACTAATCTTACTTTATTAGCGACAGGCTAATTTCTATCCAGGATAGTCATTTCACATAGATTGATGAGGTCAGTGTTAATAAGATGCATGACTTATGATTTGATTTGTGTGACCTTATCACTAAGAAAGTAAACAGGTGGCAATAATACATCACACTGTGTCCTTCCACTGCCTTTCAGGATATGAATTCCACAGTGGGATTGGAGTGTTACATTGGACTGAATTTCTATGAAGCAATTAACCAGATCAATTATGTATGGAAACATATGTTTATTGATGTTTATGTTTCTATTGTCACAGGTGTTATTATCAAGGGTTCTTTTATTATATTACATTCCCATGGAGAGTTAGGTAGGCATAACTGGCCAAAGCCATTGCTGTGTTTATGCTATTTCTAAACTATATCCCCAGTAGTATTTTTCCGGAAGTTATGTTAATTAAGCAAGAAAACAAAAAGTATTTATATGGTGCTAGTAATATTGCGGCAAAGATACCCTGTAGATTCCTTCTTCTTCTAAAAAGGTGGTAGAAAAAAACCACAAGGGAAGGACAAAAAACAGTATGTTTTTACGTAGAAGCTCAAATTCAATAGTCAAATACAACATACAGATAGCAGTAAGCAATAATTTTTTGTCAAAATCTTTTTAATATTTCAAGAAATTCATTGGGCAACTTTTATATTACAGATATAGATCGGCACGAGCTGCATAACTGCAGCCTGTTGGCTCTCAATGCTTTCAGTTGTCTTCCCCTCTCTTCTGATTACACACAGCTCCCCATTAGTGATGGCCGAACATCAGCTGTGGCTGTTCGCGAACAGGCGAATCGAACTTCTGCAAATACCCGCTGCGAACATGCGAACGGCGAACCTCCATTAATTTCAATGGAGGGCTAACTTCTCAAACCTTCAGGTCATATTTGTAGCCAAAATACCATTAAAAAAAAAAGTCAAAAGGGTGCAACCACCGGGACAGTGCCATGCCAGAGGGGGGTCAATGGCTAAACTTCTCCCCCAAAATATGGATTTTTTAAAATGCTGTTGTCTTCAGGTCTAATGGCCGCAAATCACATCTAGATCACAGATTTTGCCAAAAGTTACCTGGCAGTACCTTCTGCAGAGCATCACATTTAGCCAGATCTCTCTGCAATGCATAATACAGCATACCCCACCCCCAGAGAAGGACTTTTGTGGCTCAGTAATGATGAACTACATGTAACAGAATACCTTAGCTATAGCTACAGATCACTGGATGGAGTATAATAGCAAAGTAGCTCAGCCATCCCTCAATCAGCAGCAGCTCTCCCTATCTATCTAGTACTGGAGACACAGGATAAATGTAAAAATGGCCGCTGGGGTGCATCTTTTATAAGGGAGGGGGTGTCCTCCAGGAGGGAAAGGAAGTGTTATAGGCTGTACTGTACCACCTGACAATAGGGTGTGGGGTCGCACTTTGTCTCCATGTTAAGGTATAGAGGGCGGGTCGAACATCAATAATGTTCGCCAGCATTGCGAACTGCGAACATGCTATGTTCGTCGCGAACTGTCCGCTGGGCGAACTTTTCGGCCATCACTACTCCCCATACTCTCTCCTATTCTATCTAAAGGCTGCCATACACGGGTCGGATTTGCACCGGATTCCGGCCCGATCGATTCCGGGCGCGTGCACGCGAAACGATCGGGCCAGAATCCCGTGCAGCCCACCTTGTCCGTCCGATCGGGTCCGACCGATCGGGGGCTCAGAATCGGATCCGCCAGAGAACCAACATGTTGGTCTTTCGGGTCCGATTCTGCCCAGATCAGCGGGAGTTGCATTCCGGGAGGTGATCAATCGGACACGGATCCGGCAGGACAAGGTGGTATGCAGCGATCGGATTCCTTAATTGGCCGATCGATCACACCTGAGGATCCCGGCGGAATCGCCGGAATCGATCGGATGGTGAATCGATCAGCCAGGGAATCCGTGCCGTGTATGGCTAGCTTAAAGAATAGTGTGTGTTTACATGGTTCATGTGTGTTTATGAGTTGAGTGTGTGTAATTCAGGTTAAATTGCCATGCCAGTACTTTGAGATAAATAAGTGGGTTTGGGTTTCAGTTTGGGCACTCGGTCTCTGAAAGGTTCGCCATCACTGATAGAGATAGTATATTGGGTTATATCTGAACACTTTTTGGTGTACATCAATAGATATAAATGATATATGATTTACAACAAGTCAGATTAAGGTATAAAAGGGTGTTAATAGCTTAATCTGGCCTGTATGTTGTTTACTAGAGATGGTCGAAATGAATAAAATTTGATTCTACTTAAATTTCGAGTTTCCCAAACGAATTGCGATTCGACTGCGAAATTTCGACTTTTAAGGAGTCAAAATTTCTAAAGTTGAAAATTCGCATAAGGTCAAAAATTCACATAAGGTGGAAAATTTGGATTTGCTGTATGAGCTTGAGCTATAATAGACGAATCAGTGTACATAAAAGCAGAGCTTTACAATCAGAGCTGAGATTTAAACCCAATTTATACACAAACTTGACATGTTAGAGCAAAACTTATTGTTTTAAAATGTTTCCCCAACCCTTCTCTCCATTTCAGCAATTTTTGTGAGGATACCATTTTTATGCAATAAGCTGACAAAGTTAGCTAGCACCATGCGAATTTTCGCCAATGCGAATTTTCACCAATGCAAATTTTCCACGGCACGGCAAATCAAAAGCAAAGTTCTTTTTTAAGTTGAAATTTCAGTCAAATTTCTCTATTCAGTCGATTTCATTCGAAATATCAGGCTGATTTTCAACTTTTTCGGCGAAAAGTCGAAATGACCCCATCAAAATTCGACTATGCGAAATTTCTACTTAAAAATTCGCACTGCAAATTTTTCGACCATCCCTATTGTTTACATTTCTTTGAGTGTTGGATATCTGCATCATCTGCCTTACATTGTGTTTCTATATGCCAGCTTTAGATCACAAGGAAAACATAGCAGTAGTAGTGTAGTGTAGTACTATACTACACAGTTGTTGGTAGATCTAACGGAAATTGTATGGATCGATCTTTAGGTGTATGGGGAGCTTAAATGAGACCTTGTAAAGGCATATAATTAAGTGAGTCCAGACTTCCCATTACCTACCTGTTGTAAGGAAAAAAATATATATTCAGTCTTTCATTTGAAACAACTGTGTGACACAACAAAGACAAAACTTGTTAAATATGACTGGATTGAACATTTAATTAAGAGTCATTAAATTTGAAAAATTGCATTAAGAGTACAACTTGTTACTTTATTGAGCAGTTCAATTCAAAATTCAGGAATCCATGTTGATCCATCAAGATTTAACTCAGAGCCTTTTAAAAGATTATTTTGTATTCTTTAGCTGGTTTATTGCATTTTGGACACAATCCTAGCACCCTGAATAAACGCACATAGCATCCTGCAGCCTGTTTTCTTAATGTATCTGTCAGATGGAATATTTCCCCATGCAAGACGGAATCTTCTAATCCCCAGGTCACAGTAGGGACACCAGGCTGTAGAAAAGCTTACAAGAGGATGTTTTTACAGTGCAGCAAATATATGATTAGGTCATGGGCTTGCTCATGAGGTTAAATAAGAGGGTAGGATATTTCTGCCCAGCAAGCTCCAGCTGATCTTCTAGTTTTTATTTGCAGAATAGAAGTATCATGTGTAGGTATTTTCAGATTTCGTTCTACACAACATATTATAAGCATTTCCATTTAGGTGTGTAAGATTCTGTTGATTTAGTACTTCTCATATTGAAATCCGTAGAGAAACTGAGAGATGTCAGATTAGAGTAACTTGTGCAGAAAGCTCAGAGGAATTTCAGAATGACAGCTGTTAAAGTCAGCCTACAAAATTCCAATATGTATGTCACCTATCACACATGCACTCTGTTGTGTAACATTCACACAGCAGATGTAAGGCAATTGTGCTTCTCATTGATCCTATATGAAAAGAAGGGACTTTCTTTATAATTTATGAAATGTTGAAGATACTGTGGCTCAGCTGTCTTCAGTACAACCAATACTAACTGGATATATTATTCCCAAACATGATAATCCATCCAAACCAAGTATACTTGTGCCACATCCCAATTCAAATAGGCAAAAAGAGGAAAAGCACCGCTTTCCAAAGATATCTCCCTAGACAGGGACATGGGGACTTTAAAGGCACAGATGTAAAGTATTCATTTATTCAATTATTAAAAGCAACTGCAAAGCAAGATATACAGTAATATGTCCATACAATGTTTGAATACAATATATATTGCATGACACGACGCGTTTCGCGGCAGTCCGCTTCTTCAGGGGTTTCACAGTGCAGTATACAGTATCTAGATAAGATTAAGATTAATGGATACACATCAACACAGTATAGTACAGCAGTCATAATATAGGTGTAAATCTTGTATGTACTCACTCAGGTGGAAATAAATGTATCATTGTTGTATCTAAATTGAATGGTTCCTAATCATCAAACAGTAAACATGGCAGCGGATAGTGTTTTGAAACAGGAGAACGGGAGGAAAAACGTCTGTCCTACCCAATTATAAAATCCAAATCTAATGGCAAATGCTGACAGGGGGAAAAACATACAAATTATTATCAGTTGGTTCAATATGTTCTGATAACTAATGCCTATATTGGTAAATGACTAATTATTACAGTAAGTATAAAAAGTATACTTACTGTAATAATTAGTCATTTACCAATATAGGAATATAGGAATAGGAACCATTCAATTTAGATACAACAATGATACATTTATTTCTAACTGAGTGAGTAGATACAAGATTTACACCTATATTATGACTGCTGTACTATACTGTGTTGATGTGTATCCATTAATCTTAATCTTTTCTAGATACTGTATACTGCACTGTGAAAACCCTGAAGAAGCGGACTGCCGCGAAACACGTCGGGTCGTGCGATATATATTGTATTGAAACATTGTATGGACATATTACTGTATAAATACCTGTATAACATCATAACTACACAATGTAAAAAAATGGAATATCTCACTTTGCAGTTGCTTTTAATAATTGACTAAAAGAATACTTTACATCTGTGCCTTTAAAGTCCCCATGTCCCTGTCTAGGGAGATATCTTTGGAAAGCGGTGCTTTTCCTCTTTTTGCCTGGATATATTATTCCCATGCAGAACATTGAAATTGTGTTAAATCCCAGTTCACCTTTTAAAGAAAAAGGGTTTTGTTGTACTGCAAGTGTTCCCAGAGGAGCAAAAGCACAATTAGAGCATTGGGCTGTACATAGGCAGGGGTCTCATCCTGTGTTAAGCCGGCCATAGATGTGTATATTCTCGTTAGATAATGTCTTCAGGCTGCACTCACCTTTCCGTCGATCGAACTGTGAATCTGTGACCCTGGTCCCTATCCAAAGTGTTCGCGATCAGCCAGAGAAAAACAGACATGTCCGTTCCCTGTTCGATCACTTTTTTTAACGATCACAGCACAGGGTGATAGATCGTGTGCAAATTGCCCGCAAAATCGTAGCGTTTATGGTCGGCTTAACAGATGGAAGCTAGGGGTACCAAGCTCATATTAGTGATGGCTAGAGATGGTCGAATTTTTCGACTTGCTAACTTTGTAAGATGGTTGCAAAGCCTCTGAAAATGTACATGTAGTTTTTGCATAAATGAAGTAAAAAAAAAAAAAAAGTCGAAATTCCGATTTTCAAAATTTGCACTTGACTTTGAACTTAATTTGTGCAAAAACTATTTGTGTTAGAGACATATTTTTGTTTTGTAGTATACCCCCAACCTTTCTCTACCTCTCCAGCAAGTTTGGTGATGATACCATGTTCAGGGGCTTTGTGATTAACACAAAATCGTCTAAATGGTCCAATTTAAAAAAAAAAATTCAACCATTTCTAGTGATGGCCGAACATTGGCCTTCTCTGTTCCCGAACAGGGGGATCAAACTTTTAGAAAAGTCTGACGTCCGCCTGTTCACAGGGAAATTCAAAGTCCGCCTCTTCGCTGGTAATTTGAATTGGGTAAAACAGTAAGTGATGTCAGTGACGTCACTTACGCTACATGGAACGCACAGTGCAGTTTACCATATAGTGATGTCACTTCCAGTAAATGGAACCCTAATTTTAGTGTTCTATGTGCTGGAAGTTACGTCACTGACTTTTCTTCCCACCTTGTGGACAGTTCATCCATCTCTACCTCATACCTGCTCATACCTGCTCAGCATACATTTAATAACTAGTGTTGAGCTTGAATATTAGATTTTCGAATATTTAGCTCGAATATCGCTATTTCGCCATTTGGCGAATATTCACGAATATATCATCGGATATCCGACGCGATCGCGATTTTTCGAGATTTTATTTTATCATCGTGATCCATTGCAATGAATGGGATCGCGATTATATAATCGCAATGCGATTTTTTAAAACGGAAATGACGGATATTCTCCCAGTCGAATATCCGAGCTCCATTGACTTGCATGCATTGCGCATATTGGATCGCAATTGCGAGTTTTAGATCGCAATTCATGTCGTAAGTGCGGATATTCGAGATTACGAATATGGAATCGAATATTATGGCGGATATTCGCGAAATTACGCGAATTCGAATATTGCCTAGTCGCTCATCACTATTAATAGCTTGCAACATGAAAAAATTATTCCCTAAATACTGGATTGTACTGAGAAACTAAAGATAACACAAGTGCTCTAGAACTATAAAAATTTACATTGACCAAAAATGCTTTTATATGCATTGCATATTTTAGACTATTATCAAATAATTCACAGGGGCTGAGTTCCAATTGGTTAACTCCTGAGCCCCAAACCATATTGCAAAATCACAAAAAAAAAATGGTGCAATATTTACAAAAGGGTATATTAACAAAATTAACCTTTCTTATGCACAATGTCAATATTTAGACAACTGGTACTCTTTACCCTCACCATAACACAACATCAATAACAAATATTCATGATATGATGATTTAATTTTATATAAGGGCAGGGCTCTCTGCCTATGGCTTATTTAAGTCACTATATTTTTTATATATTTTGTCTGTATTAGTAATTGTGTTATTTATGTAGTTTACTACTCCTGTACAGTTCATCCATGTTTGTTTTTACCTCGTATAGAGACAGAGAAGATGACAGCGCTACATAATTCAGCAATAAATCAATAATAAAAATAATAGCCTGGCCTTTATTGGAGCAGTTACTATGGCAACAGCTAGTTGTTACTAAGAGACAAGCTTTTCTTGGTATTACATCGCAAAAACTAGTCAAGTGAAGAGAGTTTTCATTTTTTTACAGCTTACAGCTCATAGAAGTCCTAAACCTGTGAAGTTTCTTATTAAAAAGTGTTTTCGATGTAGCTCAAAGTTTCCATGGTGGTATCACAGAGGATACTTCATGCATCCACCATTCTCGGCTGGGGCCACAGTTTTGGACCTCACCTTAAGTACTGGTTTATGAACTAGCTTTGCACAAGTACCAGGATAGAGTACAATAGATCAAGTTTGTACATGTTCATTGTCTTAACTACTATCATTTCTAATACAAAGTAATCTTCCATCTGCCATTCACACGGCTGTATCTAATTGCATGTTTAAGGGTCTTAAAAACACCAAGGCTCATAAGAAATTATGAGAGTATTTTAAAAGCACAAAATATGCTGTTTTTGTCATGCAATGCACTTTTTGGTTGTAATTTAATTGCTTAATAACGCATTATGGACTTTAAGGAAAGCTCTGAAAACACCGGTCAGCATTTAGCAAATCGCTTTTTAGGCGTTTTTTGAGCGGTAAATGCCCGGATGTTGACACATCACCTTGTTCATTTTTTTACATCTGTTTTTTATTTTGATTGGATTGGGTAAATGTTTTATAAATGTTTTATCCAATCCAAATCAAAAGAAAAGAAAACAAGTGTAAACGTATAAAAAAAAATAATAATTCTGTACCTCTAAAGCCGGCCATAGCGCTTCAATCTGTGGCCGATTTTGCGAATGATCACCATGCGCATTCGGGGTGATCGCTTGGTGATCAATCGCAAAATGAACGCGCCAACCTGGAGCAACCATTCGTACTCGCACAAAACTTTGATCAGCCAGAGAACAAACGTTTTTTTCTGGTCGATCGCCAGTATTTTGAATGGGGACAAGGGTTCCCATCCAAAGTATTGGTTGTCGAATCGTAAATGGTGTATTTCGAACGATTGACCATGGCATGATGATGTCATCATGCTGCGGCCGATTGCTCGATAAACGCCCGCCAAGCATAGCGTCTATGGCCTGTTTAACCTCCCTAGCGTTACGCCCAAAGCAAGTACTGGCGTAGTCTGATCGTGAAATAAACTGCGCCCGAAATCTGGAACTCAGTGAACCGCCAGGGAGGTTAACCTAAAACTGTTATGGAATGCTGTTTACTTTATTAAATAATGTTCCATACCAACATATAAGAATTAAGGACGCACACTCAAATTAGATGAAAACTTGTAAAATAGAGTCAAAAGAGTTTTTTTATGTACTCTTAAAGCTTAGAACAATATCCTTACTGTTAAAACATGGCATTTTAAGAATAACGTATTTTCATATCGAGTATGTCTGTATTTCAAGAAAACAAAGTCACTAACACCAATTCTTTTTCAATTAATGTAAACACATAGATTCAAAATTTTGATTAATACACTAGTTGTAATCTTTTTTTTCAGGAAATATTGATGAAGTAGAACGACAGTGGAAGGCTGAATTCCATCGCTGGAACAATTACATGATGGACTGGAAAAATCAATTTAATGATTACAGCAGTAAGAAGGAAAGCTGCACTGGTCTCTAATTAATAGCTTTACCCTTTAAAGAATTACCATATTATGATTAGTAGGTACAAACACAGTGGTAGCCATTTAAAGAGGTCCTGTTGCCAACCTATTCATCATTTCCACAAATATGTTTTCATGAGAATATATGTGTACTTAACATATTTTATGAGTGTTTTCCTTGTAAGAACCTCCCTTGTTTAGATATGCAAAGCCCCAAGGCTGCTGATGGGCACAACTTGTATATCATGATAGCATCCCCATCAGACTCAGAGCTGTCATTCAATTTATGATATATATATCTTCACTTATCCTTCAGCAGATACACACAAATATATTCAGGGAGGTTGGGGGACCATGGCTGGAGAGACAGTGATTTGACACTCCAAAAACCCCCTGGGCTATGAAATGCAAGAACATATGCCTATGGATATTATTAGGGTAAAAACCAGTCAAATGTTCTAGGTTGTTAAAAGTCAAAATCTTGGTTAATAAAGATGCATTATGGGACTTTTCTTGATGTTTCTGTGTTTTTATCCACATTTAGGTTGGTGGCAGGGATTATTCAAAATGTTTTTTTTTCTTGAAAAATATTTAATGTGAATACATATTTTTAATTTCTATGTGAGACTGGCTTATGTGTCTAAAAATGTGAGACAGAAAGAGACGGAACAGACAGAAGGCTGTAATTCATAAAAAAAAAAAAAAAGAAGAAATACAATGGTGTCAACTCCCATTGATTAGACAGTGAATGAGGAGCAATCAAGTGATAAATGGTTCCCTTTGCTCTCTCCTCTCCTTCTAATATGTGTGAAGGGCAGAAAAGAAAATATACCTCTCTACCTGGCTAATGCTACTGTATAGGGCACAGTAAAGGCACGGCAGGCTGATTTCACAATAGTTTCATATACAAAAGCTAGCTCAAAGTAGAAATGTGTACGGATAAACCAGCCCATTCTTTCATCTGCTGTTCAGGAATCTGCCCTGTGTGTTTTGAACATGGTAGCAGTGCATCCTCAATTGATCGGCACTCCCATACAATAAAAACACCTTTTATATTTATACATTTAAAAGCACTGGCCAGCGATTACAGAACCATCGTGTTGATCTATTTTCTAGGTAATGATATTGCATGACAAATTACACGTCATGGATTCCTAATCAGAAGATGTTGTATTGAACGTAAAAATAGAGAAATACAAAGCTGTGTTAATATGTAATAAAATATGTACTTTCAGCCAAATCCTTTATTTTTGTTTGATTGGGGAAGTATAAGAACCTTGTTAGGCTTCCCAGAGTTTTTTTTAAGATATTTCCATTTAGTAAATAGAGGGTACTAGTTATTCCCTATTCTATAGGAACAATAGTTTATTTCTATGTGTTGCTATTGAAAATGCTATTAGTAACCATTATCACAGTATAGTAACTACATCAAACAACTACATTAATCATATATATAAAACCATGGGGTAAATTAAACGCGTCCCATTGTTCCTATTGAGCCCCCCAGTATCTGTAAGCAGGAAGTGATCTCTTCTCCCCCACCAGGAAGTGAGGTCCTCCTGGATAGCACATGGCCCTGAGAGAGCCAGCCTTGTAAACCTCTCTCAATGTGAGTATCTTGTCTGTTGCTTTGTCTCATTTTGTTCCATTTGTTTTACCTTATCCTTTTCCACATTTTTGAACCATCTGTTGTACTAGGTTGTGCGCCTCTGTCCTTGTTCTTATTTGTCTGTTATTGGGGCCCACACTCCTCCATTTTGAGAGCTGCACACCTACACACAACTTAAACACCCATCCCTCATTCTGACTCCATTTTGCTCTGTGATCCTTGCTCAGGCCCCACACACCAACTGAGGGCCTTTCTGGCCACTGACATCACTATAGCTGTGTTATCACTGCTAAAGGTTGTGCGCAACTACCCATTATCTTTCTTAAATTATAATGTTTATTTTACCAATTTATCCAAAACTTGGACATATCTTGCAAAAAGTTTTAATCTGCCTAGAATCATATTTCATATATTGGGACTTACATATATACTATACATGCCTACTCCACTGTTTTTTGGTTTTATATATTTGTAGATTCTCCTGTGTTTTCCTGTACTCTGAGAGCCTTTAAGCTGGCCACACATGGGTAGATTAACGTGAAATTGACCGGCGATCAATTATAGCGTGGTGACGTCACCACGCTGTGATTGATCATGGGTCAATCGTATGGTTATCAATGTGCACCACATGGGTAATTATTAGCGGTCCCATTTAATGTAATGGATTTCAAAGAAGGTTTTTCAACATGGATCCTGCTTGAAGGAACCGCGGATGGCTCAGATGAAGAAACAGATTAATGGAACATCGGGAGCCGTGAGCTAGCATCGAGCCATGTGTGGCTAGCTTTAACCTCTGATAAAATGTCAGACGCATCAACATGTGTTGTGTTTAGTTAGTAATACCTGACTGACAGAAGTGTAAGATGTAACAAAACTACATGGTAAAACACAAATGGATAAGATAATATAAATAACCCCCATGCACTTATATAATAACACATTAGCTATGTATGATGTTCTGTTGAAAAAATTTTTTACTTATAGTAAATCAAAACTGTAGAATTACTTTAAAGTGACCCTACAAGAAAGAAAATGTCCAGAAGAAGTAGATATTTATAAAAATCTAAAGGGCATGAAGAAATGCATGACCTGGAAAAGACTGAGATTCCTCACATGTAACAAATGCAAATAAAGCACAAACACCCTTTATTACATTGTAAATGAGTGTAGGGCCCAGCTTTAATAAGACAAATGTCAACTCAACCTAACAAACATTACTTAATATTCTACTTAAAACAAATATGTAATTATAAAATCACAGAACAAATTGGGTTTCCTGACAGTGTCACCTGTAAACAATTATATAACAAACTAGACCAGCCAAACATAAAACCAGCCTTGTCTATACACCCAACATTGAATACTATCCCATAGGACTTTAGCCCTCTAAACAAAATCAATAGGCTGTGATTGTTGTAGTCCTTCAACACATCACAATTATTACCAAAATTATCCTTCTAACTTATGTGACACTGGTGAGGACCTGCCACCAGATGTCACAAAGAAATTGATAATTACTACAGAAATCAATCAACAGGTACAAAAAGCAAATAAATGTGAAATTTGAGGAAGGGAGGGTGGGAGGTACTGTCGTCCATTCTCAAAATGACACCCTGCCATGTGACGGTTTTCCCTGATATGCCTCTATCCCCACGCTGGCTTTGCTCACCACCCATTGTCCAGAAATACCACTCTTCTTACTCTCATCTCCCCTCCACCCACTGTCAAACACCCCTTGACCTACACTTAGCTCAGCTTGGGGTGTACAAGAATGACTTGATTTTTAAGGTCCATAACTGTGCTAAGGGGTTCCTCCTGTCAACCTTTAAGGTTCTCATGTGTTCTGTGAAAAGAGGACATCAGGAAACCCCTAGGCACAGCAAGGTCACAGCAAGCTCATGCTTCCAGGAATGTCAATTTCTCAGCAAATTTCAGAGAATGGTTGTCCTTGACTAGACCAATGTTTAGTAGATAAGGTATTTATTCTCTTTTTGCAGGTAGTCATTTTATGACATTTATTTAGCTTTAAGTGCAGTAAAACATGGATGAATGTACAATTGTAAAACTGAACACCACCAAAAAATATTGTTGTTAGAATATTATCAAATCTTTGTGAGAATATTAACACATTTGCTTATTTTTGTTATTTTAGTCTTGAAATAACTGCCAAAATGTTGTTAAGAAGCTTTGTGTTATTGTAGTTAACCCATACTTTGATACTAATAAGGCAATTTTTGATTTTAATATGTGCACATAGATTGTTCCAAACTGAAACAGCCAAACTTATAAAAATCAGTAGGGCAGAGTGATACAACTAGAGGCAGCTGCTAACGCTTTGGCATATAGTCACACATGTACAGACACATACTTTACATTACCTCACATACCTTTGTATTTCATAGTTTTAGATCACGTTGACAGCACATATAAATATGGACAAAATATTGTTGATATTGTTGATGATGTCTTTGTTAAAAAAGCAAATGTGAAATCATCAGATGTTGTTGTTTTGTATTTCATTTTTAAATGCATATGAATAAAATGCGGTGTTCTGTTTACCATGACTGTGTAAAAATTATTATTCAAATCTATGAGGATCATACTACATAGGAACTAGAACATGAAAGTTAAATACTATTTCTTTGAGGCTAGATTATTACATGTAATAGGGTAGGAAAAATGAGAGGATGGTCCACTTTTCAGACATGCCAACTGGAATAAGGTAAAAAAACTGGAAAAATATATAGTTAATATACACATTACATAAATCTTTTTTTATGGTATGTTGTGTAATTTACAAACCAAACCTCATTTTTAATGCTGCATGCTGCCAGATGTATTATTTTTTTTATAGGTTGAAAGTTGATGATGATGCAGAATTTGGGTCTGGTTGTTGTAAGTCACTGTAGTATCTGAAATACACAAGTATACATGAAAAACTTTTATTTGAATTCCCTCCATGTATTTTATATGCAAGCAGGTATTTGCAAAGATGTCAGCAAATGAGCAGATAGAAGCTACATTAAGGATGCTGACCTTGCCATCGCTGTTTACAAGTGTTTTATGTCTTTTAACTTAAATTAGGTCCTTTGAACTAATTGAATTTTCACTTTTCAGGATTCGATCTAAAAACCCTTTTCTCACAGCTGAGAAGAATATGAGTTTGTATTCACATAGCAGTAGGTGCATACTCGTGGGTCTTTTGAACTAGGAATACCAAGTCATATATTCAGTCTGCGAACCTCTACTCTGGCTGGCACCAAACTTGTCAAATCAAGTCTTTCCACACCTGCCTTTGTAAACAGATGTACAGGAGTCATTCTAAAACTAAAAAAGGTTCCAAGGTTGAAAAAGGACAGTGTCATTGTATGGTGCAGCAATACTAAACTTCATTGGAAACCTTGATTATTTGGAGGAGTATCCAAATACTTTTTTTCCATAGCATACCAGCTAAGCAAGACCAAAAGCTGAACTGCAAGCTTATTATTACATTAATTCAAAATAGACCCACACTCTCCATACACTTCTTCTTGGGCAGGGTCATATAGACTTCCTCTTGGGCAGGGATAATTACATATGCGTCTCACCACTGCAGGAACCATCGATTGACCAGTCTCTGCTCCTTCATCAATGTCAAGAAAAAATATGGAGGTCCCATGCATGGATAACAAGTCCAAATATCTTCATTTGTATTCAAAGCATTATCAAGTACATAGGTACAATGACCATCCTGTGTTAACTTCCTATCTTACACAGTTTACTGAATAACGTAAGCTTATTTTATATGATATTTTATAAATCATCCTGCTGCCAGAGGTAATTACTTATTTATTTCAGTGGAAAAAGAAACATTTATTTACTGACCTGAACCTCCACTCCCCCTCTGGTGACCAATATTATTTCCTTTTCGATAAATCATGTGCATTAAAACACACACTGGACATCTGTTGTGGAATTTATGGGTAAGTTCTGTTTTAAATAATGGAACACCATATCTAGTGATGGCCAAACATCTAGATAGGAAAAGTCCTATGTCTGTTTGTTCGCGGCGAACTGCTAACAGTAACGCATCTTTGTCCCTAGACTAAATGATCTTGACAAACACCGGCGGTGTGGGTTATCCTCCACTGGCTGGATATTTTTTAGATCCTTGCATGGCTGATCAGGCTGGCAGAAGAATACCCACACCGCCCTCACCAACAGCGAGTGGGGAGCCATGCAGGGATTTATAATAATTTACTTAACAGACACTGGAGGTGTGGATATTCTTCGCCGGCCAGATCTTTTTTAGATCCTTGCGCAGCTGATCCTGCTGGCAGAAGAATACCCCCACTTCTCACCAACGAAGGGGGGGGGGGGGGTTGAATACCCGTACTGTTTGCCGGTGAGAATAAAATTGAACATGCAGTATTGGCTGCGGAGGCCATTTCTAACCATATCTGATAAAGAATGGTTATGGTATATTGCATGAATATTTACCAGAGATAAGTAAATCACAAAGGTTTTCACAAATTATTATTTCTGCATTTAATGTAATCCATGCTGATTTTTTTTTTCATTCTTTATTTAACCTTTTTCAAATAAAATAATACAAAGTGTAACACATCCAATACATTTTCAAATGGCACATTGATACCAGAGGAGACTTACCAGAAACAGCAGGATTATCTCTTAGGTCAAGGTCTGTTATAGAGCTAATAGATGATGTCTCTGACAGCGGTCCACAACCTTCGGATCATCGGGGCATTCCAAAAATATGTGAAGGTAAGTACCTTTACAGTGCATGCTGCATTTTTTGTTGTATGGAAAAAATTTTTTTTAAACACATTCTCTAGATAGCCTAATACATTGAATATTAATGAAGTCTGAGTTAAAGAATCATTACATATACAGAATACTGTATATGCAATAGATCATATCATGTTTATGGATCATACATTTTGTTAATGACACAGAATCCTGTTTACTGTCAGACTTTGTTCATTTAAAAAGCTCTTTGTTTTTTTGTTAATTATGATGCATCTCATCTGCAGTGGGCAACAAAATAACATTAATTGGTTTAATAAAGAAAATCGAATGGCAAAGAGTATTTTGTCTTCTAATAGGTCAACCGTATTAGTAACAGTTAATATTATTTGATTACAAAGAAGATAAATAATGTTTGTGAATTCATTATTCTCATTAAAACCTGTAACTGGTTTAACAACATTAGCTTAAATAACAACACAGCTGCATATTGATCTATCACCAGCCTGAGCGTGAAAAGAAAAAAAAAAGGTTGAAAATCTGCCACAGACACACTATTTGCACCTTTTTTATGTTATCTAAAGTGTACTTATATCATTCGTCCACACATTTGAATATGTTTGATCACTGTTGACACTTTAAGCTTGTTAAATTTGCCAGCCTCCATCTAGAAAGCAATATACATCAGCAATATGAGCTGCATGTTGCAGCAAGGAAAGCCGTAGGTTAGGTATGTAGTTAAATAATAGGTTTGAAATTACACACCCGTTTGGTTTATTATTTAATTATCTTACATGGATTATAGGTTAATATTTTCTAACGGTCCAAGGGTGTGGCTGCATGTCCCATGACATAATGACCTTATGTACCCAAACATCCAGGAAAGGACAGTAATGCATTGGACATCAGTTTTTTAGGATTCTAAAGCCTGGCAAGTGAAAGAGTTGGGTGGTCAAAAAAGCACAAATGCTCAATTTAATTAGGTAACCTCATTCTGAAATGAATATTTTTTTTCAAGTATAAATACATACTGTTTTGAAATCTATCATACAAAATAAGTATTATTTAGTATTTATTATAAGTACAAAATAAGCGGTTAAGATGAACCCAGCTTGTTCACTCTGGACGTGCAAAAAGTGCACGAACCCAGTTCGTCTGCCACTATGGGGTGCCCCGCATCATTGGCTTACCTGATCCGGCGTTCGCGGTGGCTTCAGTCCACTGCTGCAGGCTTCCAGAGGGGAGAAGATCCCTCTCCACCACCCCCCCTCCCCTGTGTCACGTCATTACATCCATGACAAAGTGATCCGTGGCGCGATTTTTAACTTTTAACCACTCTGAACACAGTTTCTATTTAAAAACTTTCAGAGTGGTTGGATTGTGAAAGTTTGCTCTTAGATTGGAGCAGAGTCCTCTCCTCCCCAGCTGGTGTCACATCACTACTTCCTGGACTCTGTGGGGGGGGACTCTTCTCCGATCTCAGAAGAAACAGTAAGTTTTCACAATTGAATCACTCTGATCACAGTTTCTAAATAGAGAACTGTGGTCAGAGTGATTCAAGAATGGAAACTTACTGTTTTTCTTCTGAGATCGAAGTCCAGGAAGTAGTGCTGTGACACACCGGCCAGGGAGAAGAGGAGGACTTCTAAATAGTAAACTTTGTTCAGAGTTGATAAACTGTTAAAACCTACTGGTTCCTTCCATAGAACTGTGCTGTTAAATAAGTTTCCCCTTTCAAGGACTTTTCAAAATAACATGGTTCATAGACAGTTTACCTGCTCCATTGTTTGTCCTGGTTGCTCATATTAAACCTGCTTCAGGATCTTGCTTTCTAATTGGATTCAAAAATTTTCTTGAGCACTCCAACTGACTTTTCCATTTTAACCTACAAGGATAAGGGCCTCAATGCTGAGGGTGCCAAGCTCTGGGTTCACTGGCCAGTGAGGGGTGGAACTGTATTTAGCTGTTGTTTGGGTTCTGCAGTTTACTAATATTACCTTCCAAGTATTTTTCTCACTGTTTTATTTTATATTGTGAACTCACTCCATTGTGGAAGTCCCAAATGAATCTGTTCTTTGTTCAAATTTCCACTGTTTAATGTGTTGGGCCAGACCAGGTGTGTGTGTCACCCAAGTACCTGCGGGTGATTTTGCTACAGACAGCATGGTCCATCCCTGTACACTGTGTTGGAACATGCAATTCATTCACTTTATAGGCAAATGGCTTTGTCTTTTACCTTTTTCTCCGAAAATTTTCTCTTCAAAACTATGTTGTCTGCCTTATAGAGGGAAAAATATGGTAATTTATGGTAGTTTATTTGGGAGTAAAATGCAAAGCCCCTGAACAAGAATTCCTGTATCTCCAGGAATTCTGTATCTCCAGAATTCCTGGAGATACAGGGAAGGGTTGTGGGAACATTGCAAGTAAAATTGTCTAGCATATGTAATTTGTGCAAAAACAACCTAATCTAGAGCAATACTTTTATTTCAGTGTTAGCACCACAACCCTTCTCTATGAATTTTGGTATGATACCATGTTCAGAGACTTTGCAATGAACTCAAGTCAGTTAGTAAAAAAACAACAACCTGGTTAGAGTAGGTTGGGAAGCAATAACTGTGCCTCTCTTAACCATCAATAAGAACATAGTGTGCTCTATGGGAAGATCTCTACAACTGTGAGTTGTTGAATTATTTTACAATTGAGACTGTTATCTTATTGCTCCAGTCATCCAGGGACAGTAGTGAGATAGTTAGACCCTCAGCAGAGTGTTTTGTTTCTTTATTTTATTCTCTGTTGGCAACCTTTGCAATAAAGATACAGGCAGGAACCAGGAAGACTGCTGGCTTTGATATCAACTATGCTTGCACCCTGTTGCTATGTCTGATACCACAAAAGGTATTGACAATGAACTAGTAATCTTTATCTGACTATAGAACACCAGCCCTCAAAGCTTTAAAACTTAATTTCTATCATCTTACAATACAGACAAAACAATTCTCAAAAATCCTCACATGTTCTTGCCCACTATTAAAACGTCCCAATTAATTTCTGTATTCACAACCTAAAAAATACTGCTGGTTATTCTAATAGGGTTTGAGCTCTTTTCGCAAAGTGTATTTTTCAATATTCACACCTTTACTTAACCCTTATTGAATCTACCAGCATTGTATGTTTAAGTAAGATTTAAAAAGTAGATATAAATAACACAGAATCTTATTAACTGCCTTCTATGAAGTTGTATTTTCATGCAGTTATTATACTGTATGGGGGCATCAATGTTGTAACTGTAGTTCCACCATTTATGGGTTAGCTGAATTATTAAAAATGTAAGTGAACTGACAAAATGCTCATTTCTGTTCCCTCATCCGCATCACCTTCCACTGTTAGCTCAGTGGAGTTCTTTAACATTATATATACAAATATTCGTTCACATAATGACAAGTTACAGTATGAGCCTGGGTATTATTCTCTATATCCATCCATAAATCTCCATTCTTCTCTTGGGGCATCCCTATAATCTTTGCCTGCAGGCTTTATTTTCCCTGCCATGATATGAAAAGGGTGGGTGGGGACATCTCACATACTATGGCTTTTGTGCACAGAGATGAACACAAAAGACCAGATAAAATTGAAAGGTTAGGGCATGTATCCTTATTTCAGATATTTAACAGTGATGCTTAAATCCACTTTGTTAAAGAATCAATGGTTTACTGTCATTCCAGTCTGAGGATTTAAAATAAGCATTTGAAGCGACTAAGAGATTTTTAAGATACCAAGGCTTAATCTATCTACAATAAACTATTGGTGTCTTCTGTGTAAAGGTCACAAAAAATCAGAATATTCTCTGTTATTGTTTTTCTCACCAGCATTTCTTCCTGCATACCAAATACTTTGATAGGAAATTCTGCAAACTAGATAGGAAAATTGACTTTTAAAATGTCAATAGAGACAGCAGCCTTATTATTATTATATGCACACGGGTATCAGTCCGAAGTAAATAAATTTACTCTCACAATACATGTACAGTGGACCCTTGACTTGATTGGTTCTCAAGGACTGGTTGTGAATTTTTTGAAAAGTGAATTTTGTTGTAAGTCAAGACCATTCTTCCCATAAGAAATAATGAAAATGCCATAATGCATTTTAACATCCCACATCACCCCATACCTAATATTTTCATAATGTACCATAAAACACATACATAAAAGTGTTGTATAGTATGCATAGTTTACCAGAAACACTAATAATATTCCTGGTGTTCGCACCAAAAAGTGATGAAGCCGAGCCTACCTGAAAAATTAGCAGAACCGTCCAGAAACAAAAAATCACCATTTAAGGTGACATATTTGGCTGTCATGAAGAGAGGATGAAATGGTTGTTATTAGGAAGGTGCCTTCCATAAGAATATGAGGAATCTTATAGACATTTGTAGATTGTCAAGATGGTCCATTTTGACGTGCTGTGCATTCTAGTAAAATCAGGTCATATGAATGTCCCACACAAGAGGAAACATGTTTTGCCCTTGCCCATAATTCTGGTTATAAGTTAAAACTAAAATTTGGGTTGTAACTAACAAGTTGAGTTTGAGTCTTGTTCTTGGTCTTTGGTTGTAAGGCTAGTCTTGGTTTTAGGTTAAGATAGTTGTAACTCAAGGGTCCACTGCATTAACTAGGCAGAGTACCTTATATACTGAAATATAAGCCAATAAGCCAATAACCCGATAAACTTACATATTCAAGTCTAGAAATGAAAATTTTGAAATGTCGTGGGCTGACTTTGTGAGCTGCAAAGCCCCTTTCCACCAAATTATTTTTGCTTGTATTTGTTCCAGCAGTAGCTGCATATCATTGCACTGGACCAACTTCCTAAAGATGGCAAGAGATGCCTGCATAATGTGTTGCCATGGGTACATTTGCTCACCAACAGGGGCATTTATAACACATCGTCACAGTGCAGTTGGCAAAGTGGTCTTATAACAAGAATCAATGGAACAAGGATCTTCATGGCCGGGTAACTAGGTATTCTAATACTGGAAATATTGCCACATTAAAGCTTGAGATTTTAGTTAGACTACTTTGAGTGGGAAGAGCTGATTGTAGCAGAAAATCTATAAATGCTTAAGCCTTTAAGTGTACAGTAACAAATGTGGGGAAAGGAAGTACATAGAAAAAGTTCATATTTACTTAATAATTTATATTTTATTAATAATTTATAAAAAACATATAATATGTTTATGCAAAGCACCACATGTCAATAGATTTCAACATGTGCGTGCTCAAGTACACTGGGAACCTCCCGCTATATACTTAAAACACACATTAACTCACCTGATGTAATTTGTTTTACAAAATCAAAAAGCAAAATCAAAGTAAAAAAACAATGCTGCCAAGTCAAAATGTCTCTATACACAGGGGTGCACAAAAGTGCTACTCTGGTACTCAAAAGCGGCCAAAAACAAGCTATGTGTACCTGCATTATTGATACAAAGCTCATATGCGTACTAATAACTCTGTGTCTGGGAGGCCGCAGCTAAAAGTTAAATGTATACAATTTATGTCACTTGGATAACCGCAGGGAAATATGAATAACTATGATAGGTTACAGTTAGGGGTGTGAAAGTGTAAAATTAATAATCCAGAAAAAGTTTGGACTTCTAAAGGTGTTGGAGATCTAAAGTCAGAGAAGGCATATGTAAGGGTAAAAGAGACAGCTGGAATGGGACTATGAAAGGTTGACATTTGGATTACAGGTAGTCTCAGGAGTTAGTTACTAACCCAGAAAATGTCAAGGTTGCACTACTGAGATATGAGATCTGGGGGTCCAAACGTGTTGTACTGTGAGAGTTACATTTGACCCAAAGCCAACTGGTGACCTGTGGATGGAGACAACTAATCGGATGCTATATAAGGAACAGGGAAGGTCCATCTGCAGCAGAATCTACCATGCAGGAGGCTGACGCAGAGGACAGTGAAGGAGACAGTGAGGAAGACCACCCTACATATGGGGTGAGTAGCAAATACCATTTCCTAGTACTCATCTGAGTAGCTCACTAAAAAAGTTATGTGCACTGCCGTCTACACAAGTCTATGTGACTGCTCTCCTTACCATCGAAAACATATATATAACCTCCCCCCAAGTGGCTGTCAGTATCATATGAGCTATTAACGCTTGCAAGTGTGGAATAAACATGGCAACTCCCACAGTTGAGAGCGGAACAGGTAGGTATAATGTTTAAGGTTTCTGGGGCGAGTTTAAACCAGACAGCAAGTAAAAATGTAGTGCAACTTGCTTATTTGAATTTAGGTGCATAGAGACACAAATAATGTGCCAGATAAAGAAGGAAAATAAAAGAACCACCAATCCTTGTGCAGAAGATCCCCACTTCTACACATTTAGATTTGTATTTATCTAAACATTACATATGTACACATATTCATTATTACTAAAGAAAAAAACTAAATGAGTGGTCTTCCACGTATGTTAGAGAGAAAGGAATGGGTTAACGTAGCCGGCTGCAAGGTAGGCGGAGGCGAGCTTGACCCGGTGGGCTGGAAGAAGAGGAATACATAGTAGAGGGGGCGGGGCGGCTGAGGGGCGGGACCAGAGGCTTGAAGAGGAGGCGGCAGCAGGAAGGAGGCAGCCATTTTGGTCCAGCTTCGGAAGAGGTGAGTATGGGATCGCCGCTGGAGACACTCCTTGCTCAAATCCGGGCCTCCGCTGCCACCAATGGAGAGGAGTGGGTGCGGGCGCAGATCCCAGGCCAGACATCACACCTCTCCTCTGGGCACATCTGCGGTCCCCCCAGGGCAGGGCAGCCCGGCGGGCCGCTCCACTGGGTCAGGGCCTACTCAGGCGTTTTCGCGGGCTACGCGGCGGGGGCGGGGCTCTGCCTCCCGCAGGCTCATGATCAGGACATGGGGGCCTTCCCATCCCTGGATATGGGGGGGCGCGCTGACATGACTGTAGTACCCCCTGCTGCGCCAGCGCGACAGGGGGGGAGCAGGAGAAGCCAGGCACGCACTCCAGCCAGGGCTGCCAGGAGTCATCTGGTGGCTAGTGAGGGGGAGCTGGGGCAGGCCGCTGACAGGGGCCCAGCTGCACTGGGGCATACTGCTCTGACTCTTCATGGAGGGTATGGCCCGGTGTGTACTAACCCCCTTCCCCCCCTCCCTTGGTAGTGTTTGATAGTGGTATAGTGGAGGATAGTCTGCCTCCCAGTGCTGCCCGAGGGGATGGGGACACCGATAGTGAGGATGAGGGGTCCATTGTCCCGCCCACCCCTTCCCAGCCATTTCCTGCGTCGTGGGACGCTTCCCGTCCGGATCAGAGGGGCCACGCAGACCACCAGTCTCACCGGAGTGCCGCTCGGGGGGTGCCGAGGTTCCGCAAACGCGGGACCACCACTTCCGTTAACTCAGCCTACACCAGGACGCAAGGTGTGGCTTCTTTGCTTCTGCCCCCACAGGTTCTGCAGGATCCGAGCCTCGAGGAGATGGAGTTCCAGGAGTGGTCAGAACCGCAGGAGGACCCCGAGGAGCTGCCGGTTGCTGCTCAGTCCAGGAGGAGGGCGTCGCGGAATGGTGAGCTAGGCAGCCTTATGGCTGGCTCTGCACCTGCACCCACACATCACAGGGGGCCAGGGGTGGCAATGCCGGGCACCCGCAGCACACATTACACATCACCAATAGGGGTACAGCTTGGATCCAATCGTGGGCGGGGGTCGGTTTTTGACTCCCTTCGAAGTTTTGTTGATCAATTGGAGAGGAGCTCCGCGGGTGGTGGGGGTCCTGCGGCCATTTGGGGTGCGTTGGCACCAGTTGCCGGTGCAGCTTCATTGGGGCGCAGATCCAGGGCAAGAGCAGGGGCAGAGTCGCCACCGGCACCGGTAGAGGAGCCGGTGTTGGAACCCGTAGCGGAGCAGACTGACAAGGATGGAGGGTCTACGGCTGCTGCTGGATCGGCGGCTGATAAGGACAGGCCCCTTCCTATATCAGACGCTGCTAAGAGTAGCACTTACATTTGTTATGAGGGGCCACTGGGGGCCCACGTTAAACCCGAGGTGAAGGAGAAAATTTGGAAGCGGGAATATGTGGACATATTCACGTTGTTGCCACTAGAGCGGTACGCCATAGATACCTATGAGAAGGGTAAGGAACATCGAAAAGAGGAAGATGAGGATAGGAGGAGGTACCGCTTGATTCCTCGCACTTTTGCAAATTGGCAGAGGGCTTTTTCCATTTTGGGTAGTATTATAGGGGAAAAGGCAGGTGACCTGTGTTCAGCGTTGTTTTGCTATCAGGATGTCACGACACTTACGGGGGCACAACATGGCTGAGATACGATGAACAATTTCGCCAGCGCATGTCGGCCCGTCCGTCGTTGACGTGGGATCAGAAAGACATGGGGTTGTGGTTGCGCTTGATGACGGCAGCTAAGACTCTGCTCGCAGGTTTGTCGGCTTCCACGCAGTCTACGACGGCGTCGGGAACGCCGTCTCCCTTTCCAGGTAGCGCTGGCGCCTCCAATGCGGGGTCGCCGGCGGGGCAGAAAAAGGGCCTGTGTTGGCGATACAATGAGGGATCCTGTAAGTGAGGTGCCATCTGCCGCTTCAAGCACGAATGTGCCGGCTGCGGGGGCACCAATCATCCCCTCTCTAAATGTTTCAAGCGTCACAAGGGCGGGGCTGCAAAAGGGGAGTAGTCCGGTGAGCGCAAGCCGGATGGCAAGCTGGCTAAGTAGATACCCGGACAGAATGGTAGCGAATTTTTTGTTATTTGGATTCAGGGATGGTTTTCGCATTCCCAGCGTGGGGGTTAAGGATAGGGTAAAATGCAAGAACTTGGTGTCAGTGTTGGGACAGACGGGTTTAGTTTGGGACAAACTGGTTGCGGAAGTTTCCCTTGGTAGAATGGCGGGCCCTTTTGAGGGGCTTCCGGGTCCGGGGGTCACAGTGTCTCCCCTTGGCTTAGTTCCCAAAAAGGACAGCGGTAAATTCCGCATGATACATCACTTGTCCTTCCCGGCGGGGGCGTCAGTCAACGATGGCATTGACATTGCGCTGACGTCGGTTTCATACGCCTCATTTGATGCGGCATTGGTGTTGGTCAGGGGGGCAGGACAGGGGGCGCTCATGGGCAAGGTGGACATAGAAGCGGCATTTAGGCTGCTGCCGGTCCACCCCGACAGCCAGCCGTTGCTGGGTTGCACGTTAAACAGCTTTTGGTTTTTGGACCGCTGCCTTCCCATGGGATGCTCGCTGTCCTGTTCTTATTTTGAAAGGTTTAGTACCTTCCTAGAATGGGTGGTTAAACAGGTATCAGGGCTGAAGGGCTTAACGCATTATTTGGATGACTTCCTGTGTGTTGGGCCGGGCGACTCGGATGAGTGCCTGCGCCTGATGACTTTGCTGCAGGATGTCTTTCGGGACTTTGGCGTCCCGTTGGCGGCCGACAAAACGGAGGGACCCTCGGTCAGGATAAAATTTTTGGGCATTGAGGTGGATTCACTTGCAATGGAGTGCCGCTTACCGGACGACAAATTGTCGGACCTCCGTTCCGTGCTGGGGGTCTTTTTGTGCGCTAAGAAAGCTACTTTGAGGGAGGTGCAGTCCCTATTGGGCAAATTTAATTTTGCCTGCAGGATTCTTCCTATGGGCCGAATTTTTGGCCGCCGCCTGGCGGCGCTCACACGGGGAGTGGTCAGGGCCCATCATTTCATCAGGATTACTAGGGAGGTCAGGGAGGATGTGCAAGTGTGGCTGACCTTTCTTGGTAGGTTCAACGGCAGAACGGTGTGGCTGGCACCTCCTTGTCCGAATTCTGAGCTTCAGCTCTTTACAGACGCTTCAGGGGCCATTGGTTTCGGGGCGTATTTTGCAGGTGCATGGTGTCACACCCGCTGGCCACCAGATTGGCATGAGAGGGCTTAACCAGGAACTTGGCGTTCCTGGAATTTTTCCCGCTGGTGGTGGGGCCAGCAGTTAGCGGGACGTCATGTGGTTTTCCATTCCGATAATACGGCTGTAGTGTCGGCGGTAAACACCATGACTGCCTCTTCTTATCCGGTGGTCAATCTGGTGAGGCAATTCGTGCTGCGCTGCTTAGATTGCAATATCAAGTTTAGGGCCGTGCATGTCCCAGGGGTTCTCAATGATCTAGCTGATGCCTTGTCTCGCTTCCAGCTGGACAGATTCCGATCATTGGCCCTGGGGGCGCAGCAGGATCCGGTCAACATGCCTCCGTGGCTCTGGGAGATGGGCACACCAACGTGGCGGGTTGATTGAGTCGCTCGGTGGCCCCTAACACTTGGCAGAACTTGAAGAGTCGGTTCTGGACTGGGGTGCAGAGGGGTCAAGGAGGGATTTGTTTTGGGTTTTCTTTTGTGATTTATTGGACACGGGCTTTCCGTGTCTGTAGTGAGCAAGCACATGGCGGCGCTGTCATTCCTGTTTAAATCACGGGGTTGGGAGGATTATACGAAACAGTTTATAGTACTCCAAGTCTTGAAGGGCTACCGGAAAGGGAAGGTGTTGGCTGATCGGCGTCGGCCGATCACGCCCGAGCTCCTGTCTCAACTGGTACAGGCTTTACAAGCATTTTGTGTTACTGAGTTTGAATTGGACCTTTTCTCCTTGGCATTTTCGTTGGCTTTTTACGGTGCTTTCAGGATTAGTGAGCTGGTTGGCCCCAGCAGGTCTGTGCCGGGGAGGATTCGGGTGCAGGACACTGGGGTGGTCAAGGGTGACTTGTGCATATCCATATTTCACTCCAAAACGGACCAGCTGGGTAAGGGTTTCAAGATACGGCTGCGGGGTATAGAGGGTTACGACCTCTGTCCCCTGCGTTGCTACATCCGGTTTCGCCCGTTTGGCGATGGCCCATTGTTGGTCCACAGGGATGAGTCGTTTCTTTCCAGGTTTCAATTTATGGCGTTGTTCCGCCGTTGCCTTTTGCGTCTGGGGGTTGATCCCACATGCGACTATGGTACGCATTCGTTCCGAATCGGGGAGGCCACGGAGGCCGCCCGGCTCGGGATGGGGGAGGGCTCCATCAAGCGGATCGGGCGCTGGGAATCGGGCCGTTTCCGGTGTTATGTGCGGCCACATCTAGTTTAACGGGGCAATTTTCTGTTTGATCCATGCTGTTTACTGTGGTTTCTTTTGTTCGTGTCCGCAGACTCTCGCAAGTGCATCGTGTGGATCTTGGGGCACTCGTACATATTTTGGGCGGAACGATGGGCCGGGTCGCAGCCACCTGGAACGCAGTTAGGGTTTCCAGAAGCAGAAATGGAAGTCCACTGGTTTGGCTTCAGGGGGCTGAAGTGGGAACAGCTTATGGGAAAACTGTCAGAATTATTAACTTTGCATGTCGCCCCCCACATTTTGGTTATTCATGCTGGGGGGAATGATGTAGGTTTGTGTCAGCAGCATCGCCTGATGGGGTCCATAAAGTCATTTTTTGGTAGGGTCCTAGAGAATTTTCCTCAGATGGTTTGTGTATGGTCCGAGATGGTACCGCGTTTAGTTTGGCGGTCACAATTGGGCTCAGAAATAGTGAATCGCAGCAGGATCAAGGTGAACATGTCTGTGGCCAGGTTTCTGTATTGGATGGGAGGCATTTCTGTCCGCCACGTTTTATTAGAGGCAGCTAGTGGCATTTTTAGGAAAGATGGCGTGCACTTGTCTGATGTGGACTTGGATGTTTTCATCTGCGGGTTAAGGGAGTCAGTGGCCGCAGCTTATCGGGAGTTGGGTGGGCATACGGAGCTGTAGTCAGCTTCCGCATGCTGTGGCGGGTCCTCGCCAGTGCCTTTTTACATTAGAGGTATAATAGTTGGTGATGAGCTAGTATGGATGGCTGTCATCAAAGTTAATTTTATATATAAAATTCCTGTCTTAACAGGTTTGGTTTTATGGATGTACCCACTGAGCCGGAGGATAATAAATGGCTAGTGGCTGGTACGGATGGTATTGTAAATAGCTACGTTAATTTTAAGTTATTATGTTATTATGGTAATGTATGTGATTTTATACACATGCTAACTGGGATGGCACTGGGGAGGGACCTAGTTTGTGATAAGCTGTGGCCTTTTAAATATGTATGACATTTTAATACATAAAAATTATCCAACGAGAACTTGGTGTTGTGTGTTATTGGGGACAAAGGGAGGGGAATGTTAAAGGTGGTTATGTGTGTTATGATACAAAGGTCAGCCCTACCTGGGTCAGGGGAAATAGTAGATGCAGAGCAAGATCCCCAGATATTTACATCTATAGATATCAGCGAGAGAAACATTTATAAGCTTAGTGAAACTTTCTAGGTAGCTGAACTATTCTGTAAATGCTAAGTATATTGCACATTCACAGTAGACCAAGACCAGAAATAGATGCCAGCTTCGGCTCGGTCTCACGGTTTGGAAATACATCCTGCATGTGAAACATGTGCCCTGAGATGGAAAATACCTCTGAATAGATCCACAATTAGAAAGGCATGCTGTTCCCTAGGTAGAGTAATTCACACTGGATACTAATGTTCTCCTGTGATTGCTGTAAGTGTTTTATTTATGAACTGCACTATGCTTAATATATTCTTTAAAATCCTGCTCCATTGCTTGGTGTTTCTATCTTTGTAATACATTATGGACAAGTGTTACAAACTCTTCGTGGACATGCAATTTTGGGTACGTCTCTTCAGGATCATTTTAGCTGGTTTGTTTGACGCCAAATGGAAAAAAGAGCTTGTCTTTCTGACTAAATGAAGGAATTAAGACAGTGGAAACTAAAGATAAAATACACTTTTTCTTTTGTGATTTAGTGATATAGTTCCAGCTGCTTCCTGATCAGTGTGGGTTAGATTAGCTTTTTCTCTGATCAAAACAGGAAAATTACAGAGGTGAAGACATCTCACTATATATGTAGATTCTGTTTCGAATAGCTCATAAAATCTTATTTCACACACAATTTCAGAAGGAAGTACGGCATTATGACTAGTCTTGGTGCATTGTGATGATCAAAACAACACTCCAGCTCTGGAGCATCCATCATTCTTGTGGTGCTTTCAGATGGATTCTTGTTCTGGTAATTTTTCTAATCACTTGGGTATGTGCAGCATATGTGGCCCCTTGAAATTAAGTATAATTTACAATAGCTTCTACTGTTTTGATGCTGTGTTTATGTTTTCCAGTTCAGTATAAAGTAAAACTTATAACATGTGCCAGAATATACTTTGTCATTGTTTGACTATATGAAAAGTAAATCGTGAAATTTTGATGGAAATAAATTGCAGGTACAGGGACATGTCTGCACATTTAGGATACCCCCATCTCTGATTTAATGTTGGCTAGTTCTTATTTGGAAAAGTCTTAGGGACTACCTGAGAACGTCATGGTGCTTCTGCTTCCAGCTCATTCCAAAGGGGCATGTGAATTACTATTATCTACACAGTGCATATATATCATATCACTAACTGTTTCTCAGAGGTGGTCACAATATAATGTCCCTACTACAGTCATATATGTAACTAACATGGGAGAATCTTGTTGGGGGAAGCCAATAACCTATGAGCATGTCTTTGGAGTGTGGGAAGAAACCAGGGCACCCAAAGGAAACCAACACAGACATGTGAAAAAAATGCAAACTTCTTGCAGATAGTGTCCAGGCCAGGATTTGAACATGGGGCTCTAGCGCTGCATGGACAGAATGCTAACTACCAAGCCACCATGCTGCCTATATGAGCTTTATGTTCATGTCATGTGCCAAGCAGCTGCTGAGTTCCTTCCAGAGGTCAGGACTGGCTCCTCCCACCTCTCGTTTACCAG
>CM070035.1:52068064-52080499 GCA_036250615.1 Ptychadena robeensis | reverse complement strand
CAAAAAAAAACCCTATATATATATATATATATGTGTGTGTTCCTTCAAAACCTTCTGGGCTGTTTTGCTGTTGGTCTCCAGAAAGAGAGCTTATGCCCCAGTAGCTGAACCCTGAGTAGAGGATCGAAGAAGCATCTCCCACACCTATACCACTGTCGGGATCAAGGCCACTCTTTCGAAGGGACCACATTTTGGGTAGAGCCATAGCCACCTCTACCACTCTCAGCAGCTGAATAGCACACAGTTGGAACTAAGCTCACATCCCTGACATTTTGGGTGATGGTGTGAACACCATCACCCAAAGACTTTTAAATATCCCAAAGACTTTTAAATATCCCCTTGTGCGAAAGTTGTAAAGACTACATTCGTACATCCCAAAGAACCTGGTTGTTTTAGTTGCAAATACACAACACTACAAACACTACAAACAGAAACATATGAATGGTGGGAAGATGCTAGCTTGGAAGATGCTTTAAAAGTACCACAAGGTTATAGATGTAAAGTAGAGAAGAATGCCATGGGATTCATGATGGGTTGCAGTAGTAATGGCCTGACCCAAGCACGGCTGAGCCTATAATTATTCCTACCCCTTGCAAATTTAGACTTAAAGTTACTTTTATTTAACTAGCAAGTTATTTCTTGACGGGAAATGAAATTCTTAGCTTTAATCTACATTTGAGCAAAAAGTATCATGTTCAAAATCTTTTCTTCACCGCTGTGTGTTTTGGGTCATTGTCATGCTGAAATGTCCACTGGTGCCCAAGGCCAAGTTTCTCTGCAGACTGCCTGATGTTGTTGTTGAGAATACTCATGTATTGCTCTTTTTTCTTGGAGCCGTTTACTGTGATCAGGTTACTTTGTCCATTGGCTGAAAAAAAAACCAAAGCATTAGATTCCCACCACCATGTTTGACAGTGGGGATGGTGTTCTTTGGGTTGAAAGCTTCTCCTTTCTTCTGAAGGAAACATAACTGTGACCAAACAATAAAATTTTTGTTTCATATGACCATAACACAGAAGACCAGAAGTCCTCTTCTTTGTCCAGATGAGCATTTGCAAAGGCCAAGCGAGCTTTTGTGTGCCTTATCTGGAGAAGTGGCGTCCTCCTTGGTCTGCATTTGTGGAACCCAGCAGTGTGCAGTGTCCGTTGGATTGTCTGCCTTGAGACATTGCCACCAGCAGAGCCCAGATTGACTAGGATGGCCTTGGTGGTGATCCTTGGGTTCTTTTTCTTCTCCACCCTCACCACCTTCTTTTTCACCTCTCTCACTATACTCCTGGTCAGCACAGGTGTCACTTTTGGCTTCTGACCACGTCCTCTGAGATTTTCCAGTGCTGAACATCTTGTATTTTTTAATAATACTTTGCACTGTAGCCAATGTAACTTGAAAACATTAAGATATGGTCTTGTAGCCATTTTCTGACTTGTGAGCAGCCACATTGCGCAGCCGCAGGTCCTCACTGAGCTCCTTTGTCTTAGCCATGACTGTCCACAAACCAACTGCAGAGATTTGCTATTTTTCACCATTGATTAAAATAGCTGTTCCCAGTTAATCAGGGTAACTACGATGCTTTAGAACAGCGTGGACTATTTGGAATAGTATAGAACCTTATATTTACCCAGAGACAGTGACAGTTTGTGAAGGATATGTATAATTTTAAACATGACACTTTTTGCTCAAATGTAAATAAAAGCTGAGAAATGTTTTTTACCCACAATGATGCCTCTTGTGCATCGTCTTATTATCTTTTGGGAGACACCTATGTCATTTCCCATCAAAATAACAAACAACAATAGCAAATAACAATAGTAAAATAACTTGCTGGTTGAATAAAAGTAACTTTAAGTCAAAATTTGCCAGGGGTGTGAATAATATTGGGCATTGTTGAGTCATTTGATGAGTCATTTAGACAAATAAAATTGGATATTTTGCAGCATTAACATTGTAACAACCTGCAAAATAAATAGCATCATCAGAGAAATGTACATGTGATTTTTATACCTTTGATGAATACTATGCATTTTGAAGGGATCCTTTCCTAAAACTGACCCATACATTTAACTATTATTATGCTTCTTCTGTGCAGTTTACAGTACTAAAGCTGGTATTATATTAAGTTCACACACAGATTTGCCATTAAATACAGCCAAATCTGCATATGCTCAGGGTGCCCAATTGATGGAACCCCACACAACTTTCAATATAAGTTTGGATTCATTTGGTTGACATTTAGATACAGCCGTGTTAGCTATTCTATTATCTAGACAGTAATGCTAGCCATACACATGCCGATAAACGACCGGATTTTAATCTGACCGACGGGCGTGCGCGCTCACACCATCGGTCAGGTAAAAATCGGCCGCTAATCGGCATGTGCCCACATGGGGCGACAGATCCCTGTCGCCCCACTTCTCGGCCAGCCAGAGATCCGACATGTCGGAAAATCTCTGGCCGGCGCGAGCCGATGGAAGCCGATGCCATAAGCTACAATGAAGCGGCGGCTTCATTGCACCTTATGGCTGGCACACAAAGGGTGCCCAGCCGACTGAAGGGCCCCAGAATGCAATGGGAGGCTAAACGTGATGACGTCATCACGTTAGCCTCCCGGAAAGATATCGGTGGCAGATGTCGGGGTAAGTCGCCATGTGTATGGCTAGCATAAAGGAAGCAATGTATCTAACATGCTGTAAAATCTCTGTGTATAATAATTAAGACAAGTGACACGCGCAAGTGTTCATTATCTCTCTGGAGATATCCTCTAAACTATATGATCGCCACAAGTGGTGATCTAGCCAGATGTATGGGGCCTTCAAGAGATACATATCTGAAGAGGCATGGCCAAAGAAGGATAAATTTAGTACATGGCAGTGCACTTTTCTCTAATGTGCTTGGCTAAGTTTAAAATGGACTTTATATAGGTTAAACAAAGAAGCAGATGGAAGGCGTAAATAAGTATATGACAAGTATTTTCCCTCATATAGCTCTATCAGTTGCAGCAGCACCACCTGCAGGCTTATTGAACCCTCAGCCTCTTCTATGTACTTCTATCTGCAGGATGAAAAGTACCAAAACACAAAAGTATTCATGATTATAGCAATCCTTTTTAATTAAAAATAAAAATTTCTACATGTTATTATGAAAATTATTACTAAGTGGCGAATGAGGAGAACACAAAATAGGCTCATGTGTGAAAAATGGAAAAATTAGTTCAGTAGAAAATGCATTTGAAACTTCAAAAGCCAATTTCAAATGTAAAACGAAAGGAAAAAGTCTAAAGAACAATAGCATGTTGCTGAAATATTCCCATTTTCACAAAAAAAAAAAAAAATTCAAAATGAAAGCGTTCTTCTTTACTCATTGTTCTTTCCAGCTTAATAACCCCAGTCATTAGGAAGAGTAGTTGTTTAAATCATGGCTGGGTCTGAAAAAAGTAGGACAAAGATGAACAGATTTAGCATTAAAAAAATAATGGGTGCCTCATAAAAACTTAAACAATATCTACACAGGCAGGCAACGACATTGGTAAGCTCACTGGTGCCTGAAAAGAACAAGGCATGTTAATTTAACATATGGTGTGGTCACATAAAAAATGTAAAATAGGGCTCTATGCATTCTGAGCATTTCTCTACTCAATAACTGAACAGTTATTTTTCAGGGATGAGAAGGAGGCAACAGGATGCTCTGAAAACCATGAGCATTACAATATGTGTGTTTTCTCATCTACTCTGAATTATACTCTATAGTACAGAAGTCAATATCCTACACCAAAGCAATGTGAATTGTACTTTATATACACTCAACGGTAACTTTATTAGGCACACCTGTCCAACTGCTAGTTGATGCAAATTACTGATCAGCCAATTACATGATGTTGACTCAATGCATTTAGACATGTTGACATGGTCAAGACGAACTGCTGCAGTTCAAACCAGGCTTCAGAATGGGGAAGAAAGGTGATTTAAGTAACTTTGAAGGTGGCATGGTCTGAGTATTTCAGAAACTCCTGATCTTCTGAGATTATCACACACAACCATCTCTAGGGTTTACAGAGAATGGTCCGAAAAAGGGAAAACATTCAGTGAGCGGCAGTTTTGTGGGCGCAAATGCCTTGTTGATGCCAGAGGGCAGAGGAGAATGGCCAGAGTGGTTTCAGGTGATAGATAGGTAACAGTAATTTAAATAACTACTTGTTACTAGTGTTGAGCTCGAATATTTGATTTTCGAATATTTAGCTCGAATATCGCTGTTTCACCATTTCGCGAATATTCGCGAATATATCATCGGATATCCGACGCGATCGCGATTTTTCGCGATTTATTGCGCTTTTATAATCACGATCCATTGCAATGAATGGGATCGCGATTATATAATCGCAATGCGATTTTTTAAAACGGAAATGACGGATATTCTCCCAGTCGAATATCCGAGCTCCATTGACTTGCATGCATTGCGCATATTTGGTCGCATTGCGCTTTCTCTGATAATCGCAATTTCAGATTCCGCCATTCTCTATTGACTTCAATGTATTGCGCATATTTGGGCGCATTGCGCTTTCTCGGATAATCGCAATTTCGTATTTCGCCATTCTCCATTGACTTCAATGTATTGCGCATATGTGGTCGCATTGCGCTTTCTCGGATAATCGCGATTTCGGATTCCGCCATTCTCCATTGACTTGCATGCACTGCGCTTATGTGGTCGCATTGCGCTTTCTCTGATAATCACGATTTCGGATTCCGCCATTCTCCATTGACTTGCATGCATTGCGCATTTTGGGTCGCAATTGCGATTGTTAGATCGCAATTCATGTCGTAAGTGCGGATATTCGAGATTACGAATATGGAGTCGAATATTATTGCGGATATTCGCGAAATTACGCAAATTCGAATATTGCCTAGTTTTTGAAGCCAATGAAGTTAATATTTCAGTTAAAATGCAAATCTAAATGAGAATAATGATGAAATATCAAATAATGCACAGAAATAATGTAAGCTATTAAGCTTTGGTTAATGAATACGTCTAATATACTGCATATATATAAATGTATAATTATTTGTTAAATATAAATTGAAACTATTAAAATGAATAACAATGTATTTGTTAATGATGCAACTTTTAGTATCTACAGCCCACATTTTATTTCTATATTGAGTTATTTTTCAGAGAAATGGTTAGAAATAAAAAAATACATAGTCTGTATGACCTCTTTAGTTGAAATTAACTGTATATCTGTCAAATAAAAAAACAGAAAAAAAGGTAATTCAGCTTATCTGAGGAAAGATAGCACATAAGGCTGTTTCTGACATGGTGTAAGGAAAATACATATCAGAATATGGCCCTTTCTGACTGCAAGCAAAACTAAATTTACAGTAGTGAAAAGTTAAGTCTTGTGGATTTATCAGCTATGTAACAAAAGATCCAATATAACTCTAAATGATGTCCAAAAGCTAAAACTGTGGAATTTCAAAGATTATTTTTTTATAGTTTTCCTATTTATAAGCAGTTTTACTTAACTTATTTTTCAATGTACTGTCAGCCTTCTTTCCAATTCTCAGGGTTGTGGGTGGACTGTTGATGTAATGCATTGTTGTGATGACTTCACAGTGCCTGCAAGAAACAAAGTGGCATAAAGGATTTGTGAACACAAGGATAGAAGAAAGTCTAAAGAAGGGATAGGCTTAGTTTCCACTTGAGCGGAAGCCCGCGGCGCGGCTGCCGCCGCTAAGAGCCACCGCGCTAAGGACCGCCGCCGCTAAGAACCGCATCTCATGCGGTTTTTTAAAGCGCGGCATTCATCCCTATGGCCGCGGGTCAGGTGGGGCTGGCCGCGGAATCGCGCGGACGGGCCGCCTAAAACTCGGTCGCCGAGTTTTTAAGCGGCCGTCCGCGCGATCCGCGGAAGGGACCAGCGCCATTGAAATGAAGGGCACGGATGTAGCCGCACCCGGGCTTCCGCTTCTAGTGGAAACAAAGCCCATAGGGCTGTTTCCACTACGCGGAACTGAGCGGTTATGTGCGGTTCTAACCGTGGTTCGGTGCGGTTTCGTCCCCCACACCGCATACATTGGAATGCATGTGGCAGTTTCCATGTATGCATGTGGCGCGGATGTGGCGGTTGCGATCGGCGCGGACGGAGATGGGTTTTAAACGCAGCATACCGAGTTTAACCGCATGCCACGCCGATCCGCACCAATCCACGCCAAACACGTGCAATTAACATGAATGGCGGGGATTGGCGCGGATTGGAGCGGTTTGAAGAGAACAGGGAGGATTCGTCCGATCCATGTTTTCCCTATGGGGGCAGTCGGGGCGGTCGGGCGCGGTTGGGCGCGTTGGGCGCGGTCGGCGCAGGTAGAGGACTGAAGATGAACTGAAAGACACTGAGAAAACTCCCCCCTACTCCTGAGTAAAAGAAAGTAAATAAAGTGTTGGGGAAGCCTTGAGGGACACAGACTTGCAGCAAATTGTAAGTACTAATGTATTTTCGTACATTTAGGCCCCCCATGTACCCCCCAATAGGAATAGAACAGTGATTACTGTAGGTGGGCAGTTCTTTGGCCATGCTGTTTATACAATTCTGTGTAGCATGTGGTTATTATAGAATAATAATTAGTCAGTACTGTGATCATCATGTATGTGACCAGAATAGATAGTGTTCGTATAGCAGTCTGTATAAAGTCTGAAGTATGGGCCAAAGTGAGCACATCTTTGGGCCCAACCCTCTCCAGGCCACCAATCCACACTCATCAGACTCATCATCTGAAGAAGAGTCAGAGCATCCATCTTGCGTTTTCCATGAGAACAATACAGCATGAAGTGAAAATTCCAATAATGCAATTCAGCAGAAAGATTAGAAAAAAAAAAAGCTTTGCAAAAACCGTGCGAAACCGCTTCGCAAAAACCGGCGAAACCGAAGCATGCCCAACCGGTTGAAACCGCGTGCAACAGAGGGGGGCCTCGCGTTGGGCGCGGCTTCGGACAACCGCAGCATCGCCTCGGCTCGGCATCCCTTTTAAGAGTACCCTAGACCAAAAATGATAACTATAGTGAACCCTTTAGTTACAGCTGGCATGACCTAAGACCAACTTGAATTACAGCCCAAATTTTTGTTTTAAATAGGTATATTAGTGGTAAACCACAAAAAAAAAGAATAGGCTATTCTTTTTCTAGTTGTTTACCACTAATATACCTATTAGGATTACATCTGCAAAGAGTTTTGGGACTTGGCATCCAACTAATCGGAATATTATAGGTGAAGAGAGTGTGACATTCACAACACTGCGTGGGGACAGTGAATCAAAATCTCCACCTGCGATTCAACACATCAAGGTTGCTAGTTGGATGGTAGATCCATCATATATTTTACATATTAGGATCCACCAAAGGCCAGCAACCGCAATAGTAAGTCTATCCTCCTAATACACCAAGTTCTCACATGCTGACTCGCATAGTATATCATCTTATACTGCTTCTCACTGGTCTTTGTGTCTAACCCAATATATTTATCTTTTTTCCCACTTTTTCCCTTCCAATTCCTTGTTGGGTTCCACACACACATTTTTTGGGTGAACTCTCTCATTGAGATGAAACCCCCAATCTAGCCAATCTTCCAAAATTTTTGTTTTAACTTACAACCAAACATTTATCTCAAAACCAGAATTATGGCCAAGGGCAAAACATGTTTCTGCTTGTGCGGTGGCATTCAAGTGACCTAATGTCACAAATATGTACAGCATGTCAAAATTGACCTCTCACCAATCTACAAAAGTCTAGAAGGCCAGATTTCTGATGTTCCTATGGAAGGGGACTCCCCTTCCAAACAACAACCACCTTCCATATCATCCTTTCTTTCTGAAAGCCAAACTTGTCACCTTGAATGGTGATTAGTGTTCAGCTTGAATGTTCGAATTGCGAATATATTCAGCTATTCGAGAATTCGCAAAATTTTGCAAATATGGAGGCGGATACTCGCAATTTCAAATATTCATGATATCATGCACTGGGCAGATTAAGGCCAAGCAACAAGCATGTTCGCCCCTCCCTCTCGCCGGCGGACAGTACGGGTGTTCGACCCGCCATTTCCCCGGCGAGAAGAAGATCTATATTCTTCCTCCGGCAGGATCAGAACCTGCGAGATCGTGCCGGAGGAAGAATCTGTTCACTAGAAGACCAGGCATGAAGCCGGTCTTCTAGTGAAAATACCCGCTCGGAGCAGGAAGTGACGTCAGTGACGTCACATCCGTCTCCCGTAACCAGGAACTATGCATTCCAGGATGCGTTCCAGGGACCTGGTTTTTCCGATTCAAATTCCCCACCTAGAGGCGGGGAATTTGAATGTGTCCGTGAACAGGTAGACGGCGGACTTCTTTAAAAGTCCGACCCGCCCGTTCGCGGACAGTCCAGGCCGATGTTCGGCCATCACTATTGCTAAGATATAATGGCAATGCGAAAAAAAATACCACATGTGACCATTCACTTTGAAGGTAATCACAATGCGATTATAATTTTCACAATGCATGGCCATAGACTTGAATTTAGTTTTTTTCGAATATTGAATCAAATATTAGTAGAATTATTTGTAAAATTTTGCGTATTCAAATATTGCCTGTAATGGTGATTACAGATTGTTGTTTGTAGTAAGCTGGGCTCATTTTAACTTTTTGGTGAGAATACCAGGAAAATTAAATGTGTTTCTGGTAAACTACACATTTTATACAACACTTTTTATTATGAAAAGATTAGGCAAGGAGTGCTTTGGGAGGTTCAAATCACATTATGGGCATTTTTATTATTTCATATGGGAAAAACTTGACTTACAACCAGCATGATTTTCAACCAACCCTTGGGAACCAATTAAGTTTGTAAGTCATGGGTCCACAATATTAACAGTTGTGCCAGGGTGTCAGGTCCAAGCATTCCTGGATGAACAGTTTCCTGGAAAGTGGATTAGTCATCATGGGCCAGTTGAATGGCCCCCAAGGTCTCCAGATCTGACCCCCTTAGACTTTTATCTTTGGGGTCATCTGAAGGCAATTGTCTATGCTGTGAAGATATGAGATGATCATCACCTAAAAATACGGATACTGGAAGCCTGTGCTAGCATTTCTCCTGCGGTGTTGCTATCAGTGTGTGAGGACATTTTATAAGTGGACAGAAACTTGTATATAACTCATAAAAAATACAGTTATGTTAAAACCAAGCACACCATTGTTTTTCTTGTGAAATTCCCAATAAGTTTGATGTGTCACATGACCCTCTTCTTATTGAAAAAACAAAAGTTGGATTCAAAATGGCTGCCATGGTTACCACTCATCTTGAAAAGTTTCCCCCCTCAAATATACTAATGTGCCACAAACAGGAACTTAATATCACCAACCATTCCCATTTTATTAAGGTGTATCCATATAAATGGCCCACCCTGTATAATCACAAAAATTAATTGAGATGTACAGAAGGGTTATGGGAACAGTGGAAAATTTGATTTTGAACTTAATTAATGGAAAAACTATTTGTGTTAGAGCAATACTTTCTTTTTTTGTAGTATACACTGGACTCCTCTCTACATCTTTGGGCAGCACGGTGGCTCAGGTGGTTAGCTGTCTGGCTATGCAGTGCTAGAGTCCTACGTTCGAATCATGGCCTAGGCAAGTTTGTATGTGCTCCCCGTGTCTGTGTGGGTTTCCTCTGGGTGCTCCTGTTTCCTCCCACACTCCAAATACATGCTGAGGTTAATTGGCTTCCCCCAAAAAGACTTCCCTATGTTAGTTGCACATGACTTAGACTGTGACATATGACATTGTTAGTTACATATATATGACTATGGAAGAAATTTAAATTCCCCGCCTGTTCACTGGTAATTTGAATAGGGAAAACCGGAAGTGACGTCAGTGCTCTGGAATGCACAGTTCCTTATCCTCATTGCCGGAAGGTTTTAAAGTGGATTTTTTTCACTAGAAGACCGGGCTCTCTACGCGGCCTCTAGTGAAAATATTCTTCCTCTGGCTAGATCTTTCTGCTCCTGATCTGGAAGGCGGAAGAATAATAATCTTCTTCTCGCCGGCAAACATGGAGGGTCGAACACCCCTACTGTTCATAACATTCCATGTTCGCGGCCGAACTGTCCGCCTTGATATAATATGCACTGCATAATATGTTGCCGCTTTATAAGTACAAGATACAATAATACATCTCCAGCATGTTTGGTGATTATACCATGCTCAGAAGCTTTGCAATCAACTCACAAGTTGAACTGGTTGAATTACAAAAACAAATTCGACCATTTCTACAGTGCAGACATAGGTGGGAGCAGAATTATGGTTTTGATGTTAAGAAGTTTGTTACAGTTTGCACGACACGTCACCACAGTTGCCAGATGTTAAGGCTTAGTAACATTGTAAGTGTCAGCCTGAGTACAGAGTACAATACTAATGAACATGTAGCATTTAAAATAATAGTACAAAATGCTTAACAATGATAAGATATTTTCACTTTGTTAAGTATAAAATGTCATTAATTTTCATTTGATGACCTCCAGCTATATTTTAGGAATTGCCTCCTCGCTGTATAATGAAGAAGGATGAATTGCACAACCTAGTTAAAATACGATTTAGGTAAAAAATGTACCCCTGCTAATAAAAGGAAGTTAATAATAGGGGTTGCAGAGAAAATGCCTTACAGGGTTATACAGATATGTCATACAACTGGTACTCTTCCATAAATGAACCAGTCATCAAATCTCTGTTATATACAGGGTTTGTTCAGGCAAGTATTCTGCGATAGTAAGAAATAAAAAATAGGACTTTTACTATGTTGTGACTTTTACTATGTTAATTTTCAAGGATTGCCCAAAGCGATTCCAGAATGCTGCAACTCACCAAAAACCCAACCCAATCAATGATGTCAATGACTCAATCAATGATGTGCAGTTTTAAAAATTGCATTATATATTGAATATTCCAATACATATTTATAGAATAAATCTCTTCTTAACTCAATGCACAAAAATGTGTTCTGTATTTTGTTTTCTTTGAAGGTAGTAACTTGAAACAAAAATTATGAGAGTCGCTTCCCATTGCTACTAAAAATTGCATACTTGACAGGACTGTTACTTGGTAGAATTTCATCGTAGAGCCATGCTGGTAAAATCACTGATGATTGATCAATAATGGCAGTGAATGGCCACAGAGCAAATGTAAGAAATTGTTTCCTATTGAGTAAGCTGGACAACTAGTATATAGTAGTAATCAATCTCACATGACTGGAACATTTTGCCATCTGAAAGATTAATACTACATGTTAGCCATGTAGTTTAAACCACAAGAAGCCATTATATCTATTTAGAAATGAATTGCTGATTTTATTGGCACAAATAAGCTAACTACTACTACTGAGAGATTTAATTAATTGTTGTTCATCATTTCTTTAATAGCACAATGCTTTGTGTGTGCTGCACATGAAAAACATTTCCTATTTATTCTTCTTCTAATGACACATTTAGAATTTTCCCTCGCTTTCATTCTTGATGATAATGGTCATTGAGACAAATAAAAATTTTCCAGTACAAATACAAAACTGGCAGTAGTTTTCTGTAGTAGTTCCAGTAGTGGTTTTCTGCTATATTCTAATTATGTAATGAAGTGGAATTAGCCATAAAATGGTTAATCTATTTTTGTGTATTTCTTTATGAGTTAGCCCATCCCAAGGGAGGTGTCCATACCAAAGGGAAATAAAATCTAGAACATAGGAGGTGCTAAGCAGTCTTGCCCCTGGAAGTGATACAGCTTGCCAGCTTCTGAAGTGGCTCTTCTGTCCCATGGGACAGGCCTGAGGCCTGGGGGTATGCAGGACCTTCCATCTGACAATGTGAGTAATCTGTTTCCCTAAAGGGCTAGGGTAGTAACTGGACAGACCCCCTTTCTTCTCTTACTGCCCTGGGAAACCAACATCCTCCTTTCATAAACTAAGGACACCTTCTAGGATTGAGCTGGAAGTGAAACAGCTTGCCAGCTTTTAAAGTGGTTCTTCTGTCCCATGGGACAGACCTGAGACCTGGGGGTATGCAGGCACCTTCCATCTGATGATGTGAGTAATCTTTCCCTAAAGGGCTGGGTTGTAATTGGACAGACCCCCTTTCTTCTCTTACTGCCCTGCCCCAACGTCCTCCTTTTGTGAACTAAGGACACCTTCTAGGATTGGGTTGGAAATGTCCTGAACTGTTTGCAACTTTTGAATACCCCAAGCTTTTGCTGTATGTCTGGGACCAGAGGTAGTGCTGTACTTGTATAAAGCCCTTCATAGTTAAGTAAGACCCCAGTTTGCCAGCAACTAGTGTGTGGATTTATTTCTTCAAAGAGAACTGTGTCGTGATTATATTGATGTCAGCCCTCCGTATCTCCTGGGGGGAATGCGGCGCCATCGGGGTCCCCAGTATGGCT
>CM070035.1:52057116-52068039 GCA_036250615.1 Ptychadena robeensis | reverse complement strand
ATGGCTGCTGGGGTACCGGGCGAAAGTGTCACGTTCGTCAGGAGGAGGGAAAAACTGGGAGTGTTGGGGATACCCCTGCCATGGGGTACCCCGGGTTGGCTGTGGGCTCTGCACGCTGCCTGCGTGCAGAGCAATGGGTGCTCGCTGGATGGCGCTTCTGCGCATGCGCGGGCGGGCTGCTAGGTGTGCGCGCGCCAGCGAGTGCGACGTATTTAAAGATAACATACCCCTCCTTTCTGCAGGCACTTCCTGCAGAGGGGGGGGGTGGCTCAATTAGTGAAATCCATTTAAACTCAGCACAGCACCAATAGGTGCTGTTGAATTGCAGTTTATCAGTGTACCGTGAGTTAGATGCGTATACCCTTCCTTTTTCTGATCGACCTCCGTGTACCGACCCTTGGCTTGTTAACTGTTTACCCGACCTCCGGAACCCCGACTCTAGCTCGTTTTACGGTTATTCTTGATTGTGCTGCTGCCCTGACCATTTGCGTGTTTTGACGATCCTGACTTCTCCTACCCTTGTGACAATCGGCTTCGGATTTTTGACTACTCTTGCTCAAGTGTTAGAACCTCTGCATTGGGGAGTTTAACGTACCGCCTCATCCCAGGGGTGGCGTCACGACCAATTAGGGAGACCTGTCCTACTGCCGAGAAACACCACCGGTGCCCCTCCTGGGACATCGGCCCATCTCCCATTAGGGGGCTCTGGGTAGAAGACCAGGTCACACGGATTAGACTCCTCCCTCCTGGTTGGTTTTCATCTGATCACTCCATAACCCCAGGTAAGGATAACAAAATTCAACAGGACACCATGACTGCCTTGGAGGTGACCCCAGGATCGACATGCTATGTAAAAAAAAATGGAAGATTTGCGAGTCTCCATGGGCGAATATCCAGCAGACTACACAAGCTCTCGTGAAAACAGTCCCAAAAGGCGGGATTCGGCGGGTACTCGCGTGTGACAATAACACGTGAACGAAGAGATCCCTGGCCGTGACAGGTTCTTCGGTGTGTTCCAGATAATTCAGGACCTTTAATACAGCATGTGAGTTACATTTTCATTATCTTCCGCTCACATTACCCTACAGAAGAGTATCGTGTAGGGGCAACGTACGCTTCCACAGGGGGAGGACAGACATGGCGCCTTTCAGAGTCATGGGAGCATGATGATGCCATGTCTGGCCTCCTCCTATGTTTTTCAAGAAATTAGGAGAACTTTACGCAGACCTTGCCAGGTAGATAATGCCGAAGCGGTCTTAACCTTACATACAAACAAGGGAAAAGGACTGTAGTTAGAAGAATATATCCGGGAGGTTCGCCGCCCATTGCGGACAACTTCCTGGAACGCAGCCTGCCTCAGGTCGGGATGTTCAAACAGGGTCTATCCGAAGCAAAAAAAGATGAGAGTTGCGAGAGTTGGAGTGCCAGAATCATGTGAGTCGTATAAGCTCCTGGTTAACCAGATTGATAGGCGCTTAAGGGATTCGGAGGGCGGGGACCGTAAAACTACCGCCTCATAGACATCTCTTCAAGGCAAAGGAGGGTCCAAAGGTACAAACACACGAACCATTCATAGGTATAGCTCCTGCTTCTCTAGTCCTTTGGAATTGAGAGACAACGCCACCAGAGGATGCAACTGGGAGTGCAAGAGTTCGTCTACATCAGAGGAAAGGATAGACGATTCACTCAAATCTTGTATACTGTGGAAATTCTGGCGGCCTGTGTTCCTGCGATCTGTCAAGTAAAACCGCTAGGGTCAGTGTAACCTTATATCTCAGGGTAGCTCGCAATATTCTTCTTCCTCGGATATACCTGTCCCAAATCTTTTTGATATCAGGATTAGTGGCCACAACAATAAGATTCCTGCCATTTAGATTGGGTATGACTTTACATGTTCATGGAGACCTCTTGGACATCATAAATCCCCAGGCAGAAACTATGGACCACTTAAGCATAATGGGATGGGTTTTACCAGAGTTGTCTGTGAACTGTTTATGGCCATGGGGGATGAAAGGTCCTGCCCCTGACAGGCCCAGATAAAATCATGCCTTAACCACTTCATTACAATTACCTATACCTATGTTAATTACCTATATGAAAAATATATTGCCTTGGTATGGCTTGCAACTTTATGCTACACTATGTTGGCAACAGTATTGTGAGTGATTAACACTCTTCCCCATTGGGCTTGGGGTTGAGCTAAAGGGATCCACTTGTTATTCAACCCCAGGATAGAGTTGAATTCTTCTCCATCACTACTCCTTTCTGGCATAGGATCCCTGTTTGCAACTATACACTCAAACAAGGTACCCTGCCACCTGGACCCAGGAACAGTAAAAGTACATATATTGTTATCTCTTGACAAGTAAAGAAACCCATGTTTAAGCTGACCATTGGATATCAGACCTCAAAAATCAATTTAAACAATCTTATATATGTAAACTAGTCTTTATATTTTCTATATCATTAAAGGGCTGTAAATAAAATGAAGCAGCAATGTACTCTGAAGTAGCTTTTTCTAAAACACCATTTAATAATGTATTGTTCATCTGTCTTGCAAACACTGGTCCATTGGTAAAGCTAATGTGCAATAAAGGTCATAATGATGTTAGAAGATCATCTTTAGTGAGTGAACAGAGAGTTTGGGTTGCCATTAATAAGCCTAGTAGCAGACTACCTTAAAAACTCTCCAAATAAAAGATGCATAGCAATAAAATAGCTGAATCAGCTTTTATAATAGAACAAGTTCAAGAGAAAAGTAAAAAAAAAGTTTTAGGGGAACTGTAACAAAATTAAGAAATAAATAAATAAAGAGAATGGAGAAAATGATTGTGAGATTGCTGCTGTCGTCATGAGTAATTCATGTAGACAAGATAAAGGCATTTGAAAGGGAAATGTGCTAATGCAATGCTACCTATAACTCTCTTGCCATATTTAAACTGATAAAGTGTGTCTTTTTCCACTTTTTTCCCCACTAAGTATAGGTTTTCATTTTGGTATATTATCTAGGAAATGCTCACCTGTGATTATGATGACACAAAGATATTTTACTCTCCTATGAAACACATAATCTTCACACAGTTTATCTTCAAGGTATTTTTCTTTCCTGGGAAATTGGAAAAGGAGTAGATTCAAGGGTGGATGATACAAATTGTGTACACCGCAGCCATATAACACATGATGGAAAGGAAAGACGTATGAGCAATTTTGTGCTAGCATCTCTACACTGAATATGTTCAGATATAGATAGTAATGCCAATGGGGCAGCATTTCTTGCAGATGGCGATATTAAAGCCTATCAACCTTTTTGATAATGGGTATTTACTACTGCAGGCCAAGACAATGTTTCATTTACAGGTAAACACCTAGTCTTGTTTTCTGTAGTTGTGTCTGTCCTGGAGTATATATATACCTGTCAATGGAACAGTTATATTTAATGTTTTATAAATATATAAGTATTTTATAAAATGCACCCTTCAAGTCACAGTGGCTACATGGCAGACACATGTGGCTCTTGGGCTTGTGAATGAAAGATTTCAATAAATGTATTTTGGCAGAAAACTAGCACATTTTACAAAAACAGAGCTTGGCTGTGTTTCCACGGTGTTATGGGATGTGACGATACCCCTGCGTTAAACGCATGCCTTAAAGGGGATGTTGGCGCATCCCATACATTAACATGACAATGTTTGTTTACCATATGAAAGGAAAAAAAAACATGTTGTCTTGAATAAAGGATTTCGGGCCCTTTTACACTACTCTTTTTTTAAAGGTATATATACAAAAACGCATGCGTTTTGCACATTACATTTGCATTTTCGTTTAGGCTTTTGGACAAATCAATTAAAAATGCATCAATAATGCAAGCAGCAGGGTGTTCTTAAAAATGCATGCGGAAACCCTGCGTTTAAAAAAAAAAACAAAAACGCAACACATGTATGTAGCATGAATAGTTACATTGTTTTTTGTGTGAGAAAAATGGATACATGGATACATATTTGAATAAAAAGGTTTAGCTACATGTATGCATTTGCAATAATAAATAATTGATATCTTCTTGAGGCCTGTATGGCCAAACTTCATTGTTAACATGCCCTTGCCATCCTCTCTCTAACCGCTCTCTCCATGAACTTGTTCAACTAGAAACTCAAGGAAAGTCAATGCAGCAGATGGAAACATCAAATGGTTGACAATTATCATCTTATAAACCTTCATCTAAAAATGACAGTTAACTCATATTAATACTGTAACCTTATTGCTTTTTAAAGCAACTGTTATGCAAATGATATGCAGATCATGAAAGTCAGAGCAAAGTAAGATGTCCTCTTTGCATGAGTATTCTAAGCCTGTGACTCAAAGCACTGCAGCAAGAGGGGTAACACCACAACCAGCATTTATAGAATAAGAAGAAGTGGTATTGACTGAAAAACAGACATAAAATTTAAATCATTTGTACAAAGATCTGTCAGGTTATATAGACTTTTCGATCGTCCAGTTGTATTTTGGATTATGTGCATATACATTTGAAATCCAAAAAGGAAAAAGAACAACAGACAACATGCAAACAACATGGCAAGTGGTTTCAGAACACCAAGATCACTTTGAATTCTTTAGATGTTCAATCACTCATTCGTTCTGTTACAAATATGTTGTTAACCTATAAAAAAAATGATAAACACTAAGGGCCCTACCAACCAGACGCGCTGCATACCGGCAATGCATGTGTTAGCATTAATGCTAATGCACAAATTGCACAGTATACACTGCATGCATTAGCATGTGCACTGGATGGATGCTTCCCATTAAAGTGTATATGAATGCTTGTGCTTGTACAGTAACTTACCTGTAAGGAGTCATTTGAGAAGATCCCTTGCAGAACCTCCTCTCACTGCAGAGAAAAATGGGTAAATCTTTAATCTTGGCACTCCATTAAACTGAATGGAAGGTATTTTCCCATAGAAAACCATTATAAAAGTGGCAATATTGCACCCGGAGTTAACCCCTGGAAGCCTGGCAGATAAATATGGAATACTGATGCAATTCCAAGCAACAGCAGGTAAATATGTTTTTTTGGGGATTGTGGAGTGCTACACCACCATCATACCATCTCAGAGGTAAGTCAAACTTTAATTTTACACATGTATTTTTTAGATTTTGGGTATACATCCACTTTAATTAACCTTCCTGGCAGTATGATTGTGTTCTTTTCTTTGAAATCTAAAGTACAAAATGTTATTAAATAAAAATAATTACCAAGTATTCTGTTTAAATTTCCCACCCCCCACGCAAATCATTGATGTCCCTGTGGATTTGAGGACTTGGGACACCTATGCCTTTTGGATTGTACAGGGAAAACAGTGCAGGGAGCCCCACATGCATGATTCCCTTGGAATAGCCTTTCTGAACCCTCCCCACCCTCGCTAATACTGCTAGTACTGCTACGGAGGCTAAAGCCTCATGTAAAATCAAATTATTTCAACCTACAAGCAGATGAAGGACATTTCTTTGTACCAGAAAATGTTTCCTGCCTTAATTATTTTATTCCATGTTCCTTCCTCTTTCTTCCTGTGCTGGTGCTGCCCCAAACTTTATGTTTGGGGGAGTGGACCCTCTTGTCTATACATGTCACAAGGAAGTGCCTAGTTCACATATTAAGTGTGTTACTGTTTAATTTACTGTAACATTATTAACAGAAAAGTAAAACAAAAACACACATGAAAGCAATACAAGTATAAGTGCATGTCTTCATATGGGGGTTTCACCCCAATTCCCATTAATATATAGATGATACCATACCTTAAAAAATAAACAAAATAATTCTCTTGTTTGGTTATAATTTCTATATGGTTTATAGAAAATAATGTGTGCCTGGCTATAAAGCATATAGGTTTATATAAATATACTGTGTCAAGTTTTTTGGCAATTTTCTGCATTAGGACTGTGATGATTGTCCCTAATAAGACCTTTGTTATAAGAGGTCACATGCCTGCCAATAATACATACTCATTTGCATTTGTCAGCACTTGTTTTCATGTTTTTCAAGCAGTCTCCATAAAACATGGAATTACCAGCTGGTCATGTCTCTGAATGTCGCTTACCCCCTGAAGGTTTTCTTTTTAACTTAGAGCAGATATAATAAGTGTTTAATGTTGGAGTTTTAATAAAAAGAAAAACTTGAAAGCGACAATAGCTATGGATAAATGCTATTAGAAGCCTCAGCCAGCTGGAGTTTAGATTTAAAAGTTACTTTGCAATACATTAGGAGAGAGCAGATGGAAATTGAGGAGGGCAAAGTGACGGAGGGAGAATGAGGTCTGAGCCTTTGAAGAAGTGATGCTGAAATCAAGAGACTCTTTGCTCTGTAAAGGTACCCATACACGTTGCGATTTTTCGTGCGATTTTAGTCCTTCCGACCGATCCAGTCGGTCGGGTAGGTCGATCGTTTGGGATTCCTAACATGCAAATGTAGTCCGACCGATGCTGTTTTTAGAAAAATCGGCCGAAAAGTCGGTCGGGTCCCGAATGAGGATGCCCGTAATTTTCAGCCGATCGGTCGGGCGGAGACTATTCGGCCGAAAAATCGGGCATCCGACCGACTTTTAAAAATAGCACTAAAGCAAAAATCGGGCGTCGAAATCGAATATCGCATCGGTCCCCGAAAAATCGCAACGTGTATGGGTACCTTAAGAACATTATCTTCCACAGGTGTTACATAGATTTTTGTAATCTTTAGAATAGGATAAGTACAACTAAGTATTACCCTTTTTTTTTTTTTTTTAAAACGGACCTTTACTTTTTGCCTTTCATGTCCAGTTTCAAAAAAGCAATGCATTCTTCTATTCAATAACATGCTGAAATACTAGAAAATCCTGTACTTTACTTACTTGACACATGTAGAAGTTGTGAAATCTAGAGTTATTGACTCTGGACGAGTAGCTAAAGTCAGATTTTGTGATCTGTGGTCAGGAGACTTACATTAAGGTTTGGTAAATACCATTATCAAACTCTGTAATGAATATCCACGTCATTATTCTACAATACATTTCTCCTAAAGTGCAACTAAACCCAAGGGCAAAAACGTTCCTGAGATGTTTCACATGACTATCCAGCCAGTAACACAATAAAAGAAATGTTAAAAAGTTGTAGAAACTTTTAGCAGTGATCCAGTGGGATTGATGTCAGTGGCCAGAAAGACCATAAGGAAGTGTATAGAATGGGGGGAGGGAGTAGAAAACATGCAATAAACAGTAAATTGTTCAGCATGAGGGGCAGGTGAAGAAGTTGTGTGTTGGTGTGCATATTCCAAGGTGGAGGGGGAGCGTGTCCTACCTGTAATAGGCAGATAGGAACAGGGAAACTAAGCACACAACCTAGTACAACAAGGTTCATTTCTGTTAACGTAACAAGAGAAGAATAAAATAATGCACTCACAATAATGGTGGGAACAATGCAGGCTTGCGCAAGATTTCTGTCTGGTGTATAGGGGCAGGAGTTGTCCTGGGTGCTTATCTCTTCAGCAGCGGTGTGATTTCCTGGTTACAGGTAACATAATAAACTGTTTATGGGCACTGTTGGCAGGGAGGACTCTCCTTAAAGTCACACTCTTTGTTCAGTAGGATCAACGGGATGCATTTTGGATGGTTAACAAAGGGCTGCTGCCAAAACAAAAGATTATTGAAACCATCCCTTTCTGCTTTCACAAAAATGTTCCCATCAATCTTTCTTTGAGTTTTGATATAAAGAACATGGGAAAAGACTTCCTGGCAGGAACAAAAAATAAAAATATGTCATAACTTTTCTGATGCTAGAGACTATATAGATGATATATTTTGGTTTTATTTTGGCCATAGTTTAAATGTAATATGTTTATTCTGTTTATTGTCTTCTATTGTATCTGGGCAGATATCTTTAGACATGTGGCTGCACCTAGTGCTTTGAAACATTCTCATTCTTTAAAAATATATACTTACCCATTGTTCCCAGGACATTGCATATTTAGCTGCCAGTCTTATGGGCAGTATTGTGAGTGGCCACTAGATGGAAACAGATTATTTTGGGGGGAAAAACTTTTTCTGTTTTCTATGTATTTACCCAACTGTCACTGGACTTGACAGTATTTGAGAGGAGAAAAGAGTCATGGATAATCTTATTTTCCTGGTAAGGTATTTTATGTTTTTTTTTCACAGATCATCCCTATAATATGGGATTTGGTTGTAAGACGCACACAGTACAAGAGGTGAGTAAAAATAGAAGACAAACTACCAGCAAGAAACAGTTGTTAATAAATTTATGTAATCATAAAAGTTTAAATCACAACCCCCCTTATAAAAGAAGCAGCCCGGCGATAGATAGATAGATAGATAGATAGATAGATAGATAGATAGATAGATAGATAGATAGATAGATAGATAGATAGATAGATAGATAGATAGATAGGGAGAGCTTCTGCTGATTGAGGGATGGCTTAGCTACTTAGCTACTTAGCTATTATACTGCATCCAGTGATCTGTAGCTATAGCTAAGGTGTTCTGTTACATGTAGTTCATCATTACTGAGCCACAAAAGTCCTTCTCTGGGGGTGGGGTATGCTGTATTATGCATTGCAAAAAAATTAGATCTGACTAATTGTGATGTGCTGCAGAAGGTACTGTCAGGCAACTTTTGTCAAATTCTTTAATCTAGATGTGGCCTCCTTCTTGGGGGAGAGGTTTAGTCATTGATCCCCATTTGGCATGACATCGTCCAGGTGGTTGCACCCTTTTGACTTTTTTTTCATTGGTATTTTGGCTACAAATATGACCTGAAGGTTTGAAAAGTTCGCCCTCCATTAAAGTCAATGGAGGTTCACAGCGAACATGCGAAAGGCAGATATTTGCAGAAGTTCAATTTGCCTGTTTGCTAACAGCCACAAATGAAATAATTAGCATACTTTGTAAAATAAAATACAATTAATGGGTTTCATATGATTATATTTTGAAATCCACATGGATGATTTGGTAGTTGCTGTCTGTCTATATCCTAAATGATCAATTAATACTGAGTTATGAAGCATTCAGAAGGAAAATATTTAATATTTAATTTCTTCTTTTGTTTTTTTATTCTACTTTAATCTGTAAATCTAAAAAGTATTGTAAAAGCTCTGTCTCATGTTCAGTCTCCCAGACTATTATGCTTGATATTACCAAAGAGTTCATAATGGCGTACTTTAATAAACCAATCTAGGATGCAATAATATGTACAGCCAAGTTTGAGTTTGACATAAACCTTTCAATAATTAATAACTTTGAAGCAAAAGCAAACATAGGGAAATTGTAATTTTGTTGATGATATGAATCAACAGCATTAACCACTTTTTTTATATTAGGAATTAAAACTATGAGATTGAAATGTTTTTATCTGTTGTAAGGTTTATTATCAGATTAGATTTTCTTTATGAAGAGTTTGTTTATATAACAGAAAATCTTTTATTAAAGTGAAACCACATCATATATGTAAGTGTGACTTGAAATGCAATGCATCAATATTGCTACCTCTAGAAACATCTAGATGCTTTAAAAAAGAGATATATATGTACTGTATTCTTTGGCTGATGAGAAGCTCTGGTTGATAAGACACACCATCAACCGAAGCGTCTTATTTTGGCAAACAAATACATATAGGAGTTAAAGGAGGCACCTTTTTGCCATACGGAGCAGTGCAATGTTTATGCTGTCCCAGCTGTGTGGATTTCTGGAGCTGCCAGCCATAGACCGAGACTAGAGGAAGAATCAGAAGAAGAGCTTTCCCAGCTCTGCACTGAGCTTGGCTGCAGAGACAAAGGGGGCTCACAGAATGCAGCCGTACATTCGCATCATGAGAGACTATTCGCATCATGAGAGGTTAAAAATATAGTATATATATTTTAAGTTCCCACTACTCATTGCTGTGATAAACCTTGCAAACAGGACACAATAGATTTCCAGTCAATTCAAGGAAAAGATCAGTCCTCGGGTGTGCAGCTAATAATACGCAGAGTGGACACTGTCCCATTTAGCAGAATGGGATGTGTCCTCTCTGTGACTTCTTCCACGCTGCGGACGAGCATCTTCAGCGGGGAAAAAGATGTAGTGGACACAAGCCCAAAGTCTTTTTCTGGAGCCTTACTATTACCAGCAGCTTCACCTGTGTGCAAAATACACACCATATATATATATATATATATATATATATATATATATATATCTACATATTGATATTTTTGGAACTTATGTTACCTTATGTTCACCAATTGTTGCAAAATTACTGATTATTTTATTCCTCATTATTTTACATACCATTATTATTATTGCCTATTATTATTTCCATTATTATTTTTGTTATCACACAAATACTACTGATGCTCACCAGATATAACTGTTTTCTTTCTGTTTATTATATTAACATCATTATTACAAAAAAGAAAAAGGGGTTTGGAAAACAGAGAGGGGGTAACCTAACTAAGTTTGTATAGAGTTTGTTTGTTTCAATCATTATTACTTTTATTAGCTTTAAATGGTTATATGATCCCACTACATAAATAAAAAAGTAGCCAACAGGGGGAATATAAAAAATATGTATATTAAAAAAAACTACTTCTATATAATACATAAAAATTATAACGTCAAAGTGTAAATGAATTGCTGAACTTAAATATTAACACCTCAATATTGCAACTTTTTCAAAACATATTCTTGACCAGTTGGAATAATAATCCCCTGAAATCTATATCTATTTGTGTTAGAGAAAAACATATATTGTTAAGAAAATTGTAAAAAGAGAACAAGAAAATGGTTGTGCTCCTGTTTGAAAGGGAAAAAAAGAGGTGGAGTTTAATGTGAAGGCAAATAGTGATGGCGCGAACCCGGAATTTGATGTTCGCGAACGGTGAACGCGAACTTCCGCAAA
>CM070035.1:52025440-52050124 GCA_036250615.1 Ptychadena robeensis | reverse complement strand
GGGGTGAGCGGGAGCTCTCTCAGTGCAGTACCATCCCGATCGGCGCCGGAACCGGAAGTCACCTCCAGCAGTTTTGGTGATGATACCATGTTCAGGGGCTTTGCAATAAGCTCACAAAGTTAGCAAGTTGAAAAATTCGACCATCTCTACCCAGCACCCAAGCATGATATAAGACAAACAGGCACCCTCTGCTCGGAAGAGGGGAGGGTACCAGGTCCATTGGAAAAGGTCAGAAAAAGACAGAAACACCACCCAAATTGACTGGAAATAGCATGGGGATGATGTCTTGATGCATCTTAGTCTCCCAAGTTGCTGCTGGGAACCAGTTTGGCATACAACCAGAGTTGTACGCCACTTTTACAGACTGACAAAAACACGCCGCAAATTCTTTTTTACAGGGGAAATTACACTCTAAAACATGATATGTGAGTGCCTGCAGGTGAGCTGATGCTCTAAAACAATAGATGTGATTGCATGCTGTTCAGCTGCTGCTCTAAAACATTAGATGCAAATGTCTGCAATTAAGCTGACACATGACATGTGTCAGCATTGCCAGTGGACAAGTGGATACGCATATCTGTTATAATGCCACCAGCAGCACTAAATACACACACAGATAAAACAGGGCAGGCCAGCCCCCTTCAAGGCATAAAGCGCAAGTTCATGCCACGTGTCCAGCTTGGACACCCAGTAGTTGTACAGCACTGAGGCATCACTTAAGATGCTGATACAGTTTGCTGTTTATTCCTTCACCATCTTCCAAAACATTTACCTCCTTAGAACACTAGGCCGTGCTTCAGGGTGAGGTTGCTGGTGGGGTGTCATGAAACTGTCCCATGCCTTGAATAGTGTTGCCCTGCCTTTATTGGAACTGCTGTGTGTTCCCCTTGTCTCCGTTCCTCGGTTGCCTAAGGAAGTATAGACTCTGGTGGACACGTTGTCATACGGAAAACTTTGGAGCAATCTCTCCTCAAGTACCTTCTGGTATTGCACCATTTATCTTGTCCTCTCCGCACAGGAATGAGAGGTAAGAAGTTCTCTATGTAGTGGGGATCGAAAAGGGTGAACAACCAGTAATTCATGTTATCTAAAATACATATAATGTGAGGGTCACGGGAAACATGAAGTCAGTCGTGTATGAGTACCAACAAGCAAGTCGTCAATGTCGACATCTGGATGACTCTCCATCTCCTCCTCTTCCCATCCACGCTGAACAGATGTCATTGAAGTTACATGAGTACTACTAACCTCTGTAGCAGAGGCAACAGTCTCCAGCTCCTCTTCCTCTTCATGGTCCAAGTCATGCTGTGAAGGCAAACTGTGGGTGGACTCGTTATCACCCTCTGTCATCTCCTCAACCATTACCTCGTCTGCCACATTCAAAGCGTCCTCCTTAATTGTGAGCAGTCATGGTTTAAGTAGACACAGCAGTGGGATGGTTATTCTGATGATAGCGTTATCACCACTAACCATTTTTGTGAATTTATCAAAGTTTTTAAAAATTTCACATAGGTCTGACATCAATGCCTACTCCTGTTTTTTTTTATAGTGGCAGTTGACTGGAAAGGTGATGACCATGTTGCAGCTGGTATTCCACAATTGCCAATTACTGCTTACAAAGCCTGGACAACATGTAGAAGTAGAGTTGCTCAGAACGCACTACAGTCGGTATACCGGATGCCGCAAGTGCTTCTGCAGGGTTGCCTGACCGGCTGAAGCTGTGGACAACTTTCAGAAATAGGCACACAAATGGCGCGCCTAGGCATGGAATGTGTGTCAGGTTGCTGAGCTACTAAGCCGCCAAGTTATGCCAATTGTCAGACACAACCATGCCTGTTGTAGGTTTAGTGGCCAGAGCCACAGCACGTCTGGTCCCTTATACCCTGCCATAGCGCTGTGGTGGTGTGCTGTTTGTCTCCCAAACAGATCAGCTTTAGCACGGCCTGTTGACACTTCCCCACAGAAGTGCTACACTGCTTCCAGCTAGCGACTGATGGCTGACTGCTGTTTGAGGTGGAAGTGGAGGAGGGGGTGGCATAGAAGAAGTAAGGGTTGGAGCCAGTAACATAGCTGCTGGCGGAGATCCTGATGGACATAGGGCGTGGGTAGCACCTGTGCCATCCCAGGGAAATGTAGTGTCCCTGGCCACCAGCGCTTGTCCTGTGCATGGTGATGTGGTCCTTCCGAGTTACTGCGTTGGTCAGGGCACAGGTGATGTTCTGGGACAGATACTGGTGTAAAGCAGGCACAGCACACCAGGAAAAATAGTGGCGGCTGGGAACTGTGTGCTGAGGGACAGCCACCGACATCAGGCTGTGAAAGACCTCGGTCTAAGCCTAAATGGCAACATTTCAAGGTCCAGTAATTTTGTAAGTCATGCATTTAAGGCTATGGCATGTGTATTTGCGCTTGCATTCAAATGCCTATTTTATCAACTTTTGGACGCTGCGCTGGGACAGGGAAATTAATGTAGATGCTGCTGGATGATGTTCATGGGGCCTCCGGGCAGGCTCCTTTGACAGGGAATTTGACAAGGGAGGAGTAGTAGTGGTAGTGTGACACACAGATACAAATTGTGGACCCAGGGGTTCGGCCCCTTATTAAGGTGCTTGGATGCCATGAGGCGGATCATGCCGGTGGTGGTGAGCTTGCTAGTGCTAGCCACACCCTGGCTGATTTTGGTACTGCACAGGTTGCAAAGTACCACTCTTTTGTTATCTGCACATTTTTCTTCTTTCACACTGTGGAACACCTTTCCCATGGCAAGGTAGATTTCCACATGGGGTGTTCGGTGTTTGGTGTTGCAGGGCTGTTTGGTGTGGCCCAACTTCTCCCTTTAGCAACACCACTGCTTCTTCCAGCCTGTTGCGGTGCTGCTGATTCCTCCTCCTATGTACTGCTGTCCTTGCTTGGTTTTTAACCTTCCCATGTTGGGTCAGTTACTTCATCGTACACCACCTCCTCTTACACTTCCTCACTCTGCTCATCCTCCTAAACATAACCTGAGTGTTTGGCAACTGTGTCTCATCACATCACAGAGGGCCAAATCTAATTGTGGTGGTGTAAAGAGCTCCTCTGAAAATGCAAGTGTGGGATCACTCATTTCCAAGCCTCTACAAGGTGATGGATGATCAGAGTGAGGATTTGGTTGACCAGGCTCTTGGCTACAGAGGCTGAACCTGGTGGAAGAAAGGGTGGTGCTTAAATGACTGGAAACATTATCTTCAGCAATCCAACTGAGTAACTGTCACTGACACTTAATGTCACCCAAAAAAATACGGACAGTATACCGTGCCCAAATCAATGTAGTCTAAACTGCATACATAAAAGTCCTTAAAAGGATCATTGGGTCTTTGATGAATGAGCTCTCCCTGACTTCTCTCTAACAGCTTCTCTCCCTGACTCCATCTAAGCCGAACACGCATCATCAGGGGCTATATAGCACCCGATGACATGTTCCAGCCAGCCAATCACTGTAATGCCATCACCTGACATGGCTACTGGCATTACAGTAAGGGCAGTACTTACCTGCCGCTTGATTGGAGAACCCGCGAAACAAGCAGGACGGAGACTCGAGCATGGCGGATGAGTGAATTGTTGAGATATTATTGTTTATATGTATGGTTAAATATCAGATTATATGATTTCCATGTTTTTTACATTGGACCAATAGGGTAGTTTAAATAATTGTGGGAGAGATGGTTAAATTGGACTGGTTTAAGTAAAAGTCAAGGTTCACATATACTTATAGCTGCCTATGGTATATTATCTATGTTTCTTTGTATGTATCTTTTTTTCCATTGTGGTGTCCACTCTGATATTCAATTTTCATATATTTTTAAGTTCCACACCAACTCCTGAAAAATTATTTTATTATCCTCCAGTGATGTTTTCAGTTGACGAAATGTATTCACACTTGTAATGTTCTCCTGGCATCTAGCCAATTTAGACCCACCCATCAGACTATCCACAGGGAAGAGTGATATGTCATTTCACAAAGTTCCACTACCTCAGAATCCATTAGGGATATGCTTTACCCCACTTGATTGGATACGTTGTGCCCAGTTATGTGAGGCATGCATGCAGCTGGTCAGCCATGAAACCCCATGCCAGAGGAATTAAAAAAATGGGTTTATGAATTCAGCAGCAAATTTGGCTCATTATATGTTCTGTGGCTTCTGAGATTTTATGTAGTTTGCCTCTTTGTGGCTAAATCTTTGTTTTTGCATTTTTTAACAGATACATAGAATATCTAGCAAGGATGACATTTTACAAACTAAAGCTAGAGCTCCACTGTACTATACTACACTGTCCTGCAATAATGCCGGAGGACACCGGGGGCCGCCAGATACAATGTGTGTCAATGAACACAAAGTGAAAGCAGGAAAGAAAAAAAAACACAACATGTGTAGCTGCTGAAGGGAGTTCCGAGCCAGGCAGTGTGAGGAGCTGTGGTATGCTGCGGCCTCCGTGGTTTCAGGAGGTGGGGCGAAATGTACAGATATCTCCACACAGGTAATTATTTTTTATTTACATATTGCTCCAATAATATGGGGTTGGCTAGCTAGAGGGAAAAAATTGTCTGGTGGGTTTAGGTGCGCTTTAAATCCCTATGTTGCCTATTTTTAGCAATGGGGCTTTACATGGCTCCCTCCACAGCCCGGTAGAGCTCCTGATCCATCGGTCCCCACCTCCATCAGGTTAATGTCGACACAGTCCATCTACATTAACAGGAATGTAAAGGAGGCTTGTTCTGACATCAGTAGATGGCAGCACATAGTGGAGCCCTAGCCTAACTTATTGCAAAAGTAGCTTTCTATGACTGTATCATGCTTGAATTCAGAAAAAAACATACTACAAATGTTTGTAAATGCAGACTGCATGGCTTGAGACCATTGATAAGGGGTCTAAATGAAACATTTGAATGGTATGTACTGTCAATATGGTGTACCATTTTAATGCATTTTTCAAGCAAACTCAATTTCTCAGCTGGAATATTTCCTCCCCTGCCATCTATCCAACCTCACATCCTCTCCCCATGCTTCCTGCTTTGTAAAAGCTTCCTTACTGCCTTTGTAGCCGGTACTTTGTAAAAAAATAAAATAAAAAATAACTTATCCTGAGTATAAATATTCCATTAGATATTTTAGGAGGTTCATAGAATATAGCTTTTATTTTAAGCCTATAGTGTTTTCACAAGAAGAGCTGTTATAGAGAATATGACCTGTGCCTTACTAGACTAGCATAACAGAGATTACCTGCCAGTTGTTTGCCATATGGTGTCAACTACTGTTGGCAAGATGCCCAACATGGCCACAGGTGCCATATTTGATGTCATTCCCAAGCACAGAAGCAAGGTTAAAAAAAAAGTAATGTAAGTTTCACAAAACAAATTTTGTTAGGAATTTTGTAATAAAATAGCCCAATTTGAAATTGGCATGCATTGAAATCAATACTGTGTTTACCATTCATAACCAATTGTATCAGAGCAGCGGAAAAAAAATACAACTGATATATTTTCTAATGAATAGTTTCACAATTTGTGTTGCAAGTGTTGGAAAGGGGTGTTTTTGTGTGGTTGCAATTTTTTTGGTGTTATCTGAATGTAGCACTCTAAAAACCATAATCTCTGATATCAATGCAGCATTTTTTTATTAATTTTAGATTCAGTGCAATGTAGCCATATAGTTGTGTAAGTCCATACAGACATATGGCATGCCAGATGTATTGAGTGAATCCATAGAAAACTATGCTTACAGCTGGGCAGATCCCCCTTAACTGGACTGCTAATCTGAGCAGTTGTGTGTACACATGTATTTGTTTTCTGATGTGTCATTAAGGAGTTGTGCAACTAAATTGCATATACAGTATGCTACAACTTTGAAGTACAAATGCATACTGTCCCTCTGGGATCAGTTCAATTTTCCAGATCTCGCTTGTTACACAACGCAAATTGTAAGTATGTCCGCACAATTCAGACAAGCTTGTTACGCTAATTTCATTGTAGCGCTATGACCTGTATTGACCTTCTACCAAAGAATGGCGATGATCACAAGCATAAGATTTACCGTGAAAGTCCTAATGAAGTGATCTGCCCATTCTTAAATTAATGTATAGAGGCTTTGTCCATTATTCATACTAAACAATTTCTTTATTGAGACACTAAAGTGGCTTGTTTAATTATGTCAGGCTTTAAGAAGCTGTCAAGTTCACTTTCAGCTGCTACAGAGGAATTATGATTGGCAAAGTGAAACAGCATTCTTTCTTGTAGAAATCGTATGGCTTTCACAAACTAATGGAAAGTGAAGGGTATCACATGCAATATGATGATGCTTAGGAATCCTCATCTTAAATCCCTAAAAAGTAATGGTGTTTAACTAATCTACTTCTGCAGACATGTGAAACTTTAAAGCACATTAGTGTTTAATCTCCAGCAAAGCAATACACCCATATTTATCTGTCAACACTACCTACTATTAAGTCAGCAAAATCTAAAATAGACCAACATACAGTAAAATAAATGTTGCTGGAAATACTGAGAACAGCTCAGAGCTCCCTGTCCAACACTTTGCTATATGTCAATGCTTTGGCATGGTATTTTTCTGCTTGGCATGGAAATAACTATAAAAGAAAATGAGATTGCAGCTGTAAGGGTAGCTACACTAAGGTTCCATAGGGCTGTTACAGCTGACCCTTCTGGAAACAGACACCAAAACTTAAAAAGCAACACTATGTAAGATACTCACTAACAGTCAACAGAAAGTGCTACAGCTGTCTAATTGTGTGGCTGAAATTTGCTTGGTTCAGTTCAAAGTCTGTTCAGCCTAAATCCTCCAAAAATTTTAATCTGATCATGACCGAAGTCTATGGCTGCCAGTTTTTAATTTAACGGCAAAGCTTTTAAAAATGATTTTATTTTCTGCCATTTCAAATTAAAGTTTTTTTTTTCCAGAATTACACACTATTTAACACAACTACTTATCTCAATTTGGCCACTAGGTGCTGATAATTCCTAAAATCCATGGCGGTACAGCTGTTTTGGTTCTAGACATCTAAAAATGTAAAGCCTTTCCCTTGAGAAACCCTGGTTGCTTTGCTGTGACAAAGCTACTTTTTTCTAAGCATAGATTCCTTTTGGATTTACTACCCCACTGAGATTTCTGGTTAAGGGGAGGGGGCTGGAGACACCAGCAATGGGAAAGATTCAAATGAGAGAGGATACCTAACCATATAACTTGAACTATTATATCTAAAAATGTATTTCAATCTAACGCCTGCTCTAGACCCCCCCCCCCCCCCCCCCCCCCCCCACACACACACACACACAGCTCTGGCATCATTGATTATGTGAGGAGTTTGGTTAGAGATGGCTTCGTTGTGGGTACTCCCCCAATGTGAGGGTCCAACGAAAAAAGATTGGGGAAAAAATAAGAAGGAGACAATTAGCAGAGAAAATGAATCGTTAGAGGAGCTGTTTAGAGGGTATATTAGGGAGGTAAGAGGGAGTCTGGTGGTGACTCCAACGTAAGGAATTTTGTCACTTACTCTTTGGGTTGCTGGTCGTCAGATGACCTTGGTTATTGGTCAGCTGTTTTGGACCAGCAACCTGTTTGATGGATCAGCAGGTGGAGATAATTTTCCTCACTGTCCCCACGCAGTGAATTCAAGGTCGCGCTCTAGAGTGCCTGTGGAGGTCCGATTTAAATGGATGCCTGGTCCAAGTTATTCGGAAAGTTCATTTTAAAATATAAAGTGATATCCACTTAAAAAGAGGCTGAGAAGTAAAAAAAAAAAAGCCCGTAAAAGTATTTATGTATTTTATTTAAAAATATGTGAGGAGTTTGAACGCCTATGCCTATTCTGCAATACAGGAAAATAGTGCAACCCCCATGTCCAATGCTAGGTCTGGTAAGAAGATCCCAGTCAGACATTGCTGGAGGAAGCCACCAGCTTATTTGGAGCAGGTAAGTAATCAGCACAATGTTTATGTTTCATTGCAATGAACAGGTAATACTAAAGCCTGCCATAGACCCCTCGATCTATGGCAGACCTTTAGCAGACTGATTAGAGCGTGGTGACGTCACCACACTCTAATCAGTCTGCTACATGTCATACAACAATCCTGTGTCTTCCACAGACAAACAGGACTGCTGTCTGACTAGCCAATAACAGGGAGGGGGAGGAGACTCCCCCTCACTGTTTACAAGCTGCAGCTGGTCTCACTCGCAGTTGTAGAAAAAAAAAACCGGCAGGACGGATCTCTATGCGACCCGACTTGCCGGCTTTTTTTCTACATAATTCAAGGTGGGCTCCCTCATAGTTGCGGCAGACCAACCTTGATGTGATCGGCGGGAGCGTGCACGCAGGTTGGTCTGCTACAACTATGGCCGGGAGTCTGCCCGTCTATGGGGGGCTTTAGGGCTACATTTATTGTTAGTGTATACACATAAGCATCAGCACCACTTAGTGTACTTATTCAGATTTACAACAACATTTAATTTAAATGTTATCTATAATTAATCTATAATTTGTTCCATGTATGAGATGCATATTATAGATTAAAGTTAAATCTGAACTTCAAACTCCCAATGTGTATTTCCTGTAAATCAGTTATTATTTAATTAAAATATCATATATTCCCTATAATATGTATAAGTTCACTATCTATGGCATAGGCTAAAGTAAAAGGTGTCACATTCATTAGGCTACTAACATTAAGACCTAGTACTCATTGGTTGTTTTTGGTCTGTTTTTAATGAATAATATATTAAATAAATAAATGAGATTTTTTATGAGACGGGATGTACATAGATTTCAAAATATTTTTATACAGTGAACAAAAATATAACACAATACTTTCGGTTTTGTTCCCATTTTGCTAGAGCTGAACTGAAAGATCTGAAACATTTTCTACATACACAAAATACCCATTACTCTTAAATATTGTTCACAAATCTGTCTAAATCTGTGTTAGCGAACACTCCTTTGCGGAGATAATCCATCCCACCTCACAGGTGTGGCATATCAAGGTGCTGATTAGACAGGATGAACATTGCACAGCTGTGCCTTAGACTGCCCAGAATAAAAGGACACTCAAATACGTGCAGTTTGATCACACTGCACAAGGCCACAGATGTTGCAATGTTTGAGGGAGAGTGCTATTGGCATGCTGACTGCAGGAATGTCTACTAGACCTGTTGCTCATGAATAGTGATGGCCGAATATCAGCTTTGGCTGTTCGCGAACAGGCGAATCGAACTTCTGCAAATACCCACCGCGAACATGCGAACAGCGAACCTCCATGGACAAACTTCTCAAACCTTCACGTCATGTTTGTAGCCAAAAAAAAAAGTCAAAAGTGTTCAACTACCTGCACAGTGTCATGCCAGAGGGGGATCAATGGCTAAATTTCTCCCCCAAAATATGGATTTTTTTAATGCTGTTTTCTTGCTGTATTCTGTAGGTCTAATGCTGTAAGTCTAATGCTGTAAGTCTAATGGGCGGAAATCACATCTAGATTAAAGATTTTGCCAAATGCAGTGCATCACATTTAGTCAGATCTCTCTGCAATGCATAATAGAGCACACCCCACACCCAGAGAAAGACTTTTGTTGCTCAGTTATGATGAACTGATTGTTGCAGAACACCTTAGCTATATTACAGATCACTGGATGGAGAAAAATAGTTAAGTATCTCCATCCCTCAATCAGCAGAAGCTCTCCCTATCTATCTAGTACTGGAGATACAGGATAAATGTAAAAATGGCCGCTGGGGGCTTCTTTTATAAGGGGAGGTATTCTCCAGGAGTGAAAGGAAGTGTTTTTGGCTGTACTGTCCCACCTGACTATAGGGTGAGGGGTCACACTTTGTCTCCATGATAAGGTATAGGGGGCGGGGCGAACACCCATAATGTTCACCGGCATTGCGAACTGCGAACATGCTATGTTCACCGCGAACTGTCCGCCAGGCAAACTTTTCGGCCATCACTACTCATAAAATGATTATTCATTTTTCTACCATAAGCCATCTCCAAAGGCATTTCAGAGAATTTAGCTCCATCCAACCGACCTCACAATCGCAGACCACACCAGCCCAGGACCTCCACATACAGATTTTTTTCTGTAATTCCAAATTAAAGTTTATTTTTTCAGAATTACACACTATTAGGGCTTGTTTACATTGATGCGATCCCGTGCTTTTGTAGCCGCGCGGTTGTAACCGCACGGCAACCGCGCGGCAGAGCGCATGGCATAGTTGTCACGCGTTTTCGCACATTTTTGCGACGCAATTTTTTTTTTCATGCGGATGCGGTTGAGACGCGGATGTGGTTCAAAACGCTGCAGCTAGCGTTCAGAAACGCGCCCTAAACCGCATCCGCACCCAAACGCACACAACCGCACCAGTGGAAACTATATTGAAGTTTCTAATGGATGCGGTTGTTTGCGCTTGCGGCCGCGCGGGATCGCATCAATGGAAACAAGCCCTTAAACGCAACTGCTAATCTTAATTCGGCCACTAGGTGCTGATGATTCCTAAAACCCATGGTGGTACAACAGTTTTGGTACTATAAATCTAAAAAAATATTTAACTTTACCACCTGCACTAGATCCCAACCCAGCTCTGGAATCGTTAATTATGTGAGGACTTATGTAAGAATGCCTATCCTTGTTCTGCAATACAGGAAAATGCAATTTGCATGCTGAGTGCAGAAATGTCTACCAGAGCTGTCGTATGTGAAATTAATATTTATTTCTCTACCAAAAGCTGTCTCCAAAGGCGTTTCAGAGAATTTGGCAGTACATCCAACTGGCCTTACAAACACAGACCACTTGTAAACTCACCAGCCCAGGACTTCCACATCCAACATGTTCACCTCCATGATCGTCTCGGACCAGCCACCTGGACCACTGCAGCAACAATTGGTTTGTATAACCAAAGAATTTCTGCACAAACTTCAGGACTGTGTGGGGGAATCTAGTGCAGGTGGAAAATTGCATGTTCACCATCTTCAAAGGGGTCTGGACTGTACTGCAGTTCATTATCGTAACCAGCTTGAGTGTGCATTTAGTCCCTGTTTTTACTGTTCAGGGCAAATGGCGTATTGATGGCATTTTGAATGCACAAAGATACCGTGATGAGATCCTGAGGCTCATTGTTGTGCTATTCATCCACGACCATGTTGTGAAAAATACCTAATTGGTTGTTCTGCACCCTCCGACTGTGGGTTGAGGGGTCAAACCTTTTATTCATGTTAATGATGGAGGTGCATTTGCCCTATTTGTCAGCCCGGGAACACCCGCTGCTAGTGGAAAACCAAACATATTGGTCAGCTCTGCATGTGCTTGGGAGGCAGAATCCCAGTAAAGTTAACCCCACAATTCCTCCTCCTACCATACAGATGAATGTATTATGAAATTTATGAGATTTGAAAATGCATTTCCATTTCATGTCTGCTTGCTTCAGTAAGAACCAAGACAATAAACAAAGGAGGAAACAGCTTGCATGTCTTAAGGGTTTCCAGGGATATACTATTTCATATTATACTTATCGTTTAAGTTGCAGTAAAACCCATCTGCCACCCTTTCACCATACACACTGAGAAGCCATACTTGAAATAACCCATTCCTAAGTCACTGTAATGTTAGAATATTAAATACTATTTTAAGATGTTCTATTCTGGCCCTCTGACTCTTTTTTCTGTAATTACAAGGACATGTAGTAGGACCTACATATTAGCAGATCCAGTGACCTGTTGTGTCACTGCTGTATTCTATAGATTTAATTTTAGCTAGTTGATTTGTGAGTTACTGTATTTTTGCACTATAAGATGCATCCCATAGTTTTGAAGAGAAAATGAGAAACAAAATAATGATAAAGAGTCAGAGACACAGACATTCACATATAAAGAGAATATACAGCATGTCCCAGCAAAGTGGCAGGGTTGGGTCATACAGTATTGACTCTATATTGCAGTGTTGGATGTGCAGGGCTAAAACTTAAGTATCTTTACAATTAGCACCCAATCTCTGAACCCGCTGACCAACTTATGGAGATTCATATTTTACAATCTGGCATTAACAACTTACCCATGAGCAACTTTTTACAGATGAGTCACATAATAAATTTTTTAATTATAATGCAGATGCATCTGCAAATGCAGAATGTTAATGTAAACACACAACAATTAACTCAGCGACACACCACCTTTTACATAACTGAAAAAGGGGAGATTATTGCTGGTTACTGTTTCGATCGTAATGCCGTAAGCAATATCTTTCCCTCTTAGTGTATCAAGGCCGGATATCACCACGTATCATAAGATGGTGGTCAATATTCAGCCTTATTATCCTAGGTGGTGGTAATATAAACCTCAGTTATGTCTCCAACTACAATATGTAAGCACTATTACCAGGAATCACTTGAAACTTTGCAGATTTAACATAAAAGACACCTTTACTATGTTACAATTTAAAATCAACACATACAATATAGGTTCATGTATATCATGGTCATGTATGTACACACACAATGTAACTGGCCTATAGATATAATAATATAGAACAAAGAGGTACTTGTGCTATAGATTGTTAGATCATGCCACAATGTCCTCAGCTCTAGAGATGGTCGAATTTTTCGACTTGCAAATTTGTGAGCTTATGAAAATTGTATCATCACCAAACTTGCTGGAGATGTAGAGAAGGGGTGGAAGAACATTTGAAAAAAAGAAGTTTTGCTCTAGCACATGTAGTTTTTGCATAAATTAAGTTCAAAGTTAAAGTCGAAATTCCGATTTTCGAATTTTTTACTTGACTTTGAACTTAATTTGTGAAAAAACTATTTGCGTTAGAGACATACTTTAGTTTGGTGATGATACCATGCTCAGGGGCTTTGCAATTAAGTCGAAACCGGCGAAATGGTCGAATTTTTGAAAGAAATTCGACCATCTCTACTCAGCTCCCATCCTCTCAGCCCGGTTGCAAGTTTCGAACTAACCTCCCTGCCCAAACTTCCCTCATTCCATCGTTGGCACGAACAGGAAGGTCTGTGATATGGGAAGTGATGTCATGCCCATGTAGTCTGTAAAGCACAGGGCTTAAACTCCTCCTTTAACAATAACGCAGGAGTCACATTTTATATTCACAGAAATAGCTGAGTGAAACACACGCATTTTCACATTAAGTTTAATGGGAAAAAAGTGTGTGCTATGTCAAAAAAACATAGTACCTCGCAAATTCTGCTAGTCATAATTTTGCAATAATCTCTACCAGTATATTCCTGATTGGAGCAGTCATGTGACCACAGTAAGCTTTTAAAAGAAAGTCAATGAAAACATAGTAATTAGAAAATGGTTGAATTTTCGACTAGCTGAATTTGTGAGCTGATTGCAAAGCCTCTGAAAATTGTATTATCACAAAATTTTTGGAGATGTAGAGTTTGCATAAATAAGTCAAAGTTGAAATTTCGAATTTGTGTTAGAGCAATACTTTTTTGTAGTATACCCTAACCCTTCTCTAAATATCCAGCAAGTTTGCTCAAAAAGGCAAATTAACTCAAAATCATCAAAATGGTCATTTTTTTATTTCACCATCTTTAATAGTAACAGACAGTATTGTTTGAAAGCCTAAAATTACAAAACATTAAAAAGGAATTTTGAGCTAATTGACACATACAAGACACTATGTTGATGACACATTTGATGAGCCATCGTAAAGTAGCCAAAGCTAGTGATGAGCAGCATCACTAGCAATATTAGTATTCGCAATATATCTGCAATTGTTTGCCTAAAATTCGCAATAAATTCGTAAATTCAAGAACTGTGATCTCCAGTCCTTATTACCTTTATTGCGTAAATCTGCATTTATACATGCACATATTGAGAACACAATACCTGGTAGTCCTGGGTGCTGACATAAAAGATCTCAAATATTTGTGATAATGGAGATATAGCACTATATTCAAGATTTTCACGAAGTGGCGAGTATCCACTTCCTAATGAGAACGTGGATATCAGTCCACTCGATTATACGGACCCTTTACCTTTACCCAAAGTTAAAAACAAATCTCAAACATTTCCAGCTCTCAACCAGAACTTTGCACTCAAAATGTTCCTGGACCTAGTGGCCATGGACATTGAATACTACCAGACTAATCCTTACTGCCACAATCTACCTAGATGACTTCAACTAGCCCTAAAGAAACTACAATCAGACTACAGTTTGACAATTAAACCCTCTGATAAAGGCGGAAACATTGTTATTGTTATTGACAATAAGGATTATGAAATAATGTGCAACAACATTCTTGGCAACCATGACTGGTATCAACGATCAAATCGAATCAAAACTCAAAGATGTATCAAGAACTACTTTGAACTCATAACCAAAGCCTACACAGACAGCACCTTTGATAGATCCACTTTCAAATTTCTATGTGCAATGTGCAAAACCTCAGAATCCCCACCTTCTACTGCCTCCCTAAGATCCACAAGAAAATACTACCACCTCCAGGTAGACCTATTATCTCTGGGATGGATCTCTCACCGAGAATGCTAGCAAACTTGTTGATGCATATTTAAGACCACACGTAACTAGCTTACCTTTCTACCTTAAGGACACTAAGCATGTACTTCAGATAATAGAGGGCAAGGAGATCAACCCTGATACACTTTTAGTGGGCTTAGATGTTGAGGCCCTGTACAGCTCAATCTCCCATGTTCAGCGTATTGAGGCTGTACGTACATTTCTTTATGAACGCAGCAAGTTGACAAGTTTGAATACAGCGAATTTATCCTTGAACTCCTCAGTTTCATCTTAAATAATAACTATTTTCTCTTCGATAAAAAGGTATACCTCCAGGTGCAAGGCGTAGCTATGGGGACAACATGTGCCCCTAGCTACGCCAACCTTTATTTGGGAGCATGGGAAAGGGAACTATTCTCCAATGAATCTCTTGACGTGTTTACCCACAAGATCGGGGTATGGCTTCGTTATATTGACGACGTGTTCCTCACCTGGGAGGGCACTAACAGTGAACTACAGGACTTCATTTCTAGCCTTCATAACAACAATTTCAATCTAAAATTTACTCACACTGCAGATTTGTCTCAACTCCCTTTTTCTCGATCTTACCATCATGCGGGACAGCAGAAATAAACTTACAACTACTCTCTTCAGAAAACAGACGGCAGGGAAAACTATCCTACATGCCACCAGTTCCCACCCTGTATCACTTATAAAAAGTATACCCTATGGGCAATATTTGCGCTTGAAGAATAACTGTTCAGCTATGGAAAATTTTGAAACTGAAGCACGGAAACTCCAGAGACCACCTACTCAAGCGTGGATATAGTAAGAAAATGTTAAAAAAAGCATACAAAAAATCGAAAACCAAAAGACGGAATGACCTGCTCTATGGACCTACGAGATCCACATCGGAAAACAGCACAACCAGAATCATCACTACATATACTTCTCAAACCAAGCTTTTGAAGAAATCGCTCACCAAATTCTGGCCCATCTTGCTGAATGACCCTAAGATTAGACCATTCGTAGGCCCTTCTCCACAAATTACTTATCGAAAATCCCGCTCCATTCGGGACACGCTCACACAGAGCCACTAGGTCGGCAATAAAAGAGGCGATAAATGCCAAAAGCTTGGAACATTTCCATGTAGATCATGGAAGTGTGTGCGTGTGTGTTGTCAGTATATCAACCCTGAGTTGAATCCTACCTTACCTAATGGCCAGATCTTTCGCCCAAACATCACGTAAATTGTAAAACCGAAGGAGTGGTGTACATGATTACCTGTATATGCGATGCATTTTACATTGGTAAAATGAAGAGGCAACTCCAACAACGAACCTAGGAGCAAATCAGATATGCCAGTATAAGAGATCTGTCTACCCCCATTGGCAAACATGTTGCCCTCTATCATCACTACCAAGCTGGTTGTTTGAAGGTTCACGCACTGGACAAAATACATCCCCATACTCGTGGTGGAAACGCCAACCAATTACTTTTACAAAAAGAGACGAGGTGGATACACACTTTAAAACAACTAAACACCCAGGATTGAACAAGCAAATTAGCTTTAAAAGCTTCTTATAAACATCACATGCTTATGAGTAAGCGTATATGCACAAATACATCATCCTATGCCAACCCTTCCATCTTTCTGTGCTTTCCCTTATTCCCCATCTCTTAACATCAAGATAAGTCTTTATCATTGAACTATCACCACCCTTCTGTGTTCTCCCCTCACAGTTCACATCTCGACATTCAAACGAATCCTCATTAAGCATGCCACATTTGGTAGCTATCTTCCCTGTCATCAACGCCAACAGTGCCCTATCACTTTTTGTTTTACTCTTCTCCAATAAGGGATCAATGGCATTGGTCTAGTTTTTTAACCTCTTGATGGTTCGCTGTTAACCTTTTGACGGTTGCTGTCAGTCATCTTTGATTCTTTTTCCTGGTACAAAACCATACCCTACACACATCAATTCTTCTTTATTCTAATATCTTTGGGACGTCTTTGATTATAGTCCAAACTGATAGTCTGTATCATACATTGGACACATTACTATGGTATATGATAATTGTTTTCATCATGTAATAATTCTGCTTAGGAATAATTTGTCTATCTAACCTGTACCATTCAGATGCCCTTGTGCGGGTGCCTTTCCTCATGCCCCTGACTTTGTTTGGGAACGATGCTAACATCTAACTTTTATTTCCACTCCACTATCTCCCTCATTTCATTACACATCGCAGCTAGGCTGGGGTTGTGGACGCCCAGCAGCTGCATATTCATATGCGGCTTCTCACTACCTATGTTATCTTGGTGGTGACCAATTTAGGTGCAGGACTTGCTCTCGCCACGCTGATTGGCGGTGGGCGGGACTGGGGGATGCGGCCCAATGCATTGCCAGGCGTAGCCGCAAGCATGCCGCATCATTGGCGCCGCCCCCCACCCACGCCGCCACCGATGTGAGGGGAGTGATCTGGTCCTCACAGCCCCTATGACGTCCGTCCATCACGTGGGCGGGCACTGCACAACTAGGAGCGTCTGAATGCGCAGTGGCAGCACTGCATTGTTGTACATATATTTTACTACTGTCATGAATACTAATCATGTGTTGTAATTGTTATCTATTAGCAATACAATTTTCTACATGATAAAAATCTTGAATCTATTACTACAAACGTGTGTTCACTATCTGTTTTATGCTAATTCAAGCAAGCTAACCTTTAAATCCACCAGCCTCTGTTTTTCAGAGTTGTTATTTTGTCTGTGTTTATCAAAATACACTTGTATAAATAATGCTAATCCATAGCAGAAATGCACAGGACATGACAAAGTCAGAACGTCTCAGAATGAATTGTGTGTATATAAGAAATACCATAAATGTATGTTTTAAAGCCACTTAATATGTAATTTATTGTGTCATTTATTATAGTCAGTTGATTTAGTATATATGTGATTACAGCTCGCGATATATCCAAATTCCTGTAAATGAGTCAGCAGGATGAAAGCTTCTTAATGATGCATCAATCATTCCTACTAACTTAGGAATCGATCACTCTTTCTAAATATCTTACAAACTTAGGAAACATTTGATGAGAATACACATTTATTTCAATAAGATTACATTTTACGTTTTCCAGGTATCACATTGAATGTTGTATCAGAATGAGAAAGTAAAATCATATGTAACAGGAAAAAAGGGTTCCAGTTATAGGAATCTGGTGTTGGCATTCTTGACAAGTAACATAAGGTAATAAATAATGACCTCATCTTGGCTGATGACCACACATTCTAATTGAAACCTATATAATAGCTATGCAGTTATTCATCACAAGAGACCTGGGAGAACTGGTGTCAAAGATTGTTTTAAAAATATACATCTGAATATATAAAAAAAATTATGAGTAAAAACAAATCCTACAATACTGGAATGGTGCACTAATGATGTATGTGATTGTTTGGGACAGGGTTCAAAAGAGGTTAGGGTGAATAGCTATGAAAGTATTAAACACCATAGAAACAAGAATTGTGAAAGACTGCATTTACAACTTTGTGTGGATGTAACATCATATTTAACACATAGATAAATGTGTAATTCAACCTTACTTAATGAGGGGAAGTATGACTTAAAACCAACAGTGTGCTTAGTACGTGTATGCATTCACACATTTAGGTCAAAATAGTTTCATCCCTGGGCATTTGGGTCCAGAAGCACACTTTTGTAAAAAAAAAAAAAAAGTGGTGTTGGTGTGCAGACATAAACACCATATTGTTGAAAGTATTAGAATGATTACCTTTACACACACATACATTTTAAAGACATGCCAATTCATATGGAGTTGGCCTATCCTTTTTAGCTATCAACAGCTTCAAATCTTCTGGGAAGACTTTCCACAAGGTTAAGAAGTGTGTTAATGAGAATGTTTGACCTTCACCCAGAAGGTCAATCTTCATAGCCTTTAAAGATGGAGTTGACCCACCCCTTATGAAGCTATGTCAGCTTCAATTTATTCTGGTAAGCCTTTTCAGATGTGAGGTCCATTTGTGATGTTAGACACGGTTATAAGACAAGAAGGCCTGGCTCAATGTTAACCTAATGCTGTTCTTTTGGGTTTAGGTAAGAGATTTGTGCAAGACACTCAAGTTCTACCAAACCAACCTTGCTTATCCATGTATTTATGGATGTTGTTTTATGTTCTGAAGAGCAGTAGGTGTCCTCAAAGTTGGAAGGCTAAAATCGTTCAAAATGTCTGGCATCCTGATGCATTGGGTGTTTCTTTTACTCGAAGCAAGGGGCCAAGCCCATTCTCTAGATAAGAACACTACACCATTATCCCCCTCTACCAAATGCACAATGCAGTTAAACAAATACTGCTCCCCTGGCATCAGCCCAAATCAGACTTAAGCCGGCCATAGACGTGGCGAGCCCCGGCAGTAGTTGCAGGCGATCGACTGGAGCTCAGATATTGAACTAGGAGAATATTTGTAATTTCTGTAAAAAAAAAATTGCATAGCAATGGCGGCGGATATTTGACAATATATTCATGAATATTCTTTCGATAATCAAATATTCGAACTGAACAGTAATCTGGAGTTCCATGCAATGGGGTAACTATAAATATTTACAGTTACAATGATAAATATTACAGCTTACTTGGTTTAAAATATCAATTATGGTATGGAAAAGGGGAGTTAACCTGATTGCTGTGTACACCAACAAAACATACACACAATTCAAAGAAATCTTCATCAAAAGGAAACATTTTCAGGAGTGTCAATCTCCTTAGTGGCTCCTTCCTGACATCCAGTGTTTCTTTGGAATACACTTTGGATTTCTTTGGTGCTCTATTTGAAAGCATGAGTTGTGGGGAGTGAAAGGTAAACCCATTAGGGCATTTTTGTAAAGTTATCTTCAAATATAATGAAGTGAGTCTTTCTGTAAAAGAACAGTACTTAAAGTACCAAATTCTCTTGTTGTTCTCACTGAAAACTCCATTCAATATCCATTGCCTGACATTGCTGGGAAGCTGATCTCCTTAGTTCCTTTTTGCACAGATGTGACCACTGCTGTCATTTCATGTATAAGATCCAAGAATGTATTCCTTCACTTTCAGATAGATCTTTTAGATTTCTTTTTACTGAAATATGATATCATATTAGTATATTAATAATACACACACATATATATATAACCGTGCATTAAGAACATTGCCCATTTAACCTCAGAAACACATTTTATACTTCTTTTACATCCAGAAAGAGAATGTAAACCATCTTTTGTCTAAATTGCTGTGTTTTCAAGTAATTTTCTTTTGTACCAGATAAACAGATACAATCTATGAAATACATGAAGTTAGGTTAGATGTGATCTACGTTCTTATGGATGTTATGATGTGCAAGAAGTGGCTTTCGTTTCCAAATAGCTTTATTGAATTGTTTTTGTAAGCAATACGAGAAGTGGCTTTAATGTTTTGAAACTATAATTACTTGATAACTGAGATTGGCACAACATTGTGACAGAAACCAAAACGTTTTAATCTAAAAAAAAATCCACGATTTCCTGCCCTCCAGGAGACCCAGAACACAGCAGTGACGTGGGAGATATGCTTAATAAGTATAATTAGGTGTATAGTTATGTTGATTTTAATGAGGGGAACTAAATACACCCACAATTCAGTATACCATTACATATCTTTCAATCACTTTTCCTACATTCACTCTTAGAAGAGAGGGAAAAAATCCACACCTATAAGTGTGTCTGGGAGGTCATTAGTCTCTATTCAGGTATTATACCACAAACTCTACTACAGACTTCACCTTAAGCCAAGTCCACACTTGAACGGGAAATCAATTTGCGCCTCACTTCGGTTGCCCCCAGGACTTATGTGCACTAGTTTTCCTACCTCAGATCAGAAGCTAGTCCAAAAACAAAGCAGAGGTCATAGATGGCAGATCAGTACAATAAATCAATTAGCCAGAGGATTTATAAGAAGAGGTTATACTGTATACAGAAGATCAGTCCAATAAATTGATTAGCTAGAGGATTAGTCAGGAGAGTAAAAAAGCAAGCAGAGGTCTGTTCAGACAGTCACTGGTTCAAGATCAAAACAGGAGCAATCAATCAACATATTAACGCACCTAGAACTGTACAGTATGCTATTAGTGGCTCAGATCTTAACCAGGTGGGGATCTAAGTGGAGACACCTGGCCAATCCTGAGACACAACTAATCTCAGATCTTAATTGGGGGATTCAAAAGGGCCCACCAATTGTATAGAGGCCAAAAGGCCCCACTGAGTAGAGATGGTTGAATTATTTCTGACTAGCTAAAGCCAGGCACACACAGCTCCAGGTCGAGGAAGCCAAACCAAGGCACAATGAGTTCCATAGTTCTGTGGACGAGCTGGCCCGAGCACTTCAGCAGCAGCACTTCAGCAGCTTTCCAACATGTTGGTTCTCTGTTCGACCGAGCTTCTTCGAGCAGGATCAATCTTTAATAGATTTGAGCACAATCAAGCAATCAAGCTCTGCGAACACGCATGACGCTCGATTATGCTTGAAGAAATTGAGCCGTGTATGCCCATCTTAACTTTGTGAGTTGATTGCAAAGCCCATGAACATGCTATCATAACAAAAATTGCTGGAGATGTAGAGAAGAGTTGTGGGAACATTTGAACAAAAAAGACTTGCTCTAACATACGTCGTTTTTGCATAAATTAAGTTCAAATTAAAGATTTTGATCTGAAAACTTAATTTAATTTAAAAAAAACAATACAAGCATCAAAATATTCTGTACAATGTTCTGGAATTCGCTTATCATATCTGCCATAAGCACAGCTAAATGTGGCTTGATATTTTTTATGTCTAGGACACTCTTAAGCAGAAGTTAAATATTCTGCGGCAATATTTAAATTAAGAAAATACACTTAATAAATAAAAAGCTACAAGCTTTGGTTCTTAATTCTTTTTTTAATCAACAAATAAGTAATGTAAAAATTAATAACTTGTTTCATTCTTAGAGCATTTCTAATTTCTGAATCATTATGGTTCCTTTGATGATCCCAAGAGTACCTAATACAAACCATCCAAAGTACTTTGAAGTATGAGACATGGTCATATCAGCTTGTTAGAACAAATAATAATGTGTCAGAATGCTTGGGATAAATAATAATTTAGTTCAGGGCTTTGCTGTTATTGTGTCATTATGAAACTAGTAAATCAAGAGAAGGCAAATAAAACTGCCAAGCCAAAGCATAACTCATGTTTCTCATTTGAGTGGTAAATGGCAATAACATTTAGTTATTTCAATTTCTTCTGGTTTGTTACCTTTTTGTCCATTGGTAGCCAAGGGCCAAATGTGTTTTAACTCTCTGTAGCCATGGTATGTGTCCATTGACAAATAATGACTATTATATGTTTGCAATTATAATGTTATATTGTGCTTAAAATCTATCTTTATCTTGCAAGTTTCAAGTGTGTGGCTGTTGGGCTCCAATAATTGGTGTAATGTTGTTAGCCTAATATGTTTTATATACAGAGAACTGTAGTGCTAGCGAACATGCCACATGCCGTGTACATCTGTTCTATATCTATATAACCCACATGGAAATATTTATATAGAAGTTTTTAATGAGGAATAATCCGTTTTAGGTTCCGTATATGAGAATATTGAGCAAAACTCAGAAATTGGCAATTGAAAGTATCTGAATGTCTTCTTTATTATTTGTTATAATAGTAGAGCTTCGCCTTTCAGGAAACTGCTACTTGTATTATCTCAACTCAGAGATGAAAACAGATACTCTCTACAGGCTGCTGAGCGAGCTAAAACTGCCAATTAACAAAGCCTTTCTTTTCCTTTCATGTAATCTTAACAGTACCTTTGTCATATGACAATTTTATAAGTGTCTGTTATCACTGAGCTGAAAGTCCTACTCTTAGAAAGAGAGAGCAAGGGAGAATTCAAGCCAATAACAGAGCATTAAGCTGTCCCTGGGAGCAAAAGCTGCACTACAGTTCATTACAAATGACTGACCGGATGGTCTTCCAAGTTTCAGTGATTACAATAACATGATGTGCAGATTGTATACAATATATTCACAAGTATGCAATGTAAACACATATACAGTGACACATGTGTAAAGCCTAAGATGAATGTACTTAGCTCTGTTAAATACATTTCTAATGGAATAGAAAAGTTTAAAACATATTAACACATGCAAGATACCCATGGGCACCCAATTTCTTTATTTGCAATGTATCCTAGAAGCACTAAACTACACATTTTCATTATAGTCCACATATATTGGCCTATAGCTAATGCTCACCCCCTTTCACCTCTTCAACTCAATATTACCACATTACCTTAATGGTTGACTTTATCCAAGACAAAGTGCCCAAATTCCCATGCTTTTTTAAAAGAATCCAAATATCTTTATACGAAAGACATCTACACATCAAAACACAACCTTCTAAGGCTGCTCCTTCTCTCTCTATGATTAAGCCCGTTGTGAGTCAACATGTACCAGGAGAGAAGCAACCTTAGCATGTTGTGTTTTGATGTGCACATGTTTTTTGAATAAAGATTTGGGGATTTAAAGAAAAACACTATAGAGTAACTAAAGTTTATCATGAAATAGGAGTGGAAGCGCACTGTTGCCCCACCACGCAGCCATGAAATCCATAATATACTGCAGGGGACTCTTTCATATATTCATATATATGTAGGTGGGAGTGGACATGGAACTACCTAGAAGGTAATGTTATTCATTAGAAATGATAATGGAACCTGTACCATCTACAGGCTCCCCTTACGGCTCATGCTATCCAACACATGCGATTGAACACATATCTGTTTCCAATATAGAGCTTATTAAGGACAACAGACAGAATTTTTTTAATACTTTTTAATGATGCATTTCAATAAAATCTTGCTTTAGTATAATATCAAAATACTAATCAAAGCTTTTCAAATCTAAACGAATAGAACTAGAAGAAAAATCTACAGTATATTTATAAATACCTTAACACCCATGATATATGTAGATTGTAGAATGATTAAATATAACATCTTTATAGCATATATTGTATCCAGTATACACCAAGTGAGCTCGGAAACTAATTTTACAAATGTTAACTCAAGCCAAACTATGCTTAGCCACCCAAACAAGGTGACATTTCTTGAAAAAAAAAAATAGTGAATTCTTTATCCAGAAGACATGTGAGAGGATGTGCTGATTCAGTGCTACTTCAAGTATACTGCTCAGCATTAAAATAACAAACTTCAAAAGACTTTTAGAATTAATGTTCTGTATAATTTTAAGGCACCCTAGTATGTGGCTTCTGCTCAGAACTCAGCAGTCTCAAGGTGACATGGCAAATGTGACATGTTTTCATTTTTTTTAGGGAACACCAATGGTGAAGCATATGCAGCATGCATGCATAATACACTGGTAGTTATATAAATATACTGTATGTAGGGCAATCAATGTTGCCTAATGTGTAGTCATTGCTGTAAATAGCGTTAAATGTTATACTTGATATGTCTATATATAAAGATACCATTGTGGTTATCTGTCATTTCTTAAAGTTGTACAGATATGGTACCGGAGATTATTATTATTAACTATTTATATAGCACCAACATATTATGTAGCACTGTACATTAAATAAGGGTTGAGAAGATAACACACATGTACAGGTTATGACACAGGAGGAGTTGAGGACCCCAGCCGATCAAGCTTACAATCTAATAGGTTGGGCAACAGTAAACAACATGTGGGGTGGGATGGGACCGGCAAGACGGAAGAGGTGGATTTTTAGGAATTTTTTGTAAGTGTCAAAAGTAGGAGCAAGTTATGGGGATGTCATTAGTAGGTCAGTGGATGAGCCGGTCAGGGACAAGAGGTGTGGAGTGATTTAAAAGCAAGGCACAGAACTTTGAATTTGATTCTCTGGACAATTGGAAGCCAGTGTAGGGATTTGCAGAGAGGAGCAGCAGATGAGGAGCCGTTAGAGGAGTAAATAAGTCTGGCAGCACCATTCATGATGGACTGAAGGGGTGGCAGTCAAGATAGATGAAAACTAGAAGGAATGTGAGTTTTTCAGAAGATAGATAGATAGATAGATAGATAGATAGATAGATAGATAGATAGATAGATAG
>CM070035.1:52006968-52024148 GCA_036250615.1 Ptychadena robeensis | reverse complement strand
TTGCCTTTGGCCTTGGCAGTGAGCAGGTCATTGCCAACTTTAGCGATGGCTGTCTCAGTGGAATGAGAAGGTAGGAAGCCGGATTGGAGGGGGTCAAGGAGGGAATTCACAGTCAGATAGTCGGTGAGTCTTGTGTATACAAGGTGATCATGTGTCTTAAAGGGAATCATTTTGCTAATTGAAAGATGTATAAAGAAACAACAGAAAGATTGGAGGGTAGATCTGATCACTGTTACCATCCCCAAAGTAATATTGAAAATATGGAAAGGGCCCCTCATGGGACTTTAAATGGAACAGTGATGCAATTGTTGACTGAATTAATAAGACCTTTTTATTTATGAAATCCTTGTCACAGCGAGTGCGTGTTTTACATCATACAAAATTGCACATGGCACACAGAATGTATTAAAGTACATAAATCCATACATCAAAGAGACAAGCAATCGATAATGATCTATATAGGGTACATGTGAGGCATAGATCCAAATGACCAGTCGATAATGATCTAGATAAGGTGCATGTAAGGCAACATGTTTCGCCGGTGGGGCTTCTTCAGGCCAATGCACCCTAGGATGTATGTGGTTCTATGCTGGAAAGAGAGATGTGTCGTATCAATATGGGATATTCGTCACTCAATGAGTACCCCTCCCTCAAAAACCGGGGGTGGGGTTTTTTTTGTTGTGAATGCCTACATGTAGAGAGAAAATCGTACACATACCTTTATGCTGTTAAAAAGTCCCTCTCCTGGGTATCAGGAGGGGTTTGTGTCTGGCTCAAAGGGCACAACGTGCGTCTCTGCAGGAAGAGGAGGATCAGTCCGTACCGGGCAGCAACAGAGCCCCACTAAGAGGTGGGAGCGGAGGGAAGTGTGTGAGGGTAAAGCCTCAGCTTAACACTGAAACAATAAAGAAAGCAAATACCTGTGTCAAGCTCATACCTAAACAAAGTTATGTGAATAAGCCCCTGTCACTATTACGTCGTTGAATTACTAATTGGCTATCTCTATGGGTTACTGTAAGTTACTTATTTAGACCAGAAAGAGCCTAGATGGGCCCATCTATTTTGTCCACCCAAATTTATTTATTTTTTTTAAAAAAATCTGATTTTAATTTAAAAAATCGGATTTTTTCATTTTTTTTAAAAATCATTGATTTTTATCCACCCTGATACATACACATACTGTACATTACAAAGACTTAAAAAATTTGATATGAAAGATCTATTTTACCATGAATACCTATGTTCCAGTTCAAAGCTGTTCTTTACATTTGTTGAATAGTTATTCATTGAAACTTATGTAGCTTATGTAGAAAAGTGACATGGCACATAAATTGAACTTGACTATTTCCTTTGATGATTTACATTTTCTGTTAAATAAAATAACTTTTTAGGCTATAGAGACATTAATGACCATCTCAATCTCTTCTTTAAGCATACCTTACACCTGTCAGGTTCTGAAGTATAATTAACCTTGATGTTCCTGTAATATATGTGGGTAGAACTGCAATCATTCTGGACAGTCATTGCCTTGAACACGTAAGAGAGCCATTTAAACATTTGACATTTTTCTCATTTTGACTATAAGAACAAAAACTACATTTCTTTTATTCAAAAAAATTTAAAATACAATACAAGGAAAAACTTTGATGGGGTCAGGTTTTATACTTGTTTTACTATTAACACACTAAAAGTATTATGCAGAATAACAATGGAAGTTAAGGCTATGTTTCCACTATGCGTTAAGGATGCGCTGCGTTAATGCATCCACTATAATGCAAGAATTCTGTTAGGATGCGTTATGGATGCATTTCTGATGCAGCCTCAGGGGATTCTCTTTTGTTTTTGTCAGGCCTGATGTATTCCCTATGGGTGAGTTAAATTATCCATACTTGAATTAAGTTGTGTTAATGTCAGTGTGGAGCTCTGCATTAACATAATTGCAATGCAACCCATCCTTACAGAGCATGTGAAACTGTGTCCATTGAACTTTAATGGATGCTTCCACTGCAGGCATTTAAAAACCATGTAAACATCGTGTTTTGATGGAAAAGCTAAAAGAGACAGTTTACCCATCGTTTGTTTACCTAAATTTTCTTAAGCTTGCCTTTTTAATAACTGAAATTGGACAATAAAGGGTATCTATCAAATTTACATAAACGAGAAGTACAAATGCCTTTTTCTAAATTCTTTTTTTTTTTTTTATTATTTTTATTGGATATTTTTCACACAATTTAACAAAGAAGAGATACAGTTCCTTAAAAAACATAGAGAAAAAAAAGAAAAAAGGACATATTTCGTGATATGCAGGTTGCAAAGTATAATTACATAAGTAATTTATCGGAAAAAAATGTCGCATAAATTTGGGTCCACATATGACACCTGCAACTTACGTCTGATGAGATACTGTAGCTCTTCATAAAAACAAACCAACACAACATAACCACAAACATATACCAGCAATGAAAAATAAAAATAGGAATTAGTTTTTGAAGGAGGGGTATAACATATATCTCGAAAAAAAAAACTATATCTCGTCCCAACCAGTGTACCGTGGCCCAGTTTCACTGTGGTTGCCCCATATTGGCTCACTTCCAAGGAGAGAGGGAGGGAGACCTTGTCAGCCCCTCAGGGAAGTATCACTGCACCTTAATACCCCCAAAGTGTTCCGAAGATCATTGTTGGCATACCACGTAGAGTGGCGAAACCTAAGCATCAGTTGTTCCCGCTCTCGGGGGGGCAGAGTGGATTGGACGAATTTCTTCCACCTTTGGAAAAACTTGGTCACCTCCCGGTCACCCAAGGTATCTGCTGCGAGTCTTTCAATGTGGAAGAGCTCTCCTAGAGACCTTTCCAGAAAGTGCACCGTGGGGGGGTTGGGAGACAGCCATTGATGCATAATGCACCGGCGTGCTGTCAAAAGACATAGTTGGGCCCATTGTGAAAGAGATGACTTAATCCCTCGCTGAAATTTTTTGTCAAGATACGCAAAGAGTAACAGCATATGTTCTTTAACCAAGACCTCCCCACTTACTCGGCGAATGTACGTAAGCACATCCTGCCAGAACGACGCAATGGCAGGGCATTCCCAGAGACAATGTTCCACTGGTGCTTTAAACAGTCCACATTTGGGGCAACAGCCCAAACGAGAAATATGCGTGCCCTTACCCGTTGTACTGGGGTAAAATCCCATATAGGCGCGTTGAAAAATCTTAAATTGGGTTTCCCTCCAAATTTCGGATGTGATCAGGTTGACCACCGATAGGTAGCCCCTAAGGAGCTTGTCTGTGAGATCATCTTCTGGGAATGTCCTGGTCCATGAGGAGGCAGCCAGGGCCTCCGAGGAGCACCGAGTCTGCGTGAGTAAAAAGTTATACATTGTGGAGATAGTTACCACCTGTGTTGTCAGCATGGAGTCAATCTGGTATTCTCCAAAGGCGTCCTGAGGGGTGATGCCCAGTGAGCGCCAGAAGCTGACAAACTGCCAATAGTAAAAGCAGTCTACCGAAGGGACTGCGTATTTGGCCTGCATATCAGGGAAGGTAAAGAGAGTATAAGAGGAAGTGTCAAATAGATCTGCCAATCGGTTAATGCCCCTCTCTGCCCACTGTCTATAAAGAGTACGATTTCCACATACACTTGTGAGTGGATTGCCTGCTAATGGCAGGTGAACGGTGACTCGATACGGAATATGAAGCATTTTCCTCAGGTAGTTTTGCTGGAGGGCAATGAAGTAGGCCCACCAGGTCCCATGGGGCGGCTAAGGCCAATTCTATATACCAGTTAGAGCACGTCGATGACTTCTGAATCCAGTCAGCAGTATGTCTCATCAAACAGGCCAAGTTATATAGCCGTATATCTGGCAGGGCCAAACCTCCCTGGGACTTAGGGCGAGTCAGTTTGATGTATGCTACTCGAGCCTTGCCCCCCTTCCAGAGGAATTTGGTAAAAGCCCGCTGAAGTAACTTCACGTCGGTGTGTCGCAGGAGGAGGGGTATGGTCTGGAGGGGGTATAGTAGTTTAGGAAAACTGGACATTTTGAGGAGATGAGCTCTCCCAAACAGTGACAAAGGGAGAGATGTCCACATAGCCAGTTCCTTTATAATGGCTTGAATAAGCGGTGGGAAGTTGAGGGTATAGAGTGACGAAGGAGTCTTCCCTATCTGGATACCTAACTACGTAATATGTGTATCAGACAGATGGAATGGGGTAGAGGAGGGCCAGTCTCCCCGTCTCCGAGGAGTCAGGGGTAGTATTTCACTCTTCGAGTAATTTATTCTCAGTCCCGAAAAAAGGCCAAAATCCTTTAGTATCTGCGTAATAATAGGCAGGTCAGTAGTCAGGTCAGCAGTGAATATGAGCACATCGTCCGCAAACATAGCAAGACGCAAGCTTTCCGCCCCTATAGGCAAGCTGTTAAGAGTGGGGTCCGATAGAATTTTACGAGATAAGGGCTCGAGGGCTAGGTTAAATAGGAGGGGGGAGAGGGGACAACCTTGTCGTGTGCCCTTCTGAAGACCAAAGGGAAGTGACAGTACCCCTGACGTTGCAATTCGGGCCGTCGGGCTCGAATACATTTGTTGGAGCAAATGTAGGAAGGGGCCCCCAACTCCCATTCTGCCTAGTACCTTGAAAAGCCATTGGAAATTTAGATTATCGAATGCCTTTTCGGCGTCTAATGAGAGGATAACAATGTCCTGGTCAGAATGCATTTTAGCATGTTCAAGGGCCGCAATCACCCTCCTGATGTTAGATACCGCCGATCTCCCTTTAACAAACCCGGCCTGAGCCAGATGCACCAGGTTGGGCATAAATGCGGCCAGTCTATCCGCCATGATCTTTGACAGGATCTTAGCATCGACGTTAAGAAGGGAAATCGGACGATATGAACCAGGATCCATAGGGTCCTTTTTCTTTTTAGGAATGAGTTTAATATGCTCTTCAAAGGCAGTAGGAAAATAGGGGCCCCCTCCCCAGACCTCCGCATAGAGATGACACAGGGGTGGGCCTATTTGGTCCTGCAGTATCTTAAACAGTTCCCCCGGCAGCCCATCTGGGCCCAGAGACTTAGCATTAGGGAGAGATTTAATTACTCTAGTGATGTCTTCCTGGGTAATGGGGGCGTTGAGTGCCTCCCTCTGTTGGTCCGTGAGGCGTGGGAGGAGGACTTGAGATAAGAAGTCCTCTCCTCCGTCCAAGCTCTCCGTGTCTTTCCCGTAAAGTGTTGTATAAAATTTAAGGAAAAGTGCATTTACAGTCTCCGGGTCCTTATGGATTACCCCTCCCTCATCCCGGAGACCCGCGACAGCAGTCCGGGTCATCCTGTCCTTCACTAGGCTTGCCAAGAGGCGCCCGGCTTTATTACCGAAACGGTGATATTTAAGTTTGAGGTGGGCATCTGTAATGCTGTCCTTGCGTTGAGCCCAAAGCTCGAAGTATTTCTTGGCTGCGTGCCAATTGTCCCTATTAGTCTTGGACGGAGAGTCATTCAGAAGAAGTTGTGCCTCCCTAAGGTCTTTACTAGCTGTCAAATATTGAGTCTGTATCAGATGTTTTTGGTGGGCAGCGTAAGTCATAATTTTACCCCGAAGAACGGCCTTGCCCGCTTCCCAAAACAGGGAGGGGTTGTCTGGTGTAGAGCGTTATGGAGCGCATAGTCCTCCCACGCCTGTACTAGTACCTTCGGGAAGTCCTTATTAGTGAGAAGGTAAGTAGGACACCTCCAGGTCTGTGACCTGGGAGTCTCCTGGCCCGTTCGAATTACTAGCGTGATCGGGGCATGATCGGAGATCACAAGGTCTCCAATGGATGTGCCGGTTGTGGCAATCACTAGGGAAGGGGACACAAAAAAGTAGTCCAAGCGAGCTAAAGAGCCATGCGCCATGGACACAAACGTGTATTGGTTGTCAGTAGGGTGCCCAATTCTCCAGATGTCAATCAGATTATTGGCATGGGCAAAGGATTCTAAAATTGACTGTGGTGACAACGTCCTGTCAGTCCGTCTCCTAGGGTTAATCGAGTCAGATTTCCTGTCTTCTGTTGGGTGTATCGTCGTATTGAAGTCTCCCCCCATGATTACCGTCATCGAATGGTCAATGGCAGCCCATCCTGTCAGGGTCTGGAAAAAGGAGGCTGTGGGGGAGTTAGGGGCATAAATATTAAAAATGGAATAGGAAGTGTTACCTATCCTGATGTCAACACGGATCCCTTTGCCACCTTGGAGGACCACAGTGGAGAGGAGCTGATACTGCAGTGCAGAATTAAATAAGATAAGCACACCAGCCTTTCTACCCTCAGCCGGGGAGCCGTAAACCCCGCCCACCCACAGCTTCTTCATATAGTGGAATTCCTCATCTCTAAGATGTGTTTCCTGTTATAGAGCTATGTCAGGTTTAAGTCTGAGGAGATGTCTTAATATCTGTGTCCTCTTCTGAGGTGTGCGGAGACCCTTAACGTTCCAAGATATTACTCTCATTCAATGATAGAGACCAAGAGGGGTACTTCAGCCGGAGCAGACCTAACATTTCAAGGGGAGGGTCTATGGGTATAGCAGTCACGGGACACATAGGGGAAGAGACAGAACATTCAAATAAACCCCTTCTAAAGATAAATGCAATAATGAACCTGAGTAGTACAATAAAACAATAAAACAACACATACAGAGGTCTTACAGGGCAATTGAGCCCTTGAAAGATGACACAACATAAATAACAATACCAGTTGGTGACTTCTCTTTTTTCCCCACGCATAGCCGTTGCGTAGAAGTTGGTAAAAATGCGCCTAAGAGAGGTATGCAGAAGTCACTGAACACTGAAAAATGAGAAAGGAGAATTGATCATCTCTAATCTTGGGTCACTGTCTCTACAGATGCTAGGCTATCTTGTTCTTGGATGAAGGCCCACGCGGCATCCGGGTCGGTGAAGGTCTTTGAGACGCCGTCCTTTGCCAAGAAGCGCAGAGTCGCAGGGTACGCTAGGGTGAAGCGGACGGTTTTGGAAACCAAGAACGAGCATACTTTATTGAATTCCCTTAGTTTTCGGGCAACCTCTGCCGAGTAATCAGCAAACATTAAAATGTTATGGCCAGAGTTTTAGCTTGACGATATGCCCTAAGGATGCCAGCTTTATGAGAATAGTCTAGATAACGCATAATGACAGCTCTTGGCACCTTGCTTTGAGGTTGCGGTGGCCCCAAGCGATGGGCACGTTCAACCTTGCATTCGTAAGTGAGTCCCAATTTACCCGGTATGGTAGCAGAGCATAGTTCATATAATTTGGCAGGGCGAACGGACTCGGGAATGCCCAATATTCTTAAGTTATTACGTCTCGATCTGTTCTCAATGTCATCAATTTTACCTTTCATGAGGTCCACTGTACGCTTGATATGATCATTTTCAGCGGTAGCTGCAGCAAGAGAATCTTCAAGAGTGGAGATCCTAGTCTCTGCCTCCATGAGGCGGGTGGAATGTCCCTGCAGCTCCTGCTGGACTTCACGTAGTGTTTTTGAAATAGCCGTATCTACAGCCTGCTGAATAGTAGGGGTAAGGATCCGGGCGACAGCTTGAGCGATCTTAAGAACCGCTGCATCATCATCCTCCTCCGTGTCCGATTGCGATCGGGTCGGCGCCATCTTTGATCTCCTTAAGCGCGGTGTGGAGGGACTGCTGCGGGCGGCGTGGCCACCAGACACATAATAGACTGGCTAGCCGGGGTTTTCAGGTGGTCAGTCGTTGAAAACTACGCATTTTTGTCAGACCATCTGAATGCAGCCTAATGTAAGTAATTTGTTTTTTCTATTACTGCATAAGTAAAAAATCACAGGAAGTGATGTCACTGATGTCTCTTCTGGTATTCAGAACATGAAAGTACTGAGGTGGGCGGAGACTTCCACGTTCCAAATACCGGAAAGGATGCCCCCCTTGCCTCCTTTTTAGTAGCAGGCTAATTTAGGAGGGAGGAGGCCTGACTCTCCCTCCTTCGTTTCCATCACGCTTGTGCAGAGGATGTGCTGGGTACCGCCCCATGTTAATCCAATTTCAAAACATTGGGAAAAATCAGTGATTTATTGCAATATGGATTTGGCCGGGAAAGTCACATAAAAAACATGACTTTACAGGGCAAAACTGGATATAAGGTATGGTATTAACCTCCCTGTCGTTACGCGGTTTTCGCATAATTTTTCACCAATGACGACAAAGACACAGGGCCGGAAGGCATCTGTGCTTTGGCAGTGCTGCAGAAGTGCTGCAGGTTCACGGAGAATGGGCAGTTGTTCCCGATTGCGGCATGGGTACAGTTTGATCCATGATCAAACTGTGACCGTACTGAGTTCGGGTATAACGCCCAGAAGATCAACAGCTTTAAACTTTTTGTTACTAGAGAGGCCTAAGCCTGCTTTGCAAGTAGCAGCCACAATAGATCTTATAATCACAGAACAAATTGTCAGCATAAATGAATGGTACAATTTGCTGACCTATTGCCCGTAATTCTGTTATTTTTTATGACAAGCTAGAGACAAGATCAAACATTCTAAATACAAGAAAGCAGTTAAAGACGACTTGTACAAACTGAGAAATAAAATGCAAAAAGACAGTTTATAAAAATGAAAGTAACAAGCCATTCCAGCATTGTTATGGTTCAAAAGCAATCAAGTTACTAGTTTCAGCAAGTGCCATATTACACATACTTGCATAGAACTATATTTGTCTAATTTTGTTTTCTGTGATTCTTAGAAAAAAATGAAGATAGAAGACATTATAGATCTGAGTTTGGATAATTGAGGACAGACATTAAACTACATTGTGTGCTTGTTTTTTTTACTATTACCAAATAACATGGTTATAGATTTAATCTCTATTGCTCAGTGAACAGATGTTTTGTGAGTAAACAAACAGCAGTGCGATCATGAACCCAAGAGGAGGTAAACTAGCCCTCTGTTTTATTTAGATTTGAAGAAGAAATTATCAGCAATTACATAGATATACTCAACAATGATCTGCAAATAGAGATGACTATATTTATATTGTGAAAGTCTATGAACATTTCTTTAAAACAATTTAACATTTTATGTATTATGGATTCTGGCATATGCACCTTCATTTATTGACACATTAACATGATCTCCCTTACTTCATTTGGTCAAATATTTTGATAATGCTGTAGTTGGAGTCTTGTGGGGAATCCTATCATAGCCTAAAGTTTATTTCTCATTTACAAATTTTTTTCCAGGAAAACGTATTGTGCAATAAACAATCCTTGAGTATATTAACAGGTAAATATTTTGGCATGGACCCCATTATAAATAGCAATTACACACATTGGTCACTGGGGAAGTGAGCCAAAGCCCACTAACCCAGCTTAGGAATTCCCCCTAAATAAACAGGGGCCAGGGGACTTGAAGGGCTCCAGACAGGGACGTTTAACAGATATATAGAAATGTATGTACAAAGTTCATTTATTACAATAAAAGAGTCATCATTGGGTCACAGGCCCTAAAAACAATCATGAGCTTAGCATATGGTTACACATATAAAACATCAACATGTTCAGAAAAGCCAGGTGGTGGTTCTAGGAGTTGGTAGATAGCAAAAACTCCCAACCCGATGTATGTTTTGTTTTTAGGAAAACTTCATCAGGGGTACACAGAGGAGAGATTATTATTATTATTATCATCATTTATTTATATAGCGCCAACATATTACGCAGCGCTGTACAATACATTAGAGTGGAGATACAGCACACAATAACACACAGGTACAGGTAATGACACAGGAGGAATAGAGGACCCTGCCCGGTTGGGCTTACAGTCTAATAGGTTGGGGAACAGAGTATACAATATTCAATGCATAGAACCAGTTTTTAATCAAGCAATTGATAGAGACAGAAAAAGAGGGCAGTCAGTTTGAGCGAGCGCATTTGAGATCCGATGTTTTAAGGTAAACTGCAATAAGACATAGTATACTCACAGGCTCCCAGAGCCACCACATGCATGACCACCAAATCAGAGCGGATCCCTGCAAATAGAAAGATCAAAAATCATGGAAATCAACTGCTTCATGTATGACATTCAACATTTTGCACTTAGGTAAATAAAGGCAGTTAAAATAAAATGTTAATTTAAGATGTGAAAGTGACCTTCATATCTAAATATTAATATTGGATCCAACTCTGATGTTTATAAGTAGTTTTATCTAATAAACCAAAACCTTAGTCATGGGTCATTGCTAATGGTCTAACATGCCTTGAATGTTAAGCAGAATAATTATTGATTTATATAACATCATCATATTCAGTGGCACTGTATAAAGTAGTGAGTGAAATATGGTTTAGAAACTAATACAGTTCCCTTGCTCTCCCTCTTTGCCACCACCACACTTTACAGGCTGATTTACATTCTACAAGGGTGCCAACAGTCTGAGTAATAGTTTCTTTTCTTTCAGGGGGGGGGGGCTTACCGGGGTCATGTCACAACACGGATCACTTGGGTGCACCCACATAGCAGGTCAATACAGTTAAAGAAGAAGCATATGTGACTAAAATACATTAAAATACAACTGCTTAGAGAAGTATTGATAATACTCCTATTATAGTTATTGAGTTAAAACAGTCCAAACACTATATAGCTCACTTCAAATCAAACTTGTACTTTTGTACTTTTCTTTTATGACAACACAGTCAGGTACAAATCATGGTAGAGTGCTGCAATACATTGCAATGTAAAGGTGTGAAGGCCGCATAAGGAGATACTCAAAGCTTGTTGGGTTATAAAAAAAATCACAAGAAAACGGAATAAAAATAAATGAAACATACATTGTATTGTATTCTGAGAGTACAGACTTGTCTAACAATGATGCTCCGTTCGATGGGGACCCTGGTGTTGTGAGATATGGCTGGGAGCTGCTGACTGGCAGCTGGGAGAACAGACACAGCATTGCTCCCCCTGCACAGCACACATCCTGTGTAGTGTACACAGCTATGCTAAAGGCTGGACAGCTCGATTTTTTAATAGATCCATACACAATCGAGTGTTGTGAACATGCACGTTGCTCAATTGTGCTTGAATTTATTAAAACATCGAGCCGTGAATGCCCAGCTTAAGAATAGGTAGAGTTATGAATACCAATATATTAAAGGGCCTGTAAATGAACAGGATGATCAGCGGTGTCAACGTTGAGCAGGAGAGATCCAGGAGAAGCATCAGAAAAATTGCCTTGTGTCTTGGCTTTGTGCAAGTCATTGCTATCCTTAGTAGTGAAGATCAAACATTCATGAATTGCTAAGCATTTCAACATGGTATTATCACTAGTGATGGGCGTATGTCGGCCACATCTGTTCGTCAACAGGCGGATCGGACTTTTAGAAAAGTCATGAGGGGAACTTCAATGCCTGTTCGCACAGTTCCTTATTACGATTACTGGGCGTGACGTCACTAACGTCACTTCCGTTTTTTCAAGTGAAAAAAATTCTTCCTCCTCCTATTTATTATTCTTCACCTGGCCTGATCAGGCGCAGAAAGATCCGGTCAGAAAGTTTAGCAGAAGAAAAGGTCAGTAAGGGAGGCTTTTGTAGTACACAATGGATGTAGTTAGGGTGAGAGGAGGACAACACCACCACCTTGGGGTGTGTTGTAACTGAAGGCCTCTATAGGATAGTGCAGCAGCAGTTGTAGAGAAAGGGAGAGCCAGGTTTTAGCAGGAGGTTAAGAGACTTATAAAGAATTAGGTTGTGAATGGAGATTTGATTATTACTAACAGATCTGGTGCTCCACAGTCCACATGAGAAAGGAAGTAGATTTCTACAAGAAGGGACAATGTGTAGCCATAAGTATTACAGTCATAAACATTCAGCAGATTTATTAAAGATGCCCCCAGCTAGTTTAGCTTATGGTAATGGTCTTGAAAAATGCATTGCATGGAAACAGTGTTTAGCAAGCAACATTGATAGCTCTTGCGCTGGATCTTTACAACATTAGTGAGGGCCATACAACATAAAAATCAATTACAAAAAATAAAGTATTTACACTTGTGTATAAGCTTTTGCTAAAAAGGAAAACAATAATTTCTACTTATGGTCCTTTATTTCAAGAACATCTACCATATATTTAAAAAACTGTAGGAGCATGGCTGTAATCACTGCAGAGACGTTGTGACCTCATTTTTATTGTAAATCAAGATCACTTTATTTTGAAATGTACAAGGGTGTATACGCAGTGCCATTGTATTATGCAAATTGCCAGGCTGTAAAAATGACAGTGACATGTTAATCAATGCTCTGTCATCCTGTGAACATTTTCTATTATGCTTGGCCTAAAACATATTCTTTCATTTCGCCTAAACAAGAGGCATAAAGAGTATTTTTCTTCTGTTTTAATGGTATTCTCAAAAGGTCAGCGTTTAACTGTGATCCATATATCTGACATTGCTTCTTTCAAAGTATAAAATATCCAACACTTAGGGGTAGGCATCAAACCTTTTTCTTATAATGAGCTTCAATAACATTTCAAGAACACAGTAGAACAGCTGCAGAATAAAAGTGCCTATTTCCATTTTGTTATATGAGCAAGGATCATTTTAGCATAATTAAAGCAGAAATCTATACAAACCACTACATCAAACCTAATGCCATACATACAATAACACATGTATAGAAAGTACAACTGTCTGAGGGGAACCAAAATGTAAAGTAAAAAAAAAAAAAATTAATGCTATAGCCTCTATGTGCCTCCACTGTACAGTATACAACAGTATGTGCACATTAATACTGGTTAGACATGCACTGTAAAACGTTTTTTACTGCACACTACCACAATGCATATCTGTTTTCTGTGAGGCATTGTGGTGCTCATTCAAAATAGCACCTCAAGTAGCAAAAACACTAGAAGGGAAGTTACGGCATTGAAGGTTAAACTTTCATCAGGTCCACTACATTCACCATGACTGGACTGTCCTAACCTAATGATTATCAACCTGTGAAATGGTGCATGTCAATGCCACTCAAGCCATTCAATCCTCAAGCTATTATTTTACCACGTAGAGGCTGATCCTTTTTGTGCATTATACTACATTTGTATTTTAAGTAACATTTTCCTCCCCTATTCACAGCAAGTAATAGATAACTTTAGAGATTATGGTTTGAGCAACTTACAAAAATCTGGTACACTTAGGGTTATCAGCATCCAACTTAATTCTTTCAAGTTCCTGTGGGCCTATGGTATCAATGCTCTGTCGTCCATACTAAAATAGAAAGAAGAAGGAATGACATAATCACTTTTATTAGAATCCCGAATCCCGTTCTAGGCACGGGAAGTGTGGACGCAGCCTTAGATCTAAGCAGTTACAATATTTAGCATTCTACAAATGTATGTAGCTACTCAAGCAAGGCGGACAGTTCGGCCGCGAACAAGCATGTTCGTCCTCCTTCTCGCCGGCGGACAGTACGGGTGTTCGAGAAGGAGCCCTCTATTCTTCCTCCGGTGGGAGGAGCGGCGAGATCCCGCCGCAGGAAGAATATTTCACTGAAGACCGGGTAGAGAACCCGGTCTTTCAGTGAAAAACCGGCTCGTGTCAGTGACGTCACATCCGGTTAACACAACCAGGAACTATGCTTTCCAGGTGCCGGATGTGACGTCACTGACGTCACATCCGGGTTTTCCGATTCAAATTCCCCGCCTAGAGGCAGGAAATTTTAATCTGTCCGCGAACGGGCAAACGGCGGACTTTTTTAAAAGTCCGCCCGTTCGCGGACGGACACGGCCGAAGTTCGGCCATCACTACTGGGCAGACATTTAATTTGAAATTAAGGAAATGTGTCCAATATTCCACACTATCTGTTAGGACTTCCCAGTGTTGGCCAACATAAAATTACGATCCATTAAAACCGACCAATGAAAGCATTTTATCGGCCTGAAATCCGCACATGTCCACATGGTACAACCGATAAAATACGATCATAATTGGTTGTTTTTTTACGGTTGTAATTTATTGCACATGTTGAAAATTTTTAATTGGTCTGGGAACATCGGTAAACTTCATACTGTTTTCATAGTGTTTACCGACCAATTACTGCAGAGTATTCCCCTTTAAAAAAAAAAAAAACAACATCACAATGGCCGATATAAACGCCGATTAATTTCGATGACATACTAGTAAAAAAATAAAAATACGATCCTAAATTGGATTTTCAATGTGGTAGCTTTTCTGCCGAATATTACGATCCAAACCGATACCGCTGTCGGGATACATTGGTCTGTTTTAATGGATCGTAATTTTAATCTTGGAGTGTATGGCCAGCTTTAGTATTCCCAAATGTAGCTCAGGATAGATTTGAATTACCAATGTCAGTAACCCTGAGCCATACTCTGGATTTCTTACCTGCTCCAGACAAGCCTGACCCCTTCCTCCAGAGAGGGCACCCTCAGTTCTACTTCCTGCAAACCCTTTGTGTTACAGGCATAAGAGTCCTGGGAACCCTGTTACAGACTTTTATTTTGGTGTTTTCCACTGTATAGTATCTTCTTGCACTCATCTTTATTTTATCTACCAGCTTTATTTCGCATGTTCTGTTGCTGTATCTTTCTGGTGTATTAAAAAAACTTGGCTAGACTTGGGCCAACTGCAAAGAAAACAGAGCAATGCTCACCTCCGTCCATCATCAGCTGCCCATCTCCGCCATCCCTGGCTTCTTCCTATTCTCTCCCATGCAGGAAGACAAAGGGGAGGGTCTGGAAATTAAAAAAAAAAAACTTCCTATTTACCACTTTTGGTACAGGAACTGGCAAATCCCTGTAATGCCAGGGAGGTTAAAGAAGAAACCTTCATCAAGCTTCAATATCTCTCTAAGAAGTACCACCCTGTCTACCTGCAAGGTTACAGACTAGTTTAGTTCCTTGGAAGTCATTTCCCTCACAGTAATAATGAGTAGATTCTTAGCTGCTATCAGCCTAGTATTGAGAATTCAAAAAAACTTCCATTGTAAAAGCATTTCAGGTGGGTATACACTTTGCATTACCAAAGGTCATGCAAAGTAATCTATCTAATCAGAAATAAAAAAAATGCAAAAAACTGTATTATTAATATCAACCTTTTAAATTCAAATATGTAGTTTAGTTTTAGCTGCCAAGGGTTGGGGACTCTAGTGTATAAAAATGCTCTATACAAAAAGGAATGCCTGCAAAACAAATCTAGTAGCTTAGTCACGGAATTTAGAACACATAACTTCGGGCCACATTAAAGTTTTAGACACTCTGTTCTCTAAGGAAGCCTCACAACAATGTATGATAAAACACAAGATGACCTAATAAACCAAAACGGAGAACACTGATTATTTTGCGAGATACTGTCGCAGCAACCCAATATGTTATCACTATAATAAAGATGTCACAGCCGGCATTATGTGACTTTAATAGTAGGCACTGCAAAACATTTTTGAAGGTTACTAAAAGAATTCATAAATATTTTGTAACGTGTAGCATGCAGTCAACAAAGGAAAGCTTGCACCTCAGTGCTAAAGGAATACTGTACATCAGAAGGGGATACTTTGAATATGTTAAAATTATAAATGCAGTTTCTAAAGGTTAGAATAAAAGCTGAAACAAAAATAGTTGAAACAGAGTAGATCAAAAAAATGTCAATTCCAGTAACTAGTTGAAATGTAAAAGAAGAACTCCTTTTTGTTCTCCCTCTAACCTTTGTACCTAATTAGTAGATATGGTTGCAAAATTTGGACTAGTTTATTTGGGATCATGGTATCATCACGAAGAATAATGGAGATGTAAAGGGTTGTGGAAACATGAAAAGTATTGATCTATCAAATGTAGTTTTTTCATTTATGTTCCAACTGAATTAAAAAAAAATCTACTGTATTTGTAAAGGTCCCGCAACCCTTCTTTGCATCTCCAGCAATTTCGGGGATGATACCTTGTTTAGGGGCTGTGCAATTAACTCATAAAACTAGCTGAAATTTCATGACAAATTTTCCACCATCTCTACTGGTATTTTGTGCATGATAAGATGCATGGGAAGAGAAGATGCACCCCTGAATATGTGAGTCTTTTCCCATTTATGCTGTTATCACTTCCTAATTTCTCTCCTGGTGACAGACGGCGCATAGGAGGAGGAAGAGCAGGGATTGATCAGAGCAGAGGAGTAGCACTCACATAGCCTAGGTGCACCTTTCCTCCTCTTTGCTCTAATCACTATCTGCTCTCTCCATTCCCTTCTTTTAGGTGTCATCTATCGACAGGGATTGCTGATGGTAGCCAGTACTGATCTACTGATTCATTTTATAATACCACTTCAAAAAGGAAAATCAGATTTTTTGGAGTGAGGATCACCTTACTTTAAATTACTTAAAATGTTAAGTCATGCTTGATTCACTGAATGGAGTAGCGGACCACCAAAACTGTAGCTGCAGTAAGTGACTTTATTAACGTCTAACGTTACTAACGTACTAAAGTGACTTTGCTGACTTCTACCTTCCCAAGTTCCCTTGCTGTCAGAGCCTGCCGCAGCGCAACGTATCAAGAGGGGCGGAGTGCCACCGGATTTTGACAGTTTTCACCAGGTCACCTCCTATCTGTTCTATTATCTGGTGCCCATAATAGAGAGTAAATAGGGAGGTGGTAGGTCCATTTTAATCGCTGTTTTGTTTTACTTTTTACTTATAGTGAATGTAGTGTCAAGTTCCAATATTTTTTTCACTTAAAGATGTAGTTATTGTAATAGAAAGGTTGAAATCGCATACTTCTCCTATTTTGGAAGATAATCACCATTATTCATCAACTATTCTAACATCTTAAAGCTTGCCTGGGTTAATAAAAGATAAAAATACTGTATGTTCCGGAAAATGGTACAAGGTGATTTATATGTCTGAAAAAAAAAATCATTTCTGGGAAGTCAGCGTGTGTTTTTTTTTAGAAATGTAGTGTAAAGGTCATTAAATAAACAAAATGAATTAATCAAACATAGAAATATGTTAAATAACTTCCTGAGCGTTCAAAGCCAGGGAAAAAAAGCTCAGAAGGGACATCGCTTACTTTTTAAGGACAGTGCTCACAATAATAAAACACCAAATCTGCAATGTCAGAAAATCATAAAATGCTGCACAAGATTTTCTTATATTTTACTACTGAATAGAGATGTCCCGAACTGTTCGCCGCCGAACTGTTCGCGGCGAATATCGCATGTT
>CM070035.1:51980134-52006868 GCA_036250615.1 Ptychadena robeensis | reverse complement strand
TAGTGCTCTCCAGCTCAAATCCCATTGACTATCATAGTAGAATTCCTTGGTGCGGATTTAGCGTGTGAAAAAAAAAATTCTTGGGAGTTTTGCCATGGATTCCCCTCTGTCATGTCATTGACCAGGTGTTAGACCCCTTGAAACAACTTTCCCAACACTATTGTGGCCAGAAAGGGTCCCTTTGTTTTTTAAAATTCGCCTCATATTGAAGTCAATGGCGGGTTCGCCGGTTCGCCGGGTTCGCAAACTTTTGCGCTAGTTCGCGTTCGCCGTTCGCGAATGCGCAATTCCGGGTTTGCGCCATCACTAACAATGACACACAAAATACAGCTTGAGTTGGACCAGTATTAAACAGAATTGCATGCTGGCCGAAGAAGAGTCAATCGAACTCTGTGATTGTTGTGACTCATTGGCTCAATTTCAGTCTGTATCTCCCCTGCAGGCTGACGTTGAACTTTCAACATCTCATTGAGCATTTCTATTGGCACTAGAGATGGTTGAATTCTGCAAAATGTTTACCCCCTTGGCTTCTAGAGTAAAGTTTCTACCACCCTGGTAGGATTTCAATCTAGTCAAATTTCAGTCACATTCAAAATTTTTACTGAAAATAAAAATAAAAAATCCATGTACATACGTACAAATTAATTACTTTACATACACAATGGAATAGAATAAATATAAAGGTCTCCATCTATATTTTCCATGTTAGTGCTGATACCCAACAGTTTCCTTGAGGGCATATTGATATTTATAGGCAGGTACCAGGCCAGTACCTGTAGCAGGTGCTTCTGCTCAGCCCATGCATGGGACTAGTGATGAGCAGCATAGGCAATATTAGTATTTTTAACCTAATATTCAAACTTGTACACGCACATATTTCGAGTGCAGTGCATGGTACTTTCCACAGGTTACATTCATTGTGCAACTCGGCACATGTACATGCACATATTGTGAATGCAATGTAGGGTAGTTCCAGGGACTGAGGTAAAAAAAATTCAAATATTTGCGATTATGAAGATAAAGCTCCATATTTAAGATCTTTGTGAATCCTTCAAGTGTCGGTATTCGCTATTGAATTTTGCGATTAGAATATTTGCAATCAACACAACCAGTGCAGAATGTGGGGGGAATCAATTAAGTATGTTCTTTTCTTTATTTAATTATCTATTTACTTTTTAATTTTAAAAGCAGTTTTTTATTTAAGTATTTTTTCATCCATTTTGCCCTGGGCCTGGGGTCGAGACATATTCCCTGTCTAATAGGCCAGCATCATCTCCACTGGGACCATTCTCTTGTTTGCAACATCATCCCAAGAACTGTACTCTGTCTCTGGACTCAGGGACAGTAATGGATTGTATATTATAACTGTTGCCAGTAAAGGATTCCCTTATACAAGTATGCCAGTGTGTGTGGACTCTGTTTCTTTAATGCAGAGGCCTGGGTATAGGCTTATCCTAGCTGAAAATCACCCAGAGTTAAGAGGGTAACATCCCTCAGGTACTTGCAGGAGAGCCCTGTCCAGCCATCTCCTTTGTTTTGAACTGCAGTCATGTACACAGTGCCAGTATGCCCCTACATTGAGTAGCTGTACAGATGCAAAGCCTGCCTCTTAGCCTTGACGCTCTTTTTGTTGTCCCTATGCCTTCTATCACATTATTTAAGGTCAAGAAGATTACATACCCTATAAGTAAGCTCAGAATTATCTTCAAGGGAGTTTGATTCCTATCATACACAGCTGACTCCAGGATAGTTCTGCCTTCAAAACGACATCTGCTTGTTTGTTCTTGTGGTGACAACTTTGGCATTTAAAAGTTTTAAATATCCATAGGTCATTTGCAGAGATTCATTTTGTGCAGAAATAGGCAGGAATAGGAAGTAAGAAGCACACATACTATAATAATTAAGCTTACTACATGAACACAGTTCTACATCTTCAAGAACAGAACAGCAACAAAGTAAATTTAACTTGAGCAGTAAATGAAGATGTAGAGTCCCCAGATGCACCATAAAATATAAAAGTAGCTCTAGCTGCTTCGCCAATGATCAGTGCTATACCCTACAGACTCACATCTTTAAGTTTAATGTTCAGTATAATTCAACATACTTGTATATTAAGGGGAAACCAGGTTCATACATCTACCCACCAGAAGATCAATATTTTAATATCCCTGGACTAGATAAAAAAGTGTGTGTTTATATATATATATATATATATATATATATATACAGGACAGCAGAGATGTGGTATGCAGGTAAGCAAAAGACACAGCTTCTGAGTATAGACAGGGGGCACACAAGGAGTGTGGGGCCCAGGCCTGTGGTACTGGAGCAGCTGGTACAGGGGGCTCACAAGGAGTGTGAGGCCTGTTGCTGCTGGGAAGCCGAACCCAGGTCAATCCTTTATGTTGAATGGTGTGAAGCCAGGAGGCTTGGTATTTTCAAGTGACTTCTTGTTCATTTATTTGGATCGCCATTAACCCCTGCGAGGGCAAGTTTGTTTTGGACTGTGTGCTAAAATAAATGTGGGCAGGAGCCCTAAAATGATACAGTTTGCATTGATTGATGCTGTGAAAGCACCCATTTGAGTGTGATTCCCCACAGTATATATATATATAGATATACTGTATATATGTATATATATGTGCATATACATATACATATATATTGTCCTCTGCTGTTGGCCTTTCACAACTTTAAATGATCTGTTTCTTTTCTTCCACAATATATTTCAGGGAGCTTTATTTTACTTTATAAGACATGTAGTTTTCTTGTATCTATCTTAATGTTACATTAAATAAGCAAAGACCCAGATAAATTATTATGTGTCAACATAGCATAAGTAATGTAATGCTACATTTCCTTTTGGAAAGCTATGCTATTGCTGTTGAGTAATGACCTCACAAATAAGTTGGTTTAATATTTGTTAAAGCATAAAAAAAGATGTGAAACCAACAAGTAATACTATATGTATACTAAAAGCGTACTCCTGGTAAAACTCTGTGATATAACTTTTTGCTTACATTTGCCAGCGTCAGTTAGTTCTCTGAGAACCTGTATGAACCTTTGTAAGCATACTTAAGTTTAGTAAAATTAAGCTGACAAGCAGTATTTTTTCTATTAACATTGAAACAGGAAATGGCCTGTGAATACTCAGTATATGAATAAATAATATTATGTAAACAAGTGATCACCTCACTTTGGAGTAGTATAATGAGAGAGAGCATACATTATGGCATTTACTTGCCTTGTACAGGTCCAATTTTGTGCATTTAATATTTAATGCTGATTCAAAAGCAAAACCTCAAAGCACCTAAGGGTTTATAAGTGCATCAAGTGTAATCAATCAAAAAAACAGGGATGCAGCAAAAATTATAGAATAAGTCTAGCAATCCTTGAAGGTCCTGTCCATGCATGGTTCAACATTGCAGAATAGTTCTATTGTACCGAATCATGCAAACTGACTTTGTTCGCAACTGAATTAATTATAAACTTTGCTCTGCATTTCATAAAATAATATATATGTCAATTTCCTTTGTAATGCTTATGTTCTGGAAATGTGCCTTTATTATTTTTGACAAAAAGTATAGTAATATATACAGTTTGTCCCAGCTTTTTTTTTTTATGAAAACAGTTGCTGAGACCATTGAGTGGGTGATGCATACTGAAGACCATAAGCAGTCTGTCATTGACATTGTCTGCTGAATATCTAAATTCTAACTGCTCTCAAAATAACCAAAGATAGCTTAAAATACCTTCATTTGTCAAGTATAATCAGTGGCAAGCACATTTCACTTAAAGACCCTGTGTGTAGAACCAGGTGAAGATCTTGCTAATGATGTCAATGTTGCTTTAACATTGTGCATGCCAGGACCATCACTTGAAAATTAAGATAAATTGGTGCTACATCATACTAGTTTTTCTATATATCCTTGTGCTAGTTTTTTTTCTATTAGATCCTGTTATTTTACATACACATATGTTCACACATTTTCATACAAGCTCCTGAGTATAGGGGCTAAGTCTGCTTCTATTGGTTGATCCAGGCAGCCAAGCAAATACTATTGTCACACAACATCTGTTTATATTGGAGCCAAGAGTTTCATGGGAGTAGGGGGACCAGTACTTGTGCTGCTCCCTAACAAGCTCATTCCTGCTCCACTTTTCCACTGAGCTTGCTATAAAATGATATGCCAAAATTCAAAATTGAAAGTATGATATATTGTTTGACCCCTAAAAAATTGGATTCTGATTGGTTTTTGATTGGAGGTCCAGTAATGGTCAAAGAGCTCTTTTATAAAGTGGATCAGTGTACCTAGTGTAATTTTTCCCGTAAACTTCTCAATGTTCTCCATTTGTGACCTGTGTATCACTATAATGAGCAACAATTGTAGAAGAAACAATTGTTGCTCAATTTTTCTGTTGCTCCTTTTTAAATGACACTTCAAAATGATCTCTAAATAATAGCAATGGTTAACATAGATACAGTGCAGTGCAGAAACGTTACTCAGAAAATTTGAAATATAATGCACATAATGTACAAAGGTATTTACTCTGTATTAATATAGACTAGAAAAAAGGCAGGGCTCTGCAATGTTCTCTCATGGTCACCTATTGGGCACCCCTGCCATATACTGTTGTTATTATAGAGATACTTGCCTTGAAGGTCATTTTCTCTGTGATCAACATTAATGGAGAGCACCTGACCTATTACCAATAAACTCCCCTTCCTGTTAGTAACCTGAGACTACCTGCAGTTATATTTTCAACCCCTTGCTGTAATAATTCATGAACATTTTCGAGCTGTCAAACACTTTTCACTTGTCAGATTTTTCTACCCTTACATATGCCTACTTGGCACCCCACTTTGAACCCCCCACATCTCCAAAATCCATAGAAGCTCAGCATTTTTAATTCATATTTATACACTGCTGAAAAAAATTAATGGAACACTTAAACAACACAATGTAACACAATATAATCACACTTCTGTGAAATCAAACTGTCCACTTAGGTAGCAACACTGATTGATAATCAAATTCACTGTTGTGTAAATGGAATACTCAACAGGTGAAAATTTTATGCAATTACCAAGACATCCCCAATAAAGGAACAACTTCTTAATAAAGGAACCACTTCTCAGTTAATATGCTTTCGAGATGATGTTTTGGTCACTTTTGAATGCTTGCGGTGCTTTCACTAGTGGTAGCGTAGTCATCGTAGTGCCCAGAGCATGGAGGTGCTACCAGGAGACAGGCCAGTACATAAGGAGACATGGAGGAGGCCATAGGAGGGTAACAACCCAGCATCAGGACCACTACCTCTGCCTTTGTGCAAGGATGAACAGGAGGAGCATTGTCAGAGCCCTGCAAAATTACCTCCTGTGGGCCACAAATGTGCATGTGTCTGTTCAAACGTCCACAAGTGGTAATTGTGTTTACAACCCGGGCAGGATATTTGGCATTTGCCAGAAAACACCAAGATTAGCCACTGGTGCCCTGTGTTCTTTACAGGTTAAGTCATGTTCACACTGACCACATGTGACAGATGTGCCAGAGTCTGGATATGGCATGGAGAATGTTCTGCCGCCTGCAACTTCCTTTAGCATGACCGGTTTGGCAGTGGGGTGGAATTTCTTTGGGGGTTGCACAACAATCCATGTGCTCATCAGGGTAGCCTAACTGCCATTTGATACTCAGACCCCTGAGTACTGAGATCCTCAGACCCCTTATGAGACCATATGCTGGTGTGGTTGACCCAGGGTTCCTCCTAATGCAAGACATTGCTAGACCTCATGTGGCTTGAGTGTGTAAGCAGTTCCTGCAAAATTGATGTTATACACTGGCCCACCATTTCGCAATCAATTGAGCACATCTGGGACATCATGCCTCCCTCCATCCACCAAAGATCCCTCACCTCATCAGGCACATGTCCAAGCATTGCAGGGAGGTCATTCAGGAACATAGTGGTCACACATACTACTGAGCCTCATTTTGTCTTGTTTTAAGGACATTACATTAAAGTTGCATCAGCCTGTAGTGCTTTTTTCCACTTTAATTTTAAGAGTAACTCCAAATCTAGACCCCCATGGGTTGATATTGTTTAGTTTTGTGTGATTTTGTTGCCAACACATTCAACTGTGAAGAAAAAAGTATTTAATAAGAATAATATCATTCATTCAAATTTAGGTTATGTTATTTTTGTGTTCCCTTTATTTTTTGAGCAATGTTTGCCCTTGACATTATTAAATTGAAATACATTGTCTCTCAATAAAAACTGAAACAATTATGGTATTCAAAAAAGAATACCGTACAATAGTGTATAAATAAAACACAGAGAATGAAAGAAGGACGCCACTATACCCATCCTCAATTACCCCCCAGTGTGGAGACTAGGGACTCCACGGGACTATATGGGCACCAATTGTTCAACTATTATCTAAAATTAATGATTTATTGTTATCATAACATACCATAATGTAATAAATATTACATAAATAAAAAGTCAATCACAGTCAATATTATACAAATATTATACACCCAATTGGATTTATTTCTTCTTAATGTACATATTTGGAAATACATGATGCTGGGAAACACCTTCTCAGCGCGTTTCGCTTATCAAAGCTTCTTCAGAATTTTGATAAGCTTTGATAAGCAAAAAGCGTCGAGATTGTACAATAGTATATAAGTCAAGATGTTTATAAAGCTATTTAACTTCCCTAGCGCTCTTGCAAGGTCCAGATTTCTGTACCAAATGTGCACCATAGACATCCTGAATATAGTAATGTTTGAAACACACAATTATTATAAAAAAAGTACAACAAATTATAAAATGTATCATTTGAATGATTAAATCTCTTGAATACCTATTTGGTATAAAAGATTTCAAAACAGTATTTATGTTTGTTTATTATAACTAGTGATGGCCGAACATCGGCCTGGACTGTCCGCGAACGGGCGGGTCGGACTTTTAAAGAAGTCCGCCTGTTCGCGGACACATTCAAATTCCCCGCCTCTAGGCGGGGAATTTGAATCGGAAAAACCGGATGTGATGTCCCTGGAACGCATCCTGAAACGCATAGTTCCTGGTTACGGGAGCCAGATGTGACGTCACTGACGTCACTTCCTGCTCCGAGCCGGAATTTTCACTAGAAGACCAGCTTCATGCCCGGTATTTTAGTGATAAGATTCTTCCTCCGGCACGATCTTGCAGGTTCTGATCCTGCCGGAGGAAGAATATAGATCTTCTTCTCACCAGCGAACGGGGCAGGTCGAACACCCGTACTGTCCGCCGGCGAGAGGGAGGGCGAACATGCTTGTTCACGGCCGAACTGTCCGCCTGTAATAACATTTTTATTACAATTGGAAATGTGTTTTGTTTTACTTTGAATTGTATTGGATACAGTTATCACTATATCCAATACATTAGCATTTGGCACCCTCTGAAAGGGTTAACTTCAAAGAGCACATCTTGAAATGACACTGGGGGTGATTTTCCAGATGTGCTCTTTGAAGATAGCACAATTTGCATATGAATGTCCCGCGCCTATCTCGTCAACTGCAATACTGACAAGAAAGTGACGAGATGGAGCCGTCAGAAGTGCTAGGGGGTTAAAGTATCCAAGCTTTAATCTCAATTGTCTTCTGCCCCATGATGCCCTCGGTATACTCTTACCATCTCTATAAATATCACATTGCCGGCCTGGATTAACAAACTTGAAGAGCTGAATAAGGACCTAAGTTTGAGGACCCAAGTCTAAGTGTATACTAATATATTCCTAAATGTACCTCACCCTAAAATAGCATATGTAGTACTTAACCATAGATTTATTTACAAAACTTTTTTTAGATTTATAAACAACAAAAATGACAAAGAGGTTAACCTGGTTTATGTTAGAACTCACAGACCCTCCATAAAGTGACATTTAGGGCTTATGTCAATGGGGGTTTTATTTGCTTCGAGTAGGTTTTGAAATCATACTGATGTAAAACAGATTCCATCTTAACAAATTGGAAGCCTGTATTTCATGCATCTAAGACAGTATGAGTATGCTTCTGTACAAGTACATGCTGGACTTCAAGAATGTAATGCTTAAACGTGGCTTTAGATCTTCAAGTTAAACTTATGCTCTGCTTTAAAATCAGTCTGCAGCAAAACCCACTGCTTATAACAATTACCTCTATGATGTCTTTATAAACAGGCCTGTGTTTACCTCAGTGACCTTAATCAGCAGTTCAATTTATATTTCACATTTCTGTATAGATTCCTGGAAAGTACAGAAAGCTATTTTATAAATTCTGTATTACAGTGTACATTTCACAAGGTAATACATTATTATTCTTCTGGCAAAAAAAACAAACAAAAATACCAGCTTTATTGAAATTTATATTGTAGCTTTGTTTCTTCTGTAATTGAAGAAATATTCTAATGCTAATTTGGTTGCAAGGGTAAATGAATATTTGAAGTAATATAAACGCTCAATTGCAATGGAAAGTTTACTGACAATTATGGTAAGTTCAGAGCCAGCACCATCTTTTAAAATGATTACATTAAATAATCAGCGTGGTACTGCCAGGTCTCTGTAAGCATTCTATATTTGTCCAAAGGAAACATTTGCTTATGAATTAAGATCACATTGTTTATAATCCCCCCCCAAAAAAAAACAATATACAATAATTTGTCTATAGAAAATTTCATTGACAGTTTAAGCCTGAAGCCTCTAGGGAAACATATTTCACATATCCATGGCAGCTGCAAGTACCCTTCTAGCCACCAGAGCCGTCACATCCGTTCCCTGGAATGCATAGTTCCTGGTTTGCTAGCCGGATGTGACGTCACTGACGCCACTTCCGGGATTACGAGTTGGCTTTTCACTGCAAGACCGGGTTCTCTACCCGGTCTTCAGTGAAAATATTCTTCCTCCGGTGGGATCTCGCTGCTTCTGATCCCGCCGGAGGAAGAATAGAGATCTTCTTCTTTCCGGCGAACAGGGCCGGTCGAACACCTGTACTGCTAGCCGGCGAGAAGGAGGGCGAACATGCATGTTGGTGGCCGAACTGTTAGCCTTGCTTCGGCCATCACTAGTGGTGAACATTACATTGTTCGAAGTTCGCCATGCCTGCAAACATTGTGTATGTTCCACCCACCCCTATACCTTAACATGGAGCCAATTTTTGACACCTCACCCCACAGTCAGGTGGGACAGTAAAATCAATAATAATATTTTTTACCTCCTGGAGGACACCCCCCCCCTCATAAAGGAAGCAGCCCAGTGGCCATTTTAACCATTTTAAATTTATCCTGTGTTTTCAGTAGTAGATAGGGAGAGCGGCTGCTGCTGATTAAGGGATAGCTTAGCTACTTTGCTATTACACTCCAGTGAACTGTAGCTATAGCTAAGGTGTTCTACAATAGTATTGAGAAGCATATGGTATATTCAAATTTGCATAATTTCACAAATATACAAAGGAACATTCAACATTTTATTCAACTGTATTCTATTGCCTTCGTGATGCAGCTTTACAGCTTCTCTTCTTCATTCTGTGACCTTAGCCAATATGAGCACTGTGTGTATTGCGCGTATCCGTTCACAATGCGCACACATATGCGCGATTTATGCCGGTAAACAATGTTAATGCATAATATGACAAGTATCCGCAATTGCGAATATCCGAGTGCACATTCGCAAAATATTGTGAATTCTTGAATGGCGGATATTCGTCGAATATATTCGAATTTCGAATATTTTTGCTCAACACTATTCTGCAACAAGCAGTTCATCATTACTGAGCCACAAAAGTCCTTTTCTGGAGGTGGGGTATGCTGTATTATGGAACCTGTGCGCTGTGTTATAATCCTAAGCTAAGGTGTGAGGGTAATTGTAGTTTACCAGTAATGCCAACTAATTATTTTTTATTTTTAGTTTTGTGCTGTATAGCATAAGTGTTTGTTCTATTTATGAGTGTACTACACTAGGCAGAAAACCTGGGCTCCACGCAGTTTCCAACAAAACCCTGGAAAATAAATGGAAGCTCTACATGATCATTAAACTGCAATGTTTGACATTTTATTCTTGTGTTCAGATACACTACAGCAGCTCAGCACTGACATTATTCAGAGCAATGACACACCAAGCAGCTCAGCACTGACTTTATTTTTAACACAGTATCACAATATGGGGGAAGCAATAAAACCCCTCAGACACCTTTAGATCACTCCATACAATTTCCTTTAGATTCTTCCAACAACTCTGTAGTGCCGGGTCCTCCCTGATAGAATACATAGTGATTGGAAGGTATATATCACTGCTATGTAGTGCCGGGTCCTCACTGATAGAGTACATAGTGATTGGAAGGTATATATTACTGCTATGTAGTGCTGGGTCCTTCCTGATAGAATACATAGTGATTGGAAGGTATATATTACTGCTATGTAGTGCTGGGTCCTCCCTGATAGAATACATAGTGATTGGAAGGTATATATCACTGCTATGTAGTGCTGGGTCCTCCCTGATAGAATAGATAGTGATTGGAAGGTTTAGGAAGGTCCTCATATTGCATTGTTTTAGAAGAACAAAAGTTGATTGTATATAAATTGTATGGTAAAATTGTAAGGTGTATGGGGGCCTTTAGCTCTATCGTGTAGGGCCACCCAAGAAGAGCAGGACATTGCAGAGAGATCTGACTAAATGGGATGCAATGCAGAAAGTACATTGAAGTCAATGGAGGTTCAACGCGAACATGAGAACGGCGGGTATTTACTGTTGTCGCCAACAGTCACAGCTGATGTTCGCCATCACTATTGATGATACCATGTTAAGTGACATTGAAATAAGTTAAAGTACAGTCAAAATCTCATGATTTTCTCACTCTATCAGCCAAATAAATTTTTTTGCTGCATGGTTTGGATGCCAACCGATACTTACCTTTTGTATTTCATGGCCTTTGCAGCCAAAACCCACAATATAGGGGAAATCTGTGAAAAAAATAAAAACAAACCTCACCTGCAATGAGTAAATTCTGATCCCTCATCGCTCCTCACCTCTGATGATGTTGCAGTGCAAACGGGGAGAAAACCCCATAGCTGGAAGCCAAGTGACAGTAAGAAAAATCTGAAAACTATGGAGATACATTTTCCCCATTGAAAACAATTATCTGCCCTCCAGTGGCCAATTGTAATACTGCAGCTAACTAACCCCGTAAGACAGCTAAATTTATAATCTCTCCTTCCAGTTCTTCTCCAGTGCTTCTCCATTATGCAGGTGCAGAATTAAATAAAAGTTAAACTTTTATATATTTTCTATTTTCAGTATACATCTGTATATGTATAAATCTTTTAACATGCTGTTTCATTGTTCATGTTTTAGTGTTAATCTGGAAAAATGTTTGAAATTGGACTTTTTTATCCACCTATCCACCCAAATTTAAGTAGTTTACTTTTGTCCTGACACCCTGAAGCCTTTATTCTTCTTTATTTTATAGTCAGACTGATAAAGCCATCTGGAATAAAGACGGATGTGATTAAACACTGGTCCCTGGTGCTCCTGAGTTACTGATGTTACTATAACTATTAATTTAGCCACGTTGTCCCTTATTTTAGGACCTCCATGAAATATATTGAGCCCCATTAAAAATGCCGTCAATTCTCAGTGCAGATTTATAAGACTCCGAATGTTGCTTACTCACAATTCAGCAGTATATCTCTCTACAATAAAGAGCATCACACTTAAGGTGACAGAACGTCTCCATCAACATATGCTTGTTTGTCAAATTTTTTTACCAGTACCATCTGCCCTTATTGAAATCACATTTAACACAGTAAATAGGAAGTGACTTGAACACTAATGCAGTAATGTGCTGTCTGGTCTGAAATGATAGTGCATCCACTAAAATATACTTAAAGGCAAAAAAAAATACAGAGGGTATTTTGTGATGACAGTTTCTATTCATGCCCTCAGATGTTTTCCAGTTTAAGCCTCTTATCTCCATGGTAAATAATTAGAGATTCAGTTGATTGATTGAAAGCTCTCCAATATCCATCTGCATTAGATGAATTCATCAGGCAGGATCCTTGGATTTAGCAGGGCACACAAATCCAGCAACTACATACCATATACTATGCATTACTGGCACACAGAAAAAAAGATTGTTACCTTTAGAGATGTATATCTGCTCATAAATAAATGTGTGAATAATAAACTATAAAAAATATCATATAGTGTACATATTATATGCTATATTGTGTATATACCCTAACATCACCTATACCTTTTTATACATAATTTGTACCATGTTTTGTTGGATTTTGGTTGGTTTGATTTCTATAATGCTAAACTGCTTTCTTCTTGTCCCTACCGGGAAGGGAGAGCAGCCAAGATCTCTCATAGCTACTTCTCCAGCCGTGATCTTAGCTACTCTCTCTTCCTGGTGGCAGAGAGACATGAGAGCTGAGTCACAGCAAACTAGCTGAAGAGCCACAGGTTGCCGACCCCTGTTCTATTGTGACCTTTATGTCTATTCTTTGCAAAACATTCTAAACTTAAATTGACTATATTACCTGCAGTTTTTAGTGCATTGCAGACATTTCTATCTAAAGAAACTCCAGGTCAGTGGTTCTCAACCTTTTTAGTTCCGTGATCCCGGAAGTGACGTTGCAAAATATTTGTGTGGAGTGTTACTTCCAAATTCTGGCACGATCAGGTAAGTGTAATGTCCCCTCCTATTTTCCCACACTGCTTGTGATGATGATGTGCGGGGTGGGAAGTTAGGTGGGAGACTAATGCCTCCTAAATTAGGAGGGAGGGGCATTACTCTACCTCATAACTTCCCAACCCACTTAAGGGCATACACGGTTCTGCTTGTTAGCACCAGCTCTGATGTTTTCAGGTAAGATGACGACCCCATTTTTTTTTTTTAACAAGCAGACTTAATTGCTAAGCCCCTGAAGAGCCCCAAGTAGAAATTCTGATTTGACTTTGAACTTAATTTATGCAAAATCTACTACTCTAAACTCCCAATTAAACTAAATGTCAAATGTTGTGACCATCTCCGTGACCATTACCTTCTAAATGACCTATTTCTTGTTCTCCGCTTGAAATGTCTATTTTAACTCTCTATCTCTAAAACGTTGTCAGCACCAGCCACCACAGTATTTTTTCTTTGGTGAACATGATCCTGTTAAATGCTCGTATCAACAATGCTGACCACATGCCATGGCTGGAATATGCCTCTGCCAGCAGACACGTAATAGCTGAAGTACGTCCATTCACTACCAGACCTGCAGGGATACATGGTTACGAGACCACGAAGAAAACAACTAAGAGTGGGAAATTTTCTATTTAATATTTCATTGTTATTTCAAGAACTGGGATATTATTGTTAAAAGGAAAGTAGGTCATCGTCTTTACATCACTTTAAGTATATTTCGAATAAAAGGCCACTTATACTGTATTGTTGTTATAAATACTATATTACGGTGAATAGATGGCATACTGACAAATGCAGACTCAATTTTATGCCAGTGTTATCTTTGCATTTAAAAGCTTTCTTTTCACATCTTCCTCTTTGTTTTGGTCTATCTTCTCTGTATTATAATTTAATGGGCTGGAGATTCTGAGCATAGACCTTCAGTGAAAACTTAAAGATCTTCTTCCTTATGTCCCTTCAGTTTTCGAAATTCCTTTCCTCTATCATCTTATCGAATTACTGCTATTTGGAATGTTTTATCCTTTCTAATGCTCTTTTTTGGTTATTTCTCTAACACATTCCATTCGTCCTAATGGTACTGTTTTCCCTGTTTCTGTAATGCATTTCATTTTGTATGAGCTCTGATTTTTTTTTCTCTCTACATCAATAGTCAGGGCTTATTATATAACTATTTCCCTTGCTTAATGTCCTAATAGATTTTGTTTTAGCTTTTTTTACAGTTAGCTGCACTGTAATTTTTGTGTTCACAACTCTTTTTATACAACTTTGCCTTGTTTCATCCGTTACTTAGCAGCTGTATTCGCAGAAGCTTACAGCGAGAACCCAGAAGATGAGAGAATCAAAAATAAATGGCTAAAATTGCTGGGAAGCATGCTTGTGAAAGACAAATCTTTTCTCTACTGTACAAGTAATTGATGACACAAATGGACATGGTGGATTTATCGGCCTTTATCTTCTGTCAGTAATTCTCTGCTTATGTGTTTTATTATTTTTCTTTGCTAAGTTTTCTTTTGCTCTGTGCAATGACTTAGTAAGAATACGATTACACCAAACTACCTGCTTTAAGGGGTTATCTATAAATCAGCATCATGATCTTCCACAGGAAATTCTCCCTGGGCTATGGAGGACAATATATGCAGTGAGGCTAAACAAAATATTATGATGTCTTCTAAATACCAATGTGACTAGCACTGGCATGGGCCCTAGCACACTAGGATATTTTTTCAGTGCTAGGCTTGCAAATGGTTAGCCAATAATAATCCTAAAGTGCGATTGTATGAGCTATCCATGTGTTAACACCATTGGAGTCCAAGATCCTGGCTGTAAGTTGCTGAATTGTCATTATAGTGGTGTTACCCAAGCATAGTTGCACCAACACTACTATACAGTGCCTTAATTCTCAAGCAGTTTGTAAATAAAAAGTCATTAGTAGTGTTGAGCGGCTTATGGTATATTCAAATTCATATCATTTCGCGAATATACAAAGGAATATGCAAAATTTTTAAAATTCGTTGTGACTGTATTCTATTGCCTTCCATTGCACGCGCCTGTTCGCGATTATTCGCAATGCAGCTTTACAGCTTCTCTTCTTCATTCTGTGATCTCGGCCAGTACCAGCATTCTGTGTATTGCGCGATGTATGCCGGTAAACAATGTTGAAGCATAATATGATGGATATCCGCCAATATCCGAGTGCACATTTTGAAATATTGCAAATTCTCGAATCGGCGAATATATTCGAACTTTGAATATTCTCGGTCAACACTAGTCATTAGTAATGTAAAGCCCTGTGCCCAACAGTAGAGTTGTTGTAGTTGTAGTTTAGGCTACCTGGCATTGATTTTCTCCGATTTCTTGTTCATCCTATGAGGCAGCCAAAACAAAGTGTTTAAGTATCAAACCTTAGGAAAAGAGAAAAAATGGAGGAGCCTTGTTAAAAGAGTTGTTGTGAAGGAGCCAGAACAACCGCTGCAGCTATAGCTCCATCTATACATATGGAGACAAGTTGTCATGAGCATCCAGGGGAGCTCTATACCAGGCCCTATCAAAGAGGCCTTTCCCAAGTCTTGCGTTCTGTGTGTTGTTGTGTGGAAGACAGTGAAGGAGGATGGGCATTTGGTATTATGTAACAAGTTGGTTTTGCTGAACCAGCCCTCTGATGGAGGGCATGGTATCCCAGACTACCATCTTACTTCCAGTATTGGAGAGACCCTTGAGTCCCTTGTCTGGCCTGGAGGAGCTAGCCAGTTAAGAGAAATAGAGATCCAGAAGAACTGACCAGTGGCCATCAAAGACCTTACCGGTTAAGTTTTTAGCCTTTCAGAGTGCCTGTGAGGGGTGAACTGAGTTGATTTCTCTGTTCTAAAGACTTCCTGTCATGCACATCGTGGCCCACTCTTTGCTGACCCCTAAATGTCCATGCTCACCGTTATTTTTTGATATTGTGCATATATGAATAGCTCAATTATTATTTTTAAATACTAGAAGACTTTTTTACATGATAATTAGCAAGAACACATTACATTTTACCAACTTGACCAAAAAACATTTTTCTCATCTTCAGAGCACAAAATTATGTTTATTGTTTTTTTTTTACAAAAAACACACCTACATTTTAACAAAGTGCTTGTGTGCCATAAGGAGATCCAAAAAAGCTTCTTTTTTAGCGTAGATTGCTAATAATATGCTTGTATTTGTTTCCCTTCTTGCTCTGTTACAAATTTACAGAATTATCTGTATTTTGGAGGACTCTATCTGTTCCAGCTTTCTCCCACAATTCAGGACAAAAAATCTGTTGGCATTTAAAACAAGCACACTTCTCCATTTCTAATACAAACTACTTCTTTGTTTATTTAAATTTAGTTGTTATAGCATTTCATTCCAGTTTATGACTGCCAGTTTGGCTATGTCACCAATATTACTAGGCGGTAAGAGGAATCCGTGGGAACATGTCCTAAGTAAAAACATTTTTAAAAGAATGTGTTTTTTTCATGAATTTCGTGTAAATATGTTTCCTTTTAAAGCCAGTGGACATTAGAGATGGTTGAATTTATGAAAATTTGAATTTCAACGTTGTGAATGAATTCAAAAGTCATGGTATTATGTAATTGCCGGAGCTTTAGAGAAAAATTGCGGCGACACAACATTAAAGTATTGCTCTTTTGCATAAAGTAAGTTAAAATTAATTTTTTGAGTCGAAATTTTGACTTGAGTTTTATCATAAGTTTTGCAAAAACTACATGTGCTAAAGCAGTAAAAAAAATTAGTTCCCACATCTCTCTTAACAATTTAAATGATGAAACCATGTTAAGGGACTTTTAAATGAACTCGCAAAATCAACAGTTAAATCAAAAGTTGAAATCTCACCATCTCTAGTGGAGTTTCGATTTGATCAGGCTTTCAATATTGAAAAGTATCAATCTATTATGTGTTTTTGTCCCAGGTCATTTAGCACTATAATTTAGATTTTATCTTTTTTTTATATTTTTCACATCATCTTAATTTTAAATTAAGCAAAATCTAGATGTGTTAATATTTTTTAAAATTATCGGCTATTCAAGAATTTGTGCATTTCGAGATTTTCACAATTTCACAATTTTGAATATTCGAGATATTATGAACTGGCAAGCTTATAGCCATGCATTGCGATAATAAATGCAGTAATCTGACCATTATTTTTGAAGATTATAATTTTGTATTTCTGAATATTGAATATTAGTAGAATTATTCGCAAAATATTGCAAATTCAAATATTGCCTATGCAGCTCATCACTACTAATAGGCATATGTATGTCCAAGCAGACTTGCAGGGGTGCTCACTGACTATGCTGGACCGTAGTTCTGCTTTACTGCATGGCATAGACAAAATCTTGCACTTGTATTTCAAAAAGAAAAATGTACCCAAGTTACTATTAAGCTGTATTCAGTTGTGTCTATTATAACATATTTGTCTGGTGTTTAGTTTTAAAACAGTAACATGGCACAGAGACAAATTTTCTTGGCATACCATGTGAAATTCTTTCAGATGAGATATGTGATTTAATAGAAGCAATATCTCAATGCAATGATGTATGTGTATTTTTTGGAAGTGCTTATAATAAATAAGCCAATGTAAGATTGGTAACTCTTTTATAACCAGAAATGCATAAATCATGCTTTTTGTAAACTGAAAAATAATAACTCCTATCTGTCCGAACATTGTACACTACTGAAAGAAGTGGCAATGACTTCCAGTGCTAGTCATTCTTTCAATATTATGCAATTAGCTTTCTGTTCTGTAAAATCCCAGATGATAAGTGAACCACTCTATATGATCTAGCACTGAAATAGACATAGCTGTGCTTTAAGTTATGCAAAAGATCATCTTTGGTATTTAGAACTTCTGTAGACATCCGGAAAACAAATGAAAAGAATGATTGTTCTTGTAATAAGAATACAATCATCACTATTAAGCAATAGAGATGGTCTCCAATTTGCAACTATTTCAGTGTTAATTGCAAAACCCATAAACAAGGTTGCTGATGATACCATAGTTATGGGCTTTACAATTAAGTCAGTTAGTTTTAAATGCAACCATCTCTACAAAGCTCGGTCGGCCAGAGAACATCATCACGTTGCACTCCATCGCTGATCTGTGCTGCTCTGTCGGCCCCTACTCGGTACATGTGTGGGGGCCCTTACTGTGTTTACCCTTGTCTGGTAAGTGGGACCAGATTCCCATGTTTAATAGAAAGTCCTTCACTAACTGCAGATTGATTTCACCTTGGTTTTTGCTGACCCAACCTGAGGCCACCATAAAAAGTGGAGGGTATGCTGAGTAATGAAACTTTAAGGCTAGGACTCCACTATGCGCTGTCATCTGCTGCCTTTGTTGCGTTCCTGTGGACTGTGGACCTGTGGATGGGCTGCCTCGACATCAACATGACAGGGGCTTGGACCTATGGATCAGGAGTTCTGACAGGCTGTGGAGACAGCGCTGTCAAAGCCCCATTGTCGTCAAAGGGCGGCTCATGCACTACATTAAAAACCCTGTGTTCAACACAGGGATTTAATGGATAGTGGAGCCCTAGCCTAAAGCTCTGGGATGATTAACTTCCTAAAGCTCTGGGATGATTAACTTATGGATGCAGAAATATTGCCCCATATAAAAGACTTGATAAGCTCTGTTTTGCAACAGATAATATAAAATAGTTAAAGTTTTATCTCTACTCATGTCATTGCCTCATAAGCATTATCTATTTCCTGTGTTAATTCTACCAGAAGGAAAAAAAGGATTTGGCATCAATAGCGTACTCATTTATGATGAGTGAGGGCAGCACTTATGTTGGTAGACAATTGATAGACTGGAAATCCTATTCACTGTTTTATTCATTGATGGAATAAAGTTGAAATGCTGCATTTTGGCACTGCACAGTACTGACACATACGCAGGAAAAGCAAGACGGATCAATACGTCCTGTATAGTGGATATGTCAGACTACTTGGAGCCTGGCGACTTTGTTTTAAATAATCAACTAAAAAATATAATAAAAAATTTATAGTTCAGCTATTAACATAAACCTGTTTCTTTTCTTATATTTCTTGGAGTTCAGTCCTTTCTAATGTCAGAGTTGAGTGTAATACTTCTGCATTGTCAACAAAGAAGAGAACACAATGCCTTATCACTTCATTCTCAGCTCTCCTGCAAGTGTCAATGGGATATCTCACAACATTCGGAGCTGATGGCTAATATACTCCATATTGTTATGGAAGACTTTTCTCTTTCTAATCAAAGAAACTGTCCGGTATTATATGTTTCTGTGTGTGTAGGTTGACAGCACATATTTACACTGACAGTTTATACACTGCTTCATTTTACCTAGGTTGTAGCAAAGCAATATAGAAGACAATGATATGTTGGATTGGGAATGCAATACATCTTGTGAAATGAAACCAAGTGTGATACAAATAGCAGGTTTGTGCTGTGCTTTGGAAATTTTGGGGCCTGCTGCAGTCACGTTACAGTATGTACTGACTCACTTCTGTTTCACTCAAGATTTTACAATGAAACTAACAAATGACCTTTGGCATAATCATAGGTGATGGTAGTTATTTATAATATATACTTTTAATTTAAAGTTCCTTTCTTATAAAGCCATATTTGGATTTGCGGTTCTAGCCGTATGTTTTCAGGTCCTTTTCAATAACTCTAAAGGGCATTCTTCAATATCCTGCTTTCCAAAAATAAAGGTTACAGTACTTTTGGTAATTCTGGCAGTTTAGATTCTTACTTTCTTTAATGACACAAAGTATCATCATCATCCTTTTGTACTAACTCTGAGCCCATTTAACCTAAAAATATCACAGTAACCTTTACATTAACAGTTATATTAATAACCAAAAACAGGCTAACTCTAAAACAAATGAAGCACTTTTTTATTGCACTTTCACCAAATCACCCCTATGGCAGTGTTTGGTGATTTCTTGCCTTCTACTCTACTGTCAGCCTTTAGGCTTTAGGCTTTAGGATATATAATAATGCAGCCCTTGTAGTAAAATTATTACACTGCCTAGGCTCCCTTCCCAAGAGACCTGCTTCAAGTGGGTGAAAATATACCTATAAAGTAAAATGTTCATATCTATCACACACCAATTTAATTTTCCAGCTTTCTCATGATGGCTCTTGGAATGGACAAGAGTCTAAGTAATATGGCAAGTTGATCTTATTATGTTCCAGTTAACTGTTTACAGGGTGTATGGAAATAATGAGGAGTTTGGACTCCTTAATCTACTGGGGATCCTTCTAGAAGGAGCACTTATGATCTTTTGGGGAAGACCCTTCCCTTAGAAAATATGTTGCGTCCCTCTTTTCTAGTCATTAGACATGGTAAACATTTTGTTTTCAACTAGCTGACTTAGTGAGTTAGAAGAAGGGTTGTGGGGGACATTAGAAATCTTATTTCATTTACAACAATGTTGACTATGATAATCTTTACTCATTCAAATCCCTTATAGATCTTCATTTTCTGCATTGTGGCACTAAGTTAAGGTAATTGGCATTTACCATAGTAGAGGTCTGATAAGTATTCTATCTCTGAAATTTTATGAGATTGTGTCCAATAAGCATCTATTATTTGTATAGTTAATAAAGTTGATCTGTAGTGGACATAGAAAAGTAACTATAATTCCCAGGACTAAATTTGTAACATGTTTTATTAAAATAGCAGAAGAGGGGCAGAAGCCAATCTATTCAATCTACCTTGGTTGCCCATCCCAAGACATAATACATTATACCCCCATAAAGGGAATTTATATGATACACCAAGGCTCGCTTATTTAAAGGACTACATGCCATCTTGACAGCATGCTCTCTTTCTTTCTGGTCCTTCCAGAAACCACGCTACTCCATATATCAAGATACACTCTTTTATATATTTTTTTTTAAACATCCTGATGAAGTGACAAAAGAGTCACGAAACGCTTATATACAAGCGTACAAGCATTGATGAATTTCTGTTCTTATCAATAAAGGAGTATTTACATTTTTTACGGGTGCCTCAACTCAAACCTTTCTTTTGAAGTGGGATTCCAATTATTCAACACCAAGATATAGGAATTGTAGTTTAGCCAGTTGAGAATCAAATAAATACAGATATCCAAACACACAACCTTTATTAAACATAATTAAAAAGTAAGCAGTAGAGTTGTATCTGTATTGGGGGATAAACATCCGATGCTGTATATTGTTGCATTCCATTGTCAATAAGTCTTCATTTGCCAACTAAACTAGAGCTCAGGACAAAGACAGTGTGCAATCAGAAAATGATCGGACTTCAAGTTTGAGGATGATGGAAGGATGATTTGCCCTGGGATGTTTTAACATTTGCAGGGGTTCTTTGGAGGAAAAACCTAAGTAAAGGGCCAGTTGATCTCTATGAATATGTCCCGATGTAAATGGGATGAAACTTGGCAGAGGATGAGGTGACCTACCCAGGGGTGATTTGTATCACTTGTATGTCTATTGTCAATTAATGAAGAATAAAGCCTTTTGGAAATTTAATCTGGTGTGCACAACATTTGCCTTTCTGAGGATTTGTAAAGGGCCAGTTAATACAGTTGGAATCTGAATTGATTCTCTAGGGAGAGAAGGAACAAGGGGGGACAAGGTTGAGTATTTAAAAGCATAACCGTCTCACAGTTTACTGGCATATAACCTGGCATACAGGTTATAGAAAGTCTTAGAGGTCCAACCACTGACCAACTCAGGTCACTGGTTTACACCTTTCCTTGTTTTGGTCAGTATCATAATGCAATTACTTCTGATTTTGATTCTGATTCTGATTTTGATTGGTAAGTGGATGATCTGTATATATTTAACAGATGGATGGATTTTCTATGGAAAATAAACTTTATTGAGTAACAATTGGCACTTAACATCTGCATAGAGCTATAAATACAATCATATTGCATGGTGTATAATAACAAGTAGATAAAGAAATAGAAGAAAGATATATTTATATGCAATTTATCTAACCGATATAACAAAAACGTTAGCATTTTCATTCTATTGATCTTATAATCAGACACAAAGCTTCATTCAGAACAACCAAAATACTCCTTAGTATTTTATTGTCATACCCAAACAACACCTGTTAAAGATAATCAGAATTAATTTACTTTTTGTTTTAATCTGTTTCAGCTGTCCTTTCAAACTATGAATCAAAACTCTTGGAGTAAATCCCATTATATGTTTGGCAGGCAGTGATTTGGATAAGCCTTAAGTGTTCCAGAATCAGAAATAGATGCAAGTCACAGACACTGTTTTGATTTGTGAATTTTCTATTAAACAAAATGTACCTTGTTATATTTTTTTCATTCATTTTACACGTGTAATATTCACTGTGGGTTCCCAGTCAGGTAGGCTGAAGCAATCAAGCATTTGTTTAAGTGTAGATCCACATCACTGCACTTGACACATTGTGATTTTGTTAGAAGAAATCATTTAATTGTGGTTAAGATGCTAAAGTTCTGAGAAGCACTGTTCTCTTTACGGATTGTTTTTTTTTTTTGTTTAAGGATGCAAGCTAGGCATGTTTAACCCAATGAGGGGAAAAAATGAGCCTAGATACCACTATTCACTACCATAACTTAAAGCTCACCTAAACTCGCCTAACGTACTCCAATGTACTCTATTCTGAGCTTCTGGACTGACTGTGAGGAAGGAAACTCTGTGTCATAAAACCTCTGGAGATAATTTTTCACCATTGGAAAGCATTATCTGTCTTTGTCCAGTGGCCACTAGTGATGGCCGTAAAGTTCACCCGGCGGACAGTTCTTGGTGAACAAAGCATGTTCTCACTTCGCAAGGCCAGTGAACATTATGGGTGCTCTACCCATGCCCTATACCTTGGAGGACCCCCCCCCCTTAAAGAAGCAGCCCAGTAGCCATTTTACATTTATCCTGTGTCTGTAGTACTAGATAGATGCTATCATACTCCTTCCAGTGATCTGTAACTATAGCTAAGGTGTTCTGCAACATATAACATCTTAACTGAGCAAAAAAAGTGGGGTATGCTGTATTATGTGGGCTGAGTTATAATCCTGAGCTGAGGTGTGCTGGTAGTTGTAGTTCACCATCACAAACTAAAGCAGGAGTTTGAGTTCGCCCTCCATTAAAGCCAAAGAGGTTCGCCGCAAACATGCAAACGGCGGGTATTTGCAGAAGTTCGATTCGCCTGTTCGCAAACAGTCGCAGCTCATGTTAGGCCATCACTAGTGGCCACACACATATCACTACCCTTAATTAATCCCCCGAAGAATGGCAGTATTTTCAGAAGTAATGATCACAACTGGCAAAGTTTGAAGGCTCAGCACATAAGTATATTTTTTGGAATTGCAGAGAGCTTCTCTGTCATGAGAATGGCTTAGTAAATATGCAATAAATAAAAATGTAAGGTATTTTTTTCAATTTAATATAAGTGAGTTCATAATATTCATAATATTCATAACTAGAGTCACTAGAACTTCTGTAGGCTTTACTTACCATCTTCAAGATATACATTTGCTGAGCTTTATATACCTCTTATACAAGGAAGGAAAAGGACATAGAGGGTGGCACAAGGGCTCACAAAGACCCCTGCAAGTATAAGGAGAGACAAGGAGAGACAAAGCAATACTTATATTCTGGTTCTTATATATTAGCATGCCTGTATTTATAAATAGAGGGTTAGTATAGTGGAACGGTCAAAATAAATTCTAATAAGCTATAACGGATTGGGGAAAATGCTACACCTTCTTTAAAAATGGAGTAACCTCTTTGAAAAGATACTGCAAGTTTAGAAACATCTACTGACATCTAACACTACTCTGCATTTCACAGTGTCTGACTTTGCTGAGCCAGAAGTGTCTTTTATGTTAACGTTAAAGAACTTTAATGTTAGTGGCTGTAACTTTTAATGGCCTGTTGTCTAATGAGAAGTTTTACATGACTAAAGGTAGCTGCAGAAGGAGAAAAAGTTAAGTTAGCTGAACCATTATATTAGTTTATAATACATAATTATATAGTTGTTATTTTACTAAAGCAATATATTTTGTTTACTATAAATAAAATAAAACCATGCAAAATGTATGCTCATTAAGGTTTGTCCCTAAGTGGTAAAACTTAACAGATACATCATGTATGTAGCATCCCCTGTGTTTGGCCCATACAATTAATATTCATTCTGCAATCATGCTACATCTCTTTATACAAAGCACATGATGCCCAACATCGCCCAACAGGAGTTTAAAACCTCTGGCTTACATAATATGCAATATTGTAACAAAAACATAACTTTAAATAAAGAATTTCTGGGTGTAATATAGTGACATTGTTGTGAATAAAATCGTATCTCTCAACTCTCTTAAGATTTATATTGCTAATAAACCTGTTTTAAGAATATGTATTGGGAGTTTTGGGGTGAATAAGATTTAAAATGTACAGTCAAATAATAAGCAAAATAAAAGAGGATTATTTATATGTGAAAGATTTGTGAATGTGACCTTACAAAGCACTGCTATCATTGTTACTATGTTTAAACTTTGTGCTAGTACATGAATTTATGAGTAATTTCTATTCCTTTGGTAAAGAACAAAAGTGTGAAAGAGAAGATCACACATTTAAGTCACAAATTCTATTGCAGAAACAACCATGAAGGTTATGGTGAAATGAATATATGAAATGAAAATAAGCAACAGGTAAAGTTATAATGAGAACATAAATTTCTAAGGTGAATCTCTAGAAAAACATCTATGATCTACAAGGCATTATTATTTCTGTTGTAGATAGCATCAGGGAAATCAATTGTTAAATTTCAAAGTGTCCAGCTGCATACAAGACACAAGGCTCATAATTGCGAAAGTCAAGCCCTGATGTTGCTCAAGGCAGATGTTCTTCTCTAGGTCCTGCTCTTCTACTAAACTCCGACAAGTTACCTGCACTACATTTCCCTGCTACTCTGCATTTGGCCTAAACACTTGGTTTCTTCTGATCTTAAGAACAAGTGAAAAACAGTAGCAGCACAAGGCCAAAGGACAAGTTAAGAACCATATTTCTTTTTCTTTCAAGAAAATGCCATCTAATGCAACATTCTCACTTTGCTTCAGGTAGCAACAGTGCTAGTTTGAGATCGTGAACTTAAATGTTATAGAATCTTTAAATCACTGGAAGAAATTAGATTATTTCCACATATCACTTAGATACTGCAAGTTTGCTTCTTCTTTTTATATTTTCAGCATCATACCGACAATTATGTATTTAATGTACTTAAAAATGAACTCAAAATGCAGAAAGAGGTTTTATTTCATTTGAAAGCGAACTTATTACCTGTGTTGTCCATTCAAATCAAAATGTATGCCAAAAACATCCAGCTTGTACTCAACATTAATCATCTTCACATAGTTTTATGATAGTTTCAATAGAGAGTATGTGTGTATAGCTGCACAGAATAACAATAAGTTGAAGGCTGCTCTCTTGTCACAGGCACGTTGGAGAATGGTATATTTGATTAGCCTGTCAATCCTCTAGATCTCATATGTTCATGTATGAATGATATGTCAGGATGGAAGATACAATGAGTTCATGCTGTGTTACCATTGTCCTCCTTAACATCCCAAGTGATTCTCTTCTATTCATACTGTGTGTATATTATCCGGAAGGAATAATCTATCATCTGGCTGTATTCACATATTCAGAACGATCTTATACTTGATCTCTTATAGTTACCTGACAAATGTCAAGCATGCATAAATAAATCTGTCAAGAAAATAAATCTCTTACTCTTGGTTGTGTGAATGTTAGCAGATCAGAATAACAATAACACCACAACATTATTTTTCTTGGTAATTTTGTTTTTTATACTTATTTTGCAATTCCGGTGTTGATTTTGCTGTCTACATTGAATTGTTATTTTCCAATGCCTCTAAAAATACATATATATTTATTCTGTTCTTTGCTATAGAACTCTATTTGCTTATGGATTTGTTGAGCTCTACACACTGCTGGTAGGAAGTTTAAAAAGAACATTATTGTCCTTTGCTATCAAATGTATTGTCATTCTTGGCTCTTAGCTACACATTTTGTTTGCAAAAATGTTTTAAATTACAGCTTGTATATACATGCAAGCTCCCCTTATATATCAAATCTTAAATAAAAGCACATTAAAGGTATACAATATACAAAACATAAAAAGTACACTTTTTTAGTAAAAATAAACCTACTAGTGCACCTAGCAATGGTGGAGTCTTTTGTACGAACCTCATTCAAGTTTTCCCACTTATTTTATCTTTGTATCCTAATACTTTTATTTTTATGTATTATTCAAGACAATTTTCTACTTATAGCTTGAATACATAGTTTGCAAATGTTTCTATAAAACATGAAATTTCTCAAATGTAAATCAGTTGTAATAGACTCCCACCATATGTTTTGATCATTGGCCAATAATGCATTTTTGTTGTTGAAATGAACTGCCTACTTTACAATGGTAGTATAACAGCAACTCCACAGGCATGCCATGTGATTTTCCCTGGTTTCATGCTAAAATGAAGGAAGGTAATTATATTTTGGCTCCTTTTGCAGAGATCTGTGTTCTTTCCCCAGATGTTTACTGTGACATCTGAGCTATTCAGAAACATCAACAATAGTATTTTTTATTTAATAATTCTAGTATAATTAGTAGAAGTAGAAGTTAATATTATCTATTTCTCTATTTTTTTCTGATTGTGCCTTGTGGACAAATTCTGTTTAATTGGTAAAAGTGGAGAACATAAAATATTTGTTTTTAAAAAAACAAATGATGTGTCAAAAAATAAGTAAATGTAACCACACACCTTACAATCTTACCATACAATTTCTGTATCTAGCAGTCAACTTTTGTTCAACCAAAACCATGTACTAAGAGGACCTTTCTAAACCTTTCAATCACTATGTAATCTTTCAGGGAGGTCACTATACTACATAGTTGTTGGTAGATCTATTGGAAATTGTATGGAGTGATCTAAAGGTATGTGGG
>CM070035.1:51956716-51970651 GCA_036250615.1 Ptychadena robeensis | reverse complement strand
TTTGACTGTCTTGTATGTTTTGTGCTTTGGCAAGTGTTTGTTACTCAACAGGCTGCTTACAGTGGCCCAGGGATTTCTGGGCCCTTGGGACTACCGATTCTCAGGTATACATATTATAGATCTGGTTTGGTACATTAGATTTTTGAGCGGGTTTTCATGGGATGACTGTCATTGGTATACTTGCCTTTTTTTTCGCTGTATATTATGTTTGTTTCTTATGGAAAGCTTAATAAACTTTAAATGTTTAAAAAAAATGTAATATAGTGTAAACCTAGTTTTTTAGATTAAATATTTTATTGAAATTTTCATATTTTACAGCAAAACTTAAACAAAAAGAAAGATATGTAGTTTGCACAAGCCAGTTACATCTTCATTTTGCATCTCACGGTGTCTTACATAGGCATTGTAACAGAGTAAGTATTTCAGGCAATTTACATAGTATTACACTTAAGGTCTTGAACAAGGTATTGTACATTGCTGCTTCCAAAAGCGGATCAAATAGCTTGATTCTTTATTGTCTTACTTCAAACATACATTTCTAAACAATAATCAACTAACAAAACGTAACCAAGTATCGGTCAGCATCTCTCTTATTGGTATCGTCTTATTCTGACGTGCATCCATGTGCACCACCTTTGGGGCCACCAGGTTTGTGGCCTGGCAGGGGCATTATCTGTGGCCATTCCCATATACTATTTTCCGTCTGGTGCCTCTCATATCGGGAACCTGTTGTAAAAGGGATGCCATTTTTGAAAGAACTTCAGTGTGTAGGATTCCCCTTTATGCGAGAGGTCAAGCATCTCCTTGTACATTAGATCTCGTAGGGTCTTGATCACCTGTTGCAGTGAGGGAGTGCTGCCACTCGTCCATTGGGACATAATGACTCTTCTTGCTACAAGAAGACGGGTGGTCACCCACACTGAGTTGCTGAGTCCCCTGAGGGGAGGTTCACTATTACCCCTGGAGGTTTATAGGCCCTATGTATAACCTTGAATTCGGTTTCCCTTTAGGTCTCCGAAATGACACATTTTCTTACTGTGAGATACCCTTTTATAGCCGCCTCAACAACATCCCCTGTCTCCAAATCCTTTCCCCATTTTGCCATATTAGTTTGCACTTTGTGCAGAGGTGGCCTTAAGTGTCTCCTTGTAGATTGAAGAGACCTTCTAGAATTTCCCCTCTATGAGTGTGTCCAGAGAGTTTTTGGTAAGCATTGGTGCAAAGTTATTGGCTAGAGTGGAACAGAAATGTTTGACCTTCATATAGTGGACTGGGTGAATCAATTGGCTTGCCAATCCGTATTTAGTTTGAAATTGTGAAATAGTCAGCAACGTGCCTCTCACGTCCCTCACCAAGTCCTTTATATATGATATTCCCTTTTGCTTCCATTTGTGAAACACCTTATTGTGTGTTCCTGGCGGGAACAAAGGGTGACCAGATATGGGCAAATATTTAGAGAAGCTATAAGGCAGTTTCCATATTTTACACACTTCCCGAAATGTCAGTATTGTATCCCTGATCAATAGACTACTCTTTAAGTGCTCCGGTAGCTTGGGCAATGGACAATGTAAAAGAGCCTTTAAGTCCCATGGGTGAACTGAGGCCTGCTCCAGCTCATAATTTGAATGTAGTGATGTGCCCTTGAGCCAATCAATAACGTGGCAAAACACACTCGCCAGGTTATATTTACGGATATCTGGAAACCCTGCTCCCCCCTCCCTCTTAGTTGGAGTCAGTGTATGTAATGCTATCTTTGCTCTCTTCCCTCTCCACAGGAAGCGTGAGAAAGCTTTTTCAAGCATCTGCAGGTCTTTATGCTTTAGCAGTAATGGGAGGGTCTAGAGCGGATAGAGGAGTCTGGCAAAAGAGATCATCTTAATGAGATGGCATCTCCCTAACAGGGACACTGGGAGGTTGTGCCATGTCTCCAGTTCTTTAGTTTTTTGTCAATATGTTGGAGTAATTGAGGTGGTAGAGGGTTGACACTGGTTTACCCATTTTTATACCCAGGTTTGTTATTGATTGTTTAGCCACCTTAAAGTTAGTGTGTTCTAGCCAACCTCGGGTATTGTTTGGAGACAACAACAGGAGTTCACTTATAGGTGTGTTTACCCTGAATTCCGACCTGGTCCCATACTCCTGAAGAATGTGAGATACTCTAGGTATGTCATGTGCTGGGTCCGAGATATAGATCAGCATGTCGTCCGCAAAAAGTGCGGTTTTTAAGCTGTGCCCTCGTATTGGTACACCAGTCCTCCACCTCCTCCAGTCTCCTGATCAATGGTTCAAGGACCAAATTGAAAAGGAGTGGGGATGGTGGGCAACCCTTCAAGTGGAGTACTAACTTGGCTTTCAGTATTTTATAAAATTCTGAGATGAAGCCATCTGGACCTGGGGCTTTATTGCTAGGTGGTGATTCAATTACTTTTAGAATTTCTTCTGATTAAATGGGTGCATTAAGCGCTTCTAATTGGTCTATGGTGACGGCTCGAGCAAAACCTTTTTTTTCAAATGTTCCTCCAACCCTTCTTTACATCTCCAGCAAGTTTGGTGATGATACCAATTTCAGGAGCAATAAGCTCACAAAGTTTGCAAGTCGAAAAATTCGACCATCTCTATCAGAAAGTTCAGTGTACCCGTGAAGTTGTCGGAGTCTTTAGTGTGTGACACAACAGCCACAGCAGTCCCTTCTTACTTCTGTCTCCATTCCGTCCTTCTCGACGGTTCTTTTGCAGTTTTCCATCTCGTCTGGTGTCATACTTTGCGTTAAGGGGGTGTCGAATTTGGTACCTTGGGGCTTAGGGGATGGTGTTCCCTTGGCGGGGTTCTTCATTGGTGTCGTCATGGGGGCCCTTTCAACAGTAGGGGGAGATGGTTCCTTGTGTATCGACAGCAGGTAGGTCTCTGCATCGGCTGCCTCCTTGAATACATGTTCCTTGCCTTGGTGGTCTTTAAGATACAGGGTTGCCGGATAGGCGAGGGTGAACTTAAATTTTTTCTTAAATATTTCAGTACAGACCGCGCTGAAAGCAAGTCTCTTCTTAGATACCTCAGCCGGATAATCTGAAAACAGCATTATCCTCTTGTCGCCGTACATCAGGGCCTTCTGGGATCTATATGCCTGCATCAGTTTCAGCTTATCCGCATAGTCCAGATATTTTGCGAGAATAGGCCTAGGTCTTATGATTTTTATCAGGCGGCCCCAAATACCAAAGATGTTATGGTATGTCAAGCCAAAAATAAACAGTCAACATTCAAAAATATGTGCCAATACAATCAGAAGAAAGCCTTATAGCTGTAAGGGGAGACCTGAGGGTCTAAACTGAAAGGAACATTGATTGTCTTGGTTGAAGCACTCAGGACAGTGTACATTAACAATATATATGGTGATATTGTAAAGAATAACTGGCTGGCAATTTACACTGATTTGACTAGTGGAAATATCTAGAGTTGGGTACATACCCAGGACTTCTATCAGAAGTGAATTAACCTGTTGCCAGTTAGAATTTTTTTTCAGAACAAAATTAAAAGACATGTTCCTGCATATTTTTTGTACACTTGCTAACTTGATAATAAACAAGTTAATAAGGACACATGATCTTGGCATAAGGGTGCAAGCTGATATATTCAGGTTTTAGGAACAAAGAGCATTTTACTGTATTTGCTCAACAATTAAATGAAACATAAGAAATATAATTTACCTAAAAGGGTGCATTCAATGTAAAGAAGTATAACAAAAGCTAAAAAGGCTCAATAATACATTTGGAAAAAAATGTAGATAAATTATATCCCTTTCCTATCCTTTTTATTTTATAAAACACTGAAATAAAAAAAACTCAACAGAATTGGAATTCATTACAAGCTAAATTATGCAAAATCCAGTTTATGACCTTTATTTTATCTATGGGGTTTACATTACTCACCAGCTCATAAACACAATGCTTTCCAGGACTGTCAGCTGCCAAAAAAGACCCAAGTGCATGCAACTCTGGTCTTATGCCACCAGTTTGGTAGCTCAGTTTATGAAGCCTCAGCTGGAGAGTCTCTTTGAACGGACCCACGGATAAAGATAAACAGCAGCTTAGAAGTTAAGGAGGGATAAACATGAACTTTTTACTTTGTAGATAAATCAGAGGCAAACATCAAGAGCAATAGTAATCTGCAGGATGGAAAGGGATAGCTGTTAAATTTCCCATTTACTGTTTTTTTCACGTCATTTATTTGAAGCATTCTCAGATTCTGCATGCTTCTCTCAATCCATTTTGAAATGGTTTCTTGGTTCTTTACTGATAGGTATTCTGTGTAGCAAGGTTCTGGCAAGCAGATTTTACTTTACTTTGAATGTTCTCAAATCATTTATTTGGAAATAGGCCAAACATTGTAAAATATATCAAAGCCTGAACAGGAATAAAAGTTTACTTGTGATTAATGTAACGCTGAGAAATACTGCTCAATATTTCCACTAATACAATGCTAATATATAACTGAAACAGCCTGCTGCCTATATATATAAGCCTTAAGTCCCTTTTTATTGAAAAAAAAATACATTATATAAGAGCATGTGTTGTTTAGTGATGAGCGGCATAGGCAATATTCGAATTTGCGATAATTCTCGAATAATGCTACTAATATTCAATTCTATATTTGCGAACAGATTCGCAATTATAATCACCTCGTAATTACCTTTAAAATGAATGGTCACATGTGCTATTTATTTTTGCATGCACAGTGGTCGCACAGACGAAAAATCTAGTGCAAATCTAAGCGTGTATGGGGGCTTATGACATATGATGCATTGTTTTGTATATACATTTATCACTACTAAATACAGAAAAATAGTAGACATTTATAGACCAGTTAACAAAATGCCGTTATTGGAAATAATTAACTAATTGTAAAAATTAAATCTACAGAATGTCCTGAGAAACAATATGTGCTAATTCAATAGATGTGGTGTGAACCGAATGACGCAGAACATCAACTTCAACAATTGTGGTTCAACAACTATTCTGATGCAAGTCTAAAGAAATGTCGTAGTTCTGTTTTCCACTATTCATCATAGGTAAATGCGGAATAGCATACAGGAAATCTACCATAAATCTCTGTGTCATTACCATTCATTAACACCTAACGTGAGTGACTCATCTAATCTGTGTATAGAAGATTGATAAACAGGAGAAAGAACAAAAGAGGATAACAACAAATAAGACTGGAGACCTCTATAAGGCATTAAGCCTTCACTAAATAGTTATATGAGTGGACTGACTCTTTGATATAAGCACTGTTCCCACCATCTGAACTCCCGATACCTAAGCCTGCGTGCCCTGTCTGTGCTAAGAGATTCACTATCTCTGTGTGTATTGCTTACCACTGTCACTAAGTAAGACATTTATGGAAACCATTACACCTATTCATGGGTTGTCCTAGGGAGAATGCCGCTCCCTGGTCGAGCACTCCCTCTGCCACCCCACCACCCCCAAGAGAGATCACTACCAGGCCAGGGGGCACTGAGAGAGGGCTCTGCCAGCCTTAACGAAGTAAGGGGTCACGGGGGGGGGGGTGGCTGCCGATGGTCTCCTCCACAGCACCAAATCCCCCCCCCCCCTGCCTTGCCTGAGAGAGATCACTCCCGGATGGGTGGCGCTGAGAAAAAACTCTGCCAGTGTTAGGACTCTGGCTGTACCGGTCACCGCCTGCTGGTGGCACTGTGATTGCCCATCCATGGGTTGGTCCCACAGTCACCAGCAGGTGGCTCCCTGCAGGCATGGGCTGGGTGGAGATCACACCTCCCTCGTTTGCTTAGTGCTATTTAGGTGTGCTCCATCCAGGCCATGCTTGCTGTTCATTGTACTTGTATCTGGATCTGTGTCTGTTGCTGTTTGTTTTTGCTTGTCTGGACCTTGTGATACCCCTGGACTTTAACCTGAACCCTGATACCTCTGGACTTTAACCTGAACCCTGATACCCCTGAACTTTAACCGGAACCCTGATACCCCTGGACTTTTTGCACCTGTTTGTCTTCGTACCTGTAAGTCTTTCATTAAATCTGTTTCTTTTTGTCACCACCATCTGTCTGGATCTCAGTGTGTGCAATCTGCCTGGTCGCCTCCTCTGTCCTGGATACTGACAGCCAGCCATACAGAGCTGGAGTCAGACTTCCTGCTCTCCCTACAAATGGGCATGGCATTATGGGCAGATGGCCCCCCCCCCCCCCTCCCACGATGCTGCCCTAGGCAACCGCCCATGATGCCTTTATGTAAAACCGCCACTGCACCTATCATCAGAATAAGAAGGGGCATCTTCCAAAGTTGGGGACAACTGTTAGAAGGTAATTTTCTAATAATTATATTGCTCAATAGAGGAGATTTGCTGTGGGTTATATCGCCAGCCAGCTCTCCATCCACAGGTTAACTGGATCTTACAGACCTTCCTTTATCTCTTTGCATCTTTTCTTTCTCCTCTTCTATTGTACTTTGATTATTTTTTTCTTACATTAAACACCAGTCCTTTTAATTCTATTCAATTTTGTGTTTCAAGTGAAGCCCTTTTTTTACTATTTTTCAAAGATACACCAATGGCGACTGCAGATTGATATTCTATGGTGCTTGCAGTTGTATTTTGTTTTATTTTTATAAAAACCCTAAAAGAAAGAATTGAAAAAAGAAAACCAAAAAACTCCATGGTATGGTTTGTTTCTTAGGTCTAGTAGAATCATTGAGATTTTTAGGGCTGTATTAAACATCCAAAACTAGGCTATGCTTTTAAAAGATGTAAGCATATACTTAGCTGTTCTCCTATTTGTGACTTGGAATGATGCTGTAATCCTGAAAATGGTCCACAAAAAAAAGGAGAAAAATAAGAAAATATATACAGTTCCCAGTACGAGCAATGTGCGTATTGCGCGAATCCATTTGCAATGCTCACAAATATGCGCTATGTATGCCGGTTAACAATGTTGAAGCATAATATGATGAGTATCTGCCATGGTGAATATCCAAGTGCACATTCGCAAAATATAGCAAATTCTCAGATATAGAATAGAAATTCGTTGAATATATTCAAATTTTGAAAATTCTCATTCAAAACTACTGGGGAACCTATGCCTGCATTAACGTGACTCTATAATGTGACCACTGACGTACAGGAGGTGGAACCCAGAAGTATCAGTGAGGATGCTAACATAGACGAACACTGCAGACTTGCATGGGACAGGTAAGCAACTCGACTAGCTCCGGGTGAGTAATGTGTGTAAACAAACTTACCCTTAGCTACACTGGTGGTGTCACAGATTCCCACAGGTCCAGATGATCTGTCTGTCCCTTTGCCTCAGAGGGTCACAGTGTTCAGCAGAAGATGTCCCTCTGCTGGCTGCAAGCAGTAATCTCCTTTGTTGTCTTGCGCTCCTCCTTAATGTCTCCCTATTTACGGAAGTCTCTGACAACAGGAAGTTGACAAAGCAAGAAGGTCTTCATGTCTTCACTCCTAGGTTTCTTTGCTTTCTCAAATTTTTCTGGCTTATGACCCTCAGATTTGTCCATGGACTGTCTTTTTCTCATTCCTTTGCAGCTCGACAACTGCATGGGTGCAACTGGGCAATCTGGAAAGCCTCTGCAGTAGTCACCCCTTGCAAGGTGCTCTGGTGAACACCTGGAAGTTCCATAGACACTGCGTCTTAAGCCCCCCATACACGTTCCGATTATTCTCCCGACCGATTTTTCGTCAGATCCTGTGACACGATTTTCACCTAAAATATTATGGTCGGTCGGTCGGCTGGCACGAAAAATCGGAATTCGAATTATCACCGATCCATCAGCCTGACCCTATTTATTAACAGCAGATCGACCAAAAATTTACGGACAGGTCCGAAGCCGTCCAGAACGATTTTTCGGCCGATTTTGAGAAATAGGGATCGGTCGGGTACATAATTCCGAATCCGATTAATCTCCCGATCGATTAATCTCCCGACCCGATCGGTCGGGCAAAATTCGTACGAAAAATTGGAACGTGTATGGGGGGCTTTAGATTGCACTTCTGCCAACTTTATGGTTAGCCCAGTGGGTCCACTTCCTTTTATCATCAGTGTAGTCAGCTGTGTCACCCTTGCTTGGTGTTACCAGCTGCGAACCATGGTTAAAGCTTGGAAGGTTACTAATAAAACACATTTAAAATACTCATAGTGCACTCTTGCTGCAATAGTATAGAAATCTGCCTTCTCAACTGTTTGTAAGTGAATATAGCAATCTTAACACCTATATTTGGAATTTTCGCTGGGTTAACATGCTTTGTAAATTGGGTGAAGAAAACACAGTGGAAACAATCAAAATAACAATAACACATGATCACTCCCCTCCATGATGAATATCACATGTGATAATAACTCTCTTGATATGCTGCTTTTCGCATCCAGAGTGTGTTATCACAGCTGAATGGGTCCGATTTACAATATCAGATCATATATCTGCAAGGTATATGACTCATTCAAGCCCTGCTTGCAAATATTAGACTTTGCATCCGTGAACTCCATACTGTTACATTATTGAGTGTCAAAAATATTTGCTATCACACGCAATAAATTTGAGTAGGCTGAAAAATCTATGTAATGTAATGTTCTAAGGTAAATTCAGCAGCCTCAAGAAGAGAAGCCCTGGAGGGACCAACTAGAACAGCTATTCGTGCCTCAAAGTTATATCTATTATTGCCCATCGTTTTCAGTGAACGATCTGCACGGGTGTTGAACAAGTTTGTTTTTCTTCATTATCCTTAATAGTTGTAATGAAAATTGCATTTAGCTATTTCATTGTTGTCCTTACTTTTATCAGTTAATATTACCTTGATTTACAGGAATTGAGCTGCAGAAATTATGTTGTTACCTAATTCCTAAGAATTCTTACTATTTTTAAGATGGATGTTCATTCGTTCCCTGTTTTGTATATGTACAGATGCTGAGACAGGTAGTCACGATGCAAACAGACTGGCAATTAGAAATACAGAATTTCTTCAAACATTTTGCCTCAGGCTGTCTAACTCAAGAAAACTTTAATTCTCCCCTATGGTAACTCCAGTCTAGCTCAGTGATTTTTTTTATTTCTCTTTGCCTGGCCTACTCATTTTTAAAACTTTGTGGAAAGTAAGAGCTTTTACAGTTCTAAACAGGTATTTATCATGTAGTGGTATAGTCATTGAGCTTAAACTTTGCAAGCGTTATTCAGTTTTTACCTTACTTTGTTAGTCAGTTCAGTTTTTCTTGCCTATCATGTTATAGACCTATTGACATCAGATAGGTGGGGCACCAGTCCACTGGGGGGCACCAGTCCATTCAACGTCACTTTCACTATATAGAAATTTACCAGGAGTGACATCCCTGCATATCATTCACAAGTGGGATGGGGAGTTAGGAGCGAAAGTTCCTCAAAAGCCCTGTTGTTGCTTATGTGCCCGCTCACTGACTGAAAACATCAGCCCTTAAGTAGAAGCTTTCAGTTGAGTGGGCACACCAAGCATGATTGAGTCCGTTCCCCTGGGGCCCGCCCATCGTGTTAGCGCTTAGCAGGGTGCTGTAAATAGCTTCATAAAAAGAAGAGCCTGCAGAAATTCCCACATATGAAAAAGATCCTCAATACCTCTCCAACACCCTTAGCTGTACCATTCTTTTACAATTAGTAAGTAACCACTGAGAAAACCGACCAACTTCTAGATGCAATCCATCATAGCTATATTAAAACTGTCAAATTATGCTTTTCATGTTTTTCAGTGCCTAGAAAGTGTAAACTTAACAAAAACTGGAACATTTGCTGTGTTCTAAAATGTTTAGCCAGTAGTGTTTACATCATAAATCTAAGCTGTTTATTTCATTGCTTGAAGTGTTAAGCTTTATGGCATGGAACAATGGACTAAATTCCTGTAATACTGTCTTTTGCCACAAGATGCCCTCAGGCTTTCAAAATGTCTCTTCTTGCTACAGCTTTCTATCTGACAAATCAGACTGTCTTCTGCAAATTGTCATTCTGCATACTGGCAATTTAGGGCTGACTGGAGCGTTTTGACCTTTGGGTTAGATGATACTGTTTTTTCATCAACCAGAATAAATTGTGCTATAAATGAATAAAACTCCATAAAGGGGAGTTGTTAAAGCTGGAAGATTTAACATTTTTACATCTACTTTTCAGAGCTGTCTGATTTAGTTTTTTACCTGCTGAAACTCTCAATCTCATTATGAAGCTCCTTGATCACGTTTTTTCAGTTGAGAAATAGTGAACTGCACCTTTCAAGTACTATGCACATCAGAACCCTATTCTGTGACCTAACGTAATATTCAACTTTGTGTTGTATTTTGTAAACAATTTCTCTTTGCACCAATATCATTTATAATGGATAGTGGGATTTTTAGCAGGGACAATCTTGAAACCTGACATCCCATGACAGTAACAGACAGTACTGAGCTCTTTAGAACAACTTATTCTACAAATGTTTGTAAATGCAGACTGCATGGCTAGGTACTCGATTTATAACATTTTAGTAATCTAAATAAAACACCTTAAAATTGCATGTGTCTCTAAAGTATCAGTTTGCTCTTTTCAAATGCTAGACATCAATCTACTCTATTTCTGATCTGAATGTTATAGGCTGAGGCTCCACTGATGAGGACAGAAAAAGTCAATAGACTTATAACTGTGGCAAAATTATGTCCAATCCGTGTCCATTGATTCCATTGGTTTGGGAAACTGATTGGGGTGCAGCTCAGAAAACCAGCACATTGGGGACAATGGGAGCTGGTCAGGCTAGTATAAGAAAATGCAATTTAAACCAGAGGTAAGAACAAATCCAACCTCCAATAGTTGCACTCTGTGACAGGCGTACCTGGCACACTGTATAGGGACTTTAAATGGTCAGGAGTATTATCCGTTATGGACAAGCAAGTATATAAAAAAGAGCTGACATTGGTCAAAGTAATTTATATATATTGACTGTATCTCTCTCCAGATTAATATATACCTGTGATTCTCCTGAAGAAGCGGTTGTAAACCTCGAAACGCGTTGAGATTTCTACACAGGATAATTTTGTGTTAGGAAATATATTTAATACTGAATGCATAACATTTTCTTTTACTGAGTTGTTTACGAATACATTTTGTTAAATTATTTTGACCAATGATATATATTATATTTACTTGCTTGTCCATAACGGATAATACTCCTGACCATTTAAAGTCCCTTTATAGTGTGCCAGGTATGCCTGTCACAGGGTGCAACTATTGGAGGTTGGATTTGTTCTACCTCTGGTTTAAATTGTGTTGACTTGGGATGTTGGTCTTGCAATTCTGGCTCTAAGTATAGGTTACATTGATTGAGTATGAAAAAATGCACAGAGCCACTACCAATGGAGTCTCAGTCTTACTTGGATGGATCTACACTAAATATTTTTGCACAGGATAACAGCTTAGTGCTGCTTCCCCACTGTTTTTCCCTATAGAAAATGATGTTCCAGTCTATACAGCTGTGTCTTGGGAACGTTTGGGGTGGTGCGGCGGATTCTAAACATCTGGATGCACCAAAAACACATACTGTGGTAAATGTACTGCACCCATTGGTGTGTGACATGTACCGCGCCCAATGCATTTTTGGCTGCCATTTGCTTATACTAAGTATAGGATGCGGTATTGCTGACATGGCGAGTACCGCCTACTGAACTCTCTCAATACAATGCCTGAACAGTGGGCAAATCGCAGATGGTCACTATGTATACGCCACGCCGACGTGCCCATAAGGTCACCGACCGTTTCTAGGGCTGCCTAGTGTAGGCACATGGTTAAAAAAAAGCCTCCGCTCAAAACGCATCCCATTTTTCCTGTTGAGCCCCCCAGCATCTGTAAGTAGGAAGTGATCTCATCCCCAACCTAGAAGTGAGGTCTTCCTGGAAAGCACACGGCCCTGAGAGATCCATCCTTGTAAACCTCTTTTAATGTGAGTATCTTGTCTGTTGTTTTGTTTCATTTTGTTTTATTTTGTTTAATTTCCTTTCATCTTATTCTATTCCACATTGTTTAACCATTTCTTGTACTAGGTTGTGCGCCTCTGTCCTTGTTCTTATTTCTCTAGTGTAGGCGCAGCCTAAGGATCCATTTATTGGAAATTCGCAGATGATTTTAAAAAAAAACCAATAAATAGTTGGGATATGAATTCAATTTATCTGATCAACAAAACAAAATAGAGACATATTTATTGGGAGGCAGAATAGTGTAAATTTTATTTTTTAAATGTATTAGTTTAGAGATTGTCTGTTATGTATACAGATAGTAATGTAAACCACAGCAGTCATATTACACCCCTCTCAAATCCTCCAACTGACATCTTCCAAAATGTTCATCTTCAGGCAATGTTTTTCTGCTTGCTTCAATCTCCTGTAACAAATCCATCACAGGAAAGATATGAATGATATGTGATACCAGGAAAATACATTACATCAGTTTAGAAACAAGCAGAGGACACAAGTGCATTAAGTTTTTGGAGGTAATATAAACTCTTGGGCTTTCATAGGAAATTCTCCCTTTCCACCCCCTGAAATAGAAGCCCTGTAGTTCATTAAGTTATATTTGTGTCAGTTTATTTTATCACTACCTAATGCAAATATGACATTTTGTAGCGCTGGCTGTGACACATGAAAACTGATCACATAACACAGAGAAATCACTGGTGTCATGGATAGATGTGTAATACAACTGAAACCCTATAACAGAGCTTCTAGTTGTCTATGGTACTTGTCACCAGCTGTTTAAAGATCTCAGTTTTTAAACCTCTAATATCTAATGGATTAGACTAAAGTGTTTTGTAATTCCTGTTGGCGAAAACAATCATTCATCTAATATTATCATCCAGGATGGCTACATACTCTAGAAAATGGTACACAGCTACAGGGGGGACATAAGCATTTATACAGGACCAAAAACAGTGTCATATCTTCTCTGTATATAACTGAAAACTTTTTCAAATATTTTTTTTAATTACTGTTGTCCTTTCAATATGTGTTTCTGTTACAGCTTTGTGTTTTATTGATCTGTAGAGCTCAGTTAAAGCTGCACTCCAGGTTCAACACAATTCATACTTTCCTATAGGCTGTAATGTCTTGAAATAAGGAGTGTACAGAACGCCAGGGATAAGTCCTGAATGGGGTATAGGTGTCACCCATTTTTGGGCTGTTCCCCTAGGGTGCTGGATGGACACAGTCCAAGATTCGAATAGCACTCTGGGGACTGCAACATTGTTAGATTGCTAACAGGGCCTTGACTATGATGGTTGGGAGGGTCTCCTATTCACCCCACCCAGCACCTGTGGGGAAGTGTTGACTGCACAGCAGTGTTATAACCAGGTCACGTGATCTAGTCGAGAGTAATGGACCATGCCTGGAGGACAGAAAAAGATGAACTGCTTACCTCTGAGAGAGGATGAACTGTGGTTCTGGGGAAAAAACTGTGAACTGTAAGGAATATTTGTTTTGATTTATTGTTCCTGAAAGACTCGCATTTTTGATGAGTAGCTGTGGTTAAGCCATACTGTTCAGTTGGGCATAAATAAAGCCTTGTTGTTTTGAAAAACTTTGAACTCCGGTGTGGTGACTGTGAACCCCGGACTCCCATGTTCACAGGAGTTACAATATATTTATTTACCTCCTTCCCCAATCTGTCATTATGGAAGTGTTCTTCTCTTGACCCAGCACCTAATCCTCATATTTTGCATTGTGGGGGACGATATCAGGGGTTACATCCCATTCCTTCTTGTGAGTATGCGCAAACTGTCGCTGATTGAAGTTGGCTGAAGTTTAGGGCTGCTTGAGTAATACACCAATTTATAGAGCATTGTCTATTAGAGACCATTTCGCCAATTTCGAGTTAATTGCAAAGCCCCTGAACAGGGTATCATCACCAAACTTGCTGGAGATGT
>CM070035.1:51924257-51939462 GCA_036250615.1 Ptychadena robeensis | reverse complement strand
CGGAGGAGGGTAGTGGGGGGGGGAGGGGGAGGGGGGATTGATTTGTTTTTTGTTGTTTTAATTTGTGTGTGAGTTTTTGTTTTGTTTTTTTTTTTTTTTTTTTATTCGTTTTGTTATTGTTTTTGTCATTCTTTGATTTTTTTTTTTTGTGGTTTTTTTTGTTTTTATTATTTATTTTTTTTTTTTTTTTTATTTTTTTTTTTTTTTTTTATGTTGATTTTTGTTTTATTTTTATTGGTATTTTTTTTGTATTTACTTTTGCGACCATAAGAGCACTTTTTTTCTCTAGAGTGGGGGGAAAATCAGGGTGCGTTTATGGTCGAAATGCAGGAAGTTCCAGGTGCATTTTTTTTGTGTTTACCAGGTACCGTGTCCCCGCCGGTCCCGGCTGCACCGCGCGCGCCAATCTCTGTGTTCTCCTGTGCCTCCTCTGGGATTACGTCCAGCCTGCGGCCTTGTGGCAGCCCATTAAGGCGGCGCCGATCTGAATCAGTAAACCCTTCTACACGCCCCACAAGTGCCACACGTGACGAACACAGAGGAGGAACCCACAGAGATAGGCGGTGGCAGAGGATCGCGCAGCCCGGGGGTATAAGGTAAATTATTTTTGCGTGTTCCTCATCTGGGTTTCGTCCAGCGTGCGGATTGTGGGCAATGACTGATGGAGCCGGATCGGCGCTGCCACAAGTGCGCCCACAAGAAATGTATGAGATGGAGGAAGGAAAACCTGATTTGTTAGCATGGCTAATGCCGTGCTGTGAGAGGGCTGACTGAAATTCACATGTAAAGCAGCCATAGGGGGTGCTGCGATGCTATGAACATGTCAGGGTTATACTAAACCCACACGCAGACTTCGGGTTCCCATAGTTAAAGGCAGAGGCAGCAGCTTTAATTTCAGTGGGCAGGGCGGATGAGTCAGGAAGCAAGTGTGACAGAAGCAGTGCTTGTTCAGTGACATTGCCGGGCGCATGAGAGGGGAAGAGTTTCCGGGTGGACTTGTGCGGTTCTTCTTCTTCCCCATCTCTTATGAGCCGGTGACACAGCTGTGGGTCGTGGAGGAGCGGGAGAGACACGTGGAGAAGATGGGCTGGTTGGGGAGGGACACTGAAATATAGTTTGCTGTCATACCCCCTACTCCTCTCCAGTACATACAGTTGGCGGTCTACGCCCTACTACCTCTCCTGTACATACAGTTGCTGTCATAAAAACGACTCTCTCCTGTAAATACGTTTGCTGTCTACCCCCTACTCCTCTTACTGAACATACAGTTTGCTGTAATACCCCATACTCTCGACCTGTACATACAGTTTACTGTCATACCCCTACTCCTCTCCTGACATTTGGTTTGAGAATATTTTTTTTTGTTTTCCTTCTCTAAAACCTGGTGCGTCTTATGGTCCGGTGCGTCTTATGGTCCGAAAAATACGGTATATATATATAGATATATATATATATATAAAGAGAGAGAGAAGAGAGAGAGAGAGACCAAACCCTACTTGACTACACATTCTATCCATACATACAAGACGGATGCAGTGTTTTTCAACCTCACATCTACTGACTTTGTATTTACAATACAAGAAAATAACATCTTCTGTATCCTTCCGTCTCCATATCTCATGTGCGCATTCCTGGTGATTGATTGTTTGCTAATTGAATGTGGCCACCCTTTCTTAATCGATCCTGCACTAATAAAGCTTGATCGAACAGGGATTTACCAATGTGTTGGTTCCCTGTTGGATCGAGCTTTCTTGTTTAATTGCCATTACTTTGGATATGAACCAGGATTCCCATCTGAAGTATTGAATAGAATCGGTTTTCAAACTGGTGTGCATCGATTAGCCATCCAACCGACCAACGCCTGAGCGCTGCGTGGTGACATCATCACACTGCTCTGATGCATTCAAGATTCAAGCGGTTATCAACCAGTGTATGAGGACCCTAAGATGTGATATAGCTTTTCAAGCAAAAACCTACTTTACCTTTTACGCTTCAGCATACTGTTTCTAACTGTACCTTTTAGAGCCATCAAGGTAGTAAAATACTGATAATTGTTGTCTCATTGGTGTCACCATCCTGTAGAAATGGATGTACCCTGCCCATCCCCATCTTGAAACTTTTCCTAGGAAAAATCCTCTATATTTCCAAAGATTTTTCTTGAAACATAAAAATGATTTATTAAAATACTAAAGATATATTTTCCATACATTTGAGTTTACTTTGTGGTGTATGTATTTCTGGAAAATAACCATGGTTAATAATAATTTATTGCACAAGATTGCACAAGATTCAACTTTCATCATACAATGATACAATGCACATAAGAGTAAAATTTTATCAGGCAATGTGATGAAAATAAAAACAACAAAAAAAAGCACCAAGAGGAAACAAAATGTCTGGAACTGTGTTGCCAAACATCTAATTCATGTATTTAATGTGCATATGCAGGTACTATTAGAAACAATCACTCTCTTTGGCAGTAAACATGCCTGTTTGATTCCAAACAAAAACAGTATGCGGCTTAGCTGATTAGCCTAGTAAAAGTATTCCGTAACTTCTCCCCGCTAAGATAGCCAATGTGTTGACAAAAGGAATATGCACATGGCTACAGCCAATCAATTCTCCAAAATGTTGCGCTCTATACATCTCATTCTCATGCACTGGTGTGATTGTTACATTCTATTGAATTCATAAACAAACAGATACATCTACACCTGTCTGGCTTTCTTTATATGAGTTATGGACATGAAAGAGAAACGTGATATTGAACAGGTTTCTTTTCCAGATTTATCCCTTACAATTTATTTAATGTTGTAGAATTTACTTAGAAGTTTTAAGAACAATGTTAAAGGCTACTATAACATTGTATACTATATATGTATACTATATTCTTTAACCTATTAGACTGTAAGCCCGTCCGGGCAGGGTCTTCTACTCCTCCTGTGCCATAACCTGTTCCTGAGTGTACTATATTGTGTTGTATCTCCACTCTAATATATTGTCCGTATTTCTTAGATCAGTCTGATACTTTAGATGGGGACACAGTGTCCCCGTTTGAAGTATGGGTATATGCCTCTTCAGCACAGGCTGCCCCATCCTGTGAGGGAGGAAGAAAGGGGGGAGGTGCTTCTCTCCCTTCGTGCTGACACATAGCACAGCCAGCAGCTGTCTGCCTGGTCTGCCGACCCGACGGACAGCGCTGACACGCAAAGGGTACCGGGCCAATTGTGACCCGATGTTTCGATCGGCCAAAACATCGGGTCATAATCTATACGTGTATGGGGGGCTTTAACAATGGTAAATTATTATAGCCATTGTCAATTGCCCCATAGTAGCTACAAGCCAGATTTTTCCCCCAACATATATATGCTGTTTGGTAAGGAATGTGTACATCTGGACATTCATAGGGATTAATTTTGAGCAAGGCAGTCTAGCTCCCAAAATGCATCAGTCAATGGGCATGGGTGAGACCTTGCACACCCCCATGTATTCCATGCCTCTCATTCAGTGGCTTTTAGAAGTATAAACTCATTGGAAATGTTTAAAAGAGATGTACTCTGTTTCACCTGAAGACGGTGTACTACTATTTTGTCTTTTTAAGCTTGCTAATTAAAAACACTGGTTTCTTGGTTGGCATGCTTATCCATAGCTTTCTATCAGCCTTCTTAAATACTGACATGGGTGTGCAGATCAGGACATTTACTATATCTGTGACACACTTGGCTGCACATTGCAAATTCAGAACCTGTGGCTGATGGTACTGAAAACAGAGACAAGGCAAGTGGAAATTGTCATGCATTTTTATTGTATCCAGATCAGTAAGTAGAGGCAGATGTCAACACTCACATCCACTGCAATTCAAGGAATTAAATGCGCTCAATTACTGATTTAATATATAACAAACCGGCTTACATAAGATATTGAATAACATCCACAAGCCACAAAAAACATTTTTCAAATGTAAACGTTTGAAGGAAGCAGGGAAACCTAGGGATGCTGTCTGGTACTGCTCTGTGTGCATGTAACTACAACAATTGTGTTTTACATTCGCCTTTATTTGTTCTTGGCAGACTGTATACTTTTGGGGGCAATTTTCTGTCACCTCATTAACAGCAGGAGAGAAGAAATTCTCCTCTTAGGTAGCTGCCACCGAAACAGATGTCCCCTTACCGTTTGTTCTGACATGAAATATTAATATTGCGGAAATATCCGCAAAGGCGGACAGTTCGGCCGCGAACATGCATGTTCGCCCTCGTTCTCGCTGGCGGACAGTACGGGTGTTCGACCCGCCGTGTTCGCCAGCGAGAAGGATCCCTCTATTCTTCCTCCGGTGGGATCATTAGCAGCGAGATCCCGCAGGAAGAATCTTTCACTGAAGACCGGGTAGAGAACCCAGTCTATCAGTGAAAATCCGGCTCGTAAACCCGGATGTGACGTCAGTGACGTCACATCCTGTTAGAACAACCAGGAACTATGCGTTTCCAGGTTTTCCGATTCAAATTCCCCGCCTAGAGGCGTGGAATTTAAATCTGTCCGCGAACGGGGGGGACAGCGGACTTTTTTAAAAGTCCGCTCCGCCCATTCGCGGACGCACACGCCGAATGTTCGGCCATCACTATTACCAAACAATAGTAAACAGGCAGTGATTAAGGAGACCCTAATAATTACTTAGTTTGCTGTCAATGATATTACAATAAATGAAATGAAAAAAACACTATACTATAAAGTATTACTATTCTATAAAGGTGAGTATGAAGATGGCCCTTGATTGCTAATTTTAAAATTGAGGTTCAATCGTCTAAAATATGTATTTCACAAAAATTACTTTAAATCTTTCAATGCCACATTACCGTAAAATATGTGCTCTCTGAAAGTACAGTATACTTTCCTTCAATAGAGCTTTATTCCTGAGACCTGCTATTACTACTTTGCATTGGAAATGTCCTTCTCTGTTATATTTAAAGTGAAACTTCTGAGGGGCTAAGAAATAGAGTTTTATTCAGGTCATATGTACATTGCAAGAAATTTCCTGCAGAATATGCTCTGTTCTTTTTCGGCAGATTCAAAAATAGGCCATGCCACGTCACATGCTAAATTCTTTTTAAATGATGACTGAGAATCACATCAACAGTCAGAATGTTGATATGTGAAACGCTAAACCACTGCATGCATGCCCGCAAATTACACTAAAATATTGTATATCTGCACAGCTACTACAAGGTAGAGATGGTCAAATGTTGTTTTTTTGTTTTGTTTTGACTAGCTGATTTGTGAGTTCATTGCAAATGTCTTGAACATGGTATTATCACCAAACAACTGTAGATGTAGAGGGGGAACATTACAAAAAAAGGTATTGTTTTAACACATGTAGCTTTTGCATAAATTAAGTTCAAAGTCATGTCAAAATGTTTTGAGTCAAACCTTCCGGATTATGTCTACTGCTAGGTATTAGCTTGGCTTACAAAGCCGTTTGGTACACAAATTGGGTATTGAGGAGTAGTGATGAGCGGCATAGGCAACATTCGTATTCGTGGCATACCGCGAATTTTATGGAAAACATTCGGAAAATATTCGCATTCGGCAATATTTGTTTTTTTTTTATTGCGAATATCGGCAGTTTTTATTGCGAATTTCACGCGCGCAATATATGTTTATCATGGCGCAAATTTTTATGCAAATTTTTAAAGTGACGATTTTCGCAATATTCGCATCACCACAATATTCATTTAAAAAACTGTTGATGGTGTTGCTAAGCTCTTGTTGCAGCCTTCCCATTCGTCCACTTGCATTGAGAGGCATGTGTAATGGATAAAAAATACAGAATATCCGGAATTGGGAATATTCGGCAATATATTCACCATCTTCGCGAATTTCCGAATTGCCGATATTCGCGATTAATATTCGGAATCCGAATATTCGCGATCATCACTATTGAGGAGTTTAATTGTGTAATGTTTTAGTGCCTTGAGTTGTGATCTCTCCTTTTTCTGCCAGAAAGGCATATTTAAATATTGATTGATCAAGACAAAACCAGTCAATTTGTTTTAAAAAAGGACTGTGTGCATTACCCATAATAGAAATCAACCCAAATACATAGAAGATCCTTCAGATACTTGAGCGATCTATTAACATTTTCCAACCTGACTGATCACAGCTCTTTAAATTTTATGCACAATTTTCCATTTTCTAACAATTAATTTTTAATTTTTTCAATCGAACTGAAATATTGCACCACCTTTTGAACTGTATATGGCCAGCTTTAGAAGCCCTATGTATATATATCATAGGGATGAGATATTTTTGTTAACCAGAAGAAGATTTTCAATAAATCTCCAAATGAGACTTAACGGGAGAGAAGAGGACATGGTTATACGACAAGTATTGTTCTCCAAATAAGACATAGTGTGAAGCTAAGCCTTTACTAGCCTAGATCTACAGTTCAAATGAACAAGATCTGGATGGTGATTATCCCAATGCTCCATGGTAACATAATTTGGAAACCGGTTTTCAAAATATCTCTAAAGAATGGAAAGGATAATTTAAACAGATGCTCTTCAAATACCTGACTGATTTTTCTGTGTGAAACTGGTTGATCATTAGAGATGGTCAAAAAAATTTGATTCAACTTAAATTTAGGTTTTCCTGAATTTTAATTTTTCGACTGCAAATCGATTCAATTTTCATTTGATAGTGTTGATCAAGAATTTTTACTCTAATTGCGTAACAATAGCATATCATATTTTTACATTGAAATTTAGATTTTGGGGAAAATTTGGGGTACATTTTCAACCTTTTTCGTTGAAAAGTCTAAATGGCCCCATCCAAATCTGATTATGCAAAATTTCAGCGAAAAGGCGAAATTTCTACTTATAAATTTCGCATTGCAAATTTGGCGACCATCCCTGTTGATCACAGTTTAAGATAATATCCCATTATATTCTCAAATGAGATTTCCTTGAACTCTTTTGATCCACATGAGATCCTTGGAGGTTCTGAAGGGGTTATAGAATTTCTTTCCATGCAATATTGGAGTCAGAAGTGCATCTACGGAATGGAAACCAAGCATTCAATTCTACTATTAGATGACTGGACCATAGGTAACAGATAACCCAGGGAGTTCTAATGAAGAGCAAAACACCAATAGTATTTATAATTACATCTTAAATAGACTGATTATACTATTCTGAATATTCCGAAATTTAAAAAAGACATTTATTTCAATGAGTTACAAGAAGAATAGTTTTTTAAGGATCTTTCACAAGTTCTGGATTATCAGTAAATACTCTCCCTCTGGAAAAGAGTCAAGGTTTGCTATTTCTGAATATTTGAACTTAGTAAATATCAAAATACTCCTCAATTATATATATATATATTATCACAATCCTGGCATTGTTAATATGTTGAGCACTAACTTTTGGTTATAGTCTTCATGGACTACAGCTAAGACATTAAAAAAGTCCTGATTGATGTAAGACTTCAGTATAGTTATATGCATGTGAGCTGAATGGAAGAACCTCTCATCTTTACCTGCTCTCAGAAGATTGGTGGAATAGATTAAAGCGCACCTAAACTGATATGAGCAGTTTATGTGTTACAGGACAAAGGTATCTGCCTGTGTCTCTCAAGATGGAAAAACATCCTATTACCTTATTTACTATACATATTCACCCTCCACCTGAGTCTTCTACTGCCAGCAGTGCAATGAGGACTGTTAGTGCTTATGGGAGAGCATTGGTGTACCTGGTTTTGTACTTTTTTAATCATATTTGACATTAGCATTCACCAATCACTGCACAGGGGATGGAGAAAAGAGTCCATAGTCGACAGAACGCCAGGAGCGGGCAGGCACTGGTGGCCTCATGGCCCACCCATAGCACCGGCACTGCATAGTTGATGACTAAGTCTACACTGCTACACACACATGGCAGCACCTTACACACATAGTAGTCATGTCAGTTTGCACGCTGATCCAGCCAACCCAGCTACGGGAATGATAATGCAATACAATGATAAAAGTACACTTTTTAAGTGCCCTTTTACACTATCTGTGCTATTGTTGCAGATTTGGTTTTTGCCTATGGAAACCTGTGTACCTGCAGCGCAGCTAGAAGAAATTAGCCCTTAGAGACCACTATGCGTTATCTAAGCTGTGCACTCATTTTTTAAATCTGCGCAGTGCTGTCGCTGACACATCCATAGGAGATCAAAGGACATATCTGCAAAACACGGATAAGCAGTGCTTACAGCGATGCTGTAGAACCTAAACCTCTCTTTACTGAGAGGTTCACTGAGAATCCACTGATGAATAGTGTTGAGCGAGTATATTCTAAATTCGAATATATTCGACGAATATCCGACATTCGAGAATTCACAATATTTTGCGAATATGCGGATATTGGATATTCGCAATGGTGGATATTTGTCATATCATGCTTCAACATTGATTACATTGCGCATTGTGTGCATTGCGAATGTATAAGCGCAATCCACACAGTGCTCGTACTGACTAAGACCAGAATGAAGAATGAAGAAGAGAAACTGTAAAGCTGCATCGCAAATCTTTGTGAATAATCGCAAACAGGCACGTGCGATGGAAGACAATAGAATACACTTGAATCAATTTTTACTAATTTCAAATGTTCCTTTGAATATGCCATATGCTGCTTAACACTACTGATGAAATCACTGAGGATCCAAAATAGAGTCACTATAGTGGGTTTTGCCCATTTTCCATCTTTTCTGCATTCAGGACTTTGGAGCTTATTCCCCATTTACATAAGCCTGCTCATACCCTCTATACAGTATATACAGCTTTTATGATGGCAACCATTTTAACAGAACCTACATAATCTCTGGGTGGTACTTTATTGAATAAACAGAAAAGAAGGGACAGAGGCAATATGTCACTTGCTGCAAAGACATGCCAAGTTCAGGTACACTTTAAAGGACTAGGTGTATTATCTGTGTTTTGTCTGTCTTGGCTGCAACCATAACATTGCCAATATGATCATATAAGCTTTGAAGAGTTCTCAATCTCCTGATCAGGTGGATCCAGCCCTCCTGTGCAGGGGATCTGGCTATGAACCCACAACTAATCATTCCAGGGTAAATTTAGTCATAGTTTCCCATCTATTGCAGTAGGAAGTGCACCTCTTACTCATCCTATAGAGCCCTAGGTAAAGCAATAAAAAGGAAACATAATTTTACCAGGATTTATGCAAGAGACATTTAATATTTAACAAAATGTAGGAGGATTGGGTGGTTCTGTAATTCACCCAAGTAACAGAAAAAAATGTTAAAAAAACTCCAGTGTTGGAATTATATGTGTAGTGTAGAATAGCAAAATTCCTGAAGTATAGTGGTATTCATGTTATTAATGATTAAATACATTATGTAAAGGATTAGCTATATATATACTACATATATATTAGCAATAGACATTGCATAAAGAGAGAAAGCAGAACATAATGAATAAATAAGGAATCATAGCGAACATATTGGTAGCCAGAGAATTTTATATAATAGACTCAATCAACGTCAGCCGAGTACTATAAATATCAAGCCGCTCTTTGCTTAGTCATCACATTTTGCAAATGCTGTAATGAAAAAATGTGTCAATCAAACCTTTACATGGTTAAATTACTGCGTCAGATAATCTATACATTTTAACTGTGACCTGCTGATTTAAAATACATAAGATGTCACTGCAATATGGTTATAATTCTCAGTATCTTTCTGTATGGGGAAAATTATTTCTCTGCAGTTATAAAAAAGAAAAACATTTTTTTTTTATCCACAGCTATGTTTAATCCACTAATCAAAGTTTTCAATTCTGAATATTGTAAATGCATTCCCTTTTAGGTATGTATCATAATGTTTTAATATAATGGACTAAACTCTTATTCTGGAACAGTGTGCAGTGATCTGAAGCATATCAATGTGAATCTTCTTTTGAGAATCCTCCCCTCTAGTGGTCAGAAATGGAAATGCTGCTTTTTAAAATGTGCGCCTGACCAGCTGTCACATGTGCTTTCTTTAAAAGTGTGAAATGTCACAGATATAAACACAAATGTCACAAAAATCCCCTTGCTTTGTGAATAAAAAATAGTACACAGGCAAACAAACAAAGAAAAGTAAAGCAAATGCATTATTCACTTCTTGCACAATTGAATTGTTCTTGTGCTCCATACAGGGAGTGCAGAATTATTAGAAAAGTGGTATTTTTGAGGGATAATTTTATTATTGAACAACAACCATGTTCTCAATGAACCCAACTCATTAATATCGCAAGCTGAATAAGTTTGGAAGTAGTTTTTAGTTTTGTTTTAGTTTTGTAGCTATTTTAGAGGGGGATATCTGTGTGTTGCAGGTGACTATTACTGTGCATAGATTATTAGTGCAACTTAACAAACAAAGTCCTAACCCATGTTCACAATTATTTATTTTTTACCAGATGAAACCAAGTAACATCTCAACATTCACAAATATAAAATTTCTTTCTGACATTCACAAACAAAACAAAAACATCAGTGACCAGTAGTAGCCACCTTTCTTTGTGCAAGTGAGCCGGTCAAAGCCTGCCATCCATGGATTTCCCTGTCAGTGTTTTGATTTGTGTCCACCATCAACATTGTCGTGCAGAATCAGCAACCAAACATCCTCCCAGACACTGTTCAGAGATGTGTACTGTTTTTCCCCCTTGTAAATCACACATTTGATGGAACACAGTGTTCTCAATGGGGTTCAGATAAGTGTGAACAGAGGGAGGCCATGTCCATAGTTTTTTCTTCTTTTGAGCCTTTCTTGCCAGCTACGTCTGTGGAGTACTGGACGCGTGTGATGGAGGCATTGTCCTGCATGAAAATCATGTTTTTCTTGAAGGATGCAGGACTTTCTTCCTGTACCACGGCTTGAAGAAGGTGTTCTTTCCAGAACTGGCAGTAGGACTGGGAGTTGAGCTGGACTCCAGTCCCTCACCCGAAAAGGCCCCACAAGCTCATCTTTGATGTATTCCAACCAGCCCAACCAGTACGCCACCTCCACTGCGGCGTCTGAGTCGGTATGGAGCTCTCTGCCCCTTTCACCAATCCAGCCACTGCCCCCTCCATCTGGCCGCATCAAGACTCACTCTCATTTTATGGTCCATCAAACGCTTAATGATCTTGAGATATTTCTTGGCCCAGTCTTGAGTTTCAGCTTTGTGTCCTTTGTTCATTGTGTGGGTCCTCTTTCAGCCAGGTGGGGTTGTGTGCCTCTGAGTATTGCACACCTTGTGCCTTTTGGGCACTCCAGTGATGTTGTCCACTGCAGCTCTGAAATAGGCCAAACTGGTGGCAAGTGGCATCTGGCGGAGCTGCCGTCTGAACTGTTTTTCTCAGTTTTCCAGCGGTCAGTTTATGTTGCGCCTTCCACACGCTTTTGCGGACCCTGTTTGACTATTTTGAATGAAACTCTATGATTGTTCGATGATCACAATCACACGCTTCCGAGCCTTGGCAATTTTAAGAGTGCTGGCATCCCCTGCAAGATTCTCACTATTTTTTGTGACTTTTCTAAGCCGTCAGTCCTTCTTTGTGACCCATTTTGCCAAAGGAAGGAAGTTGCCTAATAATTATGCCCCCTAATATAGGGTGTATGATGTCATTAGACCACACCCCTTCTCATTACAGAGATCACACATCACCTAATATGCTTATTGGTAGTCGCTTTCGAGCCTATACAGCTTGGATAAGACAACATGCATAAAGAGGATGATGTGGTCAAAATACTCATTTGCCTTAATAATTCTGCACTCCCTGTATACAGATTTTATTGGCATTGTAAAGACATTGTAATTGGGAATCAAATGATGTTTCTGGAACATATAAAGAATATACAAAGGATTCTGGAATACAGAATGAAATAAAAAGGAATTAGAGGTAAGATAAGGGAAAGATTGTGTGTAACTCATAAGAAAGTAAAAAAATTATTCCAGCTCTGCAAGGTAAAATTTGTAACCACTGCATAAAGGTCCCTTTTTTAAAAATGGAAATTCATAATGTGATATCTTTAAGGCTCCATTCAGACAGTCAGTAAAACTGCAACCTTACCACTGTGTGCAACGTTTTGATACATCATGCGAACAGTTGGTGGGCGGTTGTTAATCATTCCCCTTTGTTTTCCCAATGGGCTACCACCCGGCAAACCAAAAATGGTAATAATTGTTGATGTGTTTTCAACCACCTGTCTGTATGGAGCCACACTGTATATGGATCGGAACCAAAAGTCTATTGCAAGTTCACAACGATTTTAATTAGATGAAGATATTCTCAAGGTTAATAATTGCCTACATGTAGTGATGGCCGAACTGTCCGCAAGGCGGACACTTCGGCGGCGAACATGGATGTTCGCCCATCTTCTCGCCGGCGAGCAGTGCGGGTGTTCGACCCGCTCCGTTCGCCAGCGAGAAGATGATCTCTATTCTTCCTCCGGCAGGATCACAACCTGTGTGATCGTGCCGGAGGAAGAATCTTTTCACTAGAAGACCGGGCATAAAGCCGGTCTCCTAGTGAAAAAAACGGGTCGGAGCAGGAAGTGACGTCAGTGACGTCACATCCGGCTCCCGGAACCAGGAACTATGCGTTCCAGTATGCGTTCCAGGGATCGGATGTGACGTCACTGACGTCACATCTGTTTTTTTCGAGAGGCGGGGAATTTGAATCTGTCCGCTGACGGCGGACGTCTTTATAAGTCCGACCCGCCCGTTCGCGGACAGTCCTGGCCGATGTTCGGCCATCACTACCTACATGTAATGCTGATCTTTTGGCTTCTGTGGTAAGTACAAACTGTGCCACTATTAGCTGATAGTGTTGAGCTCGAATATTCGAATTTCGAATATATTCGGCGAATATCGGCTATTCGAGAATTCGCAAAAATTGCGAATATGGCGGCGGATATTCGCAATCTCGAAAATTTGCATTGGGGTGCTTATGGGCATGGATTGCGAATATATATTCGCAATGCGAAAATAGATAGCACATGTGACCATTCATTTTAAAGGTTATAATTGCAAATCTAGATTCGCAATCGCGCGCATGCGCGTGCAGCCGTGCGCGATTGCTTTATTTGCGAATATGGAATCGAATATTAGTAGAATTATTCGCGAAATATTGCGAATTCGAATATTGCCTATGCCGCTCATCACTATTAGCTGAACAATTACTCATTATGAGCCAGTGATTTAAACAGTTTTAATGGTCAGAACACAAACCAAACAGGATGAATTGTATAAGGACCAGGTCAGCAAATATCCCATATTCTTGTATAGGTGTCCCTCTGGTCAGGGGTCTCATACAGGCATTAAGTGAGAGTGTGCTTTGCCATGCTTGCCACAATGACATGGATTTGGTTTAGCTGTCCTAGGGAATTGGAATGGGATGATATAACAGGGCAGATATATGATTCTATATAAAGAATTGAACAAACTTTGTCAACTGAATTTTTGGTAGCCCAGTTCTTGAAGTACCCCATTTGTAACTGTTTAGCTGTGTGATCCCTGCACTTATCAGCTTAACCCAACTATCTGATCATGTGGGGATTACAGGCATTCACAGACACTTGACTGGTATCTTGACAGATTACTTGACTGGTATAAAAATGCTTATTTGTTTAATTTTGTACCACAACTGTGTAACTCCATCAAAAGCTTGATTACCTGCAAGTAAAGGCCAGAATTTTTCTATCAGGTTATAAACCAACAGAATAAAAATAGCATATTTATTGGTATGTGAATATTGGACCATAAGAATTCATATAAAATGTAGCACAGAAAACAATGATCTGGACTATTTGGAAAATATGAAATTTAGGAAATTAGTAGATGTTCTTCCGCAACCATTAAAAAGTTTTCTCCATTTTAATAAGGTATCTGGATATGTGAGAGTAGTATTGCCAACATCCCAGTCAATTCATTTGAAAACAGAAAAAAGGGGGTTGCACCTTGATTGTTCCAAAAGGGAACCTCAGACCCCAAAGAGTACTTTACCGGCAATATAGAAGTTCTCACCACATGAATCAATGGTATACGGTGCAAGTACAGTTTATTTAAGTGTTATTCACAAAGTGCAGTTTTGAAAAGTGTCTTTGCATTTGTCTCGATGCATAAAATGTTTATACAGAGAAACCCCCCAAAAAAGGGTTACATCAGCGTATATGTCGGTTTTCAAATATCTGTAACAGTGTTAATTAAAACGTGCTGCGAGAGTAAATCTATGGTAAAAAACATTGTATCTAGAATTGTATCTTTTTTTCGTATTACGGGGCATATTATATCTTTTCTAAAATCAAGGAGTCTTACTTGCTTCTTTGGAAATACTTGTTGCAATGCACATGAAACTCACACATGAAAGTATAGTGTACTGTTTTGGCATCTACCCAATGATCTCTGACTCAGGTACTGATATTAATTCATCCAGACATATAGTCGGGCCAATCATGGCGGCAGAAGATTCTGAACCAGGAAGAGGACCAGGCCACTACTGTATGTCTGAGTAAGCAAGAAAGCTCATGACTTTCTGCCCTCTGGAGGTTAGTTGATTATAGATCCTTCATAAAACAATTATAGTGTTAAGTGATGACACATTAAGGAGCATTTGAATTCAGACAGAAGACACTGTTCTGCGCTTCTCTTATTATTACTGTAGCAGATTTTCCAGACCTAGATCCCTTTCTTGTAAATACTCCTTAAGTACATGCTTTTTGACAGAATTTGGCCATATGAATGTTATGTTTTTTAAACAAGAAATACCGGTGGAAGAACAAAAAATTAAATAAATCGTAATTCGTAGGGATGATTTTGTGGGTTTAATATGAATGTTGCAGCAGTCAAAGAGCGAATTGTTCATAGATTTACCCCATGTCAGGTTGTTTCTCATCTTATTCATTGTCTATTTCTCAAAGCAACTGTCAAACTTTTCAAAACCTCATAAAACACATACAGAATCATTCAAATTCAGGAGTAACATTCAAATTATACTATATGCTGTTTATTAAATTTTTTTAATGCGTAAATGTTAAGGTGTCTGCAATGTGGTCATTGTAATTCAGTGGACAAGTATACACAAATGAGTCAGTGCGGCAATGTAAGCACAGTTTTGGATGCGCTTTTGATGTTTTCTCCCATCACATGCATCTCTGACACCAGATAGAGACATAAACTTTTTTCTTA
>CM070035.1:51880129-51899258 GCA_036250615.1 Ptychadena robeensis | reverse complement strand
CCCCCCCCCCCACCCAAAAAAAAAATCAGCAGAGAAAATGGTAAATAGGCCACATTCACCTTTTAAGGTCAGAGGCATGGTGAGTTTTGTGGCAGTATTGCTACATTATTAAACATATAGAGATGTCTAATGTATGGGAGGCCAGGAGTCCATATTTACGTTAAAAATGTATAACGGAATTGTATGAAAAGGCACCAACATCACAACGACCTCTGCATCAGCAGCGATGACAATCTGAATTCCCCTCTACAGCTATACAAGTGCATTCTCTGGTAGATAACAATGACTAGAGGAAGAACACACAGGTATGGGGTCAGCATACAAACCTCATGTACAGGTGCTCTGGTACAATCTCTTTTATAATTCAACCACTGAGTTTTTGTGAAAACATTTGTTAATTTGCTTTTCATGTTTACAAATGAAGAATTATGTGAGAATGGTAGCACATACGATGAGCAATTAGTGGCCCGTGTTTATGGTTAGACCACATATCTTTGCCATATGTCTCAGGCCTTAAGGCCCCATACACCTTACAATCTTACCATACAATTTCTGTACAATCAACTTTTCTTCTACCAAGACCAAGTAATATGAGGATCTTTCATAGACACCTTGATCCATGGCCGGCTATGACCACGCTGTGAGAAGTGAACTGACTCAAATTCTGTGTGCTCCACAAACACAGGGGATTCCCATCAGATTGTAGCCAATTAACTTGGAGGGGGAGGAGACTCCCCCTCCAAGTTAACTGACTACAACAGGATCAGTCACAAAAAGTACTGGACGGATCGCCATGCGATTTTGGGTTGAAATCTCAAGGTGGGCACCCCTGTAGTTACAGGTGATCGACCACCATGCGTTTGGCGGGAGTGTGCATGTCGGTTCGATCGCTTGGCCGGGAATCGGCATGTCTATATCTGGCTAAAACCTTCCAATCACTATGTATTCTTTTAGGGAGGGCACTATACTACATAGAGAGAATGTTCTTCTCTTGATGATTGTTTGAGTAGGATTAAGAGACATAGAGTAAAAAGAATGGGCATAGGCAGAACCCCTACCACACAGTTTTCTACAACATGACTAGCGTCATATGATAGTATTGGCAAACAATGGCCACATAGTCTATTTGTGCTGCTGTGTGGGGCTGCATTGCATATATGAATGTGTAGAGGTGGTGGCTGTGACTGTATGTGTATGTAGGTAAAATAGAAACATTACAAGTAGGGGGGAACAAGGGTGTGGCATGCATACAGAGTACATTCATGCTATATAAAGCTAGGCAAAGCCATGCAGTTTTCACACACAGTTTTAAGTAGTTTGCACTACTATCTAAAGCACTCTACCAATGGTTCTACTACATATTACACATTGGAAACATGTAGTCTATAGCACACAAATGTGTCCTTCCCTTGATGGAAAATCCCAGTTACATGGCTGTACATAATTGAATATTTTCAATTTGCCTCATTCTTTTCTTTGTCATGCTAATGTAATACCAACATATTACAGCTAGTTTATAAGTTGATCCATGATGAATATATATGGTCTTTCACATAGGATTCAGAAAGCTAAAAATATCAGCCCATAGATAGTGCTGAATGCAATACATTGCTGAAAAGATCATTTTAATCAACCTACGGTGATTTGATTTATTAGGATCTAGAATTACGGCTGAAAAAGCAGCAGCCCAGTAAACGAATTGAAGTAACCAAATGATTGCACTCTGCAGTTACATAATATTCCCAGGCCTGGATCAATCATTTCTACACAGGCAATTTTTTGTTTTATGGACAGAAGTCACAATGGATTTTCTGACATGAAGTATTTTATTTTAGATTACCTGCATGGATATTTCTTTATGAAAAACCGGTATGACATCAATGTACTGATTCTTCACGGAAATCATCACAGAATATGTGGCTACCAGCTGTTTTGCTTCAAGAATTGAATTAAAAAGAGAACCAATACACTGAATTCAACAATTAAAGGGTATGTCCTGACAGAGAAAGAGAGAGATAGAAAGAGCTGGAAGTGAATGGAACAGAATTATAAAATGGTACAAAAGGTTCTATAACCCTGAATTCATAACTATTTATTGGACAGTAAAACTGCTATGTGGTTTTAAGATGGCTTTGCAGAACCAACTATCTGGATTATTTTCTTTTAGTATATTGATTTCATAAATAAATTATAAAAAGTACTGTACAAAGAAATAAACCCATGAAATAAAGGTTTATGTCAGTGGGTTTTTTCAAATGGTGATTATGCTTCTTTGGCTTCAACACTTCACGAGTTACAGACCTAGAACAAGCATGCAGCCGAGGATATTAGGGCTTCTCATTAGTGATATCGCAAACATGGAATTTGCTGTTCGCGAACGCGAACATCCGCAAATGTCCGCGGACCGGCAAACCGCCATAGACTTCAATGAGCAGGCGAACATTAAAACACAGACTCTTTCTGGCCACAATAGTGTTGGGAAAGTTATTTCAAGGGGACTAACACTTGGACATTGATATGACAGAGGGGGATCCATGGCAAAACTCCCAAGAAAATTTTTTTCACGCAATAAATCCGCACGACAGTCTTCTACAATGATAGTCAATGGGATTTATTAATAGGGTGAAAAAAGAGTTCCAACACAATTATCACTCTGCAGAGGAACATGATATATTTCTCATAGAACTATTTTTCATGCAGCTGTCATTCACCACCAGCATACGTGTGTGTGTAATGTCAGCAAAACCAAAAAAGGTATTAATGAGCCACTAATGCTTTTTCATTGTTGATGTTTAATTACTGCATTGTCTTACAGCAAATATAGTACAGTTATGAAATGTCATTTTCTTTTTAAAATGGAAACAATATAGTATGTCATGAATGATAAATATTAGTCATGCCCACTGATCAATGCAAAAGAGTGGTCCTACAAGAAATCAGCTGGGGGGGTAGTGAATTGAACGCAGTTGGTCAATGAGGAAAGTAGGGCAAACTAGACTTCTGCCTATTCAAAGCACTGAAGACTGTAGATTACACAGAACACTGCCCTAGCTAATGGTTTCCCTAAAGCAGCAGCAGCAGCAGCTCTCTCTCCTAACACTGTCTCCTTCAGCAGAATGCGTAATGGCGTCCTGTACTTGCTATGTTATAGGGGGTGTGAGGGTCTGTGAGGTGGGGGGTGCTCATTGGCTGGATTGTGTCTGCTGACTGTGACTCACAGGGGTCAAAGTTTCTGCAATGTTAAAAGATAGGGGGCGGATCGAACTCGCCATGTGTTCGCGAAAATGCATGAACGCGAACATGCGGGCGAACAGTCCACGACATCACTACTTCTCATATGTATTTTATTATAATCATGATTATTATTAACTTTTATTTATTATTGAGCTCCAACATACTACTCAGCACTGTACATTAAATAGGAATGGAATCGAAACACAGGCTTACATACCGGTACAGACTATGACACGGGAGGGAGGCCTTGAACAATCAGGCTTACAATCAAAGATGTTGGGAAACAAAGTATACAATCGGTAGGAGATGGGGTAAGAAGATTAATTGGGAAATGGGAGGAACTCTAATGGGACATGGGGGCGAGCTCCAGAGAGTCGGAGCAGCCCTAGAGTAGTCTATAAGCCGTGTATGTATGGATGTCATTTGTAGGTCATTGGAGGAGCAGAAGGGACGGTTAGGGGTAAATGTATGCTCAAGAGTAGAAATCTAAGTGGGACAGTAGCTGTGCAGTGATTTAAAAGCAAGACACAAAATTTTGAATTTTATTCTCTAGGCTATTGGAAGCAATTGTAGAGATTTGCAGAGAGGAGCAGCAGATGAAGAAAGATTAAAGGAGTAAATGTGTCAAGATTAAAGGAGTAAATGTTAATAACATGTCACTGGTGGGAAACCCGGAGCAGGTCTAAAGTGAAGAAACCTAGAGGTAACTGACCACATTTTCCGTAACCCTACTGTCATGGACAAATCTGTTCTGAAGCAAAAGCTGATTTAGCATTTTCCCAATAGTGCACCAAAGCTTTTGATATATAAAAAAACATTGTGCTTCTAGCTGCCTTAGATAACTTTTAGATCTCCGAGGTACACTTGAATAACATAATAAATGCAAACTAAGTAAGCCATTTTTGGGAATTTGGCAGAAACTGAAAAGCCAAAGATGACATTGAAATTTGCAATGAAATTAAGCCTGGCAATGAACAGTATATAAGAGAAAAAAATCATGTTTAAGATCTCCCTTTTTGTGCAGTTCATCTCCTCTTGTTACATACATGAATACAAACAAAAATACTTGAATATTTTTTAGTGTCTGTTGTTACCTAGTTGGCCATGTAGGCATCTTTTAGTGAATAGATTTTGCCATATTATTTACATACATGTTTAAAATACCTTAAATTTACCAAATATATTTATATGCACATTATCATTTTACATACACCTTTTATACACTAATAGTGTTTTCTTAATCCCTTAACTTCCAAATAACATTTTATTTTATTTAATTTAGGTAACTTATTATGGTACATGATTAATTTACAGCCAAGTGGCTTATTCTGAAATTCCGAGTTTTTAACGTAAATCATTATCTTACAGAAATATGTTACATGCACCCCCTGTATTTACGGAGGCATAGCTAGTTATCATAAACACATTATTTTAGAAGTCTATATATTTCTATGCAGAATAAGTTCAGAAAGTAGAGATAGTCTGATATTTCAACTAGCTAACTTTGCGAGCTGATTGCAACCTCTGAACATGTTATCATCCCCAAAATGAGCAATACCGTTCTTTTTGTAGTATAACCCCAACCCTTCTCTACATCTACTGTCTCTGCCTTGCAGACAGTTCCGACATCACTAATCTAATAATCACGTATTACTGTAATGTGGCATAAAAAATGTACAGTGAACAACAGTATATAACTGTACATCATAAGCTGTTCACAATGATGTTCATGTAAAATGATATATATAGTTTTGATCTGGTTAAAATTTGTAGATCATTAGTCAAATACCTTGCATCAAATTCTGACATCTGTAGGCAGTTTCCTAATTTTATCTTGTATCAGAACAATGTCATCATCATTAACCTTTATTACTTTCTTTAGTTAAAGCAGTCTTCTATTTGAGAATATTACTTAAAGGTTTATTATTATTAAAAAGATAATGAATAGCTATTTTGCTTGAAAATAAATAAAATAAATTAATACAAATATATTTGATTGCATTTGTGTTCAACAATAGACTGTAGATCAGCAGTTAAAATGAAGTTGCCAAAATTCTGAGTATATATTAATGTTAAATCTAGTTTTATCTCCTCTACAGTTATTAGCACCTTCAATGCCTCATTTATGATATTTGGAATGTATTTACATAAAGGAACTGTTATTTAAATTAAATTTAACATCTCTTTTTGAAAAAACAAACCATACAATTTGTATAAAAGCAAAAATGTTACAAAAATTAGATGACACATTTATGTTCACACCTGTGTCGGCATCATCCCATTGAAAGTTCCTCGGAATAGCCGGATGGTAAACCTGTTAGGTAGACAGCCAGCTGCTGACACTGACCTCTAAAGTGACCCAGGACACATTGCTCAGGCACTGATGAAGATTAAAACGCTGTTTATTTTTTCATCATCTGTAACAACTTTCTTTTTTCATTTTGCATTGGCACTGGGTAACAGCTGGGTCTAAAAATCATTGTTCTACTAACGAAGGGGAAAAATTATTTTTCAACATGAATGGAACATCAGACACTTTGCACCTCTTTAGCTTTAAAAATAAAAAATAGTAAAATGTTTGACCCCTGGTAAAGACAGATCAAGGCATGGGATCAAACATTCTGCTAATGATTTCAATGGATGATATAAAAGTAAGAATTTATATTTCTGTTTGAAATGTTAACATTAGAATATAGTCTCTTGTCTTGTCTTTTTTTTAAAAAGTGAAATCTGGTGGTTTATACACTTTTAAAACCTTTGTTGGCAAGCAAAATCAGTAAATTGTTATTCTGCAAATTGGAAAAAAATGCCTAATTTACTGCTAGATAAGGGATACCTTAAATGCTTCATTAGTTTCTTCAATAGTTCATAAGCAAGGTCAACTGGTCATTTATAAAACCCAGAGACAAGAAGATGGGATTGTTCATACAGATTAATTCAATTTTGCCTGTCATTCTCCTTGCACATATTTCAAATGGGCCAACATTTTTTACTGGCTGCTAGAATAATATTTACCTCATTTTACATTTAGATTAAATGTTTGTAACCCCTATCTATGACTTATCTAGTGTATATATAAGTCTTGACCGTGACAATGATGTATCTAGATACAAAATACATATAAAATATGTTAATGAAAGAATCACCAAATTAAATTAAGGAAAAATAAATGCAGCTACAACACTCTCGGACTGGCCAACTCCAGGAAAATCTAAATGTTAAGGTTTCAATATACCTTAAAATTTAAAAATCATCAGCCATGTGGTCTTTTCTTTAAAGCTGTTCTTACAGGTTACACACAGCAGACAACAAACAACAGGAATAAAGAATGCAGCAAATGCTTATAGATCAATATTCCTAAAGGGCCATCTTGGACCCTTATTGAAGAATGCTTTGGTCTTTTTTCCTATCAGTACAATCAGTTTTGATCCAAACTGTAAAACATCCATTCAGATAATTCTGAGAGTATGGGTTGTTTCCAGTCAAAAGGAAGGCTTGTGCAAGGTGCCCAGTTTGAATATATTCAATTTAATAATGAATTATAGTAATTATATCAATAGTAATTTATTAATAAATTGTATATATTCATATATTCAGACTGGGAACAATCCATACTCTCAGAATTAGCTGATTACACATGGAAGTGAGAACCGAGATTGCTCGTCGTGTTCCCCCTCGGTCACCCAGAGGCAAGCAAGAGTGACCATACCCATCTAAAGACCCCAACATAAACTCAAGGGGCCTCAAATAAAGCTCTACATCTACAGGTCTGTTGGTGCCTAAGCAAGTAATCGAGCCAATGCCAACAGTTAAACTGTGAGGAACACTATTGTGAAAGATCTAAGAATTCACCGCCATACGCTCCTTTTTTTCTTTTTCCAAGGGCCGAAATATCTTTGTTGTTCTAAGTGCTCTCCCACTTCTAACCTTCTTTGTTGTTTTGTTTTTTTCTGGTGTCACATATAATCTTTGAGGTAATACTCAAAGAAAGAAGACACTACCAATTTACATCAATTGTAAAACATCCATGATCGTTAGAGTCATTATTGAAGCAGAACAACATTCAACACAAATATGACTACTTCATTACATAGATGGTGCACTTGGTGATGTTTTTTTTTTTTTAAGTATTTTATTGAAAACTTTTTAAATGTATTTACATACACAGTAACACAATAACAGTCCCAGAGCTCACAATGCTCTCAACCTCAATAATACAATATTATTTAAAAAAAAAAAGAAAAGAAAAAAACAAGAAACCAAGGAACACGTCAGCCTTGGTCTATACTATGGAAAAAAACAATTGATTATTTCAGTTATCACAATATTTAGGAACAAGGGGTACCCTCAGCTATGGATTTGAAATTGGCAAGCACAGCCATTGTTCAAATAACTAAATATAGTTGGACAAAGTGAAAAATAAAATGTACAATCTTTATTTACAAAATTGGTTTAAAAAAAGAACAGTCCAAAAGTTTCTGACTAAGCTCGATAAATGGGTGAAACTGAATGTAGTATGCCTTCTCGTCATATTTATGGAAGAAACACTTGTACTTTTTTTGTTGTTTTTTAAACCAATTTTTGAGGGTACTCCTTGTTGCTAAATATCTTCCAATATGCTATGGGCACCACAAGAATAGTTTGGAGAATGTTAGGAAATAATGTCAACCAATGGGCCCAGAGAAAATCTCATTTCCTGTCAGCACCCGATTTTCAATGGGATATTTATTAAAGTGTCAATAACTTTTAACCAGCCAGAAAATGTGGGAGGAAGCTGTGCCATCTATCTTTTAGCAATAAATGTATGTGCCACAAAGAGAGCTCAGGACCTGGCAATCAAGGTTAACTGTATCTAGATAGCCTAAAATATATGTGATAGGATTGCAGAGAACAGCAACTTCAATGCCATAACAAATGTATTAAATTCCTAGGCCTGCCATTATATATAGCCCATGAGTCTTATATATATATATATATATATATATATATATATATAAATCTCCTATAGATAAAAAAACGTTGGGCTAACAAGTATGACTGTAAAAGGGAAGAATCAGGGAAAGCCTCTTTCAAAATTGTACTGATATTACCCACCCAGGAGGAATGCAGGTTAGACCTTTATTAAAATGTAGCATATAATAGATATGAATTCATTTGTGGAGGAGAATGTAGTCAAAATAGGGAGTAGAGTGTACAGGGAGGGACAAGTAGTGGAATTGGGTTTTTACAGCACTGAATAGTTGCAGGTATGGTAAAACAAATGGAGGTATGGTAAAGTTGTCTTTCAGCCCCTGAAAGGTTTTGAATACCCAATTACTATAGCGATCAACGAGGCACATAATGCCTGAAGTTCTCTAGTTCGGAATATCTCCAAATTTCAGAGATTGGAGAGTATTAGACCAAATTGGCATATATTTTGAGACAGCACCTATCTTAAAAGCTTTCAAGTTAGTTAGATCTTCCCAATTGGGAGCAGAGTAGGGTACAGTATAGATGAAGAAACATACAGAACAAAGCAGGATGTTTGTATATTATAGTAGAGTATCAACCAATATGAGAAAGAAATTCCTAACAAGGAAGTCCACCCTATGCTGCATTTGAGCTGATAGAAAGTACACCCATGGCGATGAGACAGACAGACCCCCATCATATTTCAAGTGCAGATGTAAACGTATTGTTCTCTTTACATGTGGACATGTCTATTCAAGATACATTAAAACTTTTATTTTCAGCCCAGACTATCATCATTCAACTAATTGTTTCAATTGTCTACTCATATCATAGTCCAGATAAGCTGATTTTTTCCCAACCCAGACATATAACTTTGTTTCAGAACATTTACATATTAATATCTTAATTTTAAAGCTTTATGATACCTTACCTTTTAAACAAGAAATAAGACACATTACCTTTAGAGATTCCATGATTCCATGTAGTTCTGTATTCCTTTAATATCTAGGATTAGCCATGAACTCTAGTTCATATTTTCCATCTGGACTAACCGACACCTAGATATTTTGCTTTTTGTGATAGTACAGAATAGAAATAGTGTCCCATTCATACTGAGGCTTCATTATCTAGCAACATGTTCTAATTTTGGTTGGTATGTCATATATTTAGCTAGCTTTATTTCCATTAAAATACCAAAACTATGTACTTGAAAGATAGTTTAGAGTTTAGATCAAACAGGAATACTGTCCATTTATCTTAAAGCCATAGCAAATCCTTATTGTGGCAGAAGCAACATGAAGAATTTATAAATGATATGCAAAAACTGGAAACTAGAGCTAAGCTTGCCAATTCTCCATATTCAGATAAGCAACACCACACTGTATATTAACAATATGTTTATCTTTGACAGAAGGGCCAACATTTTCCCTTATATACATTATATGCATAATAAGCCTAAACCTGTATGCAGATCAATGCAAAGTTAGCACTATCTAATAATAATGGAGAAATTTCTTATTTTTTGGATTTGTGACATGTGTTGCAATATTTTAAAGAGGCTCTACTGTTTTCTTTCAAATAATTTTTTGGTTTTATTCTTTTGTTTTTTTTTCCACATCCTAACAGTATTATCCTTGACCTACCAATTAGTAACCATGACCTACCAATATTTTCAAAACTATGCATTCTATTATGCTGGGTTTTATGCATTACATAGTCTACAGTTTTGGCACTAATAGTCTCTCAATGGAACTAGTCTAAATCCCACAATATCCTCATGGAAACATGTTGAAAAGATTAAACCTCCATTACTTGTCTACTTATATATTTTTATATGATCTTTTTCATGAGCTATGAGCTATATTAACCATAAAGAATTAAACAGCTCTTATATTCACAAATTCTAGCTGAAATGTTATTGTGGTAAAATAGCTTACAATCAATACTGATGTCTACATTTTATTTTTATTTGTTTGCAATAGAAAATGCTCTCTAGGGCATCTAATCAAATACTTTATTTGTCAACACAGGATTGCATTAGATTCTATATCTTTAAGTATCACAACCTCATGAAAACAACTTACAGCAGAACTTCTTGTCTTCACAGATCTCTGGAAGTAGATCTTTCTGGTTATCTTCATAGTTCCCTAGGTAAAATATTTGATAGATGTTATTTTTGTTTTCAAAGTTCATAATTCAAACATATAGAAAATAAAAAACTTAAAAAGCATAATAATGTACAAAGGTGTTTTGGCATATGTACTGCTGCCTTTCTTAGTTCTGCAAAAAAGATGCTTTACATACCCTAATCTGTGTAAACACTGACAAAAATCAAAGACTCAACTTTGTGATGAAGAACTGGGTAGCAAACCTGGTAGACCTGGTAAGAAATGCAATAAAACTGTTAAACTAAGGATGCAAGTTGTTGGTAGCGGTTTTCTGTGAATAAGCTGAATTAAATATCAGTAGAATTATTCAAGAATTTGAATATTGCCTAGTCATCACTAGTTATTAACAAGAATGAGAGGTTCTCCTAAAACAAGTCCTACTCCAAGGGAACTTTTGAAGAAGCATTTAGGTCACCTGATCAGTTTGTATTTCTCTTGACTGGTTAAATTTTAGTCTACACAGAAAAAAAAAGAACTGAGACAAGATTAAATGATTCCAATTAGCCAATAACAGAAGTGCAGTCCCCATCCAATATCATGGCCGGCAAACAAAGGGTCATCACGCATGGTCAATCTGCCAAGAAATCGGCAACAAATCTCTCTAAATCTTTTCCTTCACTCTCCTATTAGGCTTGCTCCCACTTTTAATACTTTTATACAAACACTGAAAACCCATCTACAGCCTTTCATAGCCATCCTCCTCATTTACCATCACCAAAACCCCACAGGAACACATCTGCTCCCTACTGTATACTTTCTTGTCATAGTTTGCACTTATGTTAGCTTGTTGGTTTTTCAACCCCTATTTAATGTAATAACTGCATAATATATTAGTTCTGTATAAATAAAAGTTAATAATAATAGTTTATAAAATAGGCAGACTGTTCTCTATATGTGTGCCTGTGTTAATGTGTGTAAAACAAATAAAGGATAACTTATTTAACATACATTTCTCTGCAAAACCTAAAAAAAAGTTCTGTTCTACTTTCATTATTTAAACTAGTGAGAATGATAGTAACAATCTAAGGACAATAGATTCCTACTTCTGACACAATATGAATGAATTCCCTTGTCAGATATTATCAGAGAAAAAGTAGCTACTAGATTCTAGGTTGTGCACCTTAATTATTGAGAGGGCACATCGGGAGCGGAAGAGTCACACGCCGTATATTGGAATTAACAGCCAAAGTAATATCTTAGCACAGAAAAGTCAATTCAAAGAACAATGTTTAAAGATTAGCAAAATTAAAATTGTAAGGGGGAGGCTAACCTTCCTAAATTTAAAGATGACATTAACAATGACTCACTGTTTTATTCTGATCTATAATATCTGTCTTTCTGAAAAGACTATAAGTGCGTTAGTAAAGGCTTTATCGGGACAGGTGTTTGGCATGCCTAGAAAATGGATAACACCATGGCACACTTCAGGAAACTACAGGCCACATGACCTGAACTTTTTGGAATGCAATATCTAACATATAGTAAGTCCATGTGGAACCATGCTCCTTATAGATGGTTGGTGGAAGACCTGGATTAGAGATCTCTCCCTACCCTTTTAATTAGTGTTAAGAGAGTATATTTGAAATTCTAATATATTATTCACTGAATATCTGACATAGAGAATTCACAATATATTGCGAATGTGCGCTCGGAAATTCGCAATGGTAAATATTCGTCATATTATGCTTTAACAGTGTTTACCGGCATACATTGCGCATATTTGTGCGCATATTTGTGCGCATTGCGAATGGATTTGCGCAATACGCACAGTGCTCGTACTGGCTTAGGTCACAGAATGAAGAAGTGTAGCTGTAAAGCTGGATCGCAAATCTTTGTGAATAATTGCGAACAGCTTTGTGTGATGTAAGGCAATAGAATACAGTTGAATCAAATTTTATGAATTTCGAATGTTCCTTAATATATTCGCAGTTACACGAACTTGAATATAGCATATGCTGCTCAACACTATTGGTAATCCCATGGCATTACAAAGCCACTGCACATGGTATCATCACCAAACTTGTTGGAGATGTAGAGAAGTGTTGGGGGTATACTACAAAAAAAGTATGTCTCTAACACAAATAGTTTTTGCATAAATTAAGTTCAAGGTCAAGTAAAAATTTTGACAAAAAATTGGAATTTCTACTTTTATTTTGAACTTAATTTATGCAAAAACTACATGTGCTAGAGCAAAACTTTTTTTCAAATGTTTCCACAACCCTTCACTACATCTCCAGCAATTTTGGTGATGATATCATTGTCAGAAGCTTTGCAATCAGCTCACAAAGTCAGCTAGTTGAAAATTTGGACCATCTCTAATAGAGAATACATTTGGGATTCTAGCACAGTTTCTTTGCTTGAGGTAAAGCTTTTTTGGCCAACATACTTCTGACCTCATAATTTGTAATGCTACGTATTTCCACCATTAAATTGCTTTCATCTATATAAATGCTACTGTAAATAAATATATATTTATGGGAACCATAATTGCAACGGCCTTCATTTAGCAAAGCCTATGAGTGTACATATGCACGCATCACAAAATCGGATCCACTATCCGCCTAATATTATATTTCCAAGATGATGCACACATCGGGCATAGCTCAGACAAAGTAAATGTATTAAGATGCGTGTATTGCTTTTGAATGAATGCTGCTTTCCTAGACACCTGCAAATTTCATTCCTTAGTGAATAAACGTGCTTGTCATATTATTATTTTTTTCCAGGTAAAATGTTGACACATGCAATCCTTAAAGCACATTCTCAGGACAAAGAGAAAAAAATGCACTATGCTATATGAATGTTCAATGCACACAGCAGTCTATTTAAGAGGACGTTGACATTTTCATCACAATACAAATATGCAAACTAATTTTTTTTAAGCTACAACTTTTTTGTTAGCTGAGATATGTTATTTTAGCCGACCTTCAAATTTGCAAGTAGCTATGGCATTTTCTTGGAATTAAACAAATTTAATGTTGCATACCTGCCTTTTCAAAGGCATTAAATATGACCTAACATAGGAAAGTGTCCTTTAAAAGATGCCAATGAGATGTAATAATGCACAATGTGTTATAAATGTCTGCTATGTGGGTCGATGAGTATACACACACACACGCACACACACACACACACACGCATACCTTTCTAATCCCAGATTAAACAGATTGATTTAAATTATTATATTTATTATGATTAATGATGAAATAATTTGACATAATGCATTAGCTAAGTAATATTGTTATAATTACACTGCATAATAGCAATTTCTGTGTTTGGAAGTCCCTTTTATTAAAAAAAAAAATCTTTGGTGTAACACTAGATTGATTTTTGTTTTCCGATTTCAAGCTGCTAAGGGATGGAAATCCTGACAATGCCACTTTGTAGAAATCACTTTTCAGCAACTGAGATATAGGAAAGGTGGTGCTGGAAAGTTAATGTCCATTAGTTCTCAACTAATTGCATACATTACAAGTGGAAATGGCATGATTTATTTAATGGCACAGGAAATGATAAGTATAATTTAGAACCAGCAAGGGAGAAGAGACCAAAAGTCCTCTACTGTTAATGTAAAACTCAAAATTTTTTTTGCTAAAAAAAAACTTAAAAGCTTTCAAGCTGTAAAAAATGGGAACCTTTTTTTTTTTCTTCAGTTCGTTCTAGACTGTACAGCTAAAAATAGAATATCCCCATGCTTTCAGGCATTCTTTAAATAAAGTTTTGCAAAGTAAAGTGCTCAACTGACACTTTCTACCCTTAAGCAGAACAAATCCCCATTTCTAGGGATAGCTGGTACTCCTTGAAAAAGTTGTCCTGAAAGAGAACACATAAAGTACATCAATTTTAACAATCATTAGCACTGTTTTGATTGGCTCATCCTTTTTAGACTACTCAGGAACCAGAAATCAGACATTGTGGAATATCAATACAATCTAAATCTCTTTTGCAGGTGAACATTTCCCAGGAGTCTGTACATTAATAACCAATGTACAGACATGTCTAAACCCCAGCCAGATCTTCCATTACAAACGAAACCCTATATTGAAGTACCATGCTTATTTTGAAAGCTTATATTAAGTTGTTCTTTATTTCACCTCCAGCCCACCAAGGAAATACAAAGGCTCAGGGGGATAGAAGTTTGCCTACAACTCTCTATCTAATGGTAGGTCATTATAGTATGTGATAGGTTAATTGGCTTCCTCCAGAAAGCAAATTTTCACCATGCTGTGCGCGATCGTGCGTCAATCAAGAGGGAATCAATGTGCACTACTTCGCACATTGATTCCTATTCGATGGGGACCCTGGTCTGATGTTGTGAGAGACACAGGCTGAGAGCTGCTGGCAAGACAGCTGAGCGGGGGGCCTCCATTGCAGTCTGTCTCTCTGTGCTGCTTGTCAAATCAATTTAAGGACATGTCTGTTGCCGGTTCGATCAACATTTTTTGAGCTCGTACAAAGACTGGACAGCTCGATTTGTGCCATGAACATGCACGTTGCTTGATTGTGCTTGTATCTATTGAAAAATTGAGCCGTGTATCTCTAGTAGAGATGGTCGAATTTGTTGACTAGCTGACTTGCAAAGCCTCTGAAAATGGTATCATCACCAAAATTGCTGGAGATATAGAGAAGGATTGTGGGAACTACATGTGCTCTAGCACATGTAGTTTTTGCATAAATTAAGTTCTAATAAAAATTAGAACTTAACCCTCCTAGCGCTTCTGACGGCTCCATCCAGCCCAGCTAAGCTCAGATCCCCGCAGCAGCACATTCTGTTCTGTGCTGTCCGGGGGAATCTGATGCTCTAAGCTTGCTTCTTCACAGAAGCAAGCTGGCTGATGTCACCCTCTCCCAGCCCAATTTGCATATGAATGTCCCGCCCCGCGCCCGCCATTGCGGGCCATTCATATGCAAATGTGGCTATCTTCAAAGAGCACATCTGGAAAATCACCCCAGTGTGATTTCAAGATGTGCTCTTTGAAGTTAACCCTTACAGAGGGTCCCAAATGACATTGTTATATATACATACCATTCAAAGTAAAACAAAAACAAAACACATTTACAATTGTAATACAAATTTTATTATAAACAAACATTAGACATTTCAGCTTTCTAAATTTTGACTTGACTATGAACTTCATTAATGCAAAAACTATTTGTTTAGTTAGTAGTATACCCCCAACCCTTCTCTACATCTCCGACAAGTGTGATGATGATACCATGCTCAGGGGCTTTGCAATTAACTCAAATACGTTGAATGTTTTAAACTGTGACATATGACTGTGCTAGTTACATATACATGACTATGGTGGGGATATTAGATTGTGAGCACCTCTAAAGGACTGTTAGTGATGGCACTATATAGGCTCTGTAAAGTGCTGCGTAACATGTATAAATACAAGATAATAATAATGATATGTGGTTTAACTCAGTAAATCAGAGCTTATAGTTTCATTAATGAATATAGATTTATATTGGACATATTAAAAAGAAAAATGAAATACAATTACCTTTTATGTTGTTAGTCATAAATCTGGACTACAAAGCCTATACTTTCTAAACAGGAGAAGCAATAATTTTATGTAACGGCAAGCCAGTATTGAAAAACATTTGCAAACATTTCATGAGACAGCTCTTAAAAACCCGGGGCTGTCCTTAGGAACCTAGAAAGGCTAACAACTATCTTTAAGGATAAGGATGCCAAAACACATTTCGAAAAATTAACTGAATAGGGAGAACATGCTCAGAGACGCTCCTTTATGGGTAAGGTCTTTTACTTGTAAGATACATACCTGTCAAAGAGTAATGCTTATCATGCTAGCTGCCTCTAGCCAGACAGTTCTCACACATAAGGAAATACTGTGGCAGGACAGCAAGGAAGGGAGATTTGCCTAACTCTCCGATCAAGTAAAAGGAGGCAGCAGATGACAATGAGGCACATATATGAGGCTTCCTATCTATTGAATGAACACAAGGCTTTATAATCAAATTGTCATTATTGCGCATCTACTAGTGACATAGGTGATATAGTATGTAGTTCATGGTCTGTTTATGGACTGCTAAAAAGCATTAAGCTAGCCATACACACATCAACTTTTACTTGATCAATCTCAAATTTGATTGGCTTTTGCTATTGAAAGATCAACTTTCAACATAGCTCTATAGTACCACTGGATACAAGATCAATTGAAATTCCTACAAAACAGGTACTTGTACGATCAGGTACTTTAGGTACAAGCGACCAACATGTGTGATCAACAAAAGTGGATTGAACATAAACATCTAACTGTGTATGACCACCTTAAAGCAGGGAACATGTTTAGATATGGGATCGGGCTTCGAGCGCCATGCACGCTCACGGCCATCTATCTGGCCCATATTATATGCGGGCATCCCTGTTTTCAAGCGGGATCAATTAATCCCACTCAAAAACAGGTATATCGGACAAAAACAGGGATATGTTTGCATGGAGACCACGGGGTCTCCATGCAAAGCATTGTCGGAGCTGAATGACACAGCACTGCTGTGTCTCCAGCTCCTCCGATATCGGGCAGCAGCGCTCCAATATCAAGCCGTGTGTTCCCTGCTTAAGTCGGCTTCAACAAACAAAAGAACCTACATGAATTGCTCTTGTCTGCCACGTAAGGAGATCTTGCAGGAGGAAAGAAGGAGCATTTGCAAATCTTTCTAGCACTTGCCAATCTGTGACAGACACTGAGTAATTTCCTACCTAATGGTGCATTTACAGACCCAGACATGACATCACATTAAAAAGCATTGCTAGACATGATGTCTCCAAGAAGGCAAATTACAACAAAAATCATTGTTGTGGCTTTTTGTATTATCTCGCTGACACCAATACTCAGAGAGGTGTTCTTTTAATCTCCTACCGGCACTATATCCATTGACACCATTAGAATTAACATGACCCCTTTTTCCCTAATGCAGATGTCTTTCACTGTCACGGTTGTTGGGAAATTTGTGCTGCACACTAATAATCAACACCAGTGCTCCAGACGGGAAATTAAACAAAGTCTCTGCTGTGGCATGTTTTACTTCCACTGACCAGCGAAGCAAGGGAAATATTTACCCCTATTGACTAGTGATGTCTGAGGCCAGGGCGTGTTTTACTCCCACAACCACTTATGTAATGGTATGGTTTACTGACTGGAGACGGTTGAATTTTTCGAATAGCTGACTTTGTAATCTGGTTGCAAAGCCTCAGATAATGGTATCATCACCAAAATTGCTGTTAAGATGTAGAGAAGGGCTGTGGGAACTTTGTAAAAAAAAAAAAGTTTTGCTCTAGCACAGTTTTTCGAAATTTTGACTTGAATTTGAACTACATTTATGCAAAAACTATTTGTGTTAGAGTCATACTTTTTTTGTAGTATACCCCAACCCTTCTCTATATCTCCAGCAAGTTTGGTGGTGATACCATGTGCAGGGGCTTTGCAGTTCACTAAAAATCATTAAAACAAAAATTCGACCATCTCTATTACTGACCACTATCATGGAGCATTCTTTACTCCCATTGATCACTGATATCAGAACATATGCTTACCGTTACTGATCACAGTCAGGAAAATGTGACAGACAGTGATCTGCCCCTTTGTATAAAAAGGGACACTCCTGAATCTGGGCATAAGATGCTTTCTTGAGTATAGGGACAGTAGAGTATATTATTATAACTATCCTGTGTTAGTATTCAGTAGTGTTGATTGCAAATATTCTAATTGCGAATGTTAATTGTGAATATCAGAGCTTTGTGATTTTGCTATTGCTACTATTAAGGTAATATTGACTGGAGATCACAAATTCTCTAATTTATAGTGAATATAAGGCAATATTTAACCTATACGAATATTGCCTATGCTGCAAACAGCAACAGCTAAACAGCAATGTCTGTTACAATTGATGAAAAGTAAGAGATGCCATTTCATATGAAAATTGTCTTCCTACTAAACTGATGTTGTAGAGAGGGTCATGGTATTATTTTTTACGTTTAGCTGAAAGGTAGCTGGAAGTCATGATTGTCTCCTGAAATCTGATTCAACTTTAAGGGGGGGAAGTAGAACTTTTCTATTTTCTACAGGTTCCTATAGCACAATCAGGGCCATTTCTTGTGCTTTGCAGAGTATGCAGAAACATAGGGCCCCTTAAACACTAGGGGGCCCCCAAGCTCTGTGGAAATGTGCTTCCCCCTGTAGAATGACCGCAGATTTGGAAATTGGGAGTCTCTAGCCCCCTTGGTTCCAGAGAACCGTGACCCTCAAAGTGGGTCATTTTTTCCATAGAGATAAATGGGGAAGTTAAAAATGGCACTTTTAAAGCATTAACTTTGAGCCTTATTGTCTAACAAACCCAATGGGCTAGAGAATTAGAATTGTTTTGTGTAGGATTTTAAAGGAATTAACATATGGTCCCTATTAACCCATTTGGATACAGATGGGGATATATCCATCTCTATGCAGTACAATTGCACAGTAGGATTTCACTGTTTTCAAGCAGAATATTTAAGAATCCTTACATACATCTGCTGAACTGACTGGACAGGGCAACAATAGCAAACCAAAACATGCTGAATTTGCCACTAACAAGCAACAAACAAATAAATAAGTCAAATGCCCTGTCATGATTTAAAGGTCGATATTGCCATATTCACATGAATATAAAAAAGAGGGCAACAGTAGATTGGTCAATAGACCCACCTTGTGCTCCAAATTCAAACAAGCATAAATAAATAAATCTATCCAGCAAGCACTTGTCAGTACCGCACC
>CM070035.1:51848877-51872880 GCA_036250615.1 Ptychadena robeensis | reverse complement strand
CCCCCCCCCCCCCCGAATATTGCTGAATGCGAATATTTTCCAAATGTTTTCAATAAAATTCGCGAATACGAATGTTGCCTATGCCGCTCATCACTAGGAGTCACTAGTGGCAAGTCTTGCGGGATTATGATGCCATTGACGCGTCCATGGAATTTGCGTGGTCATGTGATGCTTCGGTGCCTTTTATTTAAATAATCAGATCAGAAGACTATACAGAATACAGACTTCACCTGTGTGAAGTGTAAGGTTAAGGCTTTACTATCCATTAAAATCCCTGCGTTCAATGCAGTGCACAAGCCACACATTAACAGCGATGGGGCTTTGACAGGGCTCTCCACAGCCAGTCAGAGCTCCTGGTATTTCTGTACGAGCCTCTATCATGTTGATGTCGACGCAGCCCATCTGCCAGCACATAGTGGAGCCCTAGCCTAAGTGTATCATTGAGTGTGGGGGGACATTGTGAGGGGGAGGTGTGAAGCAGCATTTATTATAATTATCATGAAGCTGGTCTCTCTAAATGCTAGACGACAAAGGGACTGGGGAGGGGATTTGTGTCTGTATGTTAATGGTTCTATGTGAATGGGTAAAGGGAGGGTGAGTTTTACAACCTAATTCTATCGTCAGGAAAACTGGTAGCTATGGTGATGTTGTGTGATCAAAGCCGTACCATCTGTTAGCCATATTGTAAAATTACAGCTCCATTGTCAACAAGGAAGTATCCCTGAAGAATGGGCGTATCCAGCTTCACTTTGCCAGTACTAAATATGATGGTTCCTGGGAATGAGGAAGTAAGGTATGATCGATTTTTTTTTATTTTTTATTGTGTAGCAGTTTTCTCAGATGTAAACTGTTGACAGATGAGTATTATCTCAATGTAATGGATGTGTGTTTTTTTATTTTGAGTATAGAACTGCTTTAAGTTACTATGTGCACAGTAGAAATTAGTTTAACAAAACATGGGCAACAGTACAGAATATTTTCTTTTTTTTTCTAAGGGACAAGACCAGGAAATTCAAACGAATTGCTCTCTCTATCTATCTCAGGGAACATTTCCTGTAATATCTCCGGCTTAAGAGATTGTCTAAATGAACTCATAAATCTCATAAAGAACAGAACCACTCTAACTAGACCCTCTATGTAAATAAGCAGAAAAGACTCAGGAAGTGTTCTACTATGTGTGGTACCTAGTAGAACAAGCAGGCACAATCTTTCCATTTCCATTATAAGTATTTGACACTCCTGTGCAGGCTAAGCTGCAGATTCTAAAGCAAAGTGTCCCTTTGTTTCTGTAAATGTAAATAGAATATAAAAACAGAAATAGAGAACAGGGCAGCTATATTATTTTTATCAATCTTATTTTAACTGTTTGTGAAGAACTCTAATAGCAGCCCTTACCTTCTCTATAATGACAAACCTGATTTTTATGATATAAAGCCTGGCTTCTTTAGTTGTTATAAAGGATAGGAGAGCTCCCTGTCCCTGGCCAGACATCATGCCAAGGATTTGGGGGAAATGGACGTAACAATAACATTGTGGAGTTATATCATTCCTGCTGAACACATCAGAATTTGTATCTAAAAAGGAAATGCGATTGCTTTTGTTGATTGGTACATGACTGTTGTTTACTTTTTGTAACCTTAACCTTGAAAACTTCAATTCAATAAAAACAGTTGTAACAAAAAAGGAAATGTGAACATGTCTAGCTATCACATCACTGGGGCTTTTTTAGTTGGCACCCTAATTCAAGCTCATTAAACATACTATCTATTGATTGGCAACTATGATAAGTGTTGGTTGATGCCAAAACATATGGCACATGCTCCCAATCAGATAGGAGCACATCCTAAAAGGACCATAGTATCAAACACAAGGCAGCTGTTTCAATCTGGATTTCTATTAACATGGCACAGGAGACAATGTGACTCCATCCTCAATTTATCAATATAAGGAGTTATTCAGTTCAGAATATTCTTTCTCCCTTGGATTTTTTGATTAAGCACATTAGACTTCTAAAAGATATGGAGCACATCCTTTCTTGTTAGAAAGGTCTAAGACTACATTTGCTGATCATACCAAGACATTTTCGAAAATATGATACACATAATAAGGAAATGGACATGGTCACCATTTCAACCGGTATAGAACTGTCTTTCCCACTTAGATCAACAGCCTTGACTGAAACACCAAGAAGTATATTGTTACTAAACCAATTGTCACATCTTCATATTAGCGTAGTGTATGAGCTCTCATGTTCACATGTTCAATTTGTCCTATCCACATTAAATCTCCCTGAGCTAGCAAGACTGCTTGCATTTCACAATACTGGCTCTAGCTAATGCTTTTTAAGTATTGTAATGACACCCTGAACACTGTCTCTGGCACAGTTGGATACAGTGTGAGTGTGTCTAGAATACCCATACAAAGCAATGTGGATCTGACATGTTACAAAGCATCACAGGAGAGCAAAGAATTCATTTGAAAATACACGTATATATAACACTAAAATTAGAACATGTTTATTTAATAACATTGCAAAGTACAAAAGCCAACAAAAACATCATAACTCAAATAGACTGAATGAAGTTGGAAATAATTGCTATGGGTAACCTTACTGAATTTTATTATGTCCATATTGTTCTATGCAGAACCTATTACCTATTGTGTATGTTCTGAAACAAATTTACTGAGATGGTTACCAATAAAACTGCAGAGAAAAATGTCCATAGAAACCAAAAAATATAGTGGCGCAATCACATTGTCAGAAACAGATGGAAGGGATAAAAATTTAACAAGGACTGTTTAATTTACAAACCATAGAGAAGGTTTTACCAAATGCATAGAAATGTGAAATAGAGAATACTCAACTACATGCAAGGAAAATGACATGATTTCCTATTGTATATGATTGATGATAGGTGCATCTTCTTACCTAGAATGTAGATTTTTCCCATCAAGATAATTAGAAATTGGTTAGGTTTCTAAAGGTGTGCCAATTCTATAACAAAACATGGTAGTCAAATGTATTCTGTGACACATAAACCTTTCAATGTTGCAAGAGCCACACATCAGATATGTAAAGTGAGGTTACCCATAGACACCAGTTAAAATCAATTTCCTTAGATGTTGGCAGTAGACTCCAATCTAATGGGTTGTGGGGCTGGGGGGCTACACTTTGAAAATCATTTTATTTTTATATTGAATAAGCCATAGCACATGGTGTTGTTGACATTGTACTTGTGTTATTGTGTAGACATTTGCCAATTCCCTTTCTCTCTATCCTAATGTCACTGGGGCATCCTTGAAGCTTGTTATGTTACTGACATTTGACAAGGAGCACTAATCATATGCAGGTATCTGAAGTAAACCCATTTGGACTGATGTCACAGTGTGATCATCTAAACATTTGTTCTCAAGGCTACCCTCAAAGGACTCTTTCAAGCCATGAGACACACAAACAATTGCTTTTGCCATCGACTGACAATTTTAATGGAAATCCCTTTCTCTTTGAAAGATACCTCCAATGAACCCGACTTCTCCCTCCCTTGCATCCCCACAGCAAGCAGCGTACAATTGTTACCTGACAAATCCCTCTCCACGCTTGATGATAGTAATTTTTAGCTTTGTGATTTAACTGCACAACCCGAATGGACATGGCAGGCTTTGGCATATAATCACATAGAGGTCATTTGCCTTCTGTAATTTTACAGACTGCATGGTGCTGGAATAGAACAGAGCTGGAGCTGCCCTTGCATAGGGTCCCTGCCATAAGGCTTTATACGATGCACAGAGCCTGCAGAAGATTGGCTCATGAACAAATCACATTTTACTGCTAGCCTCTGCATAGAGCTTTTCAACTCTGGCATTTTATCAAAAAGAAGCACAAATCAGCACTGGCGAGAGAGTAGAAGCCCAGTGGAAGTCACTACTGGGAAACTTGGTACAACAATGCTGCAGCCTTGGAGACCAGATCATTCTCAGTCTAAGAGTCTTGGGCATGTTATTGTTAACTTACTATTGCTGTTTAAAAAATTTCAATCATCAAACTGAATAATAATAATTTTCAACCAGAGGCTACACAGCATGAAAGCGCTAGGTACCACTAAAGAACTGACTGGCTTTTTAAGTGAAGTCAGGAGAGGATAAGTGAATGCAGGTTATAGTTCAACTCCAAATAAATGTTTGTCATTATGTGCATTGCTATATATTTGGAACATGTAAAGAATGGCTTTTGCTTCCTGATCATCAAGTACCAGATCATAATATTAAGTATATATATATATATATATATATACAAAAATCGTTTAGAATAATTGTTCCAAAGATGCATCGAAACATATCAATATTGGGGAAAATAGGATCGTTAGTACTGACACTTGCTTCTCTTTGCTACCTACTACATTACTCTATAAATATTGTGGGCAGACAGCAATGAGTCAACTACAACCACTCCCACACACATATGCATACACACACATATACATTGAAAAACACAATCACACACACGCACACATATGCACACATTGTCATGCACACATATGCACGCACCGGACTATCAAACTTCAGACTCCATGCTCATTTATTGATCAAAGCATTCCATAACTGTTGTCACATGAATATTTTAAGCTGACTTATGATGTGTCACCAATGGGTCCAGCATGCAGAGTAGATGCAAACTGATGTCAGTACCAGCCTATAAAAGGGTCAGTTACACCTGTATGTAAATAACAACATTGATATCCCTCTAATCTATTTAATACATTATAAATATAGCCAGTTGAAAACTAAAAGAGTTACCTTCAACCCCTTCGCTTCTAAATCACTGTCACAGTCACTTACACTATACACACATTTAAAAGTACCCATGCCCTCCGAGCATTAATTACCTGAATTTTTTTTGCTGGCTGGCATCACTTCTTCCCCTTCAATCCTAGACAGTGATTCCAATCCCATAGATTTACAGCATGCCAATCTACCTGTGTGTGTGCAGCCATTAGCCAAGATGAGCGTACGGAGCGGATTCCCGTACAGAACATCTTTCTCTGGTGTCACAACCAGAAATATTTATCTATTCATTGCCATCTTTGTAAGCATAGCAGATGCTAAGTGGTTTGTAAAGATAAATAAAAAAATCTAATAAAATCTGAAAATAAATGCAGTAGCCATGAATGATGGGGAGATGGGGGGTTGACTTGCTCCAGTTTAGATTTCATGGCTTATCAGTTAGCTGTAGTTTGCTGTAGTTTGGAATGACAGGCTGAGCAGCAAAGGGATGCTTACAAGCTTTGGCGAGGAGGATCTGATGCCTGCCTCTACTGCATAGGTCTGCTTAAAACTGTACATATGTATTATAAAAGAGCGATGATCGCCCGGGATACCCCACACACCCACCAAAAAAAAAAAATGACAGGGCTTCCCAATGCAATGCTCACGTCATATACCCAATCGCTCCCCCTCCGCTTTGATCTGCTTCTTCCAGCTTGTTTCCATGATGCTAGTGGGAGAGAGACGGATCTAGACACAAACACAGAGATAGCTTGAGATGAGACGAGAAAACATCGAGAAGATAATGAGGTGTAAGTAATGGGGGGAGGCATGCTTCTATGTGACGGAGAGCTCTGTACTCACAATAAGAGACAGGTGAAGGCACAAGAGGGACACACGGTGCGTGCGAAGATCCTTGACTATGTTTCTTGTTTATTTCTGTATCAAGCCATCAAGTATCCTGTGGGTGCTGCAGAATTTCCTCAGAAGAGTGAGGGTTTACAGACTCTCCCAATTATCAGGGAGGGGGTACAAAATTGGGGGAGAAGAGAGGAGAAGGTAAGACAAGGGGAAAGCCAGAGAATAGCATGAAAGAGAATAAAGCGGAGGTAGACAATTGAAGCAGTGGTGTGAAGATTGTTGGATTTGTGTCAAATTTCCAATGATCTGTTGCCTACGACTGTAGGAGGAGGAGGAGGAGGATGGAGGGCTAAAGGAGGAAAAAAAGAGAGAGAGAGAGATAGAGATAGAGAGGGGGGAAAGGGAAAAAGAGAGGGCTAGCGAGAAAGACCTCAGCAGGCAATGTTGAACAGAGAGGCTGCAGATCCTTCGCTGGCTCTATTGAGCATACTGAGTGGCAGATCTGCATGTTGAAGCAACCCATTGAAAACACAGAGCAGCTCACAGCACACTGCACATTGCACATTCCCAGCACGTCGCTAGCTCATTTTTTTTTTCTTTTTTGCTTCAGACTCAGTAGGAGCAGATAGGAAGAGAAAGACAGAGAGAGGGAGAGCCAGCAATCCTTAAACTCAGCCTTTATTTCCCCGGATGTGCTAAAATTTCACCTGCAAACTGGTAAGTAAATCATTCCATCCTGTCTCTATGTACTATTATTGGGGGGAAAAGGTTTACCTGTGACCTCAGCTTAGATTTAAGTTGCAGATATGTATTTGCAAATGAGATTGCTGCTGCTTAGGTTGCTGCAATAGAACCCTCTGCCTTCTTTTTTTTTCTTCTTCCCCCTCCTATGGTTATCTATTTACTGGCATGCCATCTTCATCCAGAACCTTGACTGCTTTAGAATCTATCTAATGTGTCAGGGAGGCTGCATTAGCATTTATTGTATTTCAGTAAAGTGGAGGCTTTCGTTTTAAGTTGTTTTTTTTTATGGTAAGCTTTGCTGTTACTATGCTCAGAGCACACAGGAAATGCAGTAAGATGCAGGTGTCCTAATAGCTATTTCAATGTAGTTATTTGCAGCGATGAATGCCTATCTGTGAATGAGTGTCATTGGGCAGATCTGATCAATTTGCTGGAAGAATAGGGATTCGAGGCTAGGGCGACTTTATTTTCCGATGGGTTATTATAAACTGCCAGCCGAGCCTGCTTTGGCACTTATACACTTTGTTAATGTATAGGTATTTTTGCCAGTGAATGCTTCTGAGATACATTGAGCGTCTGGTCTGTGCTAAAGCTTCAGTCCCAGAGCAAGGGAGGCAGAGCATTTAAATCATGGATCATCCCAGACTAAGCTGCATTTTACTGTTAGCTTCCCCCCAGATTGGAAGATCATATGGGCAAGCAGTGTGGCCAGATTAATTATCTCTACATTCTTTTATCTATTTATGAGCATTTAAAGCGCCCGATAGCCACTGCAATTAACTGCACGCTGGAATCTGCTAATGCATCACAAACAAGGAACACACGGATGGTTTACTGGAAATACCTAGCATGATTTTGACAAAAACTCTTCGGGATAAATGCATGCTTTGAGGTGATCATATGCTACGAATAGATCTAGTATGTATGTGCGAGCTTAGATCATAAACTGTGTTAGGGCACACTGTTGTTAGTTATACTATTATTATAGCTTAGTATGACTCATTAACAAAAGGTGATTTTTAAGACATAAATTATTTTCATTGTGATATAAGCTCACTTATGTACAGGCAGATACAATTCTTACCATTGTCTATGTGCACAGAGATGGTCTCATTGAGTAGCAATTATGTAATTCAGTGCATTAAGCCAAATGGCATTGCATAATTGCAGATTTACACTTTGATAGACTAGATCATACAAACTAGTGTATACTGACAATGGACAGACTATTTCTAGGCTCTTTTGTCATTGTTACTTTGAAATCAGCCTGTTTGCATGTACAGTATAGCCGAATAATGACCTTTTTTGTTTATTTCTTTCAGCTTTTTTTTTATTAATTAAAACATGGAACCGTCTCCAGCAGAAACTCAGCTAAGTGGACGTATGTTGTGGATAATTCTTTTAAGCACAATTGCCCTTGCATGGACTACACCAATTCCCTTGATTGAGGATTCAGAAGAAATAGATGAGCCTTGCTTTGATCCTTGTTACTGTGAAGTGAAGGAAAGCCTTTTCCACATTTATTGTGACAATAAAGGATTTACAAATATTAGTCAGATTTCCGAATCCTGGTCTCGACCATTTAAACTGTATCTTCAGAGAAATTCTATGAGGAAACTGTACACGAACAGCTTCCTACACTTGAACAATGCTGTGTCGATTAATCTCGGGAACAATGCATTGCAGGACATTCAAGCTGGAGCTTTTAATGGGTTGAAAGTTCTGAAGAGGCTTTACTTGCACGAAAACAAACTAGATATTTTTAGAAATGACACGTTCATGGGACTGGAAAGCTTGGAGTATCTGCAAGCAGATTATAATGTCATTAAGAGGATTGAAAGTGGGGCCTTCCGAAATTTAAACAAACTGAGAGTGCTGATTCTCAATGACAACCATATTCCCTTGCTTCCAACAAATTTATTCAAATCTGTTTCCTTAACACACTTGGACTTGCGTGGCAACAGATTAAAAATCCTTTCTTACAGAGGAATGCTGGATCACATAGGGAGAAGCATCATGGAGATACAGTTAGCTGAGAATCCATGGAACTGTACCTGTGAGATTGTTCAGCTGAAAACCTGGCTTGAACGTATTCCGTATACTGTTCTGGTTGGGGACATTACTTGTGAAAGTCCCTTTCACTTTCATGGCAAGGATTTAAGGGATATAAAGAGAAGTAAACTTTGCCCTTTGTTGTCTGAAAGTGAGGTTGAAGCAAGTCTGGGGATTCCCCAGTTACCATCCAGCAAAGAAAATACATGGCCTACTAAACCTTCTTCTATGCTATCATCTTTTCATGTGACTGCTTCTTCTGTGGAGTACAAGACGTCAAATAAGCAACCCACCACAACCAAGCAACCTAGGCCTCCAAAGCCTCCACCGACACCCAGAGGCCTTTATCCGGGTCCAAATCAACCACCAGTCGCTGGGTACCAAACAAGACCACCTATTCCTATCATCTGCCCAACTGGATGTTCTTGCAGTTTGCATATCAATGATCTGGGGTTGACTGTAAACTGTAAAGAGAAAGGGTTCCATAATATATCAGAACTGCTGCCTAGACCTCTCAATGCTAAAAAACTTTACCTGAGTGGCAACTTAATACAGAAAATCTACCGTTCAGATTTTTGGAATTTTTCTTCACTGGATTTATTGCACCTTGGAAACAACAGAATTTCCTATGTTCAGGAAGGGGCCTTTATCAATCTTCCCAATTTAAAGAGCTTGTATTTAAATGGGAATGACATTGAAAGGCTGACACCTGGCATGTTCAGGGGTTTACAGAGTTTGAATTATTTATATTTTGAGTATAACATGATAAGGGAAATCCAGCCTGCTGCTTTCAGCCTGATGCCAAATCTGAAGTTGCTGTTTCTCAATGACAATCTGTTGAGAACACTCCCAACTGATGCTTTTGCAGGCACGTCACTGGCAAGGCTGAATCTCAGAAACAACCACTTTCTATACCTTCCTGTTGCAGGGGTCCTGGAGCACCTTAATGCTATTGTTCAGATTGATCTTAAACAGAACCCATGGGATTGCACATGTGACATTGTCCCTCTAAAGCAGTGGATAGACACCATCAGTTCTGTTATTGTTGTTGGGGAAGTGTTGTGCACAAGCCCTGAGAACCTAACAAACAAGGATCTAAAATCCATTGAAATGGAAATTTTGTGTCCAGAGATGCTACATGCTACTTCACCGTCTTTGCCTGGAAAGATGGTGCCCACAAGTTCCTCTGTGTTTGAGCTTTCCACACCAGGGGGTGCCATTCCACTATCTGTCCTCATCCTCAGTCTACTAATCTTGTTTTTCTCCGCTGTTTTTGTGGCTGCAGGCCTCTTTGCTTTCGTGCTGAGAAGGCGCAAGAAGCTGCCTTTCAGAAAGAGACAAGAGGTGGATTTGACGGGCATTCAAATGCAGTGTAGAATCTTCGAGGACAGACCAAACAACTCCCCAGAGAAAGCTCCTGGGCATGTTTATGATTACATTCCCCATCCTGTAACCCAGATGTGCAACAATCCCATCTACAAACCCAGAGAGGAGGAAATGGGGGAGGAATTTTCAGAAACAAAGGAAAACAACACAAATTATAGGACCTTAATAGAAAAAGAAAAAGAGTGGACCATGGCAGTGTCAAACTCCCAGCTAAACACTATAGTTACTGTCAATCAGAGTGGGGAAGTACCAAGTTTTCATGAAAATGGGGTCATCTTTCCTGGAGTAATTGACCGAGAACGTCCAGCACCAACGGTGGGCTTCGTGGACTGCATATATGGCACAGTACCTAAATTAAAGGAACTGCACGTCCACCCACCTGGCATGCAATACCCAGATTTACAACAGGATGCCAGATTAAAAGAAACCCTACTTTTCTCAACTGGGAAGGGTTTTTCAGACCAAACTCAAAGTGAATACCTCGAGTTAAGGGCCAAACTCCAATCCAAGCCGGATTACCTCGAAGTCCTGGAAAAAAACACATATAGATTCTAATATAGCATCATTTCATAGCGCCCAAAAAAAAACAAAGCAAACGCATGATTCAAGATGATAATACCGTTGTGCTCCCCAAATTGTTTTGGAGGAAGGGCCATACTCTAATCGTAATTAATTGAAGTGCCTTCGCAGACTTTTGCCAGCAATGTTATCAATCATTATTTTTTATATAGGAATCTAAGAAACTTGACTGTGCCATGTAAGGTATGGGGATATTTGTATTGATCCTGATAAAAATAATTCCACGTGTCCTTTTTTGGCAGTAACTTAAACCTTTTCACTGGAGGGTATTGGGGGGGAGGGAGATAAGATGGCATTGTGGCTTCCTTATACAAAGAAACACCCATGGCACAGTTCCTGTATATTGATGCAGTTTGCTGCATGCCTGAAAAGAAAAAAAAACTGCAGGGGGGTTAATGCTCGAATGTTCTCACCCAAAACACTAATGATCATCCATTTTCTTTCTACCAACAATTCAGCATCCAAGCACCTGGATTCACTGCAAAGCTTCATGATTCAATGGGTTTATTGTTTATTTGATTTATTTCATTTTTTTGCAAAGCAGGAAGTATTGTACACAAGACAACTAGGGATCAACATCTTTGTGAATTCATTATTATACCAGGATTATTCTTTTTAAATCTTTTGCAGCTCCTTGCAATTTTAGTAATGCTACTGGGTACGTATCACTAACAGCTTTGTAGGAAGCACTTTTAATGTCTTCTCCCCCCTCCTCCTACTCCTTAGCCTACCCCATACACAAAGATTTTACAAAATGTGCATATATTTATTCTGTAATTTCAGTGAATATTAATTGTAAAGGTAATGTTTAATCAATGTATAGTGATTATGCGTCTGGTATAGCTTTCCTAATAAAAAATAATTTAAAACAATACATACATATACAGATATATACAGATAAAAAAAAAAAAGCTTGAAGAACTGATTTAGCTATGCCCAGCCTTATGCACATCGGCCAAAAAAAAAAAACTGAGTGACCATGCTGACTGACATTGATCACTTCTTCATTGCACAGTGCTATGGTTAGAGGTACAAAGTGATGACAGGCGCTTTGGTATCGTTTTGCAATTCTTGGAATTGGTAGCACATTAGAGCCTTTTCGTAGATTCCTCAATAGTAAAGGAATTAATAATGTAACAATCCTCTGGACAACACAGGATTCAATACTGCGTGAGTTGGAAGTAAATTATTACTTTGAGGTAGAAGCATTTAATTTATATGTCTAGCTTGAAAAATGAGAGGCCAGTTATATCCCCTTCAGTCGATTATCCAGGGATCACTACAGTGCATTCCGACCTATTTGGGGATGAAAAGTTGCACAGCTTATCTGTATAACATGTTTAATTGGTTATATATCTTCAAAGCATACGCTCTAGTAATTGCACATTGTATATCCTAATAGAGAGTCTATTTATAGAATTATATAGCTGAAAAGGGCACTAACAGACCCTAAGTGAACCCAAAGAAAATCTAAATCTAAGCTGGTTGGTTGTTGAAGCTGCTAGCTGGTGGTTTAAATGAGATTGCATCCATAACATAGAACGGCAGGGGGAGCTTATAGTCTGAATATTGTATGTTAGGCACAGGCACCTGGTTTTTGGCTTTAGAGCTGTGTGTGTTATTCGTGTGCTAAAGCCGTTCCCGAATGTGTTCTCCTGTGCTTCATTTCCTGACTAATTTAAATCCCTAATGAAATCATTACTGTACATTGAATGTAAACTGTCAGATGTCACTGATGCCTTACATGAACATGGGAAGTTTAAAAGAGAATGTGAAAAAAAAGCATAGCTTGTCAAGTTTTGGTTTTGCTGCATGATCATCTGTACTATTGATTTATTATTATAAGCTACTATTGTTCTGTTATCGGTGTTGTTTGTCTATATGCATGTAGATAGCTACGCGTGTACATAGATTTATATATATACCGTAGCTACCTCTGTGCATATATGAGCTAGAAAGTACATTGTCATTTGTTTTTGTTTTTTATGCGGGGGCTTGCAGCCTCCTTGTCTATAGTTTACAAAGTTCATCACCTTTATGGTAAAATATGTCACTTTTAAGGGCATATGGTAATGCAGAATATAGATCAATCACTAATTTGCACACGCATAAATGATAGCCTCTGGCTGCAATTGATTTTAGCTGCTAAAAAACAGACAAGACCTATCATTATAGGGCAGCATACCGCAGCTATGACAAAATTGGAATTCAGAGATGGACTACCGGTAGTACTCCTGCTGCATTAAACTACATCACCCCTTGACTTCACTCTTGAGCATCATGGGAGGGGGTAGTTCCATGACATCTCCCGCTGTGTCCATCATCGCTTGGCTTTACCGCTGAGCATTATGGGAGGTTTCATTAACTGACAGCTGCATTGCTGAAGGTTGCCCATCTATAGCATGTTGTAGTGTGTTTTGTTTAGATGACTTCCTTCCACATTTAATGATATATTTATTTAAAATTCTCCCCATAGATACATTCTATTCAATCCAAAGGCTGGATTTTACATTCTTAGCGTCATGTTACGTTCTAAAGAATCCAATATCCACTGTATATTGCATATAACTGCGTTCAGCACTATGAATAGACAGCATGCGCATATTTTTGAAAATAAAATCAAAGTGCAAGGCAGAACACTCGTTATAGGATTAGACGCTCATTAACTGCAGGCATGCATCACATCACCGTATTTCTTTTACAATAACACGTTTTGCGTGCAATCCCTAGTGTTACTGGTGCTGTATACATTTTAAACAGAGTGCTCATAATCCATAGCAAAGTATGATGCAAACATTATGTTCATATATTTTGTTAAAAAAAATGAAATATAACAAAAAAAAAAACAAGAAAAATGAAACAGAGAGAAAGCTTCAACAAAAGGGACATTTTTCCACCCCTGGATGGTGCGGAATTCTATTTATTCAGTGGAAATAAATTTATTCTTTGAGAATGAAAATTTTATATTAAAGGAGATACTTTTTTGGCTTAAATTTTGTTTTATTTTCTTATGCAGGAAGCTCTTTCTTTGCATTTGTGGCTTTGGTGTGTGTGTGTGCACGTGGCGGGTGGGGGAGGGGAAGGGGGGGACTTATATGATGCATATTGTTTCCTTTTGCAAAGAGTTAATATACAACATTGCAGAAGTGGTCTGTGGCTGCCAAAGCACACAGCGGAAAGACCGTCCTGTTTATGTCAACTATGAAGAGTTCACATTTTCTACTGATCAATATGAATGCACAAGCCTTATCTTTTTAACTGATACGACTAGCACTGGTCATGATAAATGACAATGCTAGTGCTGAGTTATGGCATCTTATTGCACAAACGCTGACATGTAGATTAATATGTCAAAGCAGATATTTCCCAATACACTTGTTAAAAAGGTTCCACCATTGATTTGAATTTTATTATGTTTCCCGGGACTCATTTAACCTGTTACTCTCATTTGTTTGGTTGACCATTATAAGATATACAACTCATATATGAACTTTATTTAGCCAACGGATTCTACCTAATAGGCAGTAGGCCACATTAACATAACGGAAAGCTCAATAACTTGCTGCTTCCAATTTATGTACCATTGTTTTTTGCAGTTGTACTTCCTGACAATCTTCATAAATCACTAAAATGTGTTCTTCATATAATGAGAGGAATCATTTAAGCGTACACCTGACACATTCGATATTGTAAGGCAGGATAGCATGTTGTAAATAAACGGACTCTACACTAACTTGATTCAATGTGCCTGTGAAGGTTCTTGTAACATATTCTTTGTAAATGGTGCCATGAGGGAACTGTAGATAAAATGGTGTCTAGAAAATTCAGCTCTGTACATGGAATGGTGTAGAACAGGGGTGTCAAACTCTAAATTTTACCAGTGGTGTTATTATATTTAGCCAGCAAAGGTTGTTTTTTCAATTTTATTTATAAAATAAAGATTTGTTAATTGACCTTTGATTTTATTGGTTTATTGCGTACCACCCTTTGCTTGTTCCAGATTTGATGTTTAAAAACTTGAGTTTTTCCATATGAACAAATTTAAAAAATATATCATGGTTGGTATCATGGCTTGTTACTTTGTACAAGTTTCACATTTTGGCTTACTTTCTGAATTTGACACCCCTGCTGTAGAAAACCAATACCTTAGTTAATGGTGGTAATATAGTACATATTCTGTTCACATTCTATTCACAGTCTTCTCTGGTTAGGGATTGGTCAATCTATAATTTATGGAGGTTTCTTGGCCCCCATATACATTTTATCATAATTAGTGCAGCTCTACTTCTTGTGTAGCAGATGCCCATTACTCTGTCCCAGGTTTGCCAAAGTGAGGTGAAAATGGGTAGAAGGACAATGGCAATCCCTCTAGAGGGAATAAAGCAATGCAATCATGTACAGTTATATTAAACATTCACACTCACTATCCAAAGCAAAAATGTATGTCTATGTTATACGTTAAATTGTATGTTCAACCCAAAATTCCGTTTTTTTTTTGTTTTGGGTGGTGTTGGGAAAATTAGACCCAATGTTGGGTTTGCACTTCTGTGTTTGACTCTGTTACAAAATCAACTTACCTTAACCTTACTTCAGTGTAGGTGACAATTAAATTATAAGACAGAAAGGGAGTGAAAACCTAATTTTGGGACACCAGGGTTTTCCCTTTGCATAGCAGAACATTTTTAATGTTGTCTGTGTGGCTGTATCATTTTCTATCTCACAGATATTCCATTGTTCCATTAGGTACCAAAACTACGGAAACAAATAAATGTGGATGAATATCCCCCTAGGATTGTACTTGAAAGGCCTCATTGACATCTTTCCATTTTACAGGCATTTAAGTGCATTGTGATGTGAACAAGCCCATTGGATCTTATATGCGCTTTCTGGACGTGTTTTAACATGCGTTGCCCAATGTGTGATAAAAGAGAAAGGTGTGAACAAGGCCAAAATGTTTTCATGCATGATTTATACATCTATCACTGAGGATTCACACATTTTTGCATTTGCATTCCTAATTAGAAAAATCTGTGAAACCCAAGTAAAAGTTATCTTTTGTGAAAACAAATATTAAGAGACTTAAATATGGTTACATCTTACATTTAGGTTCATATAAAAAATGCCCAAAAATATATTTTCACTAAATGTCTTACATGCTTTTTTTACATATCACATTGAATCCTAAATGTAAATGCTTGAATAGGCACTAGCCATGTTCCCCAAGTGGAGGAGAAGCCAGTCACATGACCTTTCCTCAATACTTTCCTTTATAATCCCCCATTGAAAAGAATACTGCTCCACATGTATTTAGGTTCCAAAGCATGCAGGGTGTAATGTAGATTTGTAAAGCACAGTGCTTTGTACCTTTTTAAATGTGTGTGAAATCATTGGAATGCCTGTAATAAGGCATTAGGCCCCTGTATGGGTGTAAACCTGTACATCCCATATGGGCCGTAAAGATATATATAATTTGCCTCAGCTTTGGACCTGTTTATTTGGTTACAACAGCCTACAGCCTAGAATAACCAAGTTATATTTATATATATCGGCAATACTGTCTGTCACAAAGGATTTTCTATGCAATCTGTAGATAAATCAGGTAAATAAAGGAGAATTTACTGTTGTTGGAGATATAAACTGCACATTTCTAGTAATTGTTTCATTGACAATGACATTAAATTATATTCTATTTACAAATGATCTAAAGCATCTTTTTTACATCTTCTACATATATAAAAAAGTAACATAACATTTTAAAAACAACTGCAGCTGAAATGTAAGAGTTGATTGGGGTCTGATTAGGGTTAATCAATTGTTAAGAAACAATTAGGTTATTAGGTTGTTTATTTATTACTTCAATTAATAAAATATGCTGATCTAAGGTCACCAAAACGTGGTTTGATAACAGTAGACATTGTCCTGTGCATATCAGGAAAAAACACACTGGCTGCCATTAATTTGCTGATTGACATGAAAAGACTGCTGGGAGGGAGAGGTGTATGACCACATGTCGGAACTTTTTTGTTTGGTACACTTGAGTTTCACCTTTGGTTCATAAAGCATTACTGTTTGAAACAAAAAAAATGAGCTCTGCAATTTTAGTATTCTAAAGGCCCCCACACACATACCGAGTGGGGGCCGACAGAGCAGGTCCGATCAGCTCTGGAAAGCAGCGTGATGACGTCATCACGCTGCAGTCCCGAGCTGACAGCATCAGCCGGCACCCCTTGTGTGCCTGCCGTTAGCTTCATTGAAGATGCCGCTCTTCATTGAAGTTAACGGTATCGGCCAGCATCGACCAGAGAATATCGGACATGTCTGTTCTCTGGCCAGCCAAGCTGTGGGGCGACAGGGATCTGTTGCCCCATGTGGGCACCCCCGATCGGCGGCCGATTTTGAGTGTACGCCTAGCTTAATTGACAAGGCCATTGCCTTTGGCCCTTATTATCATTATTATTCGCTGCTGCCTCTGCCCTGATATTTTAGCAAATAGAACTTCTTTAATTAGCATGGATTATCAATACACCTAGACCCCAATGTCTATTTAATAAATATGTGCATCAGGTGCACATTCTGATATCACAGAACAACAGTCTTGGAAGACAACTTGCCCATATTTACCAAATTCCTGTAGAAGGGAATGGGTACATGTTTACCAATCTGGCAGCAAGCAAGTACAAAATAGATACATCAATATATACTATAAACCTTTTGTGTTGCAGGCTACCATATCGAGAAAACCCAATATACTGTAACTGTAGATGAACTAAAAATTATTAGTAACATTACATTTGGCAAATGTAATTTCATCAGTGCAATTTAATGGTTAATTTTATTGAAAAGCAATATTTCATCTCAGGATAAGGATTGTCAGACTGTAGAACCCTTCATAAGTGTCCTACAGACTTTAGCCTTGCCAGACTCTTTCCTTGTCCATTACTCTCATCTATAATGACTAATCCTCTTAGATTTCTCTCATTGATGATATCATATAGATATTATAGTTTCAGAACTTTCCTTGATATAACATCATGAATCATGATGGTGAGAGTGGGTAGGGTAGAGCTTGGCTCATTAGGAAAAAGATTGTATGGCTATAATGTCCACACACCAATACTGTACCTGTAGCAAAATCTATCAGTGTTTAGAAAAAAAATCCGTTTTCTATTCCATAGACTAAGCTATATTGTTGGTTTCCCATGGCATCAAACCCAATCTGAAACGTAACTATCAATACAAAGGACAGTTCATGAGCCTGTATAGGCATGTAAAATTGAGTAGCATAATACATGCTATCTTAGAAGTATAATTAACTTACTGTTCTATCTTACAGCGTGTAAATGTAGAATTGGCCTTTAGTGTGTATTTACAGCCAAAACCTTTTAATTATGTATTATAAATAGAGTGTGGTTGGATCTGAAAACTTGACAAGAAAATATAGCAGAATAAATATGTTAAGCTTTCAGCTAGGACTCTTGTAGTAATGGCAACTAACCATAATGCTGCCCATACATGATGGGGGATTGAGTTCTCCCCATTATATACTGTAACCCATGCTGTAACTGTATCTAAACAGTAAATAGTTCTCTTATTGGCTGATTGTTGCACAAAGTCTATCATTATCAGATTATATATAGAGATCTCTATATATAATCTGATAATGATAGACGGTTTTGAGTTAATTGCAAAGCCCTTAAACATGGTATCATCACCAAACTTGCTAGAGATGTAGAGAAGGGTTGGGGGTATAATACAAAAAAGAAAGTATGTCTCTAACACAAATAGTTTTTTCACAAATTAAGTGCAAAGTCAAGTAACAATTTCGAAAATCAGAATTTCGACTTTAACTTTGAACTTAACCTCCCTGGCGGTTCACTGAGGTGCAGATTTCTGTACCAAAAGTGATACAGTGTTTTGCCGGTGACGCCGATAGGGGCGGAAAGGCTCTGTGTGCCTGCAGCTTTGTAGAAATGCTGCAGGCACACAGAGAGCCAGCGGTTGCGCCTGATTCTGGCACGGGCGCAGTTTGATTCACGATCAGACTGCGCCAGTACTTGCTCCAGGTGGGCGCGTTCATTTTGCAATTGATCACCAAGCGCTTACCCCGAATGCGCATGGTGATCATTCGCAAAATCGGCTTTAGAGGTACAGAAAAAAAATGTTTTTTTTGATTTGGATTGGATAAAAATGTTTTCTTTTGATTTGGATTGGATAAAACATTTATAAAATATTTATCCAATAAAAATAAAAACAAATGTAAAAAAAAGAAAAAAAAAAAATCTAAGAAAAAAAAAAGTTTCTGTACCTTTAAATCTCCCGCCCGCCGGATGACGTCATCGGCACACGAGAGCCGATCATGGAGATAGCCGGAGACCTCGGCTATTTCCGGAACGGCTCGTGTGCAGCCGGACACAGATCCCACTATCAGGAACGCTCAGCGCGAGAGTTTCTGATAGCGGGATCCACTTTGAGCTGGATTATAGAAAGACATTTCTATAATCCAGCTCAAAAGTAAAAAAAAAAAGATTTAAAAAAAGACCGGGGACCGGGTCCCGCCTCCGTGACGTCACACGTCACTCTGGGACCCGGAAGAAGCCGAGGGAGAGATGGCGGAGGGAGAAGATGGAAGAAGCCGGAGGGAGAAGATGGCGGCGGCGGAGCAGGTGAGCTCCCATGATGTGCCCGAACCCAGTTCGGGCGTATCGATAGTTGAAGCTTCCCTTTGCCCGAACTGGGTTCGGGCATATCGCTAGGGAGGTTAATTTACGCGAAAACTGCATGTGCTAGAACAAAACTTTTTTTTTTCAAATGTTCCTTTAACCCTTCTCTACATCTCCTGCAATTTCGGTGATGATACAATTTTCAGGGGCTTTGCAATCAGCTCACAAAGTTATCAAGTCGAAAAATTCGACCATCTCTAATTATATAACATATGTCAGTTCTATTGAAAATGTTTATTATGGCATTGCTAGCATACGATGGGGATTTGTCTCTAGTCCTTTTCTATTATTAATACAGTAAATGAAGGAGCGTATCAACCATTAGGGATACACACAAAAAATAAACCCTTCCACTTTCTACTTAAAAGAAAAAGGTTTAGGCTCTGTTTACACAACAAACCCTTAAACTCTACTGGGGTATGTGCACATAAGCTCCACAGGCTCCACAATAAAGTAAATAATTCAGCATTCTATTTGAATATATTATTATTGTATCTAAATTTAATTTAACATTGCATTTGTAATGCACATACCAAGTATGCTCATGGCTTTTCAAATAGTCTAAATAAATATACAATTGATTCATCTGTGGCAAAAGTTATGATGCATTTAAAAGACATTATTGTAAAGCATGATAAATGCAAGAGAACAAGCAATGCTCTATACTATCCAAACAGCGTGTACTATATCCATGAAAAATGGTTCAAGAAAAATACTGAAAGCCTGTGTACACAACCCCCTACCTATTCAACAAATATATAAATATCTATATCAGTTTTTTTCCATATGCCTTTGAGTTTTAATCTACCAAGGTAAATGTTTACATTTATCCCATTTTTAAAAGTGGGATGTCAATGCACTATGCAGTTCCTGTACCTTGATTTGGATAAAGAAATTGATTTGATTGCATTGTTTTCTTTCCCCATTGTTATCATATTGCCTTACAAGCTATGTCTCATCACTTGTCTGTCAAAGTCAATGCAAAGACCTGATTTGGTGTTTGTATCATATTATGTGTATATTGAAGATATGTCTAAACAAGAATTAGCAATGAATCTGTAAATTGCATTTGAGAGAAAGTACTTGGGTATTTTCCTTGACAACTATAAATATTGCTCTAATTATTCCCTATTGTGTCTGACAATGAACTGAGCAACTTTGCAGTTTTCATAAATATTTGGTCATATGCCTCTTAATGAACTTGTCATAATTGTCTCAGTGGATCCTTACTTGTGATGAGGTTTATTGTTACTGGTACAGCATGTAAAATATTTACACGATGATAATGGCACATCCAGGAAGAGCATCTAAAACACACAAATAAACATTGAAATAATTGACATTGGGTTCACAGTAGTTCACTATCATTTGGTAAAGCTTGGATGTTAATGTTGTTTTGATGTCTGGCTTGCCAGGAAACATTTGTCTACATAATAATGATGAATAACAAAGGAAAAAGTTAAATGTTTTTGTTTCATTTCTTTTAGAGTAAAAAAGCTTCAGGGGTCAGCATTCAATTATTTTCTGGACAAGAAACATTTATTTATTTGCAACTGTTTCTAAAGCCAAAGTTGTTTTTAATGATGCTAACTTTACTCATCTTTATTTATTAAAAAGAAGGTTTTGAGATTTCTAATGCTACCCATAGAGTTGCTGATCATAAAGTATATTAGATTATGGTTTGCAGGAATATTGAAGCTGAACTCCAGACACCAAATTTTTATTAGAGTATATTTCTATATAACCAGATAGTCTCCATCACATTTGTAAATCATTGTGCTGTGTGAAGTTAGGCATACACGTCACGATTTTTAGTTCAATTTTAGTGCGTATCAAAATCGATCACACGATCGGATTGAATAAAAAAAGAAAAACTATCATTCACGGATCCGTTCTGATGGATAATTTTAATAAAAAGCAAAGGAATCGAGTGCTGTTAGTTGTCTCATGCGATCATTTTAAGCGATCCATCTATGATTCTTGTGGAAATTACCTTTGTTTGTGTGCTGTTGGTCACTGGCCAGTTCTTCAGCTAACACCACTCCCAACCCATAAATGTGTGCATTTGAGACTTTCAGGATAGAATCGTCCAGAAATTGAATGCATGGTATGTTGCAGTTTGCGATCGTTTTTGCAAATTAAAATCGATTCTGAAATCGGATAAAAAAACGATCGCAGGAAAATTGTGACGTGTATGCCCAGCTTAAAGCTTTTGCAGGAATATATAGGAGGGAACTCACTTAATGCCGGTAAAAAAATGGGGGATGGATAGAAGACCAGAGGAGGGGGTGGATGCAAAACGAATCACTTTGCATTGAGAGAGACAATGACCAGTCTTAATTACCAACAACACTTGTCAAGAGATAGAAACTATTGAACTACACAAAAAACTCAAAGATTCAACAATAGACATGTCTATTGTAGTGAGTCCTTTGTCTCCCACTATAGCAAAGGGCCTCAACAAATACATGCCACCCTTTTTTGTCCTGAGCAATTTTTCCTATCTATGTCCATGATGTTGCTGCCTTCTTTATTTCCAACTCCATACTTCTTCTCAATGTTGTGTTCAGCCTTTTTTAAGTCTACAATATGCCTATTGAATTACAGAATATTTTTTTATTTTCTTGTCCGGGAGTTCAGCTTTAACTATACTTAATACAATTGTCAACTACTTTGATATGTGCTACAAAATGTTAGGTCAATGTGTAGTTGCAAATGATAAAAGATCTTTTATTTGAAATACCTTTCAATCAATGGGCTAGCTGAATGTCAATGTGAAAGAAAGAAAGAAAGAAAGAAAGAAAGAAAGAAAGAAAGAAAGAAAGAAAGAAAGAAAGAAAGAAAGAAAGAAAGAAAGAAAGAAAGAAAGAAAGAAAGAAAGAAAGAAAGAAAGAGGGAGATCTGCAAGATATCAATAATACAACTTCCATCAAGAGAAACAGAAATGATGGTGGTAAATGGTTTGATTTTATAATGGTAAAATCCAGCCTAGCTGTCCGTTCTGACAACCATCAGATGGAGTGTCTGGAAAAACTAAGAAATGTGCAGATATCATAAAATTATGACCATATCACCATCTGGAGCGGGCAAAGATTATTTATGTTTGTAGGCACATTGGTTTATTTTTAGACTTATATTGGGCTGAACCCTTGTTGCTTAACCTTTTAATAATTAAAGTGAGTCTGATTAAAATCAAAGCAATGTAGCTTGTGCAATACTGTGATAACACAGTAAAGTAATAGCTAAGAAACTTTTCTCTACATCTCAGCAGATATTTTTTTTTATTTTAATGTGAATTTTATCGGTTATTTCCAATGATCTTAACCCCCCCCCCCCCAACTTCATGGGTGCATTAAATAAATCCTTCATCTGCACCTCTAGGCTGACCATACATGGGTCAATACCAGTGCAATCAATGAATCCTCAAGCGCAGCATGATGACGTCGCGGCGCTTGAGCTTTGTCGATTGAACGGAGACTCGGCACACTTCTGCGCTATCAATCCTGCTCGATACTTTGGATGGGGACCCTTGATCCCCATCCAAAGTAACGGTAATTGAACAGGGTTAACCAACATGTTGCTTCCCTGCTCTATCAAGTTTCTTCCAGCGGTAAGCGCGATAAAAGAAACCGCTGTCTGCAAACAGTTTGAGCACAATCAATCACTGAGAAAACGCACAGTGATTGATTGTGCTTGGAATTGTGCTTTAAAACATTGAGCCATGTATGGCCACCTTTATTCTCTTTTTAACCTAACTCTTAAGGTGGCCATACACTTTTAGATTAGTGGCCAATTTCGACACAGATCAACTGCCGTGCATGCTCACAGCGGTTGATTAGCCGCAAAATCGGCCACTAATCTAAAGCTTAATGTTGTAATTCGGCCAGAAATTGGTCTCAAAATCAATCTAAGCCATTACGGACATGTCCGTAATTCTTAGATTGTTTGCATTACTTAGGGTGGGGACCAGCCTCCACACCCAAAGTACTGTATTTTTTGGACTATAAGAGGCACTGGACCATAAGATGTTTTTAGAGCAGGAAAAACAGAAAAAAAAATGAAATGTTATTGAAAAATCACCTGCAGTACCCAACTTCAGACACAAAAAGGGTGTCACTAGAGAGCACACTTCAGGCAGAAGGGAGGGGGGCCACTCTGGTTTCTCTACTGTTCGTCTCGCTTCTTTCCAGCTGGGAGCTGCACAGTGATCTCAGTTACAGGCAGACATACATGGAAGCTGCTGGCTGGAAGCTTACATGTATGTCTCTCTGCTGTACTGCTTCTGTCAGCAGGGCTCTGGTGGTAGAAACAGTACAGTACAGATGAGGGTTCTGGTTGTGACCACATCTCTCATCTGACTCGGGAGAGCTAGCGGGAGTTTGGGAGAGCTGGCAGGAAGCCAAGGTGGGCGGGGGTCGAGCATTAGGCCCATAAGATGCAGGCACTATTTCGTCCCGACTTACGGTAAAAATACCGTAAAAATACCGTAAATGCCGACACACAAACGGGCCCGGCCCGGTGGATCTACCAGAAGATCGGCTGCTTTTCTAAGCATATGTGGGGGGCTTTAACCATAAAATTACCATTGCTCACACAAGGCTCACAAAGCAACTGATTATAAAGATTATCATGTAGCTTATAAAAATCCAAATTACACAGTGCTCATTATCAATATGTGGAATAGGTGTAACCTGATTCTTTCACTTCCAATATAGAAGGGCTCATACTTGGGAAAAGAGAAGCAGCACACACAACCAATCAATGTAGTGCAGCCAAATTTAAATGTCTCTATTAGGACGAGCAGAGTGACTAGCAGATAAGCTTATCATTTCAATGCTTCTGTTTTCATTGTCCAGTCATAGACAAGTGTAGGCAAAAGATATGTGGGGGGGGGGGGGGG